>OX621260.1:6250000-7500000 GCA_951640165.1 Pseudoips prasinana
CCGCAGAGAACGAGCTCCTGGGTTCAAATCCCGGGTCGGGCCAAAAGTGGGACTTTTCTGTAAGAAAAGAAAAATTTCTCAGCGTCAGCCCGAAGTCTGGGAGTTGGCGGTATTATATCGCACTTTTAAAACAAAAGTAGCATTATACGAAATTATTTTTATTGAACCCTTTTTTCGAAATAACTACATTATTTATTATTACAGTTGCAGTTTGTAACTAAAAGTAAGATAGGTCAACTGTTAAATAGTGCTTATATATATGCAGTACTATATTTAATTACCTGGCCTAGATATAAATCATAATACTGCATCAAAAACATGAAACGGTCATACTGACAAAATACTATTTTTGTATAATGCCACTGTTGTTTTAAAGGTGCGATATATTCTCCTGTGGTTGCGCACACACTTGAGCAATATAATATGTCCCGCGCAGATGGCAAATCTCTGTTGAGACGGGCCGCCGTGGCCGTAATTCGGCTAGGAGGAGTTATTAATATGCGAGTTGGCGACCGCAGTGTCAGTGGTAGCTAGTACAAAGGTGGCAGTGCTGCCCGACTACCTGGTGTATCCCTTAGTCGCCATTTACGACACCCACGGGATGGTATGGGGTGGCGTGGTGTTATTCTTTCTAGACCGGAAACCACACTGCTATAAAAATTATAAATGACTATCAGTGCCCGCGGACTTTGTTCATCGTTATAAATATCTTTGTCCCTGCCCGTTTGTCCCGCAACTGCGTTATTAATTTTGGAATTTTTCATACCCTATGACAGTCCACAATAATGTAGCTTTCTATTGGTGAAACAATTTTGGAAATCGGTTCAGTAGATCCAGATTACCCCTTACAACGTCACAAAGTCATAGACGTTACCTCTATATAATATTAGTATAGTATAGATAACAAATAGATATTGTAAATCTATATATATAAAAATCAATGCCACTTTTCGTTGTAATGTTATAACTCAACAACGCCTTTACCGATTTGGCTAATTTTGGTCTTGAATTATTCGTGGAAGTCCAGGGAAGGTTTGTACGTAGAGAACATTAAAAAAAAGTCTTGAATAAGTGTAAAATCAACATCTTTTAGTAATTGAATAAATGAACTTAATATTCATTTTTTTTATTACTATGCCTTATACGTAGCGAAGCACGTACCGGGCCGCTAGTTACTTATAAATGATTACTGTACTATGGCAACCAGCTAACTGATAAACATACTTATATATTTATTTCTAAATACATACATATTATAGATAAATTACACGCAGACATATGTAGATCAAATAATCGTGGCGATCACATACAGATTTGTCCCGGGTGGGTATCGAACCCACAACCTCTGGCTTAGCAATCAGTATCAATAACCACTAAACCAATGGGCTAGTCAAACGAAAATAATAAACACCAACAATTTTTTTCTTACAAAAGTCCAATGCATCAGATGATTCTTACGAATCTGTATAACATTTGTACAAAATTATGTTTATTACATACTTTAGCCATTGTGGAGATCTTTCGGGGAGGCCTTTGTCCAGCAGTGGACGTCTTTCGGCTGATATGGTGATGATGACTTTAGCCATCTTAAAACTTGTAGGAAACAGAAGCATTCTGAATAATTCAAATTATTTTAAATTTGGCTATAGCAAATTAAATATTTCAAACTATCCATCTTCTCCCTTGCCTTATTTACACTGTAATTGTACCACGCTCGGCTGGCTATCTTTCTGAAGTATTTTCAAATTTCATCCTGCAGCATAATTCCTATCCAAGAATTCCAATTTAGCGCGCTGCTATTCCAAATTTGTTAGGTATTCTCAATAAGATGATATTTTATTTGTTCAGTTTCATGGGTAAATTGCGCTCCTTATTTTAGAGTTCTTTCGCTCAAAGAGCAGCCCGACTGGGGAAGCACCTCCACCTTACAGAAGACATTCCTTAATAATGGTAGCATTAAAGCGCGACCGTCGGTCCGTTATAATAATAATACTGAATTCATACCTTAATATAGACAGAACCATTCAGACAATATGTAGTAAAATATAAATTTCAATAATGAAACCTAAACATAATCTCCTTGACAATAACGTAATACAAGCTAGCTAAATATCACAACTATTATAAAATAAATTGTAAATGTTTTAACAATCCGTGTACCTAAATATCTGTAATAAGTAACTAGAAATAATAACTGTATTACTACAAACATGTTCGGACTATTTACAAGCGCTTTTTTAAAGTCTACGTGAATAAAAACTTTTTTTTTTTTTTTTATTTTATTTTAATAACATTAATAATTTAATGTTGTGTTTCCGAGTGTGAGTAAGGTCGCCAGAGCCCATCGGGGTGGGGGGAAGGGTCAGCAACACTTGTTCGCTGACTCTTAAAGGCCGGCAACGCACCCGCGACTCCTCTGGTGTTGCGAGTGTCCATGGGCGGCGGTGCTCACTTACCATCAGGTGACCTACTTGCTCGTTTGTCGCCCTCTGATATAAATTGATGAGCCGTGTTCGATTGAAGTTAATCACGTGTGTTATTTACAGTTTGTCATTATGTTAGCTCCTTACCCACTACACCACTACTACACATAGTCTCCATTGTGTCCGGACACCATATCCTATTAAAACTTTTGTTTTTTTATTATTTTCAGTTATAAGCTATAGACATCAGAACAATGTTAGGATTAGGATAGAAAAAGAGGATATTCTAATTGCTTGAGTGAAATTGAATGGTATTGTTCATTTATTTTATTATGATTCACTGGATGATAACGGTTCTGTGCGTGCATTAGCCTACATAACAACCAATCACAAAGTAAAATACAAGACATTAATAAAATCGTAAACTGAAAGCAAAAGAAGACGAAAAACGCAACCCCGAAGTTTCTTTGTGGCTTTCTTCTCCGGGTCGTCCACCTAGGTAGCTAGAGAAAGCCGCAGGCTAGCTAGGGTAGGTTCCTCAGCGGCGAGGATCGCTTTGGCCCTTTTACGGGTGATCGGTGATCCCGTGGATGTGATCACACCCTCATTTAGAATTTCGTCTTTTTGCTTTAGTCTTCCATTCTTTAATTTTAATATAGTATAACTACATTTCAAAATAATAGATTAGTAACTTGTTATTTATTAAAGGATTCCAGAAAATATATGCGATAAAACAAACCGCACGGACGGACAATATTTTTTTGTGTCTCATATACTATCCACTATGTTTATGTACTGCATTGTGAGCTAGACAAGTACAAGTGTATGTTAATACCCAAGTGCTGAATAAATTTCATTTCATTTCATCTCATTTCATTATTTAGTCCGCACGACAGGGAGGTCGCGTCGTGTATCGTGTCGTTACAGTATCTACTAATAATTTGTGTATCATATGTCGTGAGACGTGTGTGGTCTCGGTGATAAGAGCAAGACGATTAAACGTTGTTTATGAAGCTCGTTATCGTGTTAAAAGGATAAGACTGCCTCGTTGGTCTAGCTTCAGGTTTTACCGCTGATAATGAGGTCCCGGGTTCATATCCCGGGTCGGGCCGATAATGCTATTGACGTTTTTCTAGGAAGCAGCCTGTAGTATGTAAGCTGGTGATGTAAGTCACCAGTGTCTCTGACCATGTAAACGTTTAATTAATAGTCCGGAGAACTGTTAGGAATGGCCGCCGAAGTTGGAATTCGGACAGCAACACCATACACGAGGTGTACTTACAGAAACGCGAGAACTCGCAACAACTTAACAATTTTATTATATGTATAGATTTAGCCGCCAAATAGAATCTTAAAAATTCAGATATTTAGAAGAAATAGTCGGTTAGTGGAGTTTTAGTCGCGCCATCCGCTGACTTGTGCCTCTCGTGTAATGGGCGTGCAAATGCAGATACGGTTGAGATGCAGGCATGACTGCATGAGCTAGCGCGAATAAGGACATGATCGCTCCATCTACTCACTGCTCAACTTTCTCTTGACGTGCATGAGTTGTTGTACTCTTTGACTCCTCTACTTTGTTTATGGCGTGTACGTTGCTCTTGGACTTGGTTTTTTGGCTAGTGAGCCTGACTGTTAAGGCAAATGTGGGTTCAATTCCCTCAGGACACATCTTTGTGTGATGAGTGCGATTATTTGTTCGGTGTATGGGTGTAATTTATCTATAATATGTATGTATTTAGAAATACATATATTAACCTGGTTCATTATTCACATCTGATCCACATGCAGCTATCTGATCCCAAACTACGCTTACAGAGCTTGTAGGTACTACATTTCTTTTATAAATACATACTTTTATAGTTAAATAATTACTTCCAGAATCGAGACAAACAAACATGTTCATGCACACAAATATCTGTCCTGGGTGGGAATGGAACCCGCCAGGTGCGGCTTGAATGGCTAGCATTTACAAACCACGCCAACGCCAAGCACGCCGCCTTGTTATTTACCAGTTATTACGTTATCAATGGAGGGGATGTTGACTGCACCTGTGGCGCAGGTTCGATTCTACACTGGACAACTATTGTGTGAGCCATATAGCTATCGAGCTGATCTGAGTTTGCGTGTGCTTCGAGTCTTTGAGTGTTCTTGAGTACCCGTTTATCGTAAGCAAAATTTATTTTAATAAAAGAACCCTACTAAATATTCTGGCAGTATGTCTTGTCATTTTTTATTTATTTATTTATTTATTCTCCACACTTACAACTATTTTTACAGGTACAACCCAATACAATAGTGTAGGAAAAAACTTAGACATTGTGAATTCACTCAGTGTACAGGCAAAAATGTCTATATCCTCTGCTACCCTGTTTAGAGTGTGAAGTCATGCACTCTATAGTAGGGTACAGACGCCAGCACATCCAGCTACCCCAATCTGTCAAATTTCTTTTATAGAATTTCAACTTTATGACAAAAGCATAAGGTTTACTTTCAATTGGTGAAATTTGACAGAATGGGGTAGCTTGATGTGCTGGCGTCTGTACAATAAATTACGATTATTCATAAACGTAACATTATTACGGAATAAATTAATTTTGAATGTGTATTTGGAGTTACCTATCTATATTGTTTGTTGTGGCTATTTAAAACGACATCAAACTCAAGACAGCCACGTTATTGTTGAGTTTAAAATAGCTCTGTTCCGTCGTTTTGTATGTGAAAGGCTCATTTGAAGTCCATATCTACATTGTTTGCTGTCGTGATCCGCTTGATTGCCGTCCCTTGGGAGTCTATTCATTACGAACTTTCTCCTAAATGCGATAGTTAAACTCGTGATTACCTAGCGGCTAGAATTGTACCTGCTTGTGCGTCTGGTCAAATGAAGGGGTTCAATTGATGATGGATCTATGTTACCTGCGACTTCGCCAGCGTAAATGTGTATGTGAGTTTTTTGGTTTTGCGTCTTAATTACTCAACCGAACACAGAAATAGTACAGTGAACGTCATCATACTAATATTGTAAAGGCAAAAGTTTGTGAGTGTGTGAGTGTGTATGTTTGTTACTTCTTCGCATCTAAACTGCTGAAGCGATTTTAATTAAATTTGGTATGGAGTTAGCCCTAGATTAACACATAAGCTATAATTTATAAAGTCTAACGCGGGTAATATCGCGGGGCACAGCTAGTAGGGACATATTTATGAAAAAATGAAGTGCAGCTAAGGCGAACGCTTCGCCCTCTCCGGGCGGAAACTATGTAGTATGTAATATCAGCTATGAATACCTACCCTGTTAAAATCTGTTCAGCCGTTTCGAAGATTATTGCCGCAACTTTTTTTTTATTGTTATATTATTATGTATACTTGACATAGAGAACCTGTAATGTAATTAATTTCATTTGAATGATATAGTTATGTACCTATTTGCATGCCTGTGAGCAAAATATGAGGACTATATGTTTTTAAGATATTCGTTACCATAGTTTGAGCAAATAAAGAAATTGAATTGAAATTGAACCAAACAATCAGAGAGACGGAAAGGCAAACAAATTAAAAAAATGTATTTTGGTAAAAATGTATTCAGAGGTGTTATTTTTATATTACAAAGGGACATTTTATTGGTATCTATATCTATGCACTAGCCGTCCCGGCGTACTATGTTCTGCCCTAAAATCCGCAAACCAGGTACTACACGTAACCAAAAATCTACAAACGATATATACCGGCTGATAAATTTACGTGTTCCCTTGTTAACACTTTCGGTTGATGTAGGTGCCTCCCATCGGCTGTTTCTAGAACCCGATCATAATATGATCGCAGTCGCATCAGTAAGAGCATATATAATAAGTTTTTCGAGGCAATTGCCTAAATATTCTAGAAGATGTTTTATTAAGAGCTGCATATCCTCCTTTAAAATAAAAATAACATAAATAAATATCCTCCTTTTTATAAATTAATTTCTTGTGTTTTTTTTTTTCAGAAACGGAAAATGGTCGGCGACTCAACATCGACACAAGTCCTTAGAGATTTGGAGATATCGCTTAGAACAAATCATATAGAGTGAGTACAGTCAGTCATGCTACATACCTACACACATTCACATGCATAGACAATAGTAATAAATAAATTGTAAAGTAATTATGGAATTTGGAATTTATGGAATTATGGATTTTTGTTTTAAAAGACAACGCCCGCATTATGGAATTTAATCCCTGCGACACAGGGATTAAATTCCATAATGCGGGCGTTGTCTTTTAAAACAAAAATCCTTCAATATCTGGAACGCTGCTGTCGTCTCCCCTCATGGAGGTGGGCGCTAATGACTGCGACACAGTGAAGTGAACGGAAATTTTTGTAATCTGTTAAATGTTTGTGTTTGTATTTATTACTTGAAGTGAAAAAAAAATCTGATATAAGGTTCGAATTATTGATAAAAACGCACAATACACATATTTATTGTGCGCAATAAGATTACACTCTGAAAAGGTTTGGTTATTTTTTTATATAAGAACAAGAGTGATCGCCGCCACCTATATACACTCCCAACACCAGCGAGGAGTCGTGGGTGTGTTGCCAGCTTTTAAAAAGTCAGCAAACAAGTGTTTTTGACGCTTTCCCCCACCGCGATGAGCAACCTTACTCATACGGAGAGTTATTAAGGAATTTCTTCTGTAAGGTGTAGGTACCCCAGTAGGGCGAATGATCGCTATACCCTACATCTGCCTCTCATCTCATCTCAGATCTATGTATGTAATGCTTCCGATTCCATAATTTCGATTTGAAATTCGATAAAATTTCATCATGGAAAGCGGCTAGCACGCTTTGCTAGATTCGACATTTTAGTAGATGAATTGGGAACTAACTTTTACTTCCATATTTCATAGATGGGTACGAGAGTTCCTCAACGAACAAAACCAGGGTCTGGATGTGCTGATCGACTACCTGAGCTTCAGGCTCAGCATGATGAGGCACGAGCAAAGGATCGCGTTAGCCAGGAGTCAGTCTAGTGATGGCATCAACCAAGGTAAGTAAAAAAAACATATGGATTAGTAAAATAAATATTGAGTGGTTGGTGACGCCTTACTTATACTTACTAATAGGCTTCGACTTTGGGCGTTACTCTAAACCCGTAGCCATTTACGTGATCAAAACTGGGAGACTAGCTCCTCCGCTATTATGCCTAGTTGGTAATAGCGGGATCAACCGCCTTTGAGTTCCTGGGTTTAAATCCAGGTTCTGGCAAAAAAATCATTTTGAAGAAAATTTCTTAGAATGTGCCCGAAGTATAGGAGTTGGCAGTATTACACCTACGTGCCTGGGAAAGCACAGGTTCAGGTTTTCCTGTACCTGACCTCTTTTCGGTCGTAACGCTAGTCCTTCCATCGGATATTGAGAGTGTTAGAATAAAGCCCGTCCTGCGCAGATGAATCAGAAGAATCCTCAATACTACTATTCGATCGAAGTCTGTATTTGAACCAGAACCTCATTATCGACCCGCTATACTTCTCTTTCTTGTAGGATCCTCGGTCATCAGTAAAAGTAGTGGCATTTAATATTCATCCAGATACATCCCGAATTGTATTTCTGCAGTAAACACCACAACATCAGAGTGCAGCGGGCCAACAGAGACAGGGTCCACAATGAGTGCCTCGTGGAGGCGGCGGGCTCGAAGTGCCGAGGGGGAGTGCGAAGGAGCCGCCAGCCCCGCAGTAGCGCGGCGGAGAACGCGACATGCTGCCCGCCTGAACATGGGCGCCTCCACTGATGATATACATGTATGCATCATGTGCATGCGTGCTATCATGAACAACAAGGTATGTTTCTTTTTTTTTATTCAGTTTTACGCCCCTGGCTTCTTCTGCCTTATGAGCCATCATATTTTCGTCATTAAGTCAATGTCAAGTAAAGTAGTAGCTCGGTGCTGTCTCAGTCAAGTCCTTGTCCTACCCCAGTAAAGCAGTGGAGACTTCTAAAAAGTCTTAGATTCATCACAAAAAATCACAATTCACAGCAATATGACACTTTCCTCCACTTGTGTACGTTGTCGAAAGATGTTATGTCTTAAAAATCCACCATATTAACACATAGAAACTCGAATTTACGCTAGATTTTGAAAATTAAAAAATGCCTCCTTGCGTCCTTTTTTGCGTTGGCGCCAAAAGTCCAAACAAGGCACGTGGTTTAGGTGTGATATGAAAACACGTCTTTCAACAACAATAGACGTATGTATATTCAAATCTTCAGGATAACACAATTAAAACACTTTTTAATCTTTAAATAATTAATTTATTTCTGTATTACAATAAATCAGAGTCACACCAACATACAACACTTTTAACAACCTTTCGGTTCCAGCACTCGGTAAGAACTGCCCTCCCAGTTTATTATTATACTCTGTGGGGGCAGTTCTAGGCGGCCATTCCGAACGTCATGAACGAGAATGAACCGAATGCATTGACCATTCCGCTCATTCTACTCCTTTAGTCAAATTGTATTATTATTATGTATAATATTATTAATAAGTATGTAAAATCATAAGATAAGATAACTCTTTATAATTTCGTACATTTTTGTAGTAACAAGTAGTGATCTTTTACTAGACTCTGAAACTTGCGTAGAGATTGAGGTCGGCGTACTGATAATGGCATTCCACAGGCGAGCACCTCTTACAGCAAACAATCTGTCTAGAATGATTGTGAAATGTGCAGGCATTGTCAATTTTTAATTATTCGTTGATCTCAGAAGTTTCGAATGTGATTCATAAAGAAATGAAAAGCGTTCTTTGAGGTAAGAGGGACTTGAAGTCATACTTTTTAAGTAAACAATCACCAAAAATATTTACACCCAGACACAGAACAAATAATCGTGATCACAACAAAAAGATTTGTCCTGGGTGGGATCAATCCACGACCTCTGCCTTAACAGTCAGGGTCTCTAAGCAATATACCAGTCACAAACTCTTAAAGGGGGGAGAACTAATGGAAAATCTCAGACTATAGACTATAATATCAATTCCTTACATCGTTTTTAGGATTATAAACAGTTCGACTGCACGTGTGGCGCAGCGGCTAAGACAGTCGCCTCGCCGCTTCGTGTCACGGATACGAGTCCCGCGCCGGACAATTATTTGTGTGATAGTCCCACAAATAGTTGTTCTGAGTCTGGATGTAATTTGTGTCTATTATATGTTTGTAAAGTACCCCGCGACGCAGGGATTAGATTCCCTAATGCGGGCGTCATCTTAAAAAAAAAGACAGTAGTGTTTAACGTATGTATTTTATGTTTCCAGTATGGCTTCAATATGGTGATCCAACATCGAGAAGCGATCAACAGTATAGCACTCTCCCTAGTCCACCATTCCCTCCGTACCAAAGCCTTAGTTCTGGAACTGCTGGCCGCCATATGCCTCGTTAAGGGAGGCCATCAGATAATACTGTCCGCCTTTGATAACTTCAAGGAGGTGGTGGGAGAACCGAGGAGGTTTCACACGCTTATGGAGTATTTCATGAACTATGATAACTTCCATATTGAATTTATGGTGAGTTCTTTGTTTTTTTATTTTGAGCCTTGGACATTATATTTATGGTGACATTAGATTTGAGTCTTATGATGGATCTTTCAGCTATTAAAATAGAGAAGAGGAGGATTTATTTATTTATTTGAACAACCAGTAGTTGTTACATTGTTTCTTACGTCTAGATTATTAACTACATAATTACAATTAAATGCACAACATTTTAAGGTGTCACAGCATGCGCATAAATGTCATAATAGTGACATATAAAGAAAAATTAAATTAAATGAAATAAAATATACTACATAAAACAAACAAAATTAAACATATTTTTTAACATAACAAAAATTAAAACATATTTATAATCAACTCAAGCAAATAACTGAAACACATTCTTATGCTAAATTAAAAAAAAATATATATACTATTTACACTAATATAACACTAATTAAAGCCTAATTAATAAACTCAAGACATTTTTTTTTGAAAGTGGGTAGCCCATACTTAAAGACGTCTACCTCCCCGGAGATATTGTTGTATGTTTTTGCTATTCGAGATATAACTGAGAACTATTTAAGATTGGTTCTGGCAAACGGTTGGTGTAATAACCCAGACCCAACGAGCGCACGCCTGGACACCCGACGTGGAACACGTAAAGTAAATGATTGTAAAAGGCTTGGACAATCCAGTTCATTTCTCAACACTTTGTACAGAAATATCATATCGTGTACCCGTCTTCGAATCGAAAGTTCCTTTACACCAAAGTGTTTCAATTTCTCGCTATATGATGGGAGCTGTCTTTTCTCCCATATGAAAAAGCTAAGTGTTTAAGGAATCTTCTTTGGATACGTTCTATTCGAAGCTGATGTACATTATATTGAGGTGACCATACAACGCAGCAATATTCCAGATTACTACGTACATAGGCGTTGTATATAGCAATTTTTGTGGACGGGTTCCGGAACATTTTTCCGTTTCGAAGGATTGGGATACTGGGCTCCGAATTTCGGTGTACCCTAACCCATGTATCGAGGGCAGCATGAGTTCTGCTTCAATTTCAATCTGTTCCTCATTATTAACTGTTGTAAAAAGCGGGTTAAGTCTAGTGTATATAACTAACGTTGGTCTAGCAGTAGTGTGTTCAAGCGCAGATAATCAGGTCCTGAGTTCAAATCCCGGGTTGAGCTAAAAAGTTATATGGGATTTTACTGTTGAGAAAAACTTGTCAGTATCAGCCCGTAGTCTGGAAATTGGCGGCATTTACACGATCCTCGAACTTTTACATGACCTCTTTTCGATCGTGTCGCTAGTTGTCCCATCGTATCATGAGAATGATGGATAGGAAGTGCCCCTGTGTTTGCACACAACTTGTGCACGATAATACGTTTCGCGCAGGTGACTAGTCTACATTGAGATTAGCTGCTGTGGCCGATATTCGATATATTATGAGCTAGTAACTCTATCCTCATATGAAATTCACTCTATGTTATCATATATTAGGAAGAGTATGAGTTCTGGTTTTGTCTTTAATAAATTACGCTAGTAAGACGTGGCTTGATCAGGGTCTCTGGTATGAAAGGAGTATTAAAATAATAAAAAATAGAGTGATAGTCTTAACCAAACAGAGATTTTTCGGGACTGGATGATATTCTGATATTTGCCGCCGTCACCACACAGCATTATCATCATTGTCTGATATACATTTTATTAATTCTAGGTGGCGTGCATGCAGTTTGTAAATATAATAGTCCATTCGGTTGAAGATATGAACTTCAGGGTGCATCTGCAGTACGAGTTCACGGCGCTCAAGTTAGATGATTATTTGGAGAGGTTACGGCTATGTGAGAGTGATGATCTTCAGGTAAGTAACCAATGGTAACTAGTGAATTGTAAGTGGTAACTCACGAAAGGGATCTGAAAGTCAGTTCTGTGGACCAGAACCGTGCGTAGGGATTCCTCCAAACATAATAGGAGCACTCCTTAAAGAGGAATCCACAGCTAAACACAACCAAATGTGGACCAAAATCAAGGAACAGAAACACTCCAAACGACTCAAGAAAAGAGTAGACAAGAGCTGGTCCAAAAACCTTTCGAAGTACAGCAGAATAGCAGTATTTACGGGCCACTACGGCACCAACTATCACCTACACAAACTGGGACTGTCGAATAGCCCGATCTGCAGGACCTATGGGGAAGAAAATGAAACAATGCTGCATATAATATATGGCCATGTTGGGGCTGGCATATCCAGAACCTGGAGACTACAAGGATCTACCCCTAAGAAGTGTACTGGACTATGTGCAGACTTCATTCAGGGCTCCAGAGATAGAATAAAAACCAATGGGGGGTAGTACGAAAGATCCTGAAGGGTCGAAGTGCTATACGCAAGTACACCCCAATCAAGATAAGAATTTGATGTTGGATTCCGCCAACAGTATAGATCTTTCCAGGATATCAGGACACCACGTAATTGTTCCAAGTTTTCAATTCCATAGACAGTCCCGGAGTGCCACTGTTTTTATTTTTGAAGTGAAAACTTCTTTAGCGACTTTGTGCACATTTTTGCGATGGGTAAAAACTGTTTAACTCGCGTCAGGACATGTGACTTGATCGAATATTCGTAAGACGGAGGGTCTTTTTTTTAATTATCACTAGCCGTTATAAATATACTCACATGACCGCAGCATTTTTGTAGTGAAAACTTTTTTAGCGGCAGCTTAACCAAATTTAGTTCTTCTTTTAAAATTATTCCCACCATAGGGAGGGAAGCAATTACTATGAGTCTTTACCACCCAAAGCTGGGAAGTAGCATCTTCCACTGGCTACTTGGATCAAAAAACACTACTTTTCGGGTATGAGAAATGTTAAAATAGTTTTCACTCCTATCGGCAGTCCCCAAAAACTGTCCCTTTTTTATATGTAGTGGTCATAAAGAACAATTGAAGTCTGTTTTATGTTTTTTTTTCAAACGACTATTATAATAAAAATCGTTCCTCTACCAGGTCCAAATCTCGGCATACCTCGACAACGTTTTCGACGTGGCGGCGTTGATGGAAGATAGTGAGACTAAAACTGCTGCGCTGGAGAAGGTCAACGAGTTGGAAGACGAGTTGGGACATGTTAGTATAATTTTCTATAGCTTCGCTCAGGTTTGGAGAAGCTGCTGTTTGGAGGGGCTGCAGTGGCAGTATGAGAAGTGTCCTCTGCTCTTGCCACGTGTAAGCATCCCCGGGAAAACAGCGAACTGTTTGTGGCGCAGTCGCTGTGCCGAACTGGCAAGAGTCGGCAATTGGGGAGGGCATCTCACAGCCCTCCCCGGGTGAGTGTCCCGACACACAGACACTTTTTGCGGGTGGCATGCGCATCTCCCCTGCATTAGGCATTCCCCCTACCTTATAAAAAAAAGGTTGGGAGAATAACTTATATTATGGTGCGTAATAAGAATTGTCAAACTGAAGTGGCGGTGGCGGGACACATAGAATCGACGGCCGCTGGGGCAGAAAGGTTCTCGAGTGGCGACCACGCACCGGAAGACGCAGCGTGGGCAGGCCCCCTACAAGATGGACCGATGATCTTGCAAGGGACGCGGGATGCCGCTGGATGTGGGCAGCATAAGACTGGCCATTCTGAAGCACCTTGGGGGACGCTTGTCGGTTTAATCCCCACCCAGGAAAAATCTTTGTGTTAAGAGCAGGATTATTTGTTCTGTGTTTGGGTTTAATTTATCTATAATATGCATGTGGATGGATTATATGCATGTGACCCGCAATTGTGGAGATCTTTGGGGAGGCTTTTGTCCAGCAGTGGACGTCTTTCGGCTGATGATGTAGGTTTTCAGAAATATATAAGTATGTTTATGGGAACAGATGGCAGTGCGTTACTTGTCTCAAGGTATTTATTTATTTCATCATCATCATATCAGCTAAAAGATCCCACTGCTGGACAAAGGCAAAAGATCTTTATATTACCTGTCTTGCGCTACCCGCATCCAGCGACTTCCAGCAACCCTCACAAGATCATCGGTCCATCTTCTAGGGGCCCTGCCCACGCTGCGTCTTTCGGTTCGTGGTCGCCGCTCAAGAACAAACTTATCATTGGTTGGCAGATATTTTGTAGTTTATATTTAAAATACCCGTTCTCCGTGTTAACAGGCACACGAAAGAATGGCTGCGCTAGAAAGAGAGGCAATAGCAAAGCTAGGGACCTTGGAATCAGAATTAGCTGCTGTTCGACAGGAACGGGACCAGCTAGCTGAAGCCAGGAGACAGGTCGTTGAAGAGGTAAGGTGTTATTTGTAATGAGTACAATGATAGATTTGAGAATGCTAGATGTTAAATGCTAGATACGAGGTTAAGCAACTAGGCTTTCGGTCAGTCCATTTCATTTCATTTATTTATTGATCACAATAGTTACAAGTCAGAACATCACAATTTACAATTAATAATTTTAATAATTTTATAAATCAGTAATAATAATAATAATTCGTTTACAAAAAAAAAATATATATGTTGTAATACAAAATTAAGTCATCGGTAGATTCATGAACTCTGAGTCAAAATCGTAGAATTCCTTATCTACCAGCCAGATTTTGAGCCTGCTTTTGAATATCATGGTGGAAACTGCATCTTTGATCTCACCTGGTAGCCGGTTATAAACGCCAGGTCCAATGACTTGAGCCGTTTTCTCTCCATAGATGGGTGACCATCAAAATGGTTTAATTTCTTAGCGTCTCCGTGCGTCGGAGGGCACGTTAAGCTATCGGTCCCGGTTGTAGTCATTAGACAACAGTCGTTAAGCCATGCCAGCGACCTACTGGGCGGTTCAACAACTCTGACACTAGGGTAACCATTGCTCATACGATATGTAAGTGCATTATGAAAATACCTGCCAAGTGGGAGTCGGACTCGTGCACCAAGGCTCCGTACCATTTTCTATAAATACTGCAAGAAAATCCTTCCTTAAATATTAATTTGTTTCCGTTTCTTAGTATTTGATGTTATATTATATTTATTTTAAAAAAGGATTTATACTGAGTTTTCTGGCAGTGCTTCTCAGTAGCTGCACGGTTGGGTAAAAAAATGCCGATTCCACATAAATGTAATTTTTTAACGGAATAAACGATTTTTGACTTTTATAGTGGCAACAGAAATAAATCATCTAAAAAAATTTTGACTGATGAGATACAGACAGTCAGTGGAGTCTTATTAATAGAGTTTGGTTTAATGCTTTGGGTATGGAGCCTAAAATGAGGATTTATAGTTCAAAATGTGTAATGTTGTAGTCCTAACGTAATGTGGTGGCAGGTGTCAACGTTACGGCGCGCGCAGCAGGACTCCCGCAACCGCCAGTCCATGCTGGAGTCCAAGGTGCAGGAGCTGGAGTCGCTCACCAAGTCATTGCCCAGGGGAGCTTCCAGTAAGTATAATCTTTTAGTTAGCCACTCACCGCTACGTTGAAAAGGAGAAAGAGTCTTGGGTTGGAATCCAGCGGGAGTAGAACAGATGACCCCTGCTTCTAATTGTTGGTCGGTGGAATATAAACTCACGATCCCCGACAGCTGCGAAGCAATTGCTAGGATACAACTCACGACTCTCACTGCTATTTAGTGGTCGGACGTATGTAAACTCATGATTCTCACTTGTATTTAGCGGTCGTGGTATATAATTCACGATCCTCACTTTTACGTAGTGGTGGGTGGGATACAAACCCATAATCCCGCCTGCTATCTAGTGATCGGACTGATATAAACCCACGATTCTCACTTCTACGTAGTAGTGGGTGGCATACAAACTCGAATCCCTACTTCTATTTAGTGGTCGGACAGATATAAACTCACGGTACTCAGTTCTACGTAGTGGTGGGTGGGATACAAACTCACAATTCCCACTTCTTTTTAGTGACCGGAGTGATATAACCTCACGGTACTCACTTCTAAGTAGTGGTGGGTGGGATACAAGCTTACAACCCCCACTTCTATTTAGTGGTCAGAGTGATATAAACTCACGATCCTCACTTTTACGTAGTGCTGCGTGGGATACAAACTCGAATCCCCACTTCTATTTAGTGGTCGGACAGGTTTAAACTCACGGTACTCACTTCTAGGTAGTGGTGGGTGGGATACAAGCTTACAATCCCAACTTCTATTTAGTGGTCGGACTGATATGAACTCACGATTCTCACTTCTACATAGTAGTGGGTTGGATACATACATGAATCCCTACTTCTATTTAGTGGTCGGACTGTATAAACTCACGATTCTCACTTCTTCGTAGTGGTGGGTGGGATACAAACTCGAGTCCCTACTTCTATTTATTGGTCGGACAGATATAAACTCACGGTACTCAGTTCTACGTAGTGGTGGGTGGGATACAAACTCACAATTCCCACTTCTTCTTAGTAGTGATCGGACGAATTACTCACGATTCTGACTTCAAGGTAGTGGTGGGTGGGATAAGAAACTCACAATCACCACTTCTTTGTAGTGATTGGACGGATATAAACTCACGATCCTCATTTTACATAGTGTTGGATGGGATATAAACTCGCCATCCGCACTTCTATTTAGTGGTCGGACGGATATAAACACACATGTTCGGTGTACGGATGGATATTTAAATGATAAAATTTGATATTTGATATGATATTTAATTATTACCCCAAAATGATATAAAATTGATATAAAGTATTGATAAATGATATATGATTGATGCCGAGCAGTGAACTGACCGCGAGGCGAGCGACCGCACCGCGGCGGCTTGCTTTCGCTGTGTCAGCGTAACGTGATTACCTAAATGTTCGATTTACGAAATCCGAACATGCTCCCGGGCCGGAGATAAAAGTTGATGATGATGATTCATGATTACAAAAACACAAAAAAAATACAAAATATAGCAATCTTAAGTATAACAGTGTAAAATTAAAATTGTCTGTAATATAACTTAGTGTAAATTAATTCACGAAAATGTCTTAGATCTAGATACAAAGAAACGTTTTGATTGTACAGGGGAGGTAGCTGTATCAGCTACCGATTTATTGTTCGCACTTTCATTAATCACAACACACTCATCACTCGCGATAGGATTGCTCATTTTCACTACACTTGTGATAGTTCCGTTGCCGCTGCTGTTCTGGGAACGAGCGTCTGGGACGCGCGTCCGTCTCCACCACCAGCAGGCTGCAATGACCGCAAGGATCAATGTTCCTAGCACTGCAATGTAGCTTATAACGTATTGGTGTACGTCGTGCTGTGATAACTCAAAATCGGCTGATCTGGCATTCTTCTTAATTAGTTCAATTTGTTTATGTATTGAATTTAGGCTATTGTTTATTAGTATGTGGTCACCAGGATCTAGATACTCTGATGGTAATGATATATTAAGGATGTGATTTATTGGTGCGATCTTCGGTATGACTTGTTCCTGATTCATGTATAATTTATTTTTTCTGCTACTATCATGCGAATAAAACGTGAATTGATTTGCCTTTACCATACATTTCTCACTGAACCGTATAAGACCGGACTTTCTGATATTTGCATTTGAAATGTGATCTTCACAAATAATTCTGAGACTAATACTCGAACAGGCAAAGTATAAATGAGTGTTTAAGGCATTCAGTGCCGTCCACTGATCTTTACATGATTCTTTTTTATAGTGACACAATTCATTATTATTATTCTCTAATATGCAGAATTTTTCATTATTTTCTAGGTGTGTTATCGGGCCCTTTAATGTACACAAATATGACTCATCATAGTGCATACATTGTTGAATTTCTTCGTTTGATGTTAATATATATGCATCCTTTTTAACATTGATTGCTATGATGGTAGTCACGGGGATCACACTAATCATCATATTGTGCTGAATAGAACGAGGAATAGGTATTATTTTGTAAATGTCGTACTCATCTCTACTGATCAAAGGGAACTTTATTTCAAAAATGAAGTAATTTTGGGTCACACGTGCTTTTACTTTCAAAAATTGATACATCTTTTGCAAATCACTTTGGATGTTATCTAATGGCAACCGCATATCATTTTTCAGTTGTCCTGATATAGTGTGTAGTTCATTTAAGAGCTGTTCTGGTGTCAACAAATGTACATTAAATCTACCGTGAAAAGTATCCGTAAGGGTACCCAACAATGTTTCTTGGAGCCTTCTTAAATTTGATAACATGCTGTTGGTAGTTATTGCTGACACAACAAAATCCTCTGACATTGATAAATTCCCTATTTGTTCTTTTAAATAGTTTGTGGCTTTGTCTATGCTATTTAAATGTTGGTTAATAATTTTATGTTGTGTATTTATCATAGTTTCCGTGCGTTTCAATAAGTTAAATTCGGATTCGACTACTGATGTTTGATTATTCCATGAATTTAATAAGTGTTTCTGATTCAGTCTTATCAATTCAATGTCTTTTGTATACTTTTCTGCGAATCGCTCATCTAGTACGCCGAACAAACTATTCGCTACGTAGCCAATCCCATTGATAAGGCCGCGACGCTGTCTGGCGTGCGCTCCCTCCTGATTCAGCAAAAGCCCGTTGAAGTAGTCCAGTTCCAACTTATCGTGACGTAATTATGTTAATATCATGTTGCAATGCGATTGTTGTTTTAATTGTTCACATAAAGTGTTTAGATATTTTATAAACTTGTCGACAGTTACAGATCCTTCCCAGTAAGGCGACATGTTGTAGTAGACGACCAGGGTCCATTCGTCACGAATATGTTGCATTTTGGCTACCGGGTCAAAATATAATGTCTGATTGCTGTTCAATGTAGTCACACTGTATGATGCACATGTTGATGATAGTAGGCTCATAAAGTAAATAAACATAAGTGCTAACGATAGAAACTTTGGTCCGGTATTCATGCCTGATTGATTTCCTTTGTGCTTTATTTGGATATCTTTGTTTTGCTGTGTCGATATCTGTTTTGTATCCTTCTTTTGAGGTTCCCGTTCCTGACGCGGAAGTGATAAAATTGCAATTTTACATACAGGTCTTTTGATAATTCCTGTTTTTGTTTTTAATGTGACAACTCGCACTAGACCATCATTTCCAGGGTGTAACTCTGTCACTCTACCCATTGCCCATTTTCCGGGAGGTAAATTGTCGTCCTTAATTACTACAATATCCCCAATTTTCGTGTTTTCCTGTGTTTTCAGCCATTTATTCCGAACTGATAACTGTGTTAAATATTCACTTTGCCACCTTTTCCATATTTCTTGTCGTATTTTTGTGATTAAATGCCACCTAGTTCTTGCGTCATGATCTGTATCTATAACGGTTAAACCAGCTCTCCCTGTCAGAAAATGCGCTGGCGTTAAACACTCGAGATCTTCCACGTTTTCTGATATAGCACAGAGAGGTCGCGAATTTAAACATGCCTCGATTTGTGATAAAAGGGTTGTATACTCTTCAAAAGTCAGTTTTTGATTACCTATTGTCCTTTTGAGATGATGTTTCAAACTACCCACGGCCCTCTCCCACAACCCACCAGCTGTAGGCCAGGAGCTCGCATTATAGTGCCATTCTATATTCATTTCGGATATTTGTTGATAAAAACTGTCATCTAATATTTTATGAAGTTCGACACAGGCTTCTTGTAAAATTCTATTTGCTTTGACAAAGTTAGTCCCATTGTCACTGTATAGATGCCTCGGACACCCCCTTCTTGCTGCCATGCGACGTAAAGCTGCAAGGAAGGCTTCGCTAGTCAAGTCTGAGACAATATCCAGATGAACCGCTTTTGTGACCATACAAACGAAGACAACAATGTAACCCTTCAATGTTCGACTTCCACGTCCTCTATTCATTTTGATATCGACAAACCCAGTATAATCTACACCAGTGTGGAAAAACGGTGGAGCTGGATTAACTCTCGCCGGTGGCAGATCTCCCATTAGTTGGTACTTGATTTCCGGATTATAACGTCTACATGTAACACACCTTCGTATGTATTTTTTCGTCGCTCTTGTCCTATAATCCAATATCTTCTCCTAACATTAGCCAAAGTTAATTTGACACCTCCGTGATATGTTAAATGATGAGCTTGGTCTATTAACAGATGAGTAATTGGATGATTATGTGGAATTATTGCTGGATGTTTTTCTTCGTGAGATAAATCTGCGTATCTCAATCTTCCCCCAACGCGCAACACTCCATCTTGATCGAGATAAGGTTGCAAATTAAGTATATTACTTTTTGATTTCAACATATTGTTCTGTTTTAAGCATTCTATGTCGCTAGCAAATTCTGTTAATTGCACATATTTGATGATACGCAGTTTTGCTGAATGCAATTCTTGCAACGTGATATATGTAGGTCGCGGCGGGGCGCTACGGGTTATTGCCCGCAGTATCCATGCTAATACGCGAACTACTTTCATAAATGAATGATATTTTGATAATAAACGAGATATGATACTTTCTTCTTGATAGGTACTTGTTTGAATGATATTGGCGAGTGATATTTTTATTTCATGATTTGTAGTATAATGCGTTTGATTGTTTTCTTCTGTGATTGATAAAGATGATAGCCATGTTGGTCCATGCCACCACAGTGGATGATGCTTTAACTGAGAGGCACTCAACCCTCGGCTCGCCGCATCTGCCGGGTTTTGATTTGTTTTGACATATCTCCATTGATTTGAAGGGATAACTTCTGTGATTTGTCTTACGCGATTGGCAACAAAGGGTTTCCAACGCCCACTATCTCCGTTTAACCACCCCAATACGACCATGGAGTCAGTCCACCCGTACACCTTGATGTTGTAATTGTTGTAACATTCTGATATTTTTGATATAAGCTTACTTACGAGATGTGCACCGCACAACTCTAGTTTTGGTAATGATATAACTTTTTTGTTCGACGTAAGCTTTGTTTTTGCAGCTACTAATATAACGGAGTATTTATCCTGCTTTTTGATCCTGGCATACACGGCTCCTGCGTACGCTCGAAGAGAAGCATCGGAAAATGCGTGAAACTCGATACCACTTTCTTCAGAACAGCCTAACCAGCGGGATATTTTTATTTGATTTATTGTATTGATATCTGACGTTATCTTAATCCATTCTTTGTAGATATTTTCCGGTATGACGTCATCCCATTGTAATTTTTCAAGCCATATACGTTGAAATAGAAGTTTTAACTTCGTAACAACTGGCGCTAGCCACCCCAATGGGTCAAATATCTTTGATATTTCGGCTAAAAGCTTTCTTTTTGTTATTTTTCGTGATGTGTCTAATGATACGTTGCATTTAAATGATAATTGATCAGTTGACGAATCCCATAAGATACCTAATGTTTTTCCAGCAGTGTCATCAGATTTAAAAGTAAAAATGTTCGCCTCTGAGCTCTCTTCTCTTTTGATAGTTTCTAACAATGCCGCGTTATTCGCTGACCATTTCCGTAGAGTAAATCCTCCTGATTTCATTAATTGACATAACTCATTGATTATTTGTTTCCCAAATTGAAGGCTATGGGCCCCATGGACCAGATCGTCCATATACAGAGAATTAAAAACAACTTTTGCAGCGTCAGGATATTTGTCCTGTTCATCAGAAGCCAACCTCCTCAGCGTCATCATCGCCAGGAACGGGGCTGCCTTTGTTCCATATGTTATTGTAGTTAATTGATATTGTTTGATTGATTCATATGGCGTGTCTCGCCACAAGATTTTTTGCAACGTTTGCTGATCTTCGTTTATAAGTACCTGTCTGTACATCTTTTCTAAATCTGCTGTGTATGCATATTGATACTGACGCCACTTTAATATCAAAGCTTGCAAGTCCTGTTGTAAGTTCGGGCCTTTGAACATAACGTCGTTTAGGCTTTTACCTGAGGAAGTTCGTGACGACGCGTTAAAAACCACTCGTAATTTAGTAGTAACGGCGTTTGCGCGTTGTACTGCGTGGTGTGGAAGAAAACATTCTATTTCACTTGATTGTTGATATGTGCTTTTCATGTGTCCCAGAGCACGATACTCCCTGATAAATGTTTTGTATTCTTGAGCTAACGTAGGTTTTTTCACAAATTTTCTCTCCAAACTACGAAACTGCGCACCCGCAATTTCTTTTGACGATCCTAGTTGCTCCTTAAAATCCTCGTGTAAAGGCAGCTTAACTTCGTAACGACCGTCTGACCGTCGCTTTGTGGTCTCGTTGTATAACTGAATACATTTTTGATCCTCCTCACTATACTCAGATTTTTCACTTATTTCTTCTACTTCCCAGAATTTTTGAATATTTTCTAGATCGATTGTAACAACGTTGCAATGTACCGATAAAACATTCCCGCATAAAATATATCCCAGCTGTGTATTTTGGGCAATGGGCTGACCTTGATATTCACTCCTGTACATACCGTCTAGCATAATAATTGCATATATATCGGCTCCTAATAATAAATCTACGGACCGACTGTTAAAGAATTCAGGATCTGCGAGTTTGATATTTTGAATGTGTTGCCATGAAGGTTTGTCAAAGGTTGAGTTGGGTAATTTTTTAATTAAATTATTCATGATAAGTACTCTTGCTTCAAATGAAAAATCATTACATGTTGATAGACAGCTTATGTTTAACATTCCCTTACACGTGCTCCCTTTTTCTCCAATTCCAAAAACGACTCCCTTGTAAGCTTGACGCTTCAACCCTAACATCTGTGCGGCATTCTCAGTGATAAGTGATATTTGCGACCCTTGATCAATAAGAGCTCGCAAAGTTTGATAGGTACCATCAGCCGACATAACTTTTACCAATGCAGTTGACAACAAAATTTCTGATGATTCTTTTTGCGAAACATGTGTGCGCATCACATTTTGCTTATTATATTTATTAGAATTACTGCACCTTGCACTCGACTGACCGGACATTGAGTTTTGCTGTGTACAAGCGTCATGTAACAATGTATTGTGAAATTCTGTGCATGAGCGACAACTTTTCGAAGAATAACAGGGTTTTCCATTATGTGGATATAAGCAATTCTTACAAATATTGAGATTAGAAACAGTTTTTAATCTCATCATATTATCCATATCTAAAAATTTCTGGCACATAAATAGCCCGTGTGCTTGTTGACATAAAGGACATGTTTTATAAGGGTTGGGCTCGGATGATGCATGATACGATTTATTCAATGGTTTGTACTCGCGTGACTCACGTGTTTGCCTATTATAATTATGGTTGGCATTATAATGACTAATATTCGCAGGTTTGTTCAGGAACGACTTCTGACAAGATGATTGAAATGATTTTTTGGTTGCATTGTCTTGTTTACGTCTCTGCTCGAGGGTATTGAATTTGCCCTCCAAAAATGTAATCAAATCTTGAAGGTTGGGTATTGCCTTAGGGTCCTTAAGCGATTGTAAGTAGCTGTCATGCGATACAGAGTCTAGCTTTTGACTCAGTATATGCTCAACTATTGGGTCCCAATTTTTTATATCAACACCTAAGTTCTTAATTCCGTTAAGACTCTCTAATGTTACGTCATGCATTTTTTGAATTTGAAAAACGGATTGATATTGCATGTGAGGTAAATTCATAAGATCATTTAAATACGCAGATAGTATGCGTTTTTTATTCGTATATCTATTCTGAAGCAACTCCCATGCTGTGGTATAATTTTCAGCACTGATAGCTAAATGCTGTATTAGCTTTTCTGCATCGCCACGCAGTTTGCTCTTCAAATGCTGCATTTTTTGTGCTTTTGATAATGTAGGATTTAAGTTTACGGTTTCGTTAAATAAATCTTTAAATGATATCCATTGCTGATAATTACCGGTGAAAATGGGTATGTCAACTTTCGGGGTAGACTTTTACCGATGAGCTACCGCGTGTAATTTGGTATTAATTGCTTTCTTCAGATTCATATACGCTGCTTCTTGCTGAGAAAACGTTTCATGATATTCTAAATCAATTTCCCCATATGATACATCCTCAATTTCCCAATGCAGGGTGTCTATTAATCGCCATCGGGCTTTAATTTCAGAGAGAGCATCTTCGAACTCCCACTGTTCATTAATCAGCTTCAAATCTATAGATTTCACGGTACGTGTAAAAGCTTTAAAATTGATAAATTGTTTACGTAACATATCGTCTAGTTTACTAGATGATCCAGTTGACCGTTTCCCCTTTGACCACATACATACTTCTATAGCCTCAGACTCATTCTCACACTGTTTCTTCTCTGCCTGCTGCTCTCGTTCAACCTCAATTTCCTCCTGCTTGCTACTCCCCGGCTGTGATTCCTCGTAAGATGAAGAAGAAGATAGCTTTGATTTGCTTATAATATATGCCTTTACCTCAGCATATAGCTGCTTCGTTGCCATAAATTCATTCCGTGCAAAATAAGGACGTTGCTTGTCCTCAAACGGCGCAAGTTTTTTATGATTTAATTGATAATCCGACCAATATGTTTCCAAAGTTTCCAATTTTCTATTATAATAATTAGGTGACGACCTACGTTCCTCGCCATCCTTTTTCATGTTAATAAGGAGTTTCTCCATTGCCATGGAGATCTCCGATTGCGTGTCGTATATGTGCTCCATGATAGTGATTGATATTGATATTTAGTGTTAATGAAGTAATGGACTGATCTTACTTGGATTTGATGATAC
Source organism: Pseudoips prasinana (assembly GCA_951640165.1). Classification (NCBI taxonomy): domain Eukaryota; kingdom Metazoa; phylum Arthropoda; class Insecta; order Lepidoptera; family Nolidae; genus Pseudoips; species Pseudoips prasinana. The sequence continues at coordinate 6,274,551 of OX621260.1, forward strand.
TTGTCTTAAAGATGATAGCGCCTTTCTGCTGTCGATCTGATGATTTGATGATACTTGATATACGCTGGTCTTCCTCCGATGATATATGATACGCACAGTTACACTGCCCCCCAATGATAGCACACAATGCACTGTAATCCACGTGTCCTAGCCCTTACCAAACCGCGCGATAGGTTTTAGGCTCGATAGGACCAATGTTCGGTGTACGGATGGATATTTAAATGATAAAATTTGATATTTGATATGATATTTAATTATTACCCCAAAATGATATAAAATTGATATAAAGTATTGATAAATGATATATGGTTGATGCCGAGCAGTGAACTGACCGCGAGGCGAGCGACCGCACCGCGGCGGCTTGCTTTCGCTGTGTCAGCGTAACGTGATTACCTAAATGTTCGATTTACGAAATCCGAACAACACATGATTGTAATTAATCTTAAGTATATTTTATTTTAAAAAAGGATTCCTACTGAGTTTTCTGGCAGTGTTTCTCAGTAGCTGCCACGTCATGCACTGCACGGTAGGGTAAAAAAAATATGACGATTCCACATAAATGTAAAATTTTTACGGAATAAAGTACCTTTGACTTTGACTTTGAAACTCACCATTCTCGCTTCTACGTAGTGGTAGGTGGGATAAAAACTCACAATGCCCATTTGAAGTGGTCGGACTGATATAAACTCACGATACTCACTTCTAAGTAGTGGTGAATGGGATAAAAACTCGCACTGCCCACTTCTTTTAATGAATTACTGATTATAAAACAACCCATTCATATTTCCAGTGGGTGCTATTTCTTCACACGCTCTCTGCAACGGCACATCCACACCAAACGGCCATACCCACAATTCCGCCACACCCAACCTACCCAACGGGGACACACCTACCTTCAAATCACCCCCTCCCCCTCCTCCAGCGCCCGTAGCTCCTGCGCCTCCGCCGCCCGCTCCCTGTCCTCCCCCACCTCCCCCTCCCCCTATATTAGCTCCGCCGCCCCCCGCCCCGCCCGCGCCTGGTCTTATGGCTCCACCACACCACACAGATGCAATGACCATCAAGAGGAAGGTGGACACAAAGTACAAACTGCCTACGTTGAATTGGATTGCGTTGAAGCCTAATCAGGTTAGTTCTAATATCCTATAATAATATATTGCTGTGTGGTGACGGCGACAAATATCAGAATCAGAATATCATCACCCCATCTCATCCCGTGGGGGGCGTAGAAGTCGACCCGAGGGAATATCTACCAGAGGACGGGAAGCAGCTTCCTTCTGAGTACTACGACCATCATACTGCGATCGCCAACCCGCCTGCCAAGCGTGGCGATTATGGCATATCCCCTCAAGATGATTCTTGAGGGAGGCTTGTCCAGCAGTGGACTTATTTAAGCTGTAATGATGATGATGAATATCTTAGGACATTATTCACACACGACCATCTGATCCTAAACGAAGCAGAGCTTGTATAATGGAAACCAGATAACTGATATACTACATATATTATTTTTCTTTTATAAATACATACTTATTATAGATATTTACACCTAGACTCAGGACAAACAGATATGTTCATGCACACAAATATTTCTCCTGGATATTAGTATTGTTATTATCTTCATTATTCATTTTTCATTCTTATTTTAAACATTTATAAATCTATAGGTATTTAGAAAAAATATAAAATTAAAAAGATATAAAATAGATATTATTAATAATAATTTTGTTTTATAGTGAAGTATGTCATTTTTCATAGGACTTCTTTTTTATAATTACTACATTTTTAACCTCTCAGGTTCGAGGCACAATCTTCAACGAGCTGGATGAAGAGCGTCCCCGAAGACGGATCAACTTCACGGAGTTCGAGGAGAAGTTCCGCATCGGCGGCGCGTGCGGCGGCGCGCAGCTGGACGCGGACACCGACACGCTGGCCTCCTTCCCCAGCAAGCGCTTCCGCAAGCCCGACACCGTGTCGCTGCTGGAACACACCCGCCTACGGAACATTGGTAATTATCCTACTTAGACATCAATACACTGAATCCACTGCATCTTTTTATTGATAACAACAAAGCCCCTTTAAAAGGACCTCTAAAACCTCCTTGCAATCAATCTTTGAGTAAACTGAATTTGATGAAAAGAGAATGCCTGCAACGAAAAAATAAATCCTAAAATCAGGAATATATAAACATGATAACGAACCCGCTTAGTTGAAAGGGTTAACTAGAATCATAGATCATTAACAAGCATTATAAATAAATAAGATAAAAATAAATAAACAATAAAAGGTTTTTATTCACGTAGACTTTAAAAAAGCGCTTGTAACTAACCAACTTGTTGAACATGTTTGTCGTAATATAGTTAAGTATACATATTTATTTCTAGTTACATAGATATTTAGGTACAGACGCCAGCACATCCAGCCACCCCAATCTGTCAAATTTATTTTATAGATTTTCAACTTTATCACAAAAGCATAAGGTTCACTTTCAATTGGGGAAATTTGACAGATTGGGGTAGCTTGATGTGCTGGCGTCTGTACACGGATTGTATGAAAACATTTATAAAATGTATGTTATAATAGCCATGATATTTAGCTAGCTTGTATTAAGTTATTGTCAAAAAATTAAAAATAATAACTAGTTGCAGTGATCTGTACTGATATATTTTAAGCCCAGAAGGTGTATCTATCTCCTATAGATGCCCAAAAGGCGGATTTTAAATTGTTTATTGAGGCTCCAAAACCTTCTGGGCTTAAAAATTATCAGTGCAGATCACTGCAAATAGTTATTATTTTTCATATATAATAATAGCTAGATGCTCTCACCGATCCTTAAGCGGTCGGCGAGGTTAAGGAACTAGGCTCGTGGTCAGTCCATAGATAGGTGACCGCTAAAATGGCTTATATATATATGGTTTATTTCTGAGCATCTCCGTGCTTCTGAGGGCACGTTAAACTGTCGGTCCCGGTTGTAGTCATTTGACAACAGTCGTTAAGCCATGTCAGGGGCCTACTGGGCGGCTTGAACAACTCTGACACTAGGGTTACCACTACCCATACGATAAGCAAGCATATATAATAATAAGCCTTCTGTCAGATAATTCACGATGAGCTAGGTTCTTTAGTTGCTTTTTTGGTTGTAATATCTGTGTGCTTCAACCTCCCTCCTCAACCTCCCTCCAGGCCTCCTCCAACTGACTTCACTTTTCTCTTGCTCTGGCTAGTGATGTGTAAGTGCTGCCCGCCGCGCCGATGCCATAATTTCATCGACTTATCGCCTGAGTGGTCTGTCTTGTTGTGTTTTCATTCATTTATGTGGACAGGCGTTCTCTTTTAAAGAAGAGTTTGGAGTAGTTTATATTGAATCTCGTCCATTGTAATTGCACAATGACCCATGTCACTCATATTTCTGTTGTATATTTCTTGCATTTAGGTAAAAGTTTTAATTGTTTATTACATTTATTTCCACAGCTATATCAAGAAGAAAACTTGATACGCCAGTTGAAAAAGTGATGGCCGCCATCAACAACCTCGACTTGAAGCAGTTACCCCTCGAAAGCGTCGAGATCCTCCAGCGCATGGTCCCCACAGAAGCCGAACAAAAAGCATACAAAGAATACGTCGCAGAAAAGAAAAACATCAACCAATTAACAGAGGAAGATAAATTCTTAATGCAACTTGCCAAAGTCGAGCGAATATCAGCCAAACTATCTATCATGAGCTACATGGGCAATTTCTTCGACAATATACATTTAATAACCCCACAAATTCATGCCATAATCTCGGGCTCAAGTTCAGTGAAATCGTCACAAAAATTACGAAATGTTCTAGAAATTATTCTCGCCTTTGGGAATTATCTAAACAGTAGTAAGAGAGGTCCGGCGTATGGCTTCAAGTTGCAGTCTCTGGATACGTTGATGGATACGAAGTCGACGGACAAGAGGATATCTTTGCTGCATTATATTGTGGCGACGATCAGACAGAACTTCCCGGAGCTAATGAACTTTGATACCGAGCTTTTGTATATAGATAAAGCTGCTCAAGGTTAGTATTACTCACTACTACTATATATGGCCTTTGCGTCTGTTACAGACGATTTACGGCGCATTGTCTGAGAGACATTTTTTTTAGTGGCTAAACAAACCGACACGAGAGCGACATAGCCTGCCGCAGGCCTGACAAGAGAAGTTTGCGGTGGTTGGTGCCGAGCCGCTTTTATGTCGCTTCTGTCTCTTATCAGCAAGTACTCCGAACCAGGCTTCATCACAGATCTTACGACCCTCCACTACACGTTTGCGCCATTCAACTCTATTTTCAGGGAGTTTTTCCCAGCTACAGTGGTCAATTTTAAAAGCGGCCATATCCCGCTTGCTGCAGTCTTTAAAGCGAAGCAGAGGTCTACCGACATCGCGCTTCGCATTAGCTACCGCACCCAACGGAACACATCGTGGTATTCGAGTGGGTTCCATTCTCTCACTCACTCACACTCTCTACTCCTCCTTCATCACATCAACCAAAAGACGTATACAGCTGGACAAAGGGCTCCCACAAGGATCTTCACAATGGCTGGTCTTGTGCTGTTCCTATCCAGCGGCTTCCCGCGACCCTTACAAGATCGTCGGTCCACTATGTAGGGGGCCTGCCCACGCTTCGTCTTCGGGTTCGTGGGTGCCACTCGAGAACCTTCCTTCTTATTTTTACCTCAGTAGCAGCAGTACCTCAGTAGGCATGATAAGACAATGAGAATCGTCCCTGTATCCTGAATATGTCAGTAACCATTTTGGTTATTGTTTAATCCTGATAACTTACCACAATTTGTAGGGCTAGGAGCCGACGTTAATAGAAATATACTAGACTAAACTACATAGACTCACGCCTGTTTCCCAGAGGGGTATGCAGAGACAACGGAATTCCATTTGTCAAGATCTTTGCACACGTCTTTTACCTCGATTAGTGTCATTATATTCTTAATACATGCTCGCCGGTTTAGGGTACTTCTACTTCTTACAGAAATATGGTCCGTATTTGTCTACGCATAACGACCAATTTTAGATTGCATAATTTTGGACATAGTTTCTTGAATGATGGAATCTGAAAGAAATAGAAATAAAGCATCTTATAATTTTTTTTAAGAAAATTGCTAATAGTCGCTAAAAGTTGTTGCTTTCATATAGGATATGTCTTGATACATGGTTTCTTCGTCTTCAAATAATAGTGTAACTTCATACTTTAACTGGCCTGTTGGTCTAGTGCTTATTGACCCTGACTGCTAAACTAGAGGTCGTGGGTTCGATTCCCATCCGGGACAAATCTGATGATGAACACTATTATTTATTGTGTCTGGGTGTAATTTATCTATAATATGTACGTATATATTTAGATATAAATATATAAGTTTCTTTATTAGTTGGTGGCTCCGCCTAGTTTGGTATCAGATGGCAGTGTGTTAGTTGTCCCAAGATATTTATAATTTGTACGTTTTCCAACAGTATCTCTAGAGAACGTAGCGGGCGACGTGAGTGAGCTGGAGCGCGGCATGGAGGCCGTGCGCAAGGAGGCGGAGGCGCGCGACAGCATGCGCGCCAACGGCCACGTGCTGCGCGACTTCCTGGCCAACGCGGCCGACAAGCTGCGGCGGCTGCGGGCCGAGACCAAGCACGCGCAGGTACTACACTCAGTCACCTTACAAATGTATCTGTGGGAACCAACACTCCACACATATGTATTTCACATACCTACTACTTAAGACAGCATACATTTCACGTTTCGCCTTAACGGACGACGCGCCGGCGCCGACAAGTTCTTCGTACTAAAGATCGCATTGAGTCGGCCGGCGTACATATAAGCTCGGGAGTAGGAGAGCGCTATAGCGCGCCTCTATGTATTAGAGTGAGACACTGTACAAATATCTAGAATTGTAAGTTATGCTTTCCTATTGGTTAATTCATGCATTTTTACTCCTGTAGATACTATGATTTTGCTTCACAAGCACTACTTATACAGGTTGGGCCTGATTTCATAATAAAACGTGAACAATTCTACAATAGTTTAATTATAACACGCAAAAAAAAATAGAACAGAGAACCTCCACATATCTAACTGCTCATTAGATGGAGTCATCTCTCGGATTTATTTTTAGGAATATGGCCGACTGATACGTAATTCGTTGCGTGTCCATATCACATAGTATGCAAAGATCAAATCTCAAGAGCAAGATGGTAGCCTTTGGCGTGCACAAAAATGCGCTTACTGAATCATTTTATCATGCCTTCCGAAAGCCTCCCACCTGGACAACAATTGCCGTGGGCCATCTGGAAGTCCCTAATTAGACTCGGGACTCAGTCGTGCCTAAGCAAAGAACACTAGGTGAGGACTGTCGAGCAACCCCAAAATAAACTGTATTTGTGGAGCATCGGTCCAATCCATGGCCCACCTAACATCGTGCCCAGTCTGCCCTGCCACATATTCATGGCAGAACCTTAAGTATGTCACAAGCAGGGAAATAAGTGTGAGCATGCATGTTCTGGGCACAAACATTTAATTAGTTTGCTATCGACACGCTAAGACGAAGATTGATAAAATCTCCAAACTATCACGCTATTCTTTTAAGGCTTTCTATTTTGTTATATTGTAGTAAATAAGGAGGTCTATTTAACTTTTTTGTATGTATTTCGGCTTCCGTAACGCGCACGGTGTTGCAGGACTCGTTCGCGACGTGCGTGGAGTACTTCGGCGAGGCGCCGCGCGGCTGCGACGCCAACGCTTTCTTCTCGCTGCTCGTGCGCTTCACGAGGGCGTTCAAGGTAATAACTTCGCTTCACTGTATTTGTGGTCTAAGATTCAGTTCTGTAACCATGGACTACTTCCATTCTTCATAGTTGTATGTTTAGTAAATTTTATGATCATCATCATCATCATATCAGCCGAAAGACGTCCACTGCTTGACAAAGGCCTCCCCCAAAGATCTCCACAATTGCCGGTCTTGCGCTATTCGCATCCGACAGTGATAGTTCAATGTAATTCAGACAATTTATTGTTTTTCAGCGATTACAGTCTACTTACCCTTGCTAGCCAGATAAAAAAATCTACTAAACAAGTACAAATCGAGCTCGTAGTACTTATTATTTAAACGCCTACTCAGTTTTTAGGAATGAGAAAATTGATATAACTAAAATAAAATAAATATAAATAAAAAAGGTTTTTATTCACGTAGACTTTAAAAAAGCGCTTGTAAATAGTCAGAACATGTTTGTAGTAATATAGTTGTATACATTAGATATTATTTCTAGTAACATAGATATTTAGGTACATCTTGTATGAAAACATTTATAAAATTTATTTTATTACAGAAATGATATTTAGCTAGCTCGTATCAAGTTATTGTCAAGAGATTATGTTTAATTATCTAGTTTAAGTCTAATATTTTTACTACATATTGTCAATGGTTCTGTCTATATTAAAGGTATTATTATTATGACGGACCTTGTGTTAATAACGACGGTCGCGTTTTAATGCTACCACCGGATCCAATGCGCCCCAACTGAGAAGACCCAGCGAAACAAAGTCAGTGGGTTCATCTACTACCGGTTTCAACACGACCCAGTTGAGACGGTCCGGCGAAACATACTCAAGCGGGCATGAACACGGGATTTGGTCCAATTAGAGTAATTATTTAGTAGGCAAACACAACAAACAACAACAACAAACTTGTAACATTATTATGACTTCTAATCCTAATTTATTGTCTTTATATTACACTTGAGCTTGAGATTTTTCGTATTATTCGTACGAATATATTTGGGATGATTGGAGAGTTGGAAACTTATTATTACTTATTTATCTATTTATCCGAGTTTATAAGCAATGGATATAATAATGAAATTACGTAACTAGGTTCAAATTACGAAATTTAATTATGATGATATTATTAGCTTCATCATATCAGCCGAAAGGCGTCCCCTGCTGGACAAAGGCCTCCCCCAAAGAGCTCCACAATAGCCGGTCTTGCGTTATTCGCATCCAGCAGTTTCCAGCAACCCTCACAAGATCATCGGTTCATCTTGTAGGGGGTCTGCCCACGCTGCGTTCTCCGGTTCGTGGTCGCCACTCGCGAAATTTATTGTTAGCTTGTCGACATTGACACTTTTGAGAATTACGAAAAGAAATACCGTTTTCGTATCGATATAATGCCTGCGGCGATCCTCAGTGGGATGATTCTAAGGTTTTTTTGAATGGTTTCGAGATGGTCCCAATTACTTTATTGTACATGTTATGGGCGTATAAAACCTTCCAGTTCCAGTAGTGGGCAAGCGAGGGCTTCACTCGTACCGGATACCTGGTACATACATTTCACTCAATAATTTCATATATTGTGATTTGGATATTTCAGCAAGCGGACGCAGAAAACGAACAACGACGTAGACTAGAACTCGCGGCACAGCAGGCCGACCACGTAGACCCGAACAAAGCGAAGCTCATGCAGAAGAAACAACAGGTAATGTAGACCTTATGTAAATTCCACTAATGACTATAGTCCAGTGACACGATAGTTATGAGTTGTGATTGTTAGGTTTTAAGCATTGTTTGGGTGTAAAGTGGCTTATATCTTTCCCATTATTATAGCAATGGCATCCTATTTGGTATTATAATTTTAAATGAGAAAGATATTTAAAAGAGTTTTGTGTTAATCTTATTTTCACTATTGATATTGTTTTTTTTATTAAAAAATTTGCAGTAACATAAATAGTATCCGTGATTTGAGGAGTTTAATTTGCTTATGGTTACTGGTTACTGTACTTTTGTTTGCTTGCTTTGTGTACAGTCTCGAAGTAAAATATCGGATTTACCCACGATGGGCTTATATCGTGTTATTAAATTTTGTAAATATGGACTTAGTAAAAATTTGTAAATATGGACTTAGTAAATTTTGTAAATATGGACTTAGTAAAAATTTGTAAATATGTACTTAGTAAATTTGTAAATATGGACTTAGTATTTTTTTTTTAAATGTGGACTTAGTAAATTTTGTACTTAAATATGGACTTAGTAAATTTTGTAAATATGGACTTAGTATTTTTTTTAAATGTGGACTTAGTAAATTTTGTACTAAAATATGGACTTAGTAAATTTGGTACTTAAATATGGACTTAGTAAATTTTGTAAATATGCACTTAGTAAATTTTATAAATATGGAATTAGTAAATTTTGTAAATATGGACTTAGTAACTTTTCTAAATATGGACTTAGTAATATTTTTTTAATATGTATTATGGCACTTTTTTATTCTTTACCAAACAATGCTTAAAGCTGTGTTGTATTTCGATGTTGCATAAGTTAGATATCGCTTCGATGGCTCGCCATAACGCTTCGGTGAATGGACAGTAACGACGTAGAACATTATTTAATAGTACACGTTTGAGTGCGCAGATGTGTGCGTGAAGTTTAAAAAACTACTGAAGTCACGATCGAAGATAGCTCTTTGCTACACACTGAATGTGTAGGTATGCATACATTATTGCTTTACATGTCTAGTAGCAGATTAATAGCGTTGTTTCTATAATATTGCTATTATAGGCAAATATCAAAATTTCTGGGCCAAAATTGGTCTAGTTTAGTAGTATCTAATGCTGGCGATTCTTTCTTTTACAAGATCATTGCATCTCTCTCTAATATAGCTGGTATGAAAAGAACTGCAAATGAAAATAAATGCGTTAAGAAATATCGAATGGATTGTAGAAATTCAAGTTCTGGAACCACGGAGCGGTTAAAGCACATAAGGGTCGGATACCCCGTGGTCGTGGGTTCGATTCCCACCCGCACTTAAATTTATTATATTAAAGATGTCTAAAAAATTGTTTTGAGTATAGCATGATTAAAATGAAAAAAAAAAATGAAATCATAGTTAATAAAAGCTATGATTTAATAAATATTTAAAAATGAATAATTTAAAGCGCCATCTGTTGGAATTGTCCTATCTAAGTATTGGCATTCCAGCCGTTGTTAGCCGTGTAGGTTTCGGTAAGATGGCGTTAAAAGCGTCTTAAATGCGTTAATAAATATCGAATGTATTGCATAAATTAGAGTTTCAGAACCACGGTGCGGTAGCGGACATGGGGCCGGATACCCCGTGGTCGTGGGGTAACTTAATTTTATACATTTAATTTTTCTGATGTTGAAAAATTTAAAAGAACAGGGCATTCATAGGTTTGTAGAACTACAAAACTGCTAATAATACGCGCACTAATTATCATCATCGTAACTTAAGATGCCCGGTCTTTCTCGTAATAACTGGGATAGAAAGAAATGATGATATTAAAATTAATTTAGTTGATATAGAATCGCCAGCATTGTCTTAATTTTTTACTAAATTATTATAATAAGTAAAGTGACGTTAGAATCCATAGAAGAGTTAATATGGCCTTCAAGCTAGGCCGTTAATATTTCAGTTCCCTTTTGGTATTTATTTAATCTTTTTGTGGGTGGTCTAATACACTCTCCAAACTAGTCAGTACAGAGCATAGCCAACGTACTTAGATATACGTATGTATCAAACTAAGTACGAATTAAAATTTAAGCCTTAATAAGATTGCTTTGATCTATTTAATTGATTTTGTACTTTATTAGAAGTTTATAGAGTTCAAAATATAATTCTACCTTAGAGAAGGTTAGCTTAGTTGAAATTATTCTGTATTTAAAGCACAATATGTCGCTTACGAAAAAATTCCGTTAAATTTCTAATATATGCTCTTTTTTTGTAATAGACACTATAGACTAATCCCTGTGTCGCGGGGTACTTTACAAACATATAATAGACGGACACCAATTACATCCAGACTCAGAACAACTATTTATGGGTCACACAAATAGTTGTCCCTGTCTTTCTAATTATAATTGATTCGTCAGCTTTCGAGTTTAATCGGTACAGATTGATAGACAATTGACGCTCACGCACACATATCAGCGCGCACAAATATGTGCAACTGTCAATATTTGATGCATTCAACTGTAGCAGAAAACTATCTCTATTAATGTACTTATTTTCTACTAATTGTTTTTTTTAATATTATTTAAAGATCTGTAATCACCTTTGCAAGTTAGTTGTTGCATTAATTATGCCTGCTTCGTATGAACTAACTTTATTAATATATTTTTTTATAAGCTTAACTACGGGGGAAAAACCATTCATAGATTTTATTTGATTAACAGCATCATACAAAAATAATGAAGAGACATATTTAAATATACTCGTTTGTAAAATACTATTAATGATATGATAGTAATAATAAATAATTTAAAACAGAAAATATTTACATAATTATCATATTTCGTGTAATATTCGAAGAAGATTGTGTTTAAAAATAATGTGTAAGTGTAATAACAAAAATTGGTTGCCAAGGCAACGGTGATGCAATAAGCTGATTTTGTAAGGGGGTACCCGTAGGATTATGGGGGAGGGTATGCTTCTACATTTGGTTCATATTCTGTTACTTCCTGGACACTAACAGTGTGACGAAATACATCAAATACTTATTAATAATGATTTATTTTAGACAATCAAAAGATCATAAGTTTTCCATATTTTGGTCTGAGGTATATGGTTAAATATTCTATAACATTATAGTTTTAACAGTTACTGGATATAACCACATGATGGGCAATAATAATAATAACAATAAATATCTCTGGCCAAGTAACACACTACCGAAGCTAGGCAGAGCCTGCACTATGGCAACTGGTATCATACTTGTTAATCCCAGAAACAGAACAAAAATACTAGTGCTCGTCACTCAAAGATTTGTATTCGATGGAGATTGAACCCACGACCTCCGGCTTACCAGTCAGGCAAACTAAACACTACACCAACAGACCAGTCTCAGGGGTTAATATTACTCCCAATAAGCACCTCATTACATATTTTGCATTAAAATTAGGGTTATGGTGGATTATTTGTCAAAAATATTTTCGTGGTATCTCTGCAACTCCTCAAGGTCGACTGGGAGAAAATGCCTACGGCATTAAGTCCACCTCTGTACAACTTTGTGCATAAAGTTTTGAAATAAATAAACACTATCACTAATATGTCATCAAAAATAAAGCGGTTATTATGACGTAGGGGGTTTGAACAGCAACTAACATGCAAAGGTGATTAAGAACGTGTTCGTGACTTTATTTTTACATTGAAATCTCTTCAAGACATGAGAGAGATTTTATTATTATGATAAAGGTGACAGGTAGATAAACACATTGATTTAACATGATAGTGGTGATGGTACTTCAGTTTGGTAAATATGGTAACACTGGTAGAAAAATATTTCATACGCACTGCTTGGAAGTAGTTTTAATGTATTTTGTTGATGCATTGGCAACATTGCGGTTATTGAAGAGCATCTTTAAGCTCACAATAAAATTATATTGTACTAAAAAAAATATATCGAAAACACACGTAAATTAGTTTTCAGTCAAAATAAATCATTTATAATAGTTTATATTTAATTTGCTTTTTATTATTTTACCAATGTTACAATATTTACCCCAAAACTGAGGAAATCGTAGTAGGTGATGGTAACACTACAACTTTCTCACAGAGGTTTAACTACGCGGCCGTCAGCGCTGGTCTATTGCAGCAACACTTGACACAGTTGAGACACAGCCTAGAGCCCGTATAGGCTATAGGCCTCCGTTCAGGCCTAACATAGGAGTAAGTCGAGTTTACGGGCCACACTTGTGTGCGTGTGTACTAACCACGGGGATAGTTGGTGTGTTCATAACTAGATGGCGTTATTCATTCTACGCTATTCATTCTACGCCTATACCAACGTATAGGCGTAGAATGAATAGCCGTTAATATTGAAAATTTAAACGTTTATTCCTTAAAACTTAAATAATTATTCGCACGGATAGATAGATAATTAGAACTTTTTTTGAGTATGTAGACGATAAGAACACTTAAATATCATTAAACTTAAAGCGTAATAAGTAAACGAGGCAAAAGAGGTGTGCAAATATCGTGACGAATGGAAATCGGTCGTCTCTGCCCTCCCCTCTGGGAACAGGCGTGAGTCTATATGTATGTTACTAATAGTAAGACATATTGTAACTTTATAGATTTTTGTAGGTATGTGTGCTATATCCTTGTAGAACACTTTTTATGTATCATCAATAGTTTTCACAGTCTACAGTGCCAAATAATGATCCTCTTCTTAGCGTGTCGATGGCAATCTAAATTAAGTCAGTCCAGAATTCAGCTACGAGTTTATCGTCGTCAGTAACGGCCATTAGTTCTTGTAACATGCAGGCATTAGGGCACGCAGGTCATGTTAACAAATGTACCATAGTTTGAGGGATATAACCACACTTGTACTCTAGGTTGGAAACGTTTCAAATTTCCCACCTGAGCAGGTTGGGTCCGGAGTCTGTTCAGAGACTTCCAGGTTGGACAGGCGGAAGATTTTAGGAGGGAGGGAAGAATGGGATGGGTAGGGAAGCACTGTCTCGCCACAGATTGAGCCGTGTCTTAGACCGTTCGCCAGAAAGTGGAAGCACACATTTCAGAAAGCTTTTGCAACTTTTAAATATGCCAAATACCTTGGGTAATATTAACGTAGTTTTCGTCGTGTCCTCTAATTCTTCTTCGCGCCCTGGCGTGCGTTATTTCGTTAGTTTTTTTTCCTAGATTCAGTGAGCACTCGCTCGTTTCCATTGCCCAGTGAAAGATTCCTAGATTAAGAATTCAATAAATATTAGAAATCACTCTAAAATTCTATCCCGTATGCGTTTTTCCACTTACCGCTAATCAAAATGAATGTCTATTAGTTAAATCACCTTCACCGACGATCAAATTCTTCTTATTGTGTTTAAGAATGATAGAGAGCATCGGTTTTGCAAATACATTACAATGTTCCAACAATTTTTATTATTGTATAATGTATGGTCTATGCCAACTGGTAAACGGAATTTCAGAAAGACAAGAAGCACCAAATCCGCGAAAAATTGTGTAAAAAATACTTATATAAGATGTAGTTTAAGTAAATTAATTGTATATCTGTTGTCCGAATAAAAGGCTTTATTATTATTATATAATGCAAAATGTAGGGTAGAATACTCCTAAAGAATCCGCAATGCGTATAGGTACGCGTTTGATAAATAATTCTTTGTCCATCGCGTACAGGAACCAAAGTTCATCGCACGATCGAGAGATATCTTAAAATATTTCAGGAACAAAACACATTTCTTTGTACCATCGAGTACATATGTAGATGTTAAAATATTGCTGGAACGAAAGTAATTCATAGTACTAGCGACTAAATAAATATTAAAAGATTCCTGGAACTTAAGTAATTCTTTGTACGATCTAGTACAAAGATGTTAAAATAATGCAGGAAATAATTAAACGTAGCCTCTGTTATAACACACCAAAGAAACTAATTAAAAGGGCGATAAGCATGTATGGGACACGGGTATATGCTGGTCGATAACTTCACACGCCTAGCATGTCACACGAATAGTAACCCTCAGGACCTCGAAATAGATACGAAATTGGACTGGTAATGCTAAGGTAGGATAACGCCCTGGCTCCCAACGAAGAAAAATTAAACTATTATTGCGTTTTTTTTCTATCAAACTGTATATGAAAAGGACAGGACATTTTTAGAAGTGTAGCTTACGTCATAGAACTGGGAAATTTAAAATCTTTTTAACTCCAATCCTGGAGCTCCAAGCTGTGGACTATATGAAGTCACATCAACCTATACCCATTGATTTAGATATAATGGTAGGATTCAAAACGAATGAAAAGATAAAAACCAAGCCTGGCTAAGGCTTAAAACCTGGTTATTATCTACAATTCGAACAAGTTCTAAAATAATCCGTCTTTTTCATACAGACTTTTACGGAGTTCAGGATCATTGATGTTTTGACATTTTTACTAGCCATGTGATACATTAGCTAACAGCAAGCAAATCATTATTTCAATATTCCTGTTTTCAGGTATATTGAAATAATGAGATGGTAGGGTAAACCAGAATGATTTATGGCAATACTTAATATGATCTAATGGGATTTATTATAACTCATGCATGTCTGGTACTTCATTAACGCCCGGTTCCTATATTCCAAAAACGAATCGTTTCTACTACGAATAGTTAGAATTTCTACCAGCCGTAACGCAAAACCGTTCCTAAAAAATACTAGTCGTTATCCAAATAACCAACGTCTGGTTACTAACGGATGGGAGGACGTTAGTAAGCTTATTGTATGGAGATGCGTTCGAAAGTGTTCCTATAAATATTTTCTACTGTCACGGAACTGTCAAAATAACGAGGCGTTACTGCTTTGATTACTAGTCGAATTCGGTCGGTTTACCAGTCGTTTGTATTTTATTTTGGTAGTTAACATAGTGTTTGAGGAGATTTCCGTGATGTCTAGCTCTGAAACTGATAGAGAATTCATGGCTTTGTTTTCCGTTAGAAAGGGTTGATTATTTTTCTATCTTCTAAGATTTCATAACCACAAACCTTAGATTAAATACTCAATTTAAAAACTTATTTAGAAACCATGAAATACTCCTGGACAGACGTCAGACGACAGACGCATGCGCCATGCGCTTTCATGTTACGCGTTTTGTTCACACCATGCACTCGTAACATCAAATTTTCAATACTAATGATTTATAAATATTTTAAACCTAAAACGCAAATTAAATTATTACTGTAACTATAAGTACAGTAATTTGTACTATTACTCACATAATATTACAGAATAATAAATGATTTTAGTTGCATAATTGACGTAGACGTTTTGTTATAACTAATCGTGAAGAGGAGCGAGAGGTTCATCGCCGAACGAGTCGTAGGTGGTTTAAACTACGGATGTTCGTCGCAGGTAGGGCATTGTGGAACACTAGTTTTGCATCGGTATCGGTAGCTGAATTACGGATGGTAACGTTGGTCCAATGACGGATCGTAAAATAAAGGAACCGGGCATAATTCCGCTGACATTTTTCCAGCCCTCTCAATTTAATACATTAAGATTTTTAATTCTAACAAAACTTCTAACTTCTTTTCGTACAGTAAACCTGGCTGATTACGACTGGTCGCGAATATACACGATTTAGTGTGTTCCCGACCCAGCGTGCTTGATGTTGAGTTAAATCCGATTCAGCGTTCACTTACGTTCATTTCTCAGCTAAATCACGCCTAAAGTTTTGCTTGGAAAATTTGTATATTTTCCTTTCCCATCAGGCGCCAGAAGTATTTGACTTGAGTACCTACTCACAGACACAGCGGGCGGGCAAAAAAAAGTACATTTTCCTTAAATATATTTTTAAATAAGTATCTTGCGACTACTAATACACGTGGTGACGGCGACAAATATCAGAATCAGAATATCATCACCCCATCTCATCCCGTGGGGGGCGTAGAAGTCGACCCGAGGGAATATCTACCAGAGGACGGGACGCAGCTTCCTTCTGAGTACTACGACCATCATACTGCGATCGCCAACCCGCCTGCCAAGCGTGGCGATTATGGCATATCCCCTCAAGATGATTCTTGAGGGAGGCTTGTCCAGCAGTGGACTTATTTAAGCTGTAATGATGATGATGATGACTAATACACTGCCATCTGATCCTTAATTAGGCAGAACTAGTATTAATGCAACCATATAACTGATAAACTGGGTGGGAATCGAACCCATGACCTCTGCTGGATTGTCAGTCAGGGTCTCTAACCACTAAACCAACAATCCAGTTCTAATTGTCCAGCCTTAATTATATCGCAGCCTAAAGGAACTTGCTATTAGCTAATGTGTATACAAATCCTCTTCCTTTATCTTAGTGTTCCAGTCCAATTTGACCTTGCACGGGCCCTTAACTATAAGAGAGTGGTACCAGTTGTCTTACGTTGTGGATGTAGGTCCTCCTAATGTGATGCGGTATTATAAATAACAATGCACTTGGGAAATTTTATGGATTTAATTGTGGTACGATGTGCATGACTCGTTAGGCACTCTAAGATTGAGTGTAATAAATATGGAACAATATAAAATAATTTAATATTAAGGTATTTGTAAGTGTAAGAAGTGGTAACAATTTTATTGAAGGGGATTCTTTCTCCGTCCCTCTCCCTCGGATATTGTATTATACAGGGTGTTCCGTATAAAGCACGACAAAAAAGCGTTGTGTGGTTTTATAAAACAACGATGCCAATGAAACTTTGTCTCCTACGGCGTCAAATGAATTAATACGGATATTTTCTGTTCATTATTCTTGGTATTTTCCTCATTAACCGGTTTATTAGACTCACTAAACAACATTTATGTCAAGACTTGCGCACATGAGGGAAAATGCTATACGGTCAGCTGACGCAAGCAATGGGCCCCGCCATATTGGCCGTGGCCGGCTGTAATGCGACATGCAATAGATGGACCAAAAAAATTGTGGGGTAAAAAGTTTCACTTTAAAAAGGCGAAGAGAGGCTTCTTAAAAGGAACACATTGTTTAGTTTTTTTCAATAAAGCGCCTCTTGTTTGTCATTGTATGAAAATAACCAGATATGGTTAATATATTTTCACATTAGATAATATTAATCCATTATACACAAATAACTTTTTTTTAGTTTTAATAATGTAACACTGAGAAAAGAAGTTAATTGTTCCTTTTTTAAAACTTCACTCCATTAGGCCTTCATTGTTTAAAAATAAGGTTGTTTACTAAAGTATTTATATTGTTTAGAATGTTAGTTCTTCGTCTAACTTCTTTTATGTCGTGCTATTTACGGGATACCCTGCGTAATAATTTTATAAATAAAGAAAATTCTTTACTACTTTGATTGCCCAACACTAACACACTGTGCATCTATAAATGTATCAAACTATTATCACAAACCGAAATAGGCAGTAGTAATAAGTAGAAAATTACAAAGTAGTATGTATGATTCGAATTATTTGGTTTTGAACTTTATTACGAGCCACTAGAGTTCTAAATATGGTGGCAATTATGTCGCCACTGGCCGGGAAAGGTTTAAATGTCAGACATGTTTTTGAATTAACACGTTTCATACTAATGATCTAAGCAAGTTTTATATATTAGTGGTTTCTGCTGCCTTCGTCTGCGTGGTAGTCTAAATCAGACATCCTAACGGTTAAAACGAATAAAGCAAGATCATATTTATAAAAGAGGAAACTGGCAGATTGGTTGATTTAGTGACTGATAGATCAACGTTCCTTTTATCATTTTAGGGGTTCAATATTTAAAAACTATCAGACTCTTATTTATATTAAATATTTTAATGAATATTTTATTTTAAAGTTGATCAGACCAAGAAAACAATTGATCCAAACTTTGAATCTCCTTTTCACCACCTTACGGGTTCAATTTACAAAAAGGTCTTTCTTTGTATAGAGGCATATCTCTTAAATAATACTTGTGCAAAACTTCATGGTTCAAGAGCCGGAGGTTTCAGCTGCGAGTTGATCGTTCAGTCAGCCAGTTTCTGCTGCTTTCTGCTAGTGTGTATTGATTTAATATATAAAATAAAATGATTAAATGAATCACGCTATAAATTCACAAACTGTATTAAAATTATTATGTATATTTATATCACAAAGTAGTAAAATTGAAAAATACTAGACTAACTTTATAGAAAAATCTGTGAAATACAAGCGTGTAAGGGACTGCCTCAGGTTTATATTTATGAAAAGTATTTTCTTATTATTTAAGTAGTAATTTAGTTAATATTGTGTTAGAAATAGTGGTAATATAATTTCACCTATAATATTATTTTATACTAATTAAGGGAAAGGGAAATAAGATGTTTATTGTTGGCAACACTATTATAGGGATTAACTTGCTTTCACACAATGATATTGAGTACAAATATTTTTTCTTGTGCTGCACTGCATGGAAACTAACAGGGAATGTTTTTTATTGTATTATTATGGAGTTTTTTTCGCATTTTAGCCTAGATAATGTTATCACTGCTCGCTTTGTTTTACACTTTTTAGTTATCGATTTAATATTAGAGTTATTGAAAGAATCTTAATGTATCCTATTTCCTAGTTAAATTAAATAATGTTAACCATTAAGAAGTATGAAATATTTCTAGTTACAACGTATCATAATTTAACATATATCCGTTCTAAATCCCATAGTTAGAATGTAGAACTTTAGTAGCTTCAAATATCTACGAATTAATAGTAAAATTGGTAGTTTACGCATGTATCTTTCGAGTATTCCAGCTATTACCCATGCGCAAAACATCACATACAACCCTAATCAATCATTCACGAAAGTTAAACTTGAAAATATATTAATTTAAATTGTACCCAACAGGAAGCTGTAATCAACGAATTAAAAACGAAATCTCAGGCCGTCGGCGAAAAGAAACTACTTCACCAAGACGAGGTGTACAATGGCGCGCTGGAGGACATCCTGCACGGGCTGCGCAGCGAGCCCTACCGCCGCGCTGACGCCGTGCGCCGCTCGCACCGCCGCCGCATCAACTCGCACCGCCTGTCCAAGGGCTTGGAGGAGCTGGACGTATGATCCGAGCTGCCCTCCGGCGACGCGCTGGACTCCCCCGTACAGAATGCCGTCAACTCCATCAACGCCAGGTGCAGTAACGACTTCACTATCAAGAAAAAACGTAGGAAAGACTTAGAAATGGTCCCCAAAAACCACTCCATAGCCATCTACAATATCGAAGATGACGTCATAGACTTCCCTGTTAGTTCAGAGAGTGGTGGCACTAGAAAAAAGTCGACCTATAGAGTTGCACCTACCGAGTGTGAAATAGAGGAGCGCTGCGAACTCATAAAGTCTACGTACGAAGTTATATCGAAGTACACTCGAGCTATGTTCGATAAGCAAAACGAAACCGTCGTTTGAACGATGTGCCTATTTTGTATTAAGCATATATTGCACTCTTGTAATCGTAATATTTGATAAATAAATATTTAAATTAATAATCAGTGTGGCTTCAGCTGTTATTTATATTGGCCTAAAAGGTGCGGAGTTTGACGTCCAAAATTCAAATGTCAAAAATGACACTGCTAAAGTATTGCCATTGTAAAAAAAATATCCCCGAAATTGGGTGCAATATATGTAAAAATGTTTTTTGATACGCCTACAATTCATTCCATTCCACGCGACAGCGATTTACCAGTATTTTGCTACGACACAATTTACACGTGTTTGTTTTATACGAAAGCTTAGCTTTTAGTATTGTTTACATGCCCATAGCTGACTGAAAAATACACCTAGAAATCCCAACGAATCTCAAATAGTTGAACTCAGTATTGGACCAAAAATTAAGATGTTAAACCTCGTTTTAATAATAGTATTGTGAGAGCTATGGGCCATAGTCCCGCTAGAACAAAAATTGGCCTTTATTATAGACGCACAGTTTTCTACAGCGATTTTTCGATTTTAATTATTATAATATATAATAGGTATTAACAGTGTCCTTATATATGTACACGTATACATGTTTATAAACCAATAAACGATTTTTAGTATATACATATAGTATGGAACATACGCATTTATAAATATAGTAATTTTGTGTAATTGTAATAGTGCAAATGTTTTTAAACCCGATGCGGCGTCTATTGACAACTACCTTTATTAATGCGAATAACTTATGGTTGTCTTTATAATAACTTTAATATTAATTTTATAATATCGCCAAAATTAAACAAAACGTAATTCAGACAAGTATATAAATGTGAATTGTGCAATTATTAACTTTATTTATTTTAAATAATATGATTTAAATTCGCACAAAGATGAGGTATCTTCGCATAAAAATGAGGTATTTTCGCATAAAAATGAGGTATCTTCGCATAAATTGTTAGCTAAAATGGCCAACTCTTGATAGATGTCGCATCAGTGTACAATTCGTATTTATATTTCATACTACACTATAATAATTTAGATGTCATTAATTATCTTGATATTAATACCTACATGACACTATAGTTCTTAAATTAATTTATACAATTCTATTCCAATTAGATTTAGTTTGTATACTAACTCTTTTCACTATAAAATATAATGTAATCTTTTTTTTTGATCTGGTAATACTTTAATTTTTTTAATTATTGTAAATATGTTTTTTTAATATTCTTTGCCTTTGTGAAAGTTCCAATTTCAGAACTATATATTCGCAAGAAATAGAATAATGTAAATATTGTATTTTTATATTATTATTATTATTATGTATTTACTCAAGATAATGAGAAATAAGCAAGCAATATAATTCTTAAGGTATATATTTGATATTATACCTGGAATCGGTACTTTTACAAAATAATTTTAATTATATTAGTTTAATAATTTAATGATCCAGTGAATTATTTAATATATTTGATGCTTAAGCACTTACACCGAATATTTATTGGTTAAAATCATACAAAATTATAATACATATAATTGTGATTATTTTTGTTGATTATTAATCATTTCAAATTATATTTACCTATAAAGGTTACTTGTAAAACACCAACAACCTCATAGGACTAGATAGCTAACACTATAAGCAACAACTTTTGATAATTTGTTAGATTTTATTCTCCTACAAAAATAAGTATTATCCTAATTTTACACTTCAATGTTCATAAACATCTTAGTCTACGCGCATCATAAAGATTACGTAAATATACACTTGCGAGGCCGCGGGGACGGGAAGCAGCGCTAGTGCCTTTGAACTTGACCGATTTCTCTAGTAGCCAGTCGTTTTCTTTTGTATTTAGTTATGTCTCAACTCGTAGAACAAAAGTTGTTGCTTTTGATGTTAGCTAGATAACATCAAAAGCAACAACTCATGGTGTTTTAAAAGTAAAGTTTACAGTATACTAGAATATTTATATAATTGAGAAAGCTAGAAGGATAATGAAGAAGATAAGATAAGAAGAATAATTTCTGTATAATAGAGTTTTGTATGATTTTAACATGAATTTTGATTAGGATTTATGTTTATTGAATAGAGGTGCTTCTATCCGCACATAAGCTTTCTAATCACTCGTTTTGCTAAGTCATGACAAGATTATTGAAATTCGTATGGAGTTGTAAAAATATACAGGGTTATGTTATATAACTATTATACATGCACAAGTAAGACTTCGTTCATTTACCTGATCATTTCACGACTAACGCACAAATATATACAAAATTACTTTTACTTAATAACCCACAATGAGGAGTTGCACAAAGCGGTCCAATTGACCTCATCACCACAACTTGAGTTGCTCATATGCAGATGCTCTCACCGGTCCGTAAGCGATTGGCGAAGTTAAGCAACTAGGCTCCCGGTCAGTCCATAGATGGGTGCCGGCCAAAGTGGTTTAATTTTTGAGCGTATCTTTCGAAGGGCACGTTAAGCTGTCGGTCCCGGTTGTAGCCGTTAGGCAAAAGTCGTTCAGCCACGTCAGATGCCTAATGGGCGGCTTGAACAACTCTGACACTAAGGTAACCACTGCCCATACGATAAGTAGTAAGTAACACCACGACTCGGGGCGATTACGACCTATCAGTCAATCGTCCTGAGTGGAGGGTCGAAACTCAAAGGGAGTGAGTGCCGTCTGGCACAAACTGCTAGGTTTGTATTTGAATTAGCTTAATGGCTTAAGCCCTTCGCACGCTTCTAAAACCCGGAGAAATAGAGAAAGCCTAGCTTTGAATGTTATATTTAAACAAAAATCTTCCACTTATAATACTGAGCGATTTTGGAATTGACCGTTGTCCTTACTTTTTGTCCACCCGTATTGGGGTCTGTTTAAATTTATTCTGATGTGGTTAGGCTTTAGAAAAGCGACTGTTGCTAGATCTAGAACCCGTAACTGAAACTTTTAATAACAGATTCCTTTATATATTGGCATAGACGCTTTCATGGCAACCGATACCGACGGCGAAACCTGCTTAAGGCGCGAAACAAGTCTTCATACACAAAGGTGCTGTTATTGAACCCGCAGTTTCTTGGACTCAACTACAGAACTCGAGACTTCGTCGGCTAGGATACTGAAGCTACACTCATCTGGCGAAAGACGTCCACTGCTGGATAAAAGCCTCCACCTAGGATCTTCACAATGGCCGCTCTTGTGCTAACGCACCCAACAGCATCCCACGACCCCTGCAACATCGTGGGGCCACCTTGTGTGTTAAGGGGGTCTGCCCACGCTGCGTCTCCCAGTTCGTGTTTGCTACTCGAGAACATTTGTGCCCCAACAGGTTTTACGAGCTTCGTGCCCCACCCACTGCTAATTCAGTCTTATCTTTAACATGCATTATCCAAAAGTTACCACAAAGAGATTCGAACCTAAATGTTTATACAAAGCGACTCATTAAATTAAATACTTGCAAGATTTGAAGAACTAGCCTATGAATCTGAACAACTTGTAAACATCACGAAAAAACATGTCAGTCCGCAATGTTCGTAGAACGCCTATAGATGACACCTAACACGATGTTATTGTGGGAATACGTAAATTTGATCTTCCGGTGTGTCTCGATTGTAAATTTATGCAGCACCAACCTTTCATCAATTTCCGCTGGACGGTGGAGTTTATGAATTCTCATTATTTTCTATTAAATTAAATTCATTATAAACATAAATTGGATTGATTAGGAAATGAGCTTTATTTTCGTAGATTTTGCATAAGTTATGTTCTACAAGCTGTTTTGGTTCATGAGTAAAACTACAATAAAACTATATTCTCGAGTTACGTGGCCAGGGCGGCCAGTCTTAATGGAGACTAGCCTTCTACGAGGAATATATGATACATACAACCAGTAAACCGGGAACCCATAATCTATGGATGCTTGCAGTAATGGGTATAGTACTCAGATGTGGTTAAGTCTTCCCCTTTCCAGATTATAACAATTTTTGTAAGTAGTTTACAAATTCTTCTTTCGTTAACGTATACCCTGGTTACCATGGTGTCAAGAGTACTTCAAGCCACATAGTAGACCTGTGATAAGGCTGAAAGACTTGTCTGCGCGAACAACAGTGGCCGACAGTTTAAAATGCCTTCCGAAGCACGGAGACGCTTGGAAATACAATCCTAATGACTATACTTTTGCCTAGGTACAGACGCCAGCACATCAAGCTACCCCGATCTGTCACATTTCTCCAATTGAAAGTGAACCTTATGTTTTGTGATAAAGTTGAAAATCTATAAAAGAAATTTGACACATTGTGTAGTTGGATGTGCTGGCCTCTGTACATCATAGTTCTCTATCGGACCGGTAAGTGCAACAGGCTATAGTTGATATGTAGCCTTCGAATAAAAACGTATCTGGAAATGATTATATAAATGAACGAAAGTGTATTGAATCTTTTTATTCATATGTTATGTATTATTGTCGAGCGAAGTTTTACATTGAATATTATTGTTTCGCAAGCACAGGTGAAAGTATCAAAATATTAAATAGGTAACTTTACCCACCATTTACCCCACCATAGTGGTTAATAAGCAGGAAAGTGTGAGTCTGCTGTATAAAGTAAATAGGTGAAATAAGTTCTAAATGATGATTATACGACATTACAGTAAGGATTCATTTTACTAGATAAGTACTCAAAAAAGAGCATACATTTAAGTTTTAAAGCGATTTCCACAATATCAGAATTAATCTAAACAAAGAACTGGAAGCGAACTTGGGTTTGCGCTCTGCCGTTAAGTTACGAGCGATGCACACCGGTAGATCAAATTGCGAGTTCCCGCTATTATTACGGCTCGTCTGCTATTTTCTAGAACATATATGCCATATTATAAGCTATCAGATGGCATCTACATCCTCCTTAAAGGTATTAGAAAATAAGTTACGAACGATGCACACCGATAGATCGCAATTTACGAATTCCCGCTATAACTACTGCTCATTTCTTTGATATCTATATGTATTCTCGAAAAACGAGAACACATATACCATATATAGCTATAAGATGACATCTGCATTCTCCGTAAAGATTTAGAAAGGCACTCGTAAATTTGATCTTCCGGTGAGTATCAATTGTAAATCGTTAAGGTAGAGTGTGTATCCTAGATTCGAAGAGAAAGCAGTTTCGGTTTCCGAACCATTAAATAAGTGATTAACCAGTTTTGAGTTCAGGAAACCCATAAGTTACTACACTATTAATTATTAACTTTTGGTAAAAAATAAATAGGCAACATGATATAATTAATGATATTTTACAGATTATATAGAGATTGTAAACATTCTCGAAAGTAGATTTATTTACTGAAATTTAAGTTATTTGTAATAGTAATCATATTGATTAAAGGGCCACTTATCTCAATAACTATATCCATCAAGAGGAAACAATCTCTTAATCTTGTTAGGTACTACTCTGAATGGTTTTGCCATAAACATTTCAAACATTCACATAATGATAAGAAAATTATCTTATTTGCTCAAAGTAAATTCTGCAATATTTCTGCTGTCTGGCCATAATGAAGCCTGTTGTAACAAAGGGCTTAAGTACTACGACTAGCGGTCACCCATCCTCATAATGACCTCGCTCTATTTTACATAACACAGATATTAAAAGCATCAGGATGTCACACCTCACTAATACTACTCTAAGGGTCAGCGAAGACAGGAGGAGCGCAGCGGAAAGGATTTTATAAAGGCACTAGAAAATCAACTTTAGAGCTATAGGAATAAAGTGCATATATGCTTGAACCTGACGAAATGCTCGCGCAGTCTCGCGCATATAATGTTCAAGCATAAATGCACTTTATTTAAATAATTTTAAAGTTGATTTTCAAGTGCCTTAATAAAATCCTCTCCGCTGCGCTCCTCTCTGTCTGCGCTGACCCTTAAGCATCCACTGTAATAATTGTACCTATCCATGTTTATTGGACAGCAGATTGATTTAATTTATATTTAATTAAATTAATCTGCGGCCCCTTTACAAACAGGATGATTTAATTAAAATATAAATAAGTGATTTAATATGAATTTCTATACTTTCATTTGTGTTTGCGATTATTTAAGTTTAGTAGAAATTTATAGAAATGTTTTTGTGTATAGTGTATGTGATGTGTTTTGTTCGTTGTATCAACACCGCTGTCCACAGGGTCTCACGTTCTTGGCGTTGGTTCAGTGGTATTGTTAATAATATACGGTGTTTGTATTCGATTTACCCTTTAACCTTTTATAAGGCTCTGTCTATGTATTTTGAACTCTATGGCAATGAGTTAAAGTTCAAAAACAAACGATTTGAAACATACTTAAAATATTAGGAGGATGAAGGGTTGATAGGCAGTGGGTATGTTTTTTAAAGATTTGTTTTGAACTTTATTACCAGGTGTTAGTGTTCAAAGTAAGTGTGGTTACTAAATACCGAATGCCTTATAAATGTTAACAGAGTTTTGTTAGTATCGCATGTACGCTAGCATTAGTTACAGTATTCGGATGCAATAAATAAAACATACATTTAATTAACAGTGATTTTATTTCATTATACAATCCTTTTTTAGTTTGACGAGCCGGTTCACGTGATTGGTAAGTACTTGCCCATCATGCCGCAGGTCGTGGGTTCGATTCTACCGAGGACAAATATTTGTGTGATTGTACATATCCAGCAATTTCCAGTAAGCCACGATTGTAGCCTGATTTGCTATCAGTGGACGTCTTTCGGCTGATATGATGATGATGATGATATACATATCTGTTTGTCCTGGGTCTGGGTATAATTATCTATATAAGTATTTACAAAAGAAAAGTAGTGTGGGTAGATTCCATAATACAAGCTCTGCTTAGTTTGAGATCAGATGGCTGTGTGTGAATAATGTCCCAGGATATAAAATCCTTACATACATATATATTGGTTACACGAATACTGTTTTCTGTTTGCGTCGACAATTGGCTTTCATTAGTGTAACTACTATATACTACTTAAACGATATTAGTAAATGTTTATATTTGAATACCGCTTTATATAGGACCTTATGTCATTATTCTACGACCGTTAAAAATCAAACATTACAATGTAAAACGCAAAGCGTAGAGGCTGCCTCTCCGCTCAAACGGCATTACCAGCGAGAAACGCTTACCACACCACATTTTCCTCTAGAAATTTATTTAATACTTAAAAATTTTTTGTAAATAAAAGTGTCATATTGGATTCCCTTTTAACAAATTAAAGGAGTCCGTACAGAATCATATCAAATCGGAAAGGCATCGTCACCTTATCGCCTTTCGCCTCGCCGTCAAACAGGCGTCAATCTAACGTAAGGACGTAACCAAAGCTGATCAGCAGCACTAATGCATCGATTCTGCTACCGACGGCTTGGCTATGGCTAGGCGACGCCGCGCTTACGGTGAGCTTGTCCCGAGGCGAGTCGTTTACGTTACGATTCCTATTAATGTGCTTTGAAGTAGGGAGTTTCATACAAAGAATACTGAGCGGTTCGATTTGATACGGTTTCGATCCGTATCCGATCATGTGATCATAGAGCTTACCGTACCGTGAAAAACCAACATCCCTAAAGATCACGCGTTTAAGACGAACAAGTGTTACGACTTAAAATTGCAGCGCAGAATACTTAAATTGATTATTCCATCTAATCGTAAAAACCAGCTTACCGAGGAGTCTCAACTTTTTAAGTATTGTAAAACACTTCCAATAAATATAAAAGTTAAAGAACAATGGCAAGTTCCCATACTTCATTTTACCTGACATCGAATCGTAGCGTCTATGTTGAGAAAAATATGAAAACTACAGGGCTTTCATTACTTCACATAATCACAGTTTTTTTTTTGTTTGAGAAGGTCACAGAAAAAATATACAGTATTTACATTTTTATATTTTGAGGTTATGATGTCAACATGAAAGTAAAATGCACCCTGCCTAACCACAATTCAATACTCAA
Organism: Pseudoips prasinana; assembly: GCA_951640165.1. Classification (NCBI taxonomy): domain Eukaryota; kingdom Metazoa; phylum Arthropoda; class Insecta; order Lepidoptera; family Nolidae; genus Pseudoips; species Pseudoips prasinana. The sequence goes on from OX621260.1 coordinate 6,302,421, forward strand.
TGTTTTATTTGCATTCCACAATGTCGATTAGGTGTTATAATAATACATGGCATCGTTATGGACCCTGTCGGGCACAGCAAATGTAGAAAAGAGGAAGATGGCATTGGTTAACGACCTACGCAGTGATCGAATTATAGGCCTTATTTAAAGTGAGACTACTAATGATTTATGAAACAGATGCGTGTAGGCCTAAGACTATTCATTTTCGAGCACCCAACGATATACAAATCCTTAAGCACAATCGGTCCGTTTAGAGAAAGCAGTTGGTCGTTTATGCAGATAGTCCGTAAGAACGCACAAATCGTAGATGGGGCAGAGAATCAAGTCCGGGGGCTATGCGAGGGTCAGAAATAAAAATAAACCAAAGAATAAAACAAAACAACAAGATACTCGTACTAAATACAATCAAGCACAGTATGTAGTGTAAACCAAAGAGTATTTAACCTACAGGTGTAAACCACATTAAGTGTACCTATTATCTATGGTGTAAACAGTACCGCGCTACACAGTTGTCAAAATGACGTTGTCATGACGAGAGGTGTTGCCATAACATTTTCTTTTAATTTCAACTTATAATGGTGTTTAATAATATATAATATCAAATGGTTTCATAAACCTAAACATGAAAAAATAAATATGTTAGTAAAAATATTTTATATTAATTTGTCAACTTCTTCGATCTACTTACGCGCATCTAAGTATGTTGCGATCCATAATCCTAAATGAGTTGTTTGATCGCAACTTACACACCAAAAAAAAAAATAACTGAATGCTCCCTACTTATCTGACGTCTAATATGTTCAATGCAAATACCGGAGTCAGTAGCAAACATTGTAATATCTCCGAACTAAGACCCCTAGCATAATGTAATAAGCCTTGTAGTGCTTAAATAAAAAATCTTAAACATTATGTCTTATATATTATATTTTAATAACCTGAGAATTGGTTTTACATTTATTTTTAAAACGTTTCAATCGGATTTTATATTAATTATTTTCTAATAACAAAGTACACGTTTCCTTTTTTGTGGCAACTCTGGTACTTCAAGCCACGAACAAAACCATCACCGGATGTGATTTTAATCAAATACAAGTTAATTAATTAAATAATTTATCCTCGGCTTTTACATGTAAAACGAAATACGTGCAAAAACTGAACTAATTAAATGATTAAGTTTTGCATAAGTCAGATTTGTAGACGCTTCCGAAGACAGGCAGGTAAATATTCGCCATTTTTCTTTTATCTGCTTAAAGAACAATTCTTTGATGAGCATCACCAATGCAAAATAAATCATCCTGTGTATACCTACACGACGCGTCGAGCAAAATAAACTGGTTACTGCACCAGCAAAAAACTTCTATGGCGAGCGGACTACCGCTTATCTAATCTCGCGGCTAATTAACGAACTACCTGCCTCCGTACGAAATAAAATAAAAATGTACAACATTAAAACTGTTCTAAAAGAACACATAGACGTATTGTAACTTCGTTATGACATTTTGCTGATACACACAAAGCATTGTGTCAGGATGGTGTCAAAACTAAGACAATGTGTACCTAATTTTGTTTTTGTTATTTTTAGTTATATGTTTACTTAGTATTGTATATTAAACCGACCAAATTGAGTCGAATCGAATTTTCTGTCACACACAAACCCCCGTGGTTTAAGTGGCAGTAAGAACTGTACTCAAACTTTGTAAATATTTGTTTTGGTAATAAAAAAAAAAACAGATGCATTAACCAGAAACAGCCTCGTGGTTCATTTATATGCCGTGGAAGTGGGTGCAAGGCTTAAACCAACAAAATCCCTCTACACCATATTAAAAGACATAGGATTATCAAGAAATTCCGTAAGTTTTATGATAGTATGAGTATCCAAGTCGCCATTAATAGGATCATTCCAAAATTGGTTAGGAAGAGGGGGGAACACTGTGAGACAGAGAAGGTAAGCGTTGATGCATCATAGGGGGCCCCCTTAAACATACGTCTGAGTCGTAAGTATCAGACTCTTATTCTTATTCTTCTGGTGGCGGCTACTTCCAGTCCCCGGAGGTCCTGGTAACACTGCGTCCAGTGATGAGCTATTGTGCTCGCCGCTCCAACTAAACTTCCCTGTCTAACCCTGCAACATAGATAAATTGCAGAATCTTCTTGGCAGGAGTAACGATAACATCGTCCTGGTGCAAGAAGTGTTGGCCCAGGACGGTGTTACGTTTATGCATCAGTGGCTCACAGTGACAGAGCAGGTGCAGAGGTGTTTCGTCTGCGTTATTGCAGAATCTGCACACTCTACAGTCTCCGATGCCCACCGTGGACAGGTGTTTCCTGAGACGGCAATGTCCCTTTAACACCCTAGTAATGATGCATAAGTGCCTCCTATTAAGCGCAAGGACTTCGTTGGTCTCCTAATTGTGAAGTATGCGAGGTAATTGAGGATGTGCAACATTTACTGATGGATTGTGTGCGAAACGAAGATCGGCGACAATTATTTATGCGTAAATTTAATTACAATAAACTAGATGTAGGAATTTGTCTCAGTATACTAGCTGAACTTGTGGTCGTAGCCCTTGATAGCTTTTTTGGAGTGAGAAACATACGTCTGAGTCGTAAGTATCAGACTCTACCCTGCTCCCCTGCTGTACCCTGCTCTACCACGCGATGGACCCGGTTTCCGCACTGTAAATCCATGAAATGCTCTTAGTCCGGTCAATTTAGACATCCAAGGTTACAATAATTCCCATTAGGCTGAAAATTGGTAGGATCGTTCATTACACTATTATAAAGGACATGTGAAAAGTCCTCATCGATCCGGCACGTGCAAAAAAAAATATTGGGGGTCAAAGGTCAGAAAAGCGGGTTTGTCGAGATTTTCTGCAAAACGTTTTATAATAAAATTAGCTGAGACAAAATTGTAGATTAGATAATTCATCATCATCATCATATCAGCCGAAAGACGTCCACTGCTGGACAAAGGCCTCCCCCAAAGATCTTCACAATTGCCGGTCTTGCGCTATTCGCATCCAGCAGTTTCCAGCGTCCCGCACAAGATCATCGGTCCATCTTGTAAGGGGCCTGCCCACGCTGCGTCTTCCGGTTCGTGGTCGCCACTCAAGAACCTTTCTGCCCCAACGGCCATCGGTTCTACGAGCTATGTGCCCCGCCCACTGCCACTTCAGTTTTGCAATTCTTCGGGCTATGTCGGTGACTTTGGTTCGCTTGCGGATTTCGACATTTCTGATTCGATCCTGCAGGGAAACTCCGAGCATAGCCCTCTCCATTGCTCTTTGGGTGACCTTGAGCCTTCTAAGAAGGCCCATAGTGAGCGACCACATCTCTGTTCCATAAGTCAACACTGACAACACACACTGGTCGAAGACTTTCGACTTGAGACACTGCGGTATTTTAGACGAGAAGATGTTACGTAGCTTCCCGAACGCTTTACGATTAGATAATTATCAATAAAATTATCTATTAAAATTTCCTAATAGCCACCGTTTTTTAGATATAAGATAAGATCATTTATTTGCGATAAAACATGGTAACAGGATGGTACATCTTAATATAAAGTTCAGCATGTTTTGCCTATATAACGGCATGCAAATATTTAGGCTTTACAAATTTAAAATATATCCTAATAAACATCACAATTAAATCATAATACATCATGGATTCTTTAAACATATACCTAACTATAATTATTATGAATATTAAATGTCAAGAATTCAAAATATTATAAATTCATTTATTCAATATATATTAATAATTTAGTATTTGATTTATAATTTTATATCATATATGTCATGTCTTTCATATTGTAGAAGCATTTAGTTTGCAGCCATATACCTAATTTTGTTTTAAATTGTTTTCTTGGCAGTATTCTTATGTCTGCCGCGCAAGACCGGCAATTGTGGAGATCTTTGGGGGAGGCCTTTGTCGAGCAGTGGACGTCTTTCGGCTGATATGATGATGATGATCATATGATGATGATGATGATTCTTATGTCTTTAGGGATTTTATTAAATATTCTAACTGTCGCGCCATGGCTATTTCTGACGGCAAGTGTTCTTCTCTGTAAAGGTATTTTTAATCGGGTATTTCAATGTATTTATTGCATTCATGGGTTTACATAGGTCTTAACAATAGAGTAGGTACAGTACCAAACATGAACCCTGCTAGGGCACAGCTATATTTTTACATTGTAATTTGTCATTTTAAACATATAAGGGAGGTAGTATAGTACAGGTATAAATAATTGTCTTGATGTGTGATGTCAGGTCATGAGTTTATGTTATGTAAGTCACGTATAATTATAAGAAAAGAGAAAAAAGTAATTGTGTTATTCATATTATTTTATTGCATTTGTTTAATTGCATATATGGGTAGAATCTCTGCAGATGCGTACAGATTTACTTTCGACTGTCTCGAATAACTCGGGATGATCCTTCACAAATAGTCCTGCCTGCATGATATATAATCCCGTCAATGTATGTAACTTCATTTTATTAAATAGCGGTTTACATGACTTCAGACCAAATACAGCTCTAAGGCATTTCTTTTGCACAATGAATGCCTTGTTGACATTAGTGGAGTTACCCCACAAAAGTAGGCCATATCTAAGAACTGAGAGTACATATCCATGATAAGCGGTCAAAGCAATTTTTTCGCCAGCCGTGCGTCGTAAACGCTTAAGAGCAAACACAAAGCTATGCTTCTACACGTGTTGTTCTAACAAGAAATAAAACCGTACAAAATAAAATAACAACATATTTTTAAACCGGCAGTTGTTCTGGTGATACATTTTTCGCCCATAAATATAAAAATATATGTTTATTTCACCAAAACATCGCTGGAGTATTAAATAAACAGGAACTCATTGAGATCTATTGATATAATATGCCTAACAGAAACGTTTTTCAAAAGGGGTACGGAATGGAACCTAAAGCTTAACAATTATAAATTAGTGTCGGCCTATTCAAGAGTAAACCAGCGCAGAGGAGGAGCTTGTATTCTTTTAAAAAATGGCTTACAATACAAAGATATTAATATACCCTCATCACCTAGATTTTAATTTGAAAGTTGTGCTGTACTGATACTTAATTACAATCTCATTGTTGTTTGCATCTACAGGACTCCCGCATCAAATACAAATACATTTTTAAATAATTTAGAAATACTTGAAAACAGCCTTTGTAAAAAACTAAATAAGAAAATAATAATTTGTGGTGACTGGAACATTGACTTCCTCAGCCATAACAAATTTTTTACAGAGTTAAAAACTATATTAAAAAATAATAATTTAATAAATCATATCCAATTACCGACACGTGGCAATTCCTGCTTAGACTTAATTGTAAGCATGGAGCTATTACAAAGAGGAGACGTTGTAATTCGATTTTTCTATGAAACAACGCGTGACATTTTGCGGGGGGAGAGGGTGTTAGATCCCGCCTACTTCTTTATTTTCCATCTACCGGTCAATAGGTAAACTCTTCGCATGTTTTGTTGACTATAATTAGTAGTAACGTAACTTTCTTACACTAGATGTCACTAGAGCAGGATGCAACAGGGCCGGACTCATAACTTCGTACCAGGGACTACTGTTTTTTTATTAACTTTTGCGAACCATAATGATATCTTCTTTTTTAGTGACAGTGATATTATTATAAAATAAATGTTAAAATAAAAAGGTCATTGATGAATGACGATTGAAGATTTTGTTAATTAATTATTTTACAAAAAAAGCGGCTGAATCGGACTCGCCCATCAAGAGTTCCGAGCTGCAAGTTTTTGAGTTTATTGAATGAAAGATAAATTGCGGTTTAAGATTCATGACGTATAAAAAAAAACTACTTACTAGATCTCGTTCCAACCAATTTTCGGTGGAAGTTTGCATGGAATTGTATATCATATATTTTTTTTAGTTTACTTTTATATTTTTTTTCTCAAAAAGTATCAAATTCAAAATTCGTACCAGTGGGTAACGTTCCTAGAATACTGGCAGCATCGCCACGTTGAATAGCAATGTTCAGTTGTTGAGCGAAATACAGGCCAGCATTTCGGGAACGTGTCGTTTCTACTAGTCGAGCTGCCGTTTCTCTATAGATTATTATTAATATTCCGAATTGTTATTCATAATTATATGGAAAATAAAATTAAATATTTTATGGGTAAGTGGATTCCTGGGCTTTGTTTCTTCCACTCTTAGTCCCCGAAGATCTCTTGAGTTTGTCGGCGACGCCCTCTATGTCCCTTTTGTTGACGCACCCTATGAAAACCTTCTGGTTTCTTGCCTTTCTAAGTTGATCCACCCGTATTCCCGACACCTTTGCGTCCACGGTTGTCCGGATCTTTTCCATAATCGTCCCGGCGGTGTCCATGATGTCCTCCGACGAGACGACTATGGAGTGGAGTGGTGGAGGCATGTTCGGCATACGGGTGGATGTAAGTTTGGCGTACGTGTCCGCGCCACCGGGATTCGCTGTGAGGGGATTTAGTGTTATTGAAACAACTGCATTCGATTAATTATGATTTATTACTCTCCTTAGGAATGAATAACATAGTTTTATATTAGATCTATTACACACACATACTACTAGATAGATACTAAGATACACACATACATATTACTACACCTCACCTCGGGGGTGAAAAGAAAAAAAAAATGTTGTAACAATATTTTTTTTTTTGTATAAATTTTATTATTGTATATAAAAGTTTTATTATTGTTATGTTATATATGGTTTTGTTTTATTTTTATGGATTACATAAGGTTTATTATTTTTCATAATTTTAACATTAACACCTAAATCCTCCAAAACAACAAATGGTCCAACCCATTTAATATCTAACTTACTTGCTGTTTCATTTTTAATTAATATTAATTGTCCATTATTATATGTTACATTATTGACATATTTGTCATAAGAAGACTTACGATTCTGCTTACTTAATATTAGGTCTTTACCTATGAAATTGCCGTTCTGCAGTACTGGCCATTTCAAATCAAAATAATTTTTGTTTGGCTAAGAATTCTAATTTCAAATTAATTTTATTTTAAAAACATGGATTCTTTTTTCCAAAAGTAGTCATTTCTTTATTGATTAGTGTTACATTTTCATCGCATTTCAATCTTTTTCGTCATCATGGATACGTTAAAAATTCGAGTAATTATGGAATATGAGTACCGTCGTGGCAGCAACGCGGCACAAGCGGCACGCAACATCAACGACGTTTACGGAGCTAACACTACAAACCAACGCACCACCTGTTATTGGTTTGCTCGCTTCCGTTCTGGAAATTTCGACCTGAAAAATGAACCTCGCGGTCGTCCGAAGACTTTGGTCGACAATGACGAATTAAAGGCGGTTGTGGAAGCTGATGATACACAATCTACGGCTGAATTAGCAGCAGCTTTCGACGTTAGCGTCAAAACAATATTGGTCCATTTGCGTCAAATTGGCAAGGTAAAAAAGCTTGACAAATGGGTGCCCCACGAACTCAATGATCGCCAGCGCGAAGTACGCGTCGAGACGTGCCTTGCACTGCTCAACAGACACACAAATGAAAGAATTTTGAACCGCATTGTTACCTGCGATGAAAAATGGATTCTGTTTGATAACCGCAAGCGCTCAGCAAGTTGGTTGGATCCTGGTTCAGCACCTAAACAATGCCCTAAACGAAAACTTACCCCTAGAAAAGTGATGGTCACTGTTTGGTGGTCTAGCGCCGGTGTGATTCATCACAGCTTCTTACCAAACGGGGTGAGCATTACTGCAGATGTGTACTGTGAAGAACTGAGCACAATGATGGAGAAGCTGGCGCATCTCCAACCAGCATTGGTCAATCGCTCGTCTCCGCTGCTCCTGCACGACAACGCGCGACCTCATACTGCACAGCAGACGGTCTCCAAGTTGCAAGAACTGGGGTTGGAAGCTCTCCGTCATCCGCCCTACTCACCAGACCTTGCGCCTACAGACTACTACTTTTTCCAGAATTTGGATAACTTCTTGGCGGGAAAAAAATTCAATACCCGAGAGGCAGTACAAAATGCCTTTGAAGAATTTGTTGCCTCCCGTCCAGCTGATTTCTTTAAGAAGGGCATCAATAAACTGCCACTGCGATGGCAAAGATGCATTGATTGCATGGGTGATTACTTCGATTAATACAAATAAAAAAATTCATGAAAAAAATTCGTTTAAATTTTTTCATACAAAACGGCAATTTCATAGGTAAAGACCTATTATTAGGTTATTACGAGCATCTTGTTGTGCTACTTGCAACTTATATTTAAGGTCTAAAGGATAGCTTTCTGGGTTATATAAAGGTTCTATGCATTGACTTACTCTAGATGGTATTACACTAGGCCTACCAAAAACCAATTCAAAGGGCGTATATTTTGTTTCCGTATGAACCGTATTATTAAAACTATAGCACCAAAATGGTAACCAATGACTCCATGTATCTTTTTGACCATTACAATGTATTCGCAAAAATGCTCCTAAATTTTTATGTGTATTTTCAAGTGCACCGATAGATTGGTGATGATATGCTGTAGAAGTCAATTTATTTATTTCTAAAATTTTACATACCTGTTCCATTACTGAAGAAACAAATTCGGTTCCACGATCTGTCGCCATGGCATTTGGTATTCCAAATCTTAAAATAAAATTATCAACTAAAGCTTTTGCTATACTTACGGTTTCCTTATTTTTTAAAGGATAAGCTTCAATAAACTTGGTTAATTCGCATTGTATTGTTAAAATATATACGTTACCTTCAATGTCTTTCTCAAAAGGACCTACGACGTCAAGATAGATCTTTTCAAAAGCATATGAAGCCGTTGTAGTTATCTCCATGGGCGCCTTGATATACCTACAATGCTTCATTTTTTGACATTTAACGCATTTAGCTACAAATTCTTGTACATCAATGTCTAAACCAGGCCAATAAAATTTTCTTTTTATATTATTGGTCATTCTACGCACACCTGCATGTCCCGCTGTGGGTAGTAAATGAAAATCTTGTAAAATATAGTTTCTTTCCTCCTTATTATCAATTCTCCTAACTCCTCTTAATACAAAAATTCGGGGACCGGTCCAATTATTATTATCTTTAATTCCTCTTAATAAATCTTTTATAAAGTCTTCATATTCTTTATTTCTTACTATGCATAGTTCATTTATCTTTATATATTTGCAAAAATCATCTAACTTAGTCACAAATTCGTCTCGCGTAAATTGTGCTCTAAAGTTGAGATTAATAAACAATATTTTCTTATTCTTATTGTAAATAAAGCATTCCTTTTCTTCATTTATATTATTTTGAGCTCTTAATTTTTCCAACTCGTCACATCCTATAAAAGTCATTTCCACAGTATTACTAGGTATTTTTAGCACCTCAACTACTCGTGGTTGATCAGGCCACGCCTCATTGGGCTTGCTACAACTAGCTTTTATAGTTTGGTTGTCAAATTCTAAACGCCTTTTTTCCGCTCTTGTCATTACTAGTATGATTTCGTCATTCATTTGTTTTAAACTATCTGATGTTATAATTATTCTAGATAACGCATCAGCAACGCTGTTGTCTTTGCCCCTTATATATAAAATTTTAAAATTATACTCTTCTAATGCTAATCTGAATTTTAAAAGTCTACTTGATGGATCTTTCATTGAAAATAAATATACTAAAGGTCTGTGGTCAGTCATAATTGTAAATAATTTACCATAAACGTAAGGCCTAAAATATTTCACTGCCCACACAATGGCAACTAATTCCTTCTGAATGGTGGGGTAGTTAAGTTCAGCTTTATTGAGTGGTCTACTTGCGTATGCAACTGGTTTCATATTTTTATTGCATAACACTGCGCCAATGGCTGTGCCAGAAGCGTCAGTTTGTATAACAAATTCATTATCATCAGAAAAATCTGGAAAATCTAAAATTGGTGGTGTCATTAACTTATTTTTTAATTTTTCAAATGATTTTTGACAATCGTTAGTCCAAACAAATGGTTCAAATTTACGAGTTAACTTATTTAATGGGTACGTTATGTCTGCAAAATTTTTAATAAATTTCCTATAATAGTTACAAAATGCTACAAATCTTTTCACTTCATCTGTGTTAGTTGGAACTGGGTAATTTTGTAAGACTTTAACTTTTGATGGATCGGGTAAAACTCCATTTTCAGATACAAGATGGCCTAAATAAAGAATTTCTTTCTTCAAAAAGCTACATTTATCTGGATTCAATTTTAACCCTATACTTGGCAACAAAAAAAATTACACAAATATTGAAAAAAACTAATTTAAATATATTCTTGGGAGGTTATTGAAGGCATAAAAATTAACAATAAAAATATAATATAAGTACTTCAACATTTATTGACCGTAACATATTAGATACATTGCCAGGCCCTGAAAAATCAACGTTTTAAAACGTACGTATCTAATTTGTTACACCGCCAGTCATTCAGTGTAATTAATAATTTAGTTTTAAACATAATTTTAACAAGCGAAACCTAAATTGTTAACATTTTTGGTAAATAACAAAAACAAAAATACTATTTTGTAATTCTACCAATGTATAAAAATAAATATAATGAATCTTCTTTATTTATCTTATAAATCTCAATTATTGGTAAATTGAGATCAATCATAAAAATCAGTCTTACAAATACGTACTTTGTAATAATATTTATAAATTTTGTTTTTTTGTATGGTATTCTATGAAACAATTACGTTCCAGCAATAATCACAACCTCAATTTATATTTAGAATATAAAAAATTAGTCAGCTCTTTTGTGCTTACATACACCTTCCTCTGCTGGTTGTTATACTTGGATAATGAGCAACTTGGTCATACCGAAGAGCATCTGGCGGTCTTTCAGCTGCTGGTTTCTGTATAGTCTTGGTTGATGATGGCATCAACCAAGACTGCTACCTCCGTATGCTTTCGAAAATTGCCATCCTATAGTTTTTAGTGGCTTTCGTTTATGGTATCCATCCTAGCATTCTGCATCCTAACTTTTCTGTCACGTCGATATAAAGCCAGGAATTGTTTATGCAGATTTCGAGCATTTCATAAAATATTGGTAAATACCAACGATGATATAGAGCGATCAACATGTCGGCGAGATCGACACCTCCCATGTCGGTGTTATTGTGCAAGTCGCTGGCATTTTTTTACCTTGTTCTTTCCTGTAGCGAATCACAGTCTGGGTAGGATACGCATCTACATAAGTAATTGCAGGAGTAACACATTTGTTATCGATCCATGTGACATCAACAATCTTGTTTTTATTGCATACGACTTGTGCATGAGATCCTCTACCCCTTTTCTTTAGATTTTTATCCATAGATAGCCTTTTCTCCGCTTCTCGGAGCCTATTTGCGCTCGGTGATGGAGGTGGTGAACTGCTGTCGGATTGCATCGGGCGGGTGTAGTATTGATATTCATCCTCAGATGATTCACTCTCATCCAAATCTTATTTTGCTCCCAGCTTTGGAACAAGAGCTACGAGTTGCCGAGCTCTTCTTTTTTATTGAATAATATGGTGAGGAAGTATCTGCGAGAGAATACAAAATAATTGAAATAAAATTGTCATCATATTTTTACCACAACAGCTAATCTAATCGTTGTCTAATTATAAATGCGGTCAGGGAATCATACCTGAGTAGTATCTATACAAATCAGGTAATGTCACATATATGATACATAGCACAAAATTTGTAGAATGTTCGCTATCTGACAATGTATCATATTTGCTACACTCGCAAAACACAAGAGATTACATGCACTTTCAATTCATTTCGGTATAGAAAACTAACGTTTATGACTAGAATATATAATAAGCAATGTGAATTAGACTACTTTGTAAAACAATTAGAACAAAATATAATAAATAATGATTATTCTTATCTTGCGATGCGTAGACGCATTTGATCGGTCCGCAATCTTGCAGTCTACTGCTCTTTTCGGTATTACGAACACTTAAATAATATTTTTGGTAGAAATATCAGTATATTTGCTAATATATTAAACGGTAAAAGTTTTAAATATTCCTTTGAGTACGGCTCGGGATTTTCTAAAAGTTGAATGTATCAAATTGTGCACAGTGCCAAGAATAGGGTTAAGTTAGTTTTTCTTAACCTTTCTAACACGTCTGTCAAATTTTTGTTATGAATATCTAAATTTCTACCGAAAACTACTAGATCATCTAAGTATATGAAACATCTATCATGAGTGAGTCCAGACATGGCTACTGACATTACTCTACTGAACGCGCTGGAACTGGTCTTGAGACCCATAGGTAATCTCTTCATCTTGTACTGGCCAGTGTTTGTAGTAAACGCAGTAAACTCTCTACTTTCTTTATCTAAAGCTACTTGGTAATATCCTTGATTAAGGTCTAAATGTGAGAAATAGATAGAACCCGAAAGAGAATCTAAAATCTCTGTAATGTTCGGCAATGGGAATTTGTCGTCTACAATACAGTCATTTAATTTCCTGTAATCGACAACTAAACGCCATTTCTTTTCGTTATCGCTTTTCTTTGGCACCAGCAAAATAGGACTAGACCATTCGCTTTTCGCCTCTTCTATAATATCATTGTCAATCATTTTTTGAATTTCCTTATCCACCTCATTTTTTAATGAGTGTGGCAAACGATACTGTTTCACATAAACCGGACTTGTGTTTGGTTTTAAAGTAATCGATTGCTCATAAACGTTCGTAGTCGTTAACTTATCACCGGGTAAAAAGAACACATCTGAATACTTAGAGCATAATTGTTGAATAGAAATGCGCTCTTCTACATTTAAATGATTTAATTTTAAAATATCTAATAATATTTTTGCTCGCTTTAAATTATTTTGATTTGATTTGAAATTGCAAATATGATAATCCTGAATTGAATGCATCTCTGGTTGAAACATTGGTAAAGATATACTATGTTCATTGCTGTTTAAAATTTTTACCGGTACTCTATTGTTTTTTATTCTACTAATACATCCAGCTAAAAACACATTTTCTGCCAACTGCTTGCTAGGGATAACACAATCATTATTGGCTAAAGCATTATTTAAAAGTAAATAGTGAATTGATTCACTCCGTGCAGGAATATGTAAAACTTCATTCGAATAATCGACCGTATCACGAAGTAATAAAGAATATTCCATTCCATATTTAGAAAACGTTATTATATTTCTTTCCAAATTAATATTCGTCATGTAATGACACAGAAAATCTTAACCTAATATTCCATCCGCCTTTAAAGGTATGGTATCAAATACATGAAGTTTGATATCAAAATCAACACAGTGTTGGTCATCACGATGAGTCAATGTGAGATTAATAAATCCTGATGACTGAATCTGACCCCCAATACCATTTATGATAGTTTCGTCTCGAATGATGCAACTGTTGCTAGGTACAGCATCTTTCTTTATGACGGATAATGATGGTCCGGTATCAACCAACCAAAAGTATCTTCTATTACCATTATACAAAGTCAAAAATTTCGCTTTACCACTTAGCGCTAAAATGTTATGTTTCAGATCGAAAAAACTGCATTGGATTCGTATTGGAACTTACAGACTCATTATTGCTAGACTGATTTGAATAAAACACTCGATGTGTATTACCCTTACCACGATTCTCGAACCTCGATCGATTTTCACTCGACGTTTGATGAACTCGTCCTCGCTGTGTGTTATTGTACGAACTTGTACCATTAGTACGGGCATGATAATATGAATTATTACCGCGAAAATTTCCTCTGGCAAAATTGTTAAAATTACCTCTAAAGTTACCTCTTCTGAAAGTATTAAAATTATTTGAATTCTGACGATAATTATATCGTCCTCGTTGTCCACGAGACTGTTGACCGAAGAATTGGCCTTGCTGGAAACTATTAAATTGAGACTTACCTCGTCCACGATGAGAAAACTGCATGACATTTTCACCCGTCGAAGATGATGCCGATGTCAACTCTTCATCCTTGGCGGCCTGAATCGCGTCTTTCAAGCTGTCGTAATTACGCGCTGCGATTATTGTGCTGAGCCGGGAATTACTTAACCCATCTGCAAATCGTTTAATGGCCATTTTCTCATTTAACGGTTTTAATACACCATAATTTTCAGAATTGCCATTTGCCTGAGCTATGGTTAAATTGGTGAATAGTTTTTCTAATTCGGTACCAAACTGATCTATTGTACGCCAACCCTGAGTTGTACTCTGTAACCGTGATTGTATAGCAGTGAACGATTTTTTAGGAAATAAAGTGTCTTTTAATTGCTTAATCAACTCTGTTACCGACTTGTAATCATCACACATGCGTAATTTTGCATTTTCGGACAGTCTACCTTTTAAAACGAATTTAATCAATAATAATTTTCCCGATTCCGATAACATATCGGCATACATTTCTACCGAGTCAATGATACTTTTGATGTTACTTTCATTACTGTTCATAATCGGAATCAAACTACAGGCCGTTTTTAAATCGAACTCCATGATTAAATCTGGGTTTGAGCTAGTTTCACAAAAATCACTTCCACTACTGTCGATATCAGAAACTACTTTATTTTCGGAACATAAATCAATAATTTGTAAATAATAAGATTTTATCCCATTTTGTATTAAAATTAAAGATTCCAAAATTTTTGATTTTGAGCCTTGTTCTGAAGACAAAAATTGAATTATTTCCTGACTTCTATTATAAATTTCCTTAGTCTCTTCTAATCTATTTTTAATAACATTTCCTTTAAATCTTAATTTTCCTTTCTTAATTAAATATTTTCTTATACTCTTAAGTTCTTTTAAACATTCAAGTAAATCATCTTCCATTACCTTACAATAAATACATAATTACTTAAAGAATACATACCACAATCTCACTAAGTCACAGTGAGTTACCGTAGTAGGTGTTGTAGAGTGTAAGTCGATCCACGATACATTGAGACGATTAATGAGCAATTACAATAAATTGATTTGGTATTACTTTAAACTTAGAGTCTATAGAATAATTATTTGGATGTCCATTATTCTTGAGGTTAATTTTAAAATAAAAAATGACGCATTAATACTATACATTAAACCGCACTTTATCGCACTTTTATAATAATTTGACGCACTTAATTCAACTAATTTTGGCTGCCGCACGAAATACTATTTACTTAGGTATGTCTCTCATCGGGATACGTAGGTCGCGCTCGCGCTCCTATCCACGTACATCTCTGGACCGGTTAAATGATCGCCGAAAATTATTCTGCATTATTTGGTCTCTGATCCAAGTATGGTGGCATTTCCTATACTGTTTCCATACGAAGTATAATGCACCAAGACCCAACAGAGTAGCGATGATTATGAGGACAATGCTGATACTTGACATATGCAGCTTAAACTGCTCCACATCTGCATTGTTTGAACCCGCAGCATTCTGGTTCAAAAATATCTGCTCTTTTTCATAGTTTGAACGGCACATTTTATACGATGATTTTAATTCGCGCACTATTTAACAAAAATATATGTTAAATAAAATATATAATATATACTGTTCATAGTTTACACTTATTTTACATGCCGCATCCGAAATTAACTTCACTTTCTTGATTCATTGTTCGATTCATTTGGAGCCGTAACACTATACCGATACCGTATTCGCGTCGCGAGCCCCAAATATGGCACGGGTCGCCAGGAGGGGATTTAGTGTTATTGAAACAACTGCATTCGATTAATTATGATTTATTACTCTCCTTAGGAATGAATAACATAGTTTTATATTAGATCTATTACACACACATACTACTAGATAGATACTAAGATACACACATACATATTACTACACCTCAGCTGAGTGAGGCACAGGCGACCAGATCGCGTCCTTCAAGTCTTGCGAGAGTGTGCGTGTAAAGAGCACACACTCCACCATATCCTCTCTGCTCTCCTTTACCTCCGCCAGCAACTCCCTTAGCAGCGCGGCTTGTTCGCCGTTGGCCATGACGCTCGAGGTCGTCGCGTCGTCAGCTGCCTTGGTAAGGTCGCCTATAGGGGCCTCAACATAAGGGTCAGTCTGGGTCTCGTCCTCCTTCGTGACTGGTCTGGGTGTCGTTTGGTCACACAAATTTTCCAAGTGGTCGGCCACTGCCACGACCATGTCCATTATGAGGCCAGGGAACCTCGACAGGTTTTTATGAAGGGTCTCCTTAATTTCCCGCTTTAGGTTTCCGGAACGCTCCATTGCCGACTGGGCATCTTTAGTGAGACGCTCGGCCTCTCTGGCCAAGTTCTCGAGCGTCAGGCGCAGTACAGTGTCGGAGCGCACCGGAGGCTGTGCGGTTGGTGTCTTGGCGACCGCTGTACCTGTCGAGGTACGTTTTGCCGTGGCTAGCTTATCGCTGTCCCTGCCTTTAGTCGGGGCCGCGGCCGACTTCTTGGTGAGTGGTGGCTTTTTAAGAGGAGGAGAAGGCTTTATTAGGGCCTTCTGCCGCAGTGGATTTTGTCCACCGACGCTGCCGACGCTAGTGCGCGTTTTATTGGCAGCCGCGCCGGCAGCGTAGGTGGTTTGAGTAGGGGAGGAGTGGTGCACTGTAAAATTTCCTCTTCTCCTGTTCCCCCTCTGCCATCCCGGTAGAGCTCCTGGGAGGAGTGCGGAACATGTTCTTCTTCGATAGGCAGGTAATGGTATTTGATAAGCTAGTGAGTGGTGTATAGGGCCAACTCAACTAGCGAGTCAAGATAAAACGAGTTTTTTGGGCCTCGAAAGAAACACCAGTCTGTATGAAAAGTCAAAAACTCTTGCTGTAGGCCGCCTCAGTGGTCGGGGTATGCCGTCACAGGTATATTTTAGGTGCTCTGATAGAGCTCTATCCGTCAGTCAAACAAAACATTTTTGGTACCCCTCTCACCGACTGGCAAATTTATAGTGGTAACACCCCAACACCAATTTTTGACGTTTTTGTCATCCGATTTCCGCAAACAGGGTGTCCAGGGACGCGCCTCACCGGGGACTATTCAAAAACGAAAAAAGTGGATGAGTGGTTATGAAAATTTTTTGAAAAAAGGTCCAAAAACCTGTTTTTGCACCAGAATTTATGTCGAAATTTGGGTTATTTAAATGACACTGTAACTAAATGCTATAAATTAGGTCTCGGGAGATAGCCGGATAGTTGTAGAAGCGATCTAGTCGCTTTTGTCGTACAACTAGGCGACTAAATCGTGTCACAAATTAAACAAAGTTGATTTTGCGAGTAAGTTGTATAGAAAATTCGGGTAAATCGATTTTCTTAAATTTTCCGGGGGCCAGGAGTAAATAGTAAATATTATGTGCCCACTCGTTAGGTATACTCAAATTACAAGTTACAACACAAAAAGAATCAGTGTAAAGGGCCTAAATTTAAAATTTTGTGTTATAAAATTGTCTTTATTCGAGTAGTTAGGTTAGGTATTTTTTAATTATTCGACTAGTTAGGTTAGGTTAGGGTTTTTTTTATTATTCGAGTAGTTAGGTTAAGTTAGGTTTTTTTTTATTATTCGAGTAATTTAAGTAATTTAGATTTTTTTTATTAATCGAGTAATTTAACCTAATTACTAGTAATCTAACCTAATAATAAAAAAAACCTAACCTATCCTAACTACTCGTTACTAATAAAAAAATCCCTAGCCTAACCTAGGTTTTTTTTATTATTCGAGTAGTTAGGTTAGGTAAGGTATTTTTTTATTATTCGAGTAGTTAGGTTAGGTTAGGTATTTTTTAATTATTCGAATAGTTAGGTTAGGTTTTTTTTTATTATTTAAGTAGTTAGGTTAGGTAAGGTTATTTTTATTATTCGACTTGTTAGGTTAGGTTTCTTTTTTTATTTTTCCGACTTGTTAGGCTAGGTTAGGTTTTTTATTATTCGACTAGTTAGGTTTTTTTTTGGTTTGGCCAAATAAGATGCACTTTTGGATCCCATCTGGCCATTCGTACTGCTCCCCTGTCTGTGACAGAGTCCTTGTATAAGTATGATTCGGGATTTCTTAGGTTGTCTTTTATTAATTTGTGTTTGTTTGTTTTATTTAGATTTTTAGTTGTGTTGAGTTTTAAGCTTGTTTGTCGATATATTATATATTTTGCTTTAAATTATTTATTTGGATATAAGTAAGTTTTAGATTTCATAAATTCTTTATTTTTATTGTTAAGTTGGCTTTTTCTCTTTTTATTAAATTTGTAGTTTGTTATGTTTGGAGCTTTTTTGTCGATATGTTTTGTTATGGTTATTTTATTTCAATGTTAGCTTGGATATAGTTTTTTCTTTACTTGATTTATTTATTTCTTTAGATTATTTGAATTGTTTAGGTTGATTTAGTGGTTTTCAATTGTTTCAAGCACGGTTCCTTTATAACTGCTGTACAGGATTTTTGTGGCTATGTTGTATTCTATTTACTTATTTATATATTATATTTATACATATTTGCGTAAATCGCAAATTGTGGTTGTTGGGTCGCTTTTTTCAGCGGCCTCTTCGGTTTGCGTGGAGATGTTTGTGGTCTGTTTTATAGTTTGTGTGTCTGTGTCTAAAGTTTTGTTCTTTTTGTTTTTTGTTAGCTCCTCGTTTTGTTCCCGAAGTTTCTCTGTCATCTGCGCAAATTTAACTTCGATAACGTGAAGTCTTCCATTATTGACCAAAAGTGTGTTCTTCATTTCCACTGTTATATTTCCTGATTTTTCATTCGATTTAATTGTTTCTCTATTTTCACTTAACATGTGTATGGCCTCGGTCATTAGTTCATTAAAAGCTTTTTGAGTCAACATGGTGGGGCCTAACTTTAGAAAAAACGTTTGGTCGTCCATTTCCGTGGTTACCATTTCTGTAGTAGTGCACAATAGTCCACCTTTCGCTTCGTTTCCGGATGGTTTAGGTACTGGGCCTCCCTTTTTCCCTTAACCATCGCAATTGTCGGTTTAGAGGTGGTAGCTGGGGACTCTGAGGGTCCTATCTATATAGGCGTCCTTTTCGTTTTGGCTGACTTTGAGGTGGCGCAATCAAGTTTAGGGGTTTTTGGCATTTTGCAGTACATTAAAGCTAATAAGGGTGTAAATGGCCCAGTTCAAAATAAAAATAGGGAAGGAATGCCTCGAAAGAGACACCAGTCTAAAAAGTAATTCACAAAATTGGCTGTGGGTCTCTTCGGTGGTCTTGGGTTTGCCGCCAAAGATATTTTCCAGAAGCTCTCAAGGAGCTCTGTCCGTTTGGCGAATAAAAATAAAATTTTTTCGTAATTGTTCGCAATACCCAAAAGTTGTAATGGTCAAACCCTAAAGGGTGGGTGGGTGGGCCAATTTTTGACGTTTTTGTCGTCCGATTTCCGCAAACGGGGTGTCGAGGGACGCGCCTCAGCGAGGGCTATTCAAAAACGACAGAAAATGGAGGGGTGTTTTTGAAAAAAATTGAAAAAAGGTCCAAAAACCTGTTATTGTACCGAAATATTTTATGCCGAAAGATAGGTTATTTTTGTAACACTGTATCTAAATGCTATAATTTAAGTGTCGGGAGATAGCCGGGTAGCTGTAGAAGCGATCTAGTTGCCTTTGTCTTACAACTTGCCAACTAAATCGTATCCAAAAAATTTTTAAAATAAAATTTTGCGTGTAAAGTGTAGGAAAACTCGGGAAAATCGAGCTTCGTTAATTTTCCTGGGGCCGGGAGTCAATATTATATGTTCACTCGTTAGGTACGGTCAATATACAAATTACAACACAAAAAGAATGGTTAAAAACGGCCTAAAATTAAAAATTTGTGTTATAAAATTGTGTTTCGACTAGTTAGGTTAGGTTAAGGTTATTTTTATTATTCGAGTAGTTAGGTTAGGTAAGGGTTTTTTTTATTATTCGTGTAGTTAGGTTAGGTTAGGGTTTTTTTATTATTCGAGTAATAAGGTTAGGTTAGGTTTTTTTTATTATTCGAGTAGTTAGGTTAGCTTTTTTTTATTATTCGACTAATTAAGCTAGGTTAGGTTTTTTTTTATTATTCGACTTGTTAGGTTAGGTTAGGTTTTTTTTATTATTCGACTAGTTTGGTTAAGTTAGGTTTTTTTTTATTATTCGACTAGTTAGGTTCGGTTAGCTTTTTTATTATTTACTAATTAGGTTAGGTTAAGGCTATTTTTATTATTCGAGTAGTAGGTTAGTTTAGGTTTTTTTTATTATTCGAGCATAGTAAGGTTAGGTTTTTTTTATTATTCAAGTCGTTAGGTTAGGTTAGGTATTTTTTATTATTCGATTAGTTAGTATAGGTATTTTTTATTTGACTAGTTAGGTTAGGTTAGGTTTATTTTTATTATTCGAGTAGTTAGGTTAGGTTAGGGTTTTTTTTATTATTCGAGTAGTTAGGTTCGGTTAGGGTGATAATTTCTTGTGGTGTTGAATTAATCTTTTTAAAAACTTCAACACATTCAACTAAATCTTGGTTTACAATCATTTTTTGATGAGTAAAATTTCATCTATTTTTTAAATTACACCCGTTTTTTTAATTTTAATCCTTGCCAATATCTATAGTCATTCAATAGCAAACAGAATCACAACAGATTAATGGAATAGGCCTACCGGGAAAACCAAATTAAATGGCACTAACTACATTACCTCAAAGGTGGCGTGTCCATATTATAACTCCTTCAACTTTTTGAATCGTTATATCTAAAAAAAACGGTGGCTCTTAGGAAAAAAGTATTGAAGCATTTTTTATAGATAATTATCTGAGCTAATTTTATGATAAAACATACCGTTTTGCAGAAAACACGAAAAAACCGTTTTTGTGACTTTTGACCCCCAATATTTTTTTGCACGTGCCGGATCGAATAGGACTTTCACATTTCCTTTATAGAAGTGTAATGAATGACCCTACCAATTTTCAGCCTAATGGGAATTATTGTAACCTTACCCCTATTTTTGAAGTTATACTTCTTTTGGCGCGATGGAGAAAAATGATGAGAGTGAAATTTTACGATGCGCGCGCACACCGACACCAAAAAATTTAACAGCATGAAGTTACAGCGTCCTGGCGGTGTCCATGATGTCCTCCGACGAGACGACTATGGAGTGGAGTGGTGGAGGCATGTTTGGCATACGAGTGGATGTAACTTTGGCGTACGTGTCCGCGCCACCGGGATTCGCTGAGTGAGGCACAGGCGAGCAGATCGCGTCCTTCAAGTCTTGCGAGAGTGTGCGTGTAAAGAGCACACACTTCACCATATCTTCTCTGCTCTCCTTTACCTCCGCCAGCAACTCCCTTAGCAGCGCGGCTTGTTCGCCGTTGGCCATGACGCTCGAGGTCGTCGTGACTGGTCTGGGTGTCGTTTGGTCACACAAATTTTCCAAGTGGTCGGCCACTGCCACGACCATGTCCATTATGAGGCCAGGGAACCTCGACAGGTTTTTATTAAGGGTCTCCTTAATTTCCCGCTTTAGGTTTCCGGAACGCTCCATTGCCGACTGGGCCTCTTTAGTGAGACGCTCGGCCTCTCTGGCCAAGTTCTCGAGCGTCAGGCGCAGTACAGCGTAGGAGCGCACCGGAGGCTGTGCGGTTGGTGTCTTGGCGACCGCTGTACCTGTCGAGGTACGTTTTGCCGTGGCTGGCTTATCGCTGTCCCTGCCTTTAGTCGGGGCCGCGGCCGACTTCTTGGTGGGTGGTGGCTTTTTAAGAGGAGGAGAAGGCTTTATTAGGGCCTTCTGCCACAGTGGATTTTGTCCACCGACGCTGCCGACGCTAGTGCGCGTTATATTGGCAGCCGCGCCGGCAGCGTAGGTGGTTTGAGTAGGGGAGGAGTGGTCCACTGTAAAAGATTTCCTCTTCTCCTGTTCCCCCTCTGCCATCCCGGTAGAGCTCCTGGGAGGAGTGCGGAACATGTTCTTCTTCGATAGGCAGGTAATGGTATTTGATAAGCTAGTGAGTGGTGTATAGGGCCAACTCAACTAGCGAGTCAAGATAAAACGAGTTTTTTGGGCCTCGAAAGAAACACCAGTCTGTATGAAAAGTCAAAAACTCTTGCTGTAGGCCGCCTCAGTGGTCGGGGTATGCTATGCCGTCACAGGTATATTTTAGGTGCTCTGATAGAGCTCTATCCGTCAGTCAAACAAAACATTTTTGGTACCCCTCTCACCGACTGGCAAATTTATAGTGGTAACACCCCAACACCAATTTTTGACGTTTTTGTCGTCCGATTTTCGCGAACAGGGTGTCCAGGGACGCGCCTCACCGGGGACTATTCAAAAACGAAAAAAGTGGATGAGTGGTTATGAAAATTTTTTGAAAAAAGGTCCAAAAACCTGTTTTTGCACCAGAATTTATGTCGAAATTTGGGTTATTTAAATGACACTGTAACTAAATGCTATAAATTAGGTCTCGGGAGATAGCCGGATAGTTGTAGAAGCGATCTAGTCGCTTTTGTCGTACAACTAGGCGACTAAATCGTGTCACAAATTAAACAAAGTTGATTTTGCGAGTAAGTTGTATAGAAAACTCGGGTAAATCGATTTTCTTAAATTTTCCGGCGGCCAGGAGTAAATAGTAAATATTATGTGCCCACTCGTTAGGTATACTCAAATTACAAGTTACAACACAAAAAGAATCAGTGTAAAGGGCCTAAATTTAAAATTTTGTGTTATAAAATTGTCTTTATTCGAGTAGTTAGGTTAGGTATTTTTTAATTATTCGACTAGTTAGGTTAGGTTAGGGTTTTTTTTATTATTCGAGTAGTTAGGTTAAGTTAGGTTTTTTTTTATTATTCGAGTAATTTAAGTAATTTAGGTTTTTTTTTATTAATCGAGTAATTTAACCTAATTACTAGTAATCTAACCTAATAATAAAAAAAACCTAACCTATCCTAACTACTCGTTACTAATAAAAAAATCCCTAGCCTAACCTAGGTTTTTTTTATTATTCGAGTAGTTAGGTTAGGTAAGGTATATTTTTATTATTCGAGTAGTTAGGTTAGGTTAGGTATTTTTTAATTATTCGAATAGTTAGGTTAGGTTTTTTTTTATTATTTAAGTTATTAGGTTAGGTAAGGTTATTTTTATTATTCGACTTGTTAGGTTAGGTTTCTTTTTTTATTTTTCCGACTTGTTAGGCTAGGTTAGGTTTTTTATTATTCGACTAGTTAGGTTTTTTTTTGGTTTGGCCAAATAAGATGCACTTTTGGATCCCATCTGGCCATTCGTACTGCTCCCCTGTCTGTGACAGAGTCCTTGTATAAGTATGATTCGGGATTTCTTAGGTTGTCTTTTATTAATTTGTGTTTGTTTGTTTTATTTAGATTTTTAGTTGTGTTGAGTTTTAAGCTTGTTTGTCGATATATTATATATTTTGCTTTAAATTATTTATTTGGATATAAGTAAGTTTTAGATTTCATAAATTCTTTATTTTTATTATTAAGTTGGCTTTTTCTCTTTTTATTAAATTTGTAGTTTGTTATGTTTGGAGCTTTTTTGTCGATATGTTTTGTTATGGTTATTTTATTTCAATGTTAGCTTGGATATAGTTTTTTCTTTACTTGATTTATTTATTTCTTTAGATTATTTGAATTGTTTAGGTTGATTTAGTGGTTTTCAATTGTTTCAAGCACGGTTCCTTTATAACTGCTGTACAGGATTTTTGTGGCTATGTTGTATTCTATTTACTTATTTATATATTATATTTATACATATTTGCGTAAATCGCAAATTGTGGTTGTTGGGTCGCTTTTTTCAGCGGCCTCTTCGGTTTGCGTGGAGATGTTTGTGGTCTGTTTTATAGTTTGTGTGTCTGTGTCTAAAGTTTTGTTCTTTTTGTTTTTTGTTAGCTCCTCGTTTTGTTCCCGAAGTTTCTCTGTCATCTGCGCAAATTTAACTTCGATAACGTGAAGTCTTCCATTATTGACCAAAAGTGTGTTCTTCATTTCCACTGTTATATTTCCTGATTTTTCATTCGATTTAATTGTTTCTCTATTTTCACTTAACATGTGTATGGCCTCGGTCATTAGTTCATTAAAAGCTTTTTGAGTCAACATGGTGGGGCCTAACTTTAGAAAAAACGTTTGGTCGTCCATTTCCGTGGTTACCATTTCTGTAGTAGTGCACAATAGTCCACCTTTCGCTTCGTTTCCGGATGGTTTAGGTACTGGGCCTCCCTTTTCCCTTAACCATCGCAATTGTCGGTTTAGAGGTGGTAGCTGGGGACTCTGAGGGTCCTATCTATATAGGCGTCCTTTTCGTTTTGGCTGACTTTGAGGTGGCGCAATCAAGTTTAGGGGTTTTTGGCATTTTGCAGTACATTAAAGCTAATAAGGGTGTAAATGGCCCAGTTCAAAATAAAAATAGGGAAGGAATGCCTCGAAAGAGACACCAGTCTAAAAAGTAATTCACAAAATTGGCTGTGGGTCTCCTCGGTGGTCTTGGGTTTGCCGCCAAAGATATTTTCCAGAAGCTCTCAAGGAGCTCTGTCCGTTTGGCGAATAAAAATAAAATTTTTTCGTAATTGTTCGCAATACCCAAAAGTTGTAATGGTCAAACCCTAAAGGGTGGGTGGGTGGGCCAATTTTTGACGTTTTTGTCGTCCGATTTCCGCAAACGGGGTGTCGAGGGACGCGCCTCAGCGAGGGCTATTCAAAAACGACAGAAAATGGAGGGGTGTTTTTGAAAAAAAATTGAAAAAAGGTCCAAAAACCTGTTATTGTACCGAAATTTATGCCGAAAGATAGGTTATTTTTGTAACACTGTATCTAAATGCTATAATTTAAGTGTCGGGAGATAGCCGGGTAGCTGTAGAAGCGATCTAGTTGCCTTTGTCTTACAACTTGCCAACTAAATCGTATCCAAAAAATTTTTAAAATAAAATTTTGCGTGTAAAGTGTAGGAAAACTCGGGAAAATCGATTTTCGTTAATTTTCCTGGGGCCGGGAGTCAATATTATATGTTCACTCGTTAGGTACGGTCAATATACAAATTACAACACAAAAAGAATGGTTAAAAACGGCCTAAAATTAAAAATTTGTGTTATAAAATTGTGTTTCGACTAGTTAGGTTAGGTTAAGGTTATTTTTATTATTCGAGTAGTTAGGTTAGGTAAGGGTTTTTTTTATTATTCGTGTAGTTAGGTTAGGTTAGGGTTTTTTTATTATTCGAGTAATAAGGTTAGGTTAGGTTTTTTTTTATTATTCGAGTAGTTAGGTTAGCTTTTTTTTATTATTCGACTAATTAAGCTAGGTTAGGTTTTTTTTTATTATTCGACTTGTTAGGTTAGGTTTTTTTTATTATTCGACTAGTTAGGTTAAGTTAGGTTTTTTTTTATTATTCGACTAGTTAGGTTCGGTTAGCTTTTTTATTATTTACTAATTAGGTTAGGTTAAGGCTATTTTTATTATTCGAGTAGTAGGTTAGTTTAGGTTTTTTTTATGATTCGAGCATAGTAAGGTTAGGTTTTTTTTATTATTCAAGTCGTTAGGTTAGGTTAGGTTTTTTTTATTATTCGATTAGTTAGTATAGGTATTTTTTATTTGACTAGTTAGGTTAGGTTAGGTTTATTTTTATTATTCGAGTAGTTAGGTTAGGTTAGGGTTTTTTTTATTATTCGAGTAGTTAGGTTCGGTTAGGGTGATAATTTCTTGTGGTGTTGAATTAATCTTTTTAAAAACTTCAACACATTCAACTAAATCTTGGTTTACAATCATTTTTTGATGAGTAAAATTTCATCTATTTTTTAAATTACACCCGTTTTTTTAATTTTAATCCTTGCCAATATCTATAGTCATTCAATAGCAAACAGAATCACAACAGATTAATGGAATAGGCCTACCGGGAAAACCAAATTAAATGGCACTAACTACATTACCTCAAAGGTGGCGTGTCCATATTATAACTCCTTCAACTTTTTGAATCGTTATATCTAAAAAAAACGGTGGCTCTTAGGAAAAAAGTATTGAAGCATTTTTTATAGATAATTATCTGAGCTAATTTTATGATAAAACATACCGTTTTGCAGAAAACACGAAAAAACCGTTTTTGTGACTTTTGACCCCCAATATTTTTTTGCACGTGCCGGATCGAATAGGACTTTCACATTTCCTTTATAGAAGTGTAATGAATGACCCTACCAATTTTCAGCCTAATGGGAATTATTGTAACCTTACCCCTATTTTTGAAGTTATACTTCTTTTGGCGCGATGGAGAAAAATGATGAGAGTGAATTTTTACGATGCGCGCGCACACCGACACCAAAAAATTTAACAGCATGAAGTTACAGCGTCCTGGCGGTGTCCATGATGTCCTCCGACGAGACGACTATGGAGTGGAGTGGTGGAGGCATGTTTGGCAAACGAGTGGATGTAACTTTGGCGTACGTGTCCGCGCCACCGGGATTCGCTGAGTGAGGCACAGGCGAGCAGATCGCGTCCTTCAAGTCTTGCGAGAGTGTGCGTGTAAAGAGCACACACTTCACCATATCTTCTCTGCTCTCCTTTACCTCCGCCAGCAACTCCCTTAGCAGCGCGGCTTGTTCGCCGTTGGCCATGACGCTCGAGGTCGTCGTGACTGGTCTGGGTGTCGTTTGGTCACACAAATTTTCCAAGTGGTCGGCCACTGCCACGACCATGTCCATTATGAGGCCAGGGAACCTCGACAGGTTTTTATTAAGGGTCTCCTTAATTTCCCGCTTTAGGTTTCCGGAACGCTCCATTGCCGACTGGGCCTCTTTAGTGAGACGCTCGGCCTCTCTGGCCAAGTTCTCGAGCGTCAGGCGCAGTACAGCGTAGGAGCGCACCGGAGGCTGTGCGGTTGGTGTCTTGGCGACCGCTGTACCTGTCGAGGTACGTTTTGCCGTGGCTGGCTTATCGCTGTCCCTGCCTTTAGTCGGGGCCGCGGCCGACTTCTTGGTGGGTGGTGGCTTTTTAAGAGGAGGAGAAGGCTTTATTAGGGCCTTCTGTCACAGTGGATTTTGTCCACCGACGCTGCCGACGCTAGTGCGCGTTATATTGGCAGCCGCGCCGGCAGCGTAGGTGGTTTGAGTAGGGGAGGAGTGGTCCACTGTAAAAGATTTCCTCTTCTCCTGTTCCCCCTCTGCCATCCCGGTAGAGCTCCTGGGAGGAGTGCGGAACATGTTCTTCTTCGATAGGCAGGTAATGGTATTTGATAAGCTAGTGAGTGGTGTATAGGGCCAACTCAACTAGCGAGTCAAGATAAAACGAGTTTTTTGGGCCTCGAAAGAAACACCAGTCTGTATGAAAAGTCAAAAACTCTTGCTGTAGGCCGCCTCAGTGGTCGGGGTATGCTATGCCGTCACAGGTATATTTTAGGTGCTCTGATAGAGCTCTATCCGTCAGTCAAACAAAACATTTTTGGTACCCCTCTCACCGACTGGCAAATTTATAGTGGTAACACCCCAACACCAATTTTTGACGTTTTTGTCATCCGATTTCCGCAAACAGGGTGTGCAGGGACGCGCCTCACCGGGGACTATTCAAAAACGAAAAAAGTGGATGAGTGGTTATGAAAAATTTTTGAAAAAAGTTCCAAAAACCTGTTTTTGCACCAGAATTTATGACGAAATTTGGGTTATTTAAATGACACTGTAACTAAATGCTATAGATTAGGTCTCGGGAGATAGCCGGATAGTTGTAGAAGCGATCTAGTTGCTTTTGTCGTACAACTAGGTGACTAAATCGTGTCACAAATTAAACAAAGTTGCATTTGCGAGTAAGTTGTATAGAAAACTCGGGTAAATCGATTTTCTTAAATTTTCCGGGGGCCAGGAGTAAATAGTAAATATTACAAGTTACAACACAAAAAGAATCAGTGTAAAGGGCCTAAATTTAAAATTTTGTGTTATAAAATTGTCTTTATTCGAGTAGTTAGGTTAGGTATTTTTTAATTATTCGACTAGTTAGGTTAGGGTTTTTTTTATTATTCGAGTAGTTAGGTTAAGTTAGGTTTTTTTTTATTATTCGAGTAATTTAAGTAATTTAAATTTTTTTTATTAATAGAGTAATTTAACCTAATTACTCGAATAATAAAAAAAAACCTAACCTATTAACTAACTCGTTACTAATAAAAAAATCCCTAGCCTAACCTAGGTTTTTTTTATTATTCGAGTAGTTAGGTTAGGTAAGGTATTTTTAGTTAGGATAGGTTAGGTATTTTTTAATTATTCGAATAGTTAGGTTAGGTTTTTTTTTATTATTTAAGTAGTTAGGTTAGGTAAGGTTATTTTTATTATCCGACTTGTTAGGTTAGGTTAGGTTTCTTTTTTTATTTTTCCGACTTGTTAGGCTAGTTTAGGTTTTTTATTATTCGACTAGTTAGGTTAGGTTAAGGTTATTTTTATTATTCGAGTAGTTAGGTTAGGTAAGGGTTTTTTTTATTATTCGAGTAGTTAGGTTAGGTATTTTTTAATTATTCGATTAGTTAGGTTAGGTTAGGGTTTTTTTTATTATTCGAGTAGTTAGGTTAGGTCTTTTTTTATTATTCGAGTTATTTAAGTAATTCAGGTTTATTTTATTATTCGAGTAATTTAACCTAATTACTCGAATAATAAAAAAACCTAACCTATCCTAACTACTCGTTAATAATAAAAAAAATCCCTAGCCTAACCTAGGTTTTTTTTATTATTCGAGTAGTTAGGTTAGGTAAGGTATTTTTTTATTATTCGAGTAGTTAGGTTAGGTTAGGTATTTTTTAATTATTCGAATAGTTAGGTTAGGTTTTTTTTTATTATTTAAGTAGTTAGGTTAGGTAAGGTTATTTTTATTATTCGACTTGTTATGTTAGGTTAGGTTTCTTTTTTTATTTTTCTGACTTGTTAGGCTAGGTTAGGTTTTTTTATTATTCGAGCATAGTTAGGTTAGGTTTTTTTTATTATTCAAGTCGTTAGGTTAGGTTAGGTTTTTTTTATTATTCGATTAGTTAGTATAGGTATTTTTTATTTGACTAGTTAGGTTAGGTTAGGTTTATTTTTATTATTCGAGTAGTTAGGTTAGGTTAGGGTTTTTTTATTATTCGAGTAGTTAGGTTAGGGTGATAATTTCTTGTGGTGTTGAATTACTCTTTTTAAAAACTTCAACACACTCAACTAAATCTTGGTTTACAATCATTTTGTGATGAGTAAAATTTCATTTATTTTTTAATTTTACACCCCTTTTTACCCGACTGCGGGACGCAAAGGGTAATGTGTTTATCAGGCTATGTATGTATGTATGTTCCTTTGAAGCACTATACAGACCAAACGCCTGGACCGATTTTAATGATTCGCACGTCAATCGATTCCTTTCAGTCCGGAAAGTATGACTAAAGACATGACGTTAGTGAAAATTCAATATGGCGACTACTGGACGCCATATTGTGAAAATTTAAAAAATTAAAGTCAACAAACTATGTCATGTGGGGTATCGTTAAATAGGTATTTAAAAAACATTTTTAGTTTTCTTTCAACATTTTTTGATTTGACCGGCCGTTTAGGAGCTATATCGATTTAAAGTTGCGTAACAACTATTCTCACATATAGGTTTTAAAACAGTAGAAAATTACGATGAAAAGACGAAAACTTCGTATGACTGTGCGTGTGAATGTTGATGGACATATACTAAAGTATCTATTAGGTATATTGGACTACCTAAACTATCTAACGTCTAACACGTCCATCTACAACTTCAAACGATTTAGTACTTAACTTCACTTGAAAAACTATATATAGGTATACCTACCGAAATCGAATTGTTTTAAATGCAGTGACAAAGATATAAAGAACAACGTCCCTTTGGTTGGTGTGAGAATCGAACTATCAACAACCGAATTTCATGCGCTTTGTGGACAAGGTAAAATTTAAAGAAAAATATTACCTTTAATATTATGTTGGGGTACTGTACACAAGTTGCAAGGGACATCTTTGAATCGAGCCGTTGTCGATCTCAGTTCGTGCATTTTAATTTTGAATTGAATCGAATTTTTCATAAAGCCAGGTTAAGTCTTTAGATGGTTTAATTATTAGTACTCTGTACCACCGCAAGCCACTAAACAATCCTCATGATATCAAATATCTCAATGAAATCACGAGATTGCGAAATTTGCAGTCATATAACAATAACAATTACTGACTTTTCCCTCAGCTTAAAGAGTTGCTTGTATTAACGTGATATTTGGCCCGGATGTTTATTTATTCATTATCATATCACAGATTAAAAAATATAGATTAAAAAGAAAACAGTAAAAAAATATGCCACTCTGGAATGTGGAACTCTAATTAAATATTGCCAATCGGACTATCTCGTAAATAAGCATGGACTCTTTTTCTTTTCTATATTAATGTCATACCAGATATAACTCATTATACATGCACTTTGTTTGCTTTTACTTTGAGGAAGTGGAGGTGGTCAAAGACCTCAATTTTAGGTTTTACGCTAATATTTCAAAAATGGCGCGTTTTAGCAAAAAATGTTCTAAGATGAAATGAAAGCTTATAAAATTTTCTATAACTTTGATACTTTTCCACATCCCATCCGTTTTCAAACTACAGGCTCTGGAAAAGTGCAATTAAAAAATGTTTTGAAATATTATATTATATATATTATATTATATTTTTATTCTCTTAGGTCGTGAGGGTCCTGGCAAAAGGTCGTTTTCTGTGGTATCTTCTTCCTCGCCTTCCTCAGTGGTAAGTGGTTCTTGCTGAGAGGGCTCTCAATCATCTTCATGGTCATTCTCGTCGTCTTCTTCGCTAAAAGACACGCGTTGAAGCATTTCCCTTAGCAATGAAGGCACGCAGTAGAAAATTTCAGAATAGCTTTGCGACATCCACATTTGCTGCTGCTACAATCCTTGGTGCAGCGACAAAATATAGTTTTTAGTAAAACCTGGGGCGCCGGTAAATCTTTTGTTGTTCTTGGCGCCAAGATATCACCATAAATTTTTCCACCCCCACTCTAGAGGGAGCAGCTCATTCCCAAGCCACTGCTGCACTTGGTGATATGTGCTTCAGGAATTATATTTAGCTACTCTCTTAGTGGCTCTTAGTGGCTGTGTGGTGACGGCCTAGAGAATATCGTCCCGAGGGAATATATACCAGAGAATGGGCAGCAGCGTTCTCATGAGTACCAATGTCTACCTTACTGCGATTGCCAACCCGTTTGCCAAGCGTGGCTACGTGGCCCCCAGTCCCCGGTAGCCCTGCTATTCCCAGCCGTGGTAACAGCCGTGGTTACGGCAGGGCAGGGGGTGCTAAGAATCCCCGGCAGATTCTGCGTTGCCAAAACCGACGACCTCTGGCCCTGGCAACACACGCACACTGCGGACCGACGAGAAGATAATCGAACTGGAGGAAGAATTGAGCAGGTTACATTGGGACATAATAGGATTATCAGAAGTTCGAAGAGAGGGGGAGGACACTATAATCCTGAAATCCGGGAATTTGCTCTATTTCCGGTAGGGCGACCAACTGTCCCAAGGTGGTGTTGGGTTCATAGTACACAAGTCCCTCGTCCACAACATAGTGAAAATCGGGAGTATGTCGACTAGGGTTGCGTACCTTATACTCAGAATTACCAAGTGGTATTCGTTGAAGGTCATACAGGTTTACGATCCGAAGACACTACAGGAAGTACTCAAGCCATGCTTTCGAGGCCTCTTGGACTTCTGGATGGAACTAAAATGGTTTGAGTAGCCAAATAAGTTCACGTACAATGGCCCAATTAGGAGGCTAAGTGCGGAAACCAATCGCCCAACTAACTAACTAACAGGTTTACGCACCGACTTCGACGATGAGGCTGAGGTCATGTATGAGGATATTTCTAGAGCCATACATACCTCGAACTCTTGTTTCACTGTGGTCATGGGGGACTTTAACGCGAAGCTGGTTAAACGATTCGGGAAAGAGCTGAGAGTGGGGCAATTTGTAACTGGAGACCGGAATCCCCGGGGTCAAATGTTGGCCGACTTCATGGAGAAGGAGGGACTCTTTATAATGAACTCCTCTTTCAAGAAGCCGGAAAACCGCAAATGGACCTGGGTAAGCCCCGATGGTAAAAAAAAACGAGATAGACTTTATCTTGTCGACGAGTAGACAGATGTTCAATGACGTCTCAGTAATCAATACGGTTAAAACCGGGAGCGATCACCGACTGGTGAGAGGCTCATTGAACCTAAATGTCAAGCTCCAGAGGTTCCGACTGATAAAGTCTACGCTCCGACCTTTACCCATCTACATCCAAAACCCTGAACCCTTTCAACTCGAACTGCAAAACCGTTTCGAATGCCTAGCAGATTGCGAGGAAGTGGACTCATACCACGGGCTCGTAGAAGCTGTCCATACGGCTGGGTCTAAGGTCTTCAAGGCCCACCGTACAAACAGAACCAAAAAGATCTCTGACTTACCCTGCAGCTTATGGACGAAAGACGGAAAATGGTTCTGACATCCTCTGATGATGCTACCAGATACGGGCAGCTCAACAGACAGATCTTAAAGTCTTTGACTCGCGACACGCGTCAATTTAATATAAATTGTATTAAAGAAGCTATAGAGCGGAACAAAGGCTCTAAAGTGCTTGCAAGAGAACTATCTGTTGGACTGAGGCAACTGAC
This sequence comes from Pseudoips prasinana, assembly GCA_951640165.1. Lineage (NCBI taxonomy): Eukaryota > Metazoa > Arthropoda > Insecta > Lepidoptera > Nolidae > Pseudoips > Pseudoips prasinana. Next base: position 6,334,990 of record OX621260.1, read on the forward strand.
GAAGCTGAAGACTGAGGATGGCAGAATCGTCACGTCTAGACCTGAGTTGCTGGGAGAAGAAGAAGAAGAAGAAAATGTTTTTATTGAACACATATACACACACATTGAAAACAGACATCGAGAGGTTCTACGGACAGCTGTATACGAAAACCCAGTCACCTGTCGATAGTTGTGCCTCAGATCCCAGAGCACGACTAACCCACCACTTACCAACGACATCCCGGACATCAGCCTGTGCGAGATTAGAATGGCTCTCGAACAGCTTAAGAACAACAAGGCGCCTGGTGATGATGGAGTTACGGCAGAGCTTCTGAAGGCGGGTGGTATAACAATCCTACGGGCCCTTCAGAAGTTATTTAACTCCGTCATACTAGAAGGTCAAACGCCACAAGTATGGCACAGGGGTGTGGTGGTGCTCTTCTTCAAAAAGGGCGATAAAACCCTCTTGAAGAATTACATTGTGAAAGGTCACTTTTGCTGGTGTCCCATACCATTTCAGGCAGCACACCTTCCCAGCTTCTGCAACATCACTATGGTTGGAGCTTGGGTTGTAAAAGAACTTTGCTGCTTCCTGAATAATTTCCGAATTTAAATACAATTTACAGAAACCCACCTTGCTTCTTCTAAACGTTGCTGATGTTGTATCGTAGCCGGTAAATGAGTGTAAGAAGAGGATGTGTTCATATCCATGCTATTGCATCTCATTTTTTGTCATTCATTCATTCATTCATCGTCATTTTTCAGTTTTAGCCAGTAAGGTTGCGTTTCCTACAGTGAGCATTGAGCGAAAAGCAATCTTCATGATGTTTTTCCCGCCTAAGCTCAGTTATCTGCTGGTACAAAAAAACGCGATATCTTACTGTTACCGCCCCTACCCCGTGGAGGTACTCCCAGCTTATGTTAAAATAAATTTTGAGAGAATTCAGGCATCAGGTACTGGTCATCACGCTGAATAACTCATCATCATCTTGTTCCAACTAATATGTTAGTGGGTTTGGTTTTCGCACTTAGTCCCGATGAGGACCATTGTATGTGAGCCATGACGGCCTTCACTCCATCCAGCACACCTCCCTCCAGAAGCATATCAGGTCTCCTAAACTTCTCAAGGCATCTGTAAGAGTTCCGCTGAATAACTTAAATTTTCTATATTTCTGGAACGTGTAGCTCATAAACGAATGGAAATATGAAAAAGTATATGCGATCAAAGTAATAGTGAATTTTGTAAGCTTTAATTTTACCTTAGAATATTTTTTGCTAAAACGCACCTTTTTAAATATATTAGCAAAATCCTAAAATTGAGGTCTTTGTCCCCCTCCCCTCTCCTCTCTCCGCCTCACCTCCTAGACGTCAGGACTTTTAGAATGTTTTCCCTCTAAGTACTCTGAACAAGTTTCTGAAAATATCCCTTAGGTTCCCGCTCACGCACTCTATACCCTCCTTTGAGTCATTCCTTAATCGGACTAATAACAGTTGATCGTTATTGTGACTGGAAATTGCACATTGATCAAATATGCATCAGAATCAATAGGTTTGTATACGTTTTGTCACGACTTCGCAAAACAGTCTTATTACCAATCGATATTGATGGCATATCTATGGGGCAATTCAACAGATAAATCGAGAGCATTTCTATTGCAAAAAAATGCGTTAAAGCAACTACAGGTACTCCTCCGTTTGTCTCATGTAAATCATTGTTAAAAGGACTAAAAATTATGACTAGTGTGTTTGTACATTTTTCAAATTGGTGTATTTGTGAAAACGCAGCCACTGTATTTACTAGAGCTAAAGATGTTTTTCCTCGCAACATGATAACTAATACAACACTATTTCAAAAAAGTTCCTATGCTGTATGTGTGAAAGTGTTTAATGCTTTGCCGCAAAATATTAGACATTTTTCAGCGGCAAAGTTCAAAAACCAACTCAGACTGTGGCTCCTAGAAAAATCATTCTATTCAATCAAATCAAATTTTTGACTGCACGTGAGGCGCAACGGCTAAGGCAGTCGCGTTGCCGCTTCGTGTCGCGGGTTCGAGTCCCGCGCCGGACAACTACTTGTGTGACCCATAAATAGTTGTTCTGAGTCTGGATGTAATTTGTGTCCGTCTATTATATGTTGTTAAGTACCCTGAAACACAGGGATTAGATTCCATAGTGCAAGGGTTGTCTTTAAAAAACACTAACTGTGATTTATTTAATTAATTATATTATTTGTGTAAAAGTTGACATATAACATTATTTTATTGTAATAATCTTTTAATATTAATTGTAACTTTCTTTACGTGTAATTTTTAATTTAATTCATTTTGATTTTACTTTGTTGCATAAATTATTGTTGTCATACTAAAAGCGGGGAGGACACTGTATTCTGTAACACAGGTTTAATAACCTAGCACAGGATCCAGGGACTTCAAATAAACTGTACCATATAATGCAAATAAATAAAAAGAATGAAAGAATGAAAGTAAAAAAAAAAAAAAAAAAAAAAAAAAAAAAAAAAAAAACAATCACACATTTCGCATGTTGTTTATGAGTAAAATTGATGAGACTAACCTAATAGTAAGACCACCACTGTACTCTATTTTAAGTGAAATAAATAAATGAATGCATAATATTTAATAACTAAATCTAGATAATGAATGATAAAAATATTAATAAATACATAAATACTAAGAACAAAAATTATAATATATAATGTGGTTAACTTATTTTATTTTTGAAACTGGCTAGGAACTCATAACTAAAAAGTACAAAATAAAAAAAATATTTAATAAATAAAAAACCCAACTGCGTAAATAATGATCCAAACTACGTACATAGACAAGAACTGAAAAGAAAAAAACAAGCACATAGATGGCTGGTGGTCTAAAATTATATAATGTTTGAATGAATACTATTGAAGAAAATAAAATATATTCTAATAATGGAACATAACAACTTAACAGTCGGGATCCATTGACAAATTAGATTGGCTGTCGACTAATGGATCCCGACTGTTCAGTTTATTTTTATTTGATTTTAATCCTTGCCAATATCTATAGTCATTCAATAGCAAACAGAATCACAACAGATTAATGGAATAGGCCTACCGGGAAAACCAAATTAAATGGCACGAACTACATTACCTCAAAGGTGGCGTGTCCATATTATAACTCCTTCAACTTTTTGAATCGTTATATCTAAAAAAAACGGTGGCTCTTAGGAAAAAAGTATTGAAGCATTTTTTATAGATAATTATCTGAGCTAATTTTATGATAAAACATACCGTTTTGCAGAAAATCACGAAAAAACTGTTTTTGTGACTTTTGACCCTCAATATTTTTTTGCACGTGCCGGATCGATGAGGACTTTTCACATTTCCTTTATAAAAGTGTATTGAACGATCCTACCAATTTTCAGCCTAATGGGAATTATTGTAACCTTACCCCTATTTTTAGTCAAATTTGACCAGACTATAAGTATTAGGTCTTTGTCTTCTTAAATAGAAATCGCAGTCGTTGTAATAACTCCAGAAAATGACCTTTTTAAATAAAAATAGTCGACAGCATATAGGATATCCTTCCGAAGGACAGTGACAAAATAAGCTAAGTACACATTTTGATAGTTCTGTCTCGTTCGAGACTATACTGTAGATTCTATATTTACGTACTCTGTTAAACGTTACTTGTGATTTTTCCATAATGTAATAACCAATATTTTCAACGAGTTTTGTCTCATTGAGTACAGGTAATGGGCGCTATCTACTAGGGGTCGCAATACCGGAGCTTTTCTCCAATACCGGTATTACCGGTATTAGGTCTAGGAGAATATCGGGATTCCGGAATTTCCGGTATTTTTGACATTTAGAGTTTTTTTCCATTAAAGTCATTAATTGATTATAGTATAGTGAAATCTCTAATTTAAAAGGTATTATAATTTTTAGTATCACAACAATACAAGAGTATTTTAGAGAAAGTCTAATTTTAATCAAAGAAAACGAGATCTCCCTCGGTTCCACTTATCGAAATTGCAACATTACAACGGTGAGATACAATCTGGGAGCACGGCAGTGCCCCCGCCAAGCTGAGCGCGAAGCAACACTGCCGTACCATCCTTATCTGGAACATTACAACAACGCATTTTCAGGCCCTTGTTTGAGAACCTCTGGATGGCAATAGAACTCTGAAATTTTCCTCATCTTGTAAGCTATAATCACACATTTGAAATCGGTTGATCTTTTAATTCCGAAGCTAAGGAAAAGGAAAGCAAAGTTTCGCATTTTCGACATTGGCATATGATCATCAAAATAGAACTGGTACTTCCCATTGACCTAGAGGAGCCTAGGGCGCTGAAATTTGGTACACAGGTAGAGTTTAACGCCCAAATAGAGGAAAAACTATCGAAACTAGGATCATGGAAAATCTGGACTACCTAGTGACCCTGATGAGAAACCGTAAAAGCACACCTAAACTATTAGTGTTATCGACCGACTGCCTTTGCAAAATTTATTCTGCATAGTTGGACTCTGCTTTTAATATTAATATAAAATGAAAATGTCCATATTCCTACTATCTATCAGTAAAAATAATCAACTTTGTGCAAAAAAAAAAAATTGCCAAGCCAAGTCTTGATGGGGCTGCTTGTTTATCACTAAAAAGTAATGAAATCTCTAGACAAAGTTGAGCCAAGTCTAAGGTTCCATACTGCAATTTCTTTATTATTATATTGTTGTGTGACATGGCCGTTGAGGTTGAAACTTTTTTTTAAAGTTTCAACCGTTGAACACTTTGTAGATATTGAAAAAAATTGGCTGAATGACTTGGCTCAACTTTGTCTAGAGATTTCATTACTTTTTAGAGATAAACAAGCAGCCCCATCAAGACTTAGCAATTTTTTTACAGGATGTTTTTGGTGGGATACAATTTATATTAAAATATCAAACAAAGCCGTATTAAACAAAAACTAATTAAGTAATCAATATTCTTGGTTTAATTAAATCTGTATAACCGAAAGTGAAAGTGAAAGAGATCACAATTCACAAAATATTTTGCAATGCCTAATAATACTAATTATTAATAATCAACATTCTTCTTGCCTTAAATCATTTAAGTCAGTTTACGAAAAAGAGATCACAAATAATCACAATAGTTTGTAATGTTAATAAAAAGATTATAAAATATTTCTTAGACATATAATAAATCTGCAATCGCTTTTAACGAAAAAATATAATACTATTTTAATTTTCAAACATAATACGCAAGTTTAAATCTTAAACACTTAAACGATAGCAAATTAACAAATAACAGAGTAACAGTGTAATTAAAATAATTCAGTTATTCTTTGTTTTTTTTGGTTTAAGTAATAGGATTGCAAATGTTTACAAAAATAGCAGAATGCTCTCTCTGACTCTACACTTCTACAAACTTTCCCCTAGTGCCTCCTTTTTTTTAGCGAGAGCCATCTCTATCTGGACTAATCTTTCTATTTCCTCCGAGGAGATTGTAGAATTAGACGTAAGACATAGGGAACAAATGTCCGGCCGGATCCGGATGATTAGAGTTATCCACTGACGAGATTTCCAAATCACGTTCGAGTTTGTAAATGTCCAGTATATGTTTATAGACTTATTAGTCTGCAAAAAAGCGGGCAAGTACGAGTTAAAACTCGCGTAAAGAGGGTTGCTAAATCCAGATTTATTAGTTTCTATGATTTAAATTTTAGTCATACGTAAATATCGAAGACTTATATATCACATGAATAGGAAGCAATAACTAGATTTTGTGGAACTTTTACTGTAGGGGTACATATAACCATAACCTATAATGTTTAGGTTAGTTAGTATCCTTTCATTTTATAAATAAGCGACTCTTAACATAAAAACGTGTTAAAAACCATTACATTGAAAATGAATGCTGTGTTTGAACATGTTTCGGAACCGCTTTGTGATAGTGAACCTGGTTAACTGTAGTAATATAATAATTCAATGAAACAACAACAATACCGTAAATCCCGGTATTAAAAAATTCAATACCAGTACTGCAAAGGGTTCTTTTCAGTCCGGGATCCCGGGTTTTCGGTATCCGGGATCCCGGTTTGCGACCCCTACTATCTACTCAATAAATACTTATTTCGATGGCAAACCTACATAGCCACCTTATTTCGATGTGTTTCGTTATATTCAGTACGTAGTACTGAGTAAATACTTGATTCGCTAGAATACATGGTCACCATATTTCCCTCACGGTTGTACATTTTATCATTTATTTTGTATCAAATTACGTAATAAAATACTGTGGCCAGTTCATTGAAAACCGGACGATCAGTTATTCTGGATGAATGAAACACATTAGGTGTTTTACGGGTCTTCTAGGGTTCAGTGTTGTGGAAAAATCGTCAATGCCAATGTTTTGAGGTTATGTGATTGATTTATTAATGAACTATTTAGATAATTGACTGCACGTGTGGCGCAGGCTTAGACAGTCGCCTCGCCGCTTCGTGTCACGGGTTCGAGTCCCGCGCTGGACAATTATTTGTGTTACCCATTAATAGTTGTTCTGAGTCTGGATGTAATTTGTGTCCGTCTATTATATGTTTGTAAAGTACCCCGTGACACAGGGATAAATTACCTAATGCGGGCGTTGCCCTTTAAAAAAAAAAATAAAAAAAAATAATGGGGCGTCCGAAATAAAATTAATGCAATTAAACATCGATTAATTGTCGTTACTAAATCTTTATTTAATAACAATGTCTCTAGGGTCTTCAGTTATGAAGATCAAAATGGCCGAACGTCTTGATATTGCTAGGACTTAAATTCATGATATTTTTCTTTCAGTGGCATTACGAGTCAAAGTAAAGCAGTGGTTGCTCGTCACAATGTCGTTACTAAATGTTTAGCCATTAACACTTTCTCTTAGGTCTTTAGTTAAGGAGATTCAGGTTGGCCGAACGTTCTGATATCAGGACGTTCAGTCATACATAAATGCCTCTATTTCTAGAACTTGACCGTGACGAATTACTTGACTGGTATTTTTAAGTGTCACAATCTCACAATTCACATATCATGAGTGCTTAAAATGAGATGTACTTAGGTACATAAGCTCACTCATCACCAGTGATCGGAGTAGGTAGATTGAAATGGGGTCATTGATCCGAAACGTATATATTATTTATTAAAAAAAAACCGGAACTTATGTAGGAATTTTATTCTGCCAGAGTGGAAGGAGTCATTTGATGATTTGCCATCCTCAAAAAAAGGTAGGAATTGTAATAAAATGAGCAATATTATTCGTTATTATTCTTCATATTTTATTTAACGGCACACAGTCACGATTTGACAAAACCCAACGACCAATCAGAACAAAGGATCATGGGTGGTACAATAACCGGTTATCAGAACAATGTGTACGCCCGCCGACGACATGCCAGGTAGCTCACTCGTTTACTTCGGTTCGTAGAGTGCGCATCTTTGTTACTGTGTTGTGAAAACGTTACTTGACCCTGGCTTGTGTACATACTGACTTCTGGAATCTGCTCTAAACCACGATTTGGCTCGAATATACGGACTCAGATTTTTCACTATTGAATTGGATCTACATATTTAAACCAAGCTTTGGTAAGTAATATTTTACTAGTTACAAGGAGTATAAAGCATGTTTGGATGAACTATAAGAATATTTTAGTATTGTGTTTGTTCGCTTAACCTGCTGAACATACCATGAGTCTTAATATTGTTAAATCTTTAATAGAGTATGAACCAGTGAGCTTAGTGCGAAACAAAATTATGATATTCTAGTAATGTAGTCGCAATTCAGCTAACTCCACTATTAACCGACCTTTTACTGGAATCCGTATATAATTTGAATGCCCTGTGTCCTCTTGCAATGTATTGGTAAAATAAATTACTATAAGCCTTATCTACTTCTCTACAAAATATTCTACGTAACAAGCCCTTTCATTTGATACCCATATTGATGGAATTGAAAAAAAAAATAAGTTGTCCGCCATCTTGTAGCGGCAGCCATTTTGGATTGACAATGATATTGAATATACATAATTGTATTGTCACCAGAATCAAAGGTGAATACCAAATTTTAGATCAATCGGTTGACAGGAAGAGGGTGAAATTTCAATGACTAAATTTGATCCACGAAAAATAAAACAAACGGAGTAAGCTAAATAAACTAAATAAAATGTAATTTTTTCATGTCTTTGTTTTAGGTGATATATACGAGGTTCCATCTCTAAAACAAAGTTCAGATATGGCAAACGTCAAGGCTGAAATTGTAGAAAAATGGATATCCGGTCATGCCGAACTACTTTACGATCACGCTAGTGGTACAATATACTGTTCAAAATGTGAAAGCCATTTGAAAACCATAAATAAAGGAAACGTTAAAAGACATATCGAAGGAGCAGTACACCAGGGAAAGTTTAAGCGGCCCGAAGAGGAATTTTATTTCGATCTTATAAAATTTCTCATTTTGTGCAATATTCCGTGGTCTCAGATGAAAAATACTACTTTTCAAGATTTCTTTAAAAATATATGTGTTGTTGTACGTGTACTAATCGTACTCTGCCAGATGAATCACAGTTACGGAAAGTTTACATGGACAAGTTTTTTAAGAATAAAATCAATTCGATTCGGCAAAATTATAAAAATGAGAAACTATGGATATCATTAGATGAAACGACAGACTTTTTAGGTCGCTATATAGTCCATTTTTTAATAAAACCATTACATCCTAGCAATTTGACTAGACCTTATTTGGTAGCATGTAAAATGCTAACTGTAGTTAATGGACAAACAATCACGCAATTTGTGTTAGAATGTTTGGAAAACTTTTGGGAAGATTCTTTTGAATCGAAGGTAGGTAACATTCTTGTCCTCTGCACTGATAGCGTTGCATATATGCTGTCTGCAGGACGAAATTTAAAACAATACTTACCTGAAATGAAGCACGTAACATGTTTGGCGCACTCTCTTCATCGCGTATCTGAGCAAATTAGGTTAGAATATCACGATGTTAACATTTTAATAGCAAATGTTAGAAAGGTATTTTTGAAAGCCCCAAGTAGAGTCAAAATTTTAAAAGAAAAATATCCATTGCCGCTACCTCCCCAACCAGTTGCTACAAGATGGGGCACTTGGTTAGAGGCAGCATTTTATTACGCTCAAAACTTTGAAAAAATAAAAGAAGTATTATCTTGTTTAAGCAGCTCTGATGCGGTATCTATTCGAGAGGCAAAAAATATAATAGAAAAAGAAAATTTAAAAGAAGATTTAAATTACATTAAAGACAATTATTTTATAATTCATTTGTCTTTACAAGAATTGCAAAAGCATAATTTATCGTTGACAGATTCACTTTTAGCATTTGACAACGTCAGAGATGCTATAAATCAGTGCAATTCAGAAAATATATAAAAATATAATAGAACGCGTTATGGAACGAAACCCAGATTTAGACACACTTAGAGAATATAGAGAGGCCATTGAAAAAAATGAAGCACATAATTTAATACCTTTTTTAAAATTTGCTCCTTTGACATCGTCAGATGTAGAACGGTCTTTTCCATTTATAAATGGACTTTAGATGTTAAAAGAAATAGGTTGAAAATAGAAAATATAGAGAAACTCATAGTTATATATTTTAATTGTAAAGATCAGGATTACCAGGATGCTGACATTGTAATCGATGAAGATTAAAATGTGAATAAATGTAAAATGTACATATTTAACAATAAACAATGTTGATTTTTATCTTTTTTCTTTATTCTACCCCTTTTTTGGTCCTAAAATCTGACTAAAATCAACCTGTTCCTGCGTATGCCCTTTACGTTTCAGAGTCGTGGTGCATCCTTAGAACAGTCTCACGACCCCAGCAGGCATTTGCCCTCTATGGGGCACCGTCATTTATTCTACCCTTAATGCAAATTACCATGACCCCTATGAAAATATTTAAATTTAAGTGCAACAATTTATGTCTATCCATAAAAGGCTAAAAATAAAAAAATAAAAATTAAAGCTTCGATCGGAATTTGATTGTTTTTATTATTCAACAGATAAATAATGAATTAATTTAGTTTTGATACCTTCCTTTAAATTTTGAATTGAGTAGGAATAATATCACTACCAACATTAACAATATTTAATTGAATCCGGAAATACCGGAATTACTTTCCGGGAAAATGGCTTATCCATGTTATTCTTTCTGTGTGCATTTATGATACAAGTACCAAAAATCAATCTACCTACTCCGATCACTGCTCATCACAGTGAATGCCTTTGTTCTCTATCTAATAATTTAAGTTTTATCAATATAATGATAATAATATCATAGGACAATATTCTCACACCTTAGAGGCGCTCATAGCCAGATGCTCTCATCGGTCCGTAAGTGACAAGCGAGGTTAAGCAACTAGGCTCGTGGTCAGTCCATAGATGGATGACGACCAAAGTGGTTTAATTTCTGAGCGTCGCCATGACCACACTTCGGAGGGCACATTAAGCTGTCAGTCCCGGTTGTACCAGTTAGGCAACAGTCGTTAAGCCATGTCAGAGGCCTACTGGGCGGCTTGATCAACACTGACACTAGGGTAACCACTGCCCATACGATAAGTAAGTATTCTCACACGGCCAACTGATCCCAAACTAAGCAGAGGTTGTATGGAATCCAGATATGATATGTATTTCCAAAAAAAAGTAGTACATACTTGAGTACTTCACTGAGTGAAGCGGTGAAGACAGTCATATCCTGGGTTTAAATCCTGCACGGGACGACTACTTGTGTCACCCATAAGTAGTTGCTCCACGTCTAGGTGTGACTCATCAATTATATGTTTGTAAAGTACCTCGTGACAGGGATTCATTTACCTAGAGCGGGCTTTGTCTATTTAAAAAATAAAATACTTCAATGTCACTGTTCAATGTTGACTGCCCTGTTGGTTTAGTGGGTTTGATCCCCGTCTAGGGCAAATATTTGTGTGATTTATTTATTTATTTACTTTAATTAAAACGGTAGGACACCGATTACAATACAAAAAATGATAATTATTATAGGAATTATTTTAAAATATAAATATAAACATTGATTTTAAAATACAATCATACATCATTCTCACAGAAACGCAAACTATCTGACAATATAGCCGACCATCCATCCGCAAACAAATCACGGTCAGGATTGACACACAAGAGAGCGTTAAGTGCTGTGAGGCTGCTTAGCGCCTTAGCGCCACTTAGCGCGCGCTACGGTACGGCAACGTAGTACGACAAACAATTCATGGCAGCGAATACGACGATAATTATCAGGAACATAGACTCGACACAGCTCACAATGGAGATCTGGTGCATCAATTTTTCCCCGGAGGATCTTACACATTACTGCAAGTTGACGTGCATTCCGTCTGACTTGCCAACATTAAGTCAGCGTAGAGATGTGCCTGTGATGTGAATATTTCCTAATTTTAAGTCAAATGAACTACGGAAACTGTACACTTTTTAAAATTAGCATTGAAAGACCGTAATCTATGTTAAATACTATAAAATATTGATTTAAGCAAAATTCCCAATAATGCCAGCATTTTTGGCAATATTCCCAGTATTTTACCGGCAATACTGCCAATGTTGCCGAACGCGGTCGTGAATATAACACATAAATATTAAAACAGGAATTTAAATAAAAGGCATCGTTTCGAATAATCTCTTTCAATTGTACTGGTCTTTTATAAAAATCTGTATCAAAACCACAAAATATAATCAACAAAAATTACATTTTGTAATATTTCAATGCACTTGTTACGGTACGAGGTTGCGTTTTTAAGTTCGCGGAATGGAGGGGATGGAGGGTGGTAGGGGTGTTCGTTTAGGTACTAACGTGTTCAGCGACTAATAATTAGTATTTATACCGAGTATTATAATAATGAGGTCATGAGGACAGCCTCGTGAACCGCGCCACTTACCACTTACGTTGCCTCCCGGTTTAACCGCCAGAGGTCGCGAGGGGTTCACGTACCCCAAGACCCACCTCTACCCAAGATGCCAAGAAAGAAAAGTCCGCAGCAGCGTCGCACCGGGTCTGACTCGTCATACGGTCAACCTACCGCGCCACCTGCTGCCGAACGCCTACCCCGATCATCGTCCAGACTGAGTTTCGGTGACGTGTCGCAGAGGTATGCGACACGGACTCTCGCCCGCTCGCCCTCCCGCGACCCACGCGATGCGGCTCCCCCCCCCCCCCCAGGAGTTTGAGCCCCGCGACACCCGCGCTCTCTTCACACGACAGTTTAAACTACCCCGCGCGCCAACCGGCTCCCGCCGCCGCCGGCGGGGTCTAGAGACGACTCTCGCGTAGCTCCCCGGCCCTCTAAGTCAGGGTCGAGCATCGCGGATCGCGCTTACCAACTCCTTATGCAACCGACTCCAAGTGTATACGGAAGAAGCCAAATGCTGAGGGAAAAGCTATTGCCTGCCCCAGCTACCCCTCCAACTCCGCGAGCCACAGCAACCCGGGCAGTGAAACAAATTGGAGCGCACGCATCAGCAGGGCCGCCTTTTGTCCCCCCGCCTGTACGCGCCGAGTGCCCAATACCTCCACATCTCGACATGACAGGATGACTCCGACAAGTACGACTCCTGCGGAGAAGAATCGGAGGACGACGTGTCCCCCCGTGCCTCCGCGGCGCACGTGATTACCGCCGGTCACCTACGCTCCGGGGCGTACTCGACCTCGGTCGAGTCGCCTCCCGGAACAAAAGCACCGGCCATACCAAGAGATCCCACTACCTCCCCGATGGAATACGAACCATCCCAGTTGACCTCGGCGTCTATAAGACCACGAAGCCCACAGGAGGAAGCTGCAACGGAAGGTAAGCGCCCCAAAACGGGCGACTACCCCCCAAACCTCCAACCGAGTAAAAGGATGCCTACGTACTCGGAGATAGTAGGCGAGTCCCTACCAACAGGCGGTACTGACCCGCCCATCACCGAGTCACAAAACAGAATGCCACCTCCGGGCCCCCCGCCCAGAAAGGATCCAAGATACTCACCTATGGTGGTGGAGAAACTCCCAAATTGGCCTAGTCACCTCAAACAATTGAGGGAAGCACTTGGCCACGCACCACACGTCCATGCCTACGGCCAGGGTGTACGATTCACTCCCCAGGGAAAAACGGAATACACCGATATCCAGCGATACCTCACCGACTTAGAAAAATCGGTCGAGCTATCCTGGTTCACATACTCCCCGAAGACGGAACAAAAGGTCAAGGTAGCCATAAGAGGCCTACCCACTGACACAGACCCCAAAGAAATCGCGGATGAACTCATCAGGAAGGGCTTCGTCCCTGAATATGTGAAACAGATACGGGCCCGACAAGGTCGGCCGGGCTGTATCTACTATTGCCAATTAAAGAAGACGCCCAACGTGACGCCGGACATATATGAGATTACGGAAATTCTTTGTATGCCCAGTGTTCGCATTGAAGGCTGGCGAAGGAAGAAAGGCCCCACCCAATGCCATCGCTGCCAAGGGTTCCGGCACTCCTCATACATGTGCCACCGCCCGCTTGCCTGTGTGCGGTGCGGCGGCCCTCACCCAGCGAGGGAGTGCCCGGTCCCCAGACACGACAAGCCCTGCTGTGCAAATTGCGGCGAAGACCACACAGCAAACAACAAGAGACCCATATTCAAAAAGGAAGCCAGAAACAAAAAGGCGGGGACGGTCGCCATCTCGGCGATATCTCGCGCCCCCACTAAACTAAGCATCCTGGAGCCGACCCCAAGGGAGGAGGCTCATAGCGCCACTCTCATGGTCGCAGCAAACGCACCGAAGCCCAAATTCCCCCAATCCTACGTCAAGAAAACTAGGAAGAAGCGCTAAAAGAAGAAGGGGGCATACCCTCCCCCTCCCGCAGCCAAACACGCGCCCGAGGCAACTTGCAATAAGTAAGCAACCACAGCGCAAGATACTCTAACACCACGTAGAGATAGGTCAACTGCTCTACCTACCGAACGCCCTCATTCGCAACAATACGAACTTGAAAACAATCACAGCACCAGACTAGAGGAAGCCAAGGCCTTGGCTGAGGTAGGGGAAAACCCCTAGCCGACGCTACTGAGCCACATGGCCTCCCTAATTGCCAAATATCGCCTACTGGAAGTAAACCAGCGCCCACACGCGGATATCTCTGACTTAGAAAGTCAGACTTAAAAATGAAGACACCAATGTATCATCATAAGAGGAGATTCCCACCCCTCCCTAGCCGCCGAGTCGCAGGTCGACCTCTGCTGGGCCTCGCCACACGGCGTCTCACCCGGCAGGGCTGACCGCCCGGGGGCGGGGGTGGAGACAAGGAACCACTCCTCCATCGCAAGATACTCCCAGCTCAAGCTAGGGCCCAAGAAGGAAAAAAAACGGCAAACAGGCCATGGACGATCCCAAAAACGATGGGATAACTAACCTCTTCCACCCAAATATCAGTTACAGCCCAAGAAAGGGCTACGAAAAGCACCTACCCGTATTTAGGGGTTGCGAACCGATACTTCGGACAGAGGGCCAACGCCCTGAAACCGATTCCTCCGCCCCCGTAAGGGGTCGTGAGACGACTCGAGTAATGAGGTCATTAGCCTTTGAACTATCGTCCCTCAAACAACTCAATCTGGAAGAAATTGTGAAGTATGGAGAAAATCGAGTTCCGCGCCGTTATAAAGTTCCTTACCAAGCAAGGAAAAATGTTCAAACCAATTTGGAAGAGATGTCATCTGTATACAAGTGGCACAACCTCTTTCAGCAAGGCAGGGAATCAATTGAAGACGATCCCTGGCCTGGGCGGTCTGTTGAGGTCACCACTCCAGATCTTACCGAAAAATGTATATTGGAGGATGCGCGTTTGAAGAAAAACAACTCGCAGAGATGGTTGGAGTATCTGAAACGACCATTTTCATAGCCCTCCATCATCATCACGGCATGACAAAAGTCAGTACAAGATGGGTGCCTAGAATGCTCACACCGTCTCAAAAACAGAAGCGCGTCGAGTCTTCGCGTGCGTTTTTGAGCCAGTGCTGCAGTGTAATGAGGATAAGGATGGTTTTTTGGAGCGAATTGTTACAGGGGATGAAACTTGGGTTCGTCACTATGAACCTGAGTCTAAACAAGATTCCATGCAGTGGTATAAAAAGAGTACAGCACCGCCTAAGAAATTCAAGGTGTCACAATCGGCGGGAAAGCTCATGGCGACAGTTTTTGGGTCACAGAAGGAATTTTGTAAGTTGATTATAAAGAAAAAGGTGTTTCCATAACCGGAGAATACTACGCTTCAATTTTAGAGATATTGGTAATTTACCGGCAGTGGCAAAATTGGGAATATTGCCACCAGACACATCAGCGCACGCCAATCATTCATTCATGTACCTAGCATAAAGAATTGATAGACAAATATTGTAGTTCCATTTTAAAACATGTTATTTTGTATTTATCACAATAACATATAGCCTGTCACTCAAAAATAATATGACAGCTGGTGAAAGATTACTTCAAAAGTCAAAATTTACCTATTTATTCCGTAAAAAGTTTATATTTATGTGGAATTGTCATAAGGAGAAAATGGCTTTCCATACAGAGAGGCCGTTGGAGCCCTTGCATACCTAATGGTGGGAACAAGACCCGACATAGCTTACGCCGTTGGTGTTGCATCCAGACACCTAGAAGCTCCTACAAAAACTGATATAGCAAAAATGAAGCGAATATTACGATATTTAAATGGTACGCGAGAGTTTTCTCTTACCTATAGAAAAGGTACTAAGAAAGAACTGGTCTGTTACAGTGATGCTGACCATGGTGGAGATCCTAACACTGGAAGATCAACTTCAGGTCTAGTATGTGTCTATGGAGGACTCATATCATGGAGATGTCTGTAGTCAGTTGCAATTTCAAGCACTGAAGCAGAGATTGTAGCTGCCAGTGAAGGAGCCAGAGAAATCATATGCTGAGCCATATGATTTCTCTGGCTCCTAGCTAGCTCCTAGCTCTAGCTTACCTTTAATATAACCTTCGCAGATGATACTGCCTTGGTCTTTCATGGTGACACTTGGGAAGAGGCACATGGATATGCTCAAGCCGGATTAAATACCGTGATGTGTTGGCTAAAAGATAATGGCTTAACTCTAAATGTTGGGAAAACCAAATACATTCCTTTCTATATCACCAACACTCCTTCAGCTACTCTAAATATCAACAATATCGTTGCACATACGTGTTCGTTAAGCTATCCTTGTTCTTGCAACCTCTGCAAATGACTTCCAACATTAAGTACCTTGGCATCGTAATTGATAGCACTCTGAGCTTTAGTCACCACATAGATCTGCTCTCGTCTAGGACCCGAAAACTCATTTTCATATTTAAAAACTTACGCCACATTGCAGATCACAAAGTGATTAGTATGGTGTATATGGCACTATGCCAATCGATATTAAGTTACTGCATTACGGTTTGGGGCGGTACATGCAAGACTAGGCTGATAAAAATAGAAAGAGCTCAACGTGCAGTCCTAAAAGTAAGTCGATTTAAACCATTTTTCTTCCCTACAAAAGAGCTTTACAACATCTGCGATGTCTTGACAGTGCGACAACTATACGTATTAAACGCTATTCTAAAACAACATTCCTTGATACAGTATAACCCATCGCAAGTGTCCAATAAAAGATTAAGGTATAAAGTTTGCCCCAAAAATCAGTGGACCACAGCCTTCTCCAATAAATTCTTTGGGTTTTTGGGAGGATACCTTTATAATAACTGTAACAAAACCATGGATATTTTCCCACTTACAAAATATAACTGCAAAATACTATTACTATCTGGCTCAAATCACTAAATTATGAAGAAACGGAAAACTTATTACATGTTCCATCTTTATCTAATGAAAATATAAGTAACACAATATACATATATGTATATACAAAAGTCTGGGCAACAACAACAACACACACACACAAACACACACACTTACTCACATGTACTACAGCTTAATCGAGAGGTACAAAATTGAAATCTACCTATCCAGAGTGTGGAGAGACTGGCGATCTGTCAAACAGGTCTCCTAGTACAGACACCAGTCTCTCACATAGATTAATCCTAACTACACCTAGTAATGTACACCTAGATTAGTTAAGTATTTTTAATGTACAAATTTCTGTGTGAGAGAAAAAATAAAGTTATATTATTATTTCCTTTATTCCATGTTATTCTTATTTTATACATTTACAAATATATAGTTACAAAAAAATATATTTATAAATATAAAAAATAGACATCCAATCGGCAACGGGAGCAGGGTCCATGCTACCGATGGTCAAGGCTCCACAGAGAGGAACCTCCTCACAATATGCGCTGTCTCCAAAATAACTGCCTTCTGAACCTGACCCTTGACCCAACTGCCTAACGCGAGCTTCTTAAGGTGACATGACGGTCGAAGCTTTTGGCAATCAAACCATGGGCAGAAACGACAATCGGTACAATGATCGCCGAGTCGACGTCCCACATGTCAACAACCTCGCGTGCTAGGTCAAGGTATTTAATTTCCTTGTCTTTTTCAGCTTTCACAAGGTTGTCATCATGTGGGACAGCAACATCGACGATCACTGCCCGGCGCTCTTGGCGATCCACCATCACAATATCAGGCTTATTGGCAACAATAGTCCTATCTGTGATGATGGATCTGTCCCAGTACAATGTGACACGGCCATTCTCCAGTATTGTCTCTGGAACGTATCTGTAGTACGGCACCTCCGGCGTCACAAGGTTGTATCGCAGAGCAAGTTGCTGATGGATTATCCTGGCTACTTGATTGTGCCTGTGCAAATACTCACCATTAGCAAGACGGGAGCAACCAGAAGTTATATGTCTGAGGGATTCCCCAGGGCGGTGACATGCCCGGCAAATGTCAACAGTACCATCCTTCAGTATAAATCTCCGGTTCGTCATTACTACTTCGTCAGTAATTGCACAGACAAAACCCTCGGTTTCCGCAAAAAGGTCACCGAACCGTAGCCAGGCTACTGATGCTGTTAAGTCTACATCTGGCCCGTGCAGGGCCTTGTAAAATTTGCCATGAAGTTCTTTGCTCTGCCATGCGGTCACTGGTACTAAGTACCGCAGGTTGACGCCAGTTAGTTTTGGCTAAGGATAGAGCGGTGAGTCCATTGTCCACGGCGATCACGTCCGCATGTATACCCACACTATTATGTAGGAAATAGTTTCTAAGATTATACAGCTCACGGTTATGCAGAGTTTTAGCATTTAAAAAGCCACGACCACCACATTTCCGTGGGATGTACAATCTCATCACAGAAGAGCGGGGGTGAAGCATCCGATTTGATGTCAGCCGCGTTCGGACTGTTCGGTCCAGGGCGTCTAGCTCAGTTTGAGTCCACTTGAGTATTCCAAAGGAGTACAACAAGACTGGCATGACCCAGCCATTGTAAGCACGCACCTTGTTCCTCCCGACAATAGGCTTTTCAGCACTTTTGTCAAGCGGCCCAAGAAGCGCCCCCGCAATGACTCCTTCATGTCAGCCTCTTTGATGCCTAATGCCTGTGACATACCCAAGTACTTGTAGGTTTCGGTTGCAGAGAGGGTTACTAAGTTAATGGAAGCTGAGAGTTGGGTGCTCTCAGATTCCACTATCTTCCCTCGTTTTGCATGCATGACTGCACATTTGTCAATACCAAACTCCATTCTGATAGAGTTACTGAAGTTTTCTGTGAGCTTCAGTAACGCTGACAAGTGAAGATTGCTAGAGGCAAATAACTTTAAGTCATCCATGTAAAGGAGGTGTGATATTACTTGTCCTCCTCTCCGCAGTCGATAACCTAACCCAGAATCCTCTAGTAGTGTGCTCAGAGGGTTCAGAGCCAGGCAAAACCACAATGGGCTCAAACTGTCGCCCTGGAAGATTCCCCGTTCTATCCTTATAGGCTCACCGTTCCCCAAGGTCTGGCGAGATCCTGGATAAAGAAGGACTGTACTCCACTGCTCCATACATGTCCTCAGGAAGGTACGTAAAATTGTATTTATTTTATACAATTCTAGCACTCTCATAAGCCAAGTATGGGGCACGGAGTCATAGGCCTTCTTGTAATCTATCCAGCATGTCGACAGATCTTTTCGGTTTCGGCGTGCCTGCTGGCAAATGACCGTGTCAATAAGAAGCAATTCCTTAGTACCGCGGGACCCATTCCTACATCCATTTTGAGCTGTAGATATAATTACATTTCTCTCAATGTGATTGCAGATTTTGGTTTTTAATATTGTTGTTAAAATTTTGTACATGGTTGGAAGACATGTAATTGGTCTATAGTTCTTGGGTTCCGCGGTACTACCTGACTTATGGATCAAGTGGGTTACACCTGTGGTCATAAATTGTGGGAGCGAACCTGACTCTAAAGCCGACTGGAATTTGATAGCCAAATATTCGTGCGAGCTACGTAGCCATTTTAACCAAAAATTGTGCAGTCCATCTGGCCCTGGAGATTTCCAGTTAGACAAACGGTAGACTGCACTAGCTACGTCGTCGGGTGTGATAGAAGTACTATTCATTTCTTCAATAGGCTCACACACACGTTTAACGACCGCCATCCAATCGCCCTCGGAGTGAGCGATGGGTACCGACCAGATATTACGCCAGAAAGATATCATGGCGTCACTATCTGGCCGGGGCCCATCGCCGTTAGTCCGTTGTTCAGTCTGCTCCCACAATTTATATACCCATCTCTGGTCCTTTTGGAATTTGTGGTTTTGGGAATATCGATCCACGCGTTTTTTATATCTCCGAATACGACTAGCCCATGCATAATTTTTTTGTTTATAGAAATCTATGCGCTCTGTAACATGTGATATATAATCGCGGGGACTGATATCAGTCCCCATAAACACCTTCTTTACAAAGCGCATGACTCGAGGACGGGTGTTACCCTCTTGAAAGGATCGAAGCTTGTCAATGAGCACCCTAGCCTCACGGATACGCCGTTCAATCCTGCACTGCCAGGTCGGTACAGCAGATCTCGGTCGTGTAGCTCCGTCATAATCTGGGAACTTGACACGTGCTACACGACATGCGGTAATAGCCCCGCAATACAGGAGAGAATGCATATCCGTTAGGTCTTCACTAGTGGCAAAGTATTCCGCCATTATCGAATCTAGGGTGCACACTAATGTTTTATTTTTATTATGCATGGGCAAGCGCGGCAACCGTGGTTTGAGATGGTTTGCCGTGGACCGATATTCTCGAACCACAACCTCAAAGGTGCTTCTTATTTCATTGTACATACTACTTACGTCAGTAGTCATATCATCCCCATCGTCACCCGCACTAGCGACAGAATGCGGTGGGGCCCTGGTGGATGTTTGGGCCACGGGCGGGACGGGAACAATACGGCTATTGAGGGCCTCCGAGTGCAGCTGATCAAGCACGGTATCGTTCAACATATGATTACGCTGAATAACCCGTACCTGATCCGAAAGTCGCTGTGCCGATACGTTGACAGTTGGTTCAAGTTCCTGGAAAAAAGACAGCATTCGAGCACGATATGCAGTAAGTTGAGTACCCCCCTCTGTAGCCTCAAAATATGCGAGCATCACATTTTCATTAATGGAGTTAGTCCATCGCATGCGCTGCACATTACCACCGGGAGCGGGGACCCGGCTCGGGGCTGGTTGCCCCGTAAGTCCCAATTCTCGCGGTGGCCGGGCTCTTCGCCACCGTATTGGTGGAGACGACGTCGGCGGAGAAACATATTCATCGTCATCGTTGTTCGCACTGGAGTTTGGCGAAACCACCACTGGGACGGTATCAAACGCTTGGGTGGTGGAGCGACGCGGCGATGAGTCCGGGGGTCTTGCTCGTGCTCTCCGTCTGGTCAGCATTTTGGTTGTTTATAACATTATTGTCTGTATGGATATGGATTTTCATTGGGATAGCTGTCACTTTCACTCATGTCAAACTGTATGTAGTACCAACGTCGTTGCATATTTTAATTATTTCTTGTATTTTGTTGTATGTTAAAATTTAAAATAGATTTTACACAGTAATTTTAAGTTTGTAAGTAATATAATGCGAGAGATAATAATTTAAACAATAAATATTAATAAAATTGAAAAAAAATAACAACCGTCACTACTGACATTTTTTTTTTTGTTTTTTTTTTTTAATTATTATGTCCTTTATTCCATGTCATTCTTATTTTTTACATTTACAAATATATAGTTACAAAAAATATATTTATAAATATAAAAAATAGACATCCAATCGGCAACGGGAGCAGGGTCCATGCTACCGATGGTCAAGGCTCCAGAGAGAGGAACCTCCTCACAATACGCGCCGTCTCCAAAATAACTGCCTTCTGAACCTGACCCGTGACCCAACTGCCTAACGCGAGCCTCTTAAGGTGATGGTCGAGGCTCTTGGCAATCAAACCATGGGCAGAAACGACAATCGGTACAATGATCGCCGAGTCGACGTCCCACATGTCAACAACCTCGCGTGCTAGGTCAAGGTATTTAATTTCCTTGTCTTTTTCAGCTTTCACAAGGTTGTCATCATGTGGGACAGCAACATCGACGATCACTGCCCGGCGCTCTTGGCGATCCACCATCACAATATCAGGCTTATTGGCAACAATAGTCCTATCTGTGATGATGGATCTGTCCCAGTACAATGTGACACGGCCATTCTCCAGTATTGTCTCTGGAACGTATCTGTAGTACGGCACCTCCGGCGTCACAAGGTTGTATCGCAGAGCAAGTTGCTGATGGATTATCCTGGCTACTTGATTGTGCCTGTGCAAATACTCACCATTAGCAAGACGGGAGCAACCAGAAGTTATATGTCTGAGGGATTCCCCAGGGCGGTGACATGCCCGGCAAATGTCAACAGTACCATCCTTCAGTATAAATCTCCGGTTCGTCATTACTACTTCGTCAGTAATTGCACAGACAAAACCCTCGGTTTCCGCAAAAAGGTCACCGAACCGTAGCCAGGCTACTGATGCTGTTAAGTCTACATCTGGCCCGTGCAGGGCCTTGTAAAATCTGCCATGAAGTTCCTTGCTCTGCCTCCTTGCGGTCACTGGTACTAAGTACCGCAGGTTGACGCCAGTTAGTTTTGGCTAAGGATAGAGCGGTGAATCCATTGTCCACGGCGATCACGTCCGCATGCATACCCACACTATTATGTAGGAAATAGTTTCTAAGATTATACAGCTCACGGTTATGCAGAGTTTTAGCATTTAAAAAGCCACGACCACCACATTTCCGTGGGATGTACAATCTCATCACAGAAGAGCGGGGGTGATGCATCCGATGCGATGTCAGCCGCGTTCGGACTGTTCGGTCCAGGGCGTCTAGCTCAGTTTGAGTCCACTTGAGTATTCCAAAGGAGTACAACAAGACTGGCATGACCCAGCCATTGTAAGCACGCACCTTGTTCCCTCCCGACAATAGGCTTTTCAGCACTTTTGTCAAGCGGCCCAAGAAGCGCCCCCGCAATGACTCCTTCATGTCAGCCTCTTTGATGCCTAATGCCTGTGACATACCCAAGTACTTGTAGGTTTCGGTTGCAGAGAGGGTTACTAAGTTAATGGAAGCTGAGAGTTGGGTGCTCTCAGATTCCACTATCTTCCCTCGTTTTGCATGCATGACTGCACATTTGTCAATACCAAACTCCATTCTGATAGAGTTACTGAAGTTTTCTGTGAGCTTCAGTAACGCTGACAAGTGAAGATTGCTAGAGGCAAATAACTTTAAGTCATCCATGTAAAGGAGGTGTGATATTACTTGTCCTCCTCTCCGCAGTCGATAACCTAACCCAGAATCCTCTAGTAGTGTGCTCAGAGGGTTCAGAGCCAGGCAAAACCACAATGGGCTCAAACTGTCGCCCTGGAAGATTCCCCGTTCTATCCTTATAGGCTCACCGTTCCCCAAGGTCTGGCGAGATCCTGGATAAAGAAGGACCGTACTCCACTGCTCCATACATGTCCTCAGGAAGGTACGTAAAATTGTATTTATTTTATACAATTCCAGCACTCTCATAAGCCAAGTATGGGGCACGGAGTCATAGGCCTTCTTGTAATCTATCCAGCATGTCGACAGATCTTTTCGGTTTCGGCGTGCCTGCTGGCAAATGGCCGTGTCAATAAGAAGCAATTCCTTAGTACCGCGGGACCCATTCCTACATCCATTTTGAGCTGTAGATATAATTGCATTTCTGTCAATGTGATTGCAGATTTTGGTTTCTAATATTGATGTTAAAATTTTGTACATGGTTGGAAGACATGTAATTGGTCTATAGTTCTTGGGTTACCCGGTACTACCTGACTTATGGATCAAGTGGGTTACACCTGTGGTCATAAATTGTGGGAGCGAACCTGACTCTAAAGCCGACTGGAATTTGATAGCCAAATATTCGTGCGAGCTACGTAGCCATTTTAACCAAAAATTGTGCAGTCCATCTGGCCCTGGAGATTTCCAGTTAGACAAACGGTAGACTGCACTAGCTACGTCGTCGGGTGTGATAGAAGTACTATTCATTTCTTCAATAGGCTCACACACACGTTTAACGACCCCCATCCAATCGCCCTCGGAGTGAGCGATGGGTACCGACCAGATATTACGCCAGAAAGATATCATGGCGTCACTATCTGGCCGGGGCCCATCGCCGTTAGTCCGTTGTTCAGTCTGCTCCCACAATTTATATACCCATCTCTGGTCCTTTTGGAATTTGTGGTTTTGGGAATATCGATCCACGCGTTTTTTATATCTCCGAATACGACTAGCCCATGCATAAATTTTTTGTTTATAGAAATCTATGCGCTCTGTAACATGTGATATGTAATCGCGGGGACTGATTACAGTCCCCATAAACACCTTCTTTACAAAGCGCATGACTCGAGGACGGGTGTTACCCTCTTGAAAGGATCGAAGCTTGTCAATGAGCACCCTAGCCTCACGGATACGCCGTTCAATCCTGCACTGCCAGGTCGGTACAGCAGATCTCGGTCGTGTAGCTCCGTCATAATCCAGGAACTTGACACGTACTACACGACATGCGGTAATAGCCCCGCAATACAGGAGAGAATGCATATCCGTTAGGTCTTCACTAGTGGCAAAGTATTCCGCCATTATCGAATCTAGGGTGCACACTAATGTTTTATTTTTATTATGCATGGGCAAGCGCGGCAACCGTGGTTTGAGATGGTTTGCCGTGGACCGATATTCTCGAACCACAACCTCAAAGGTGCTTCTTATTTCATTGTACATACTACTTACGTCAGTAGTCATATCATCCCCATCGTCGCCCGCACTAGCGACAGAATGCGGTGGGGCCCTGGTGGATGTTTGGGCCACGGGCGGGACGGGAACAATACGGCTATTGAGGGCCTCCGAGCGCAGCTGATCAAGCACGGTATCATTCAACATATGATTACGCTGAATAACCCGTACCTGATCCGAAAGTCGCTGTGCCGATACGTTGACAGTTGGTTCAAGTTCCTGGAAAAAAGACAGCATTCGAGCACGATATGCAGTAAGTTGAGTACCCCCCTCTGTAGCCTCAAAATATGCGCGCATCACATTTTCATTAATGGAGTTAGTCCATCGCATGCGCTGCACATTACCACCGGGAGCGGGGACCCTGCTCGGGGCTGGTTGCCCCGTAAGTCCCAATTCTCGCGGTGGCCAGGCTCTTCGCCGCCGTATTGGTGGAGACGACGTCGGCGGAGAAACATATTCATCGTCATCGTTGTTCGCACTGGAGTTTGGCGAAACCACCACTGGGACGGTATCAAACGCTTGGGTGGTGGAGCGACGCGGCGATGAGTCCGGGGGTCTTGCTCGTGCTCTCCGTCTGGTCAGCATTTTAGTTGTTTATAACATTATTGTCTGTATGGATATGGATTTTCATTGTGATAGCTGTCACTTTCACTCATGTTAAACTGTATGTAGTACCAACGTCGTTGCATATTTTAATTATTTCTTGTATTTTGTTGTATGTTAAAATTTTAAATAGATTTTACACAGTAATTTTAAGTTTGTAAGTAATATAATGTGAGAGATAATAATTTAAACAATAAATATTAATAAAATTGAAAAAATAACAACCGTCACTACTGACACTTTTTTTTTTTATTATTATTATTATTATTATTATAGCTCCTAGCCAGCGGTTAATTGAAAATGTAGAACAATTAACGAGGATTCCTGTTCTATATTAGGATAACGAATCAGGGGTACTAGGTCGGAAAACCTCCTCGTGTGTTCGAGACTACTGGTCCCATTCGAATATTTATATCCGGTGGGAACGGAAGTTTCTGGAACGGTGTACCCTGGGCGTGGGCGCTGGCTTTTTCCTATGCTTGCATGGGAAGAAACCACCGTCCGTGGCTAATATTCCGACACCTCACCCCTCTGTTGTCCCCTCTATACACTGGAGTGGACAAGAGAGGAGCGCAAGCCTAATCTGCGCCGCACGGTGATGGGCTGAATACCGGAGCGCTTTATCCGGTCACGAGCTGCGGCAACCCTTAGCCCCTGAGCAATTACCCGGCGAGGGGGGTACCGGGGGTAAACCGGTTCAAAGGGTAATAAGGTAAATATGTCTCTTAGGTTAACAATACCCCAGGAGGGTACCGGCTCTGCCGGAGAATCCCTCCCGGGTCCTTCGGGACCCGGCTGTCCCACCGTATCTGGGGGGGACACTAATAGACACCAACCCGCGGAGATCGCGGATAGGGCGCACACGCCCAGTTTTGTGCGCCCTAATACAGTAGGAGAAGATGATATGTCGGCTGGCGTCACGAATAAGGCCGGGACTGCCACAAGGAGGAGCACCAGGAGAACTGTGAGGTCGTGTACCCGCTCGGCCACTCCTGTACCGGGGACATCCCGAGGCACCGCGGACTTGGAGAGTGATAGCTCCCTGAGGTCCGCGGTGTCCATGGAGTCTCTGGAGTGTCAAGTGGAGACTCCGGGGGAAAAGAGACCGATCCCCGCCGGGCATTGTGGGCGCCAGGTCAAGGCAGCCAGACGTAGTGAGGATGCGGAGTTGACCCGGGTCGAAGATCTGGCGGAAGAATTTCGCCAGCAGCCGACGGCCAACCTGGGCGCAGCGATACACGAAGCGATGGCGACGGTGGAGATGGTGGCGGAAAAATCCCACCGCTTAAAAGGCGATTTTGTCCGCGCTCTGCGACTGGCGGCCCGTAAGGCTCAGGCGGCCGCCACCGAGCTGCATGGGAGGACTGGCGGGGATAGGCTGGAACTGGAGAACCAGCAGCTTCGTTCCCAGTTGGCCTCCTTGGAGTCGCGAGTGGCCGCCATGTCAGCCGAGCTGGTGGAACTTCGCCGGCGTGAGGTGGGGGCTTTCCCGCCCCAGTCTACACCATCACGTCCGTCGCAGACACTGGTGTCTCCGCCAGGGTCGCCGTCTCAGGCACCGTTGCCGCAGCGGACACATGACAGGCGTCTGTTAGCAGCGCAACCGACCCCGGCAACACAGAGGACCAATCCTGGTGCTTCTCCCTTAGCTCCAGCCCGGGAGGATTCAGTCTCGCCAGGCGAGAGGTTTGCGGCCCTTTTGGACCAACGCTTGGTCCAAATGCGCCGCGACCTGATAGCGGAAATCTTCCCAGAGAGAGCTATCCGCCCACCGCTTGCTCGGATCGCAGCGCCCCCCACAATCACGCAAATCGTGGGGGCCGCGGTGGGTAGAAAACAAGGTGGCCGTCAGCGCAGGCGCAGGGCTGCTGCCGTGGAAGCAGCGGCTGCTCGGTCCGCAGCGCCGTCAGCGTTGACAGTACCACCACCACCCGCTGACGGCACTTGGGCTCAGGTGGTTGGCCGAAAGGCCAGAGCCAGGGCTGCCCGGCCGCCGCCTCCACCTCAAAAGAGGCCGCCGACGCTTCCGAGACCGCCACCCACAGCAGCGGTGACAATCAATTTGCCGCCAAACTCGACCACTACCATGGCCGAGATTATGAAGTTGGCGAGGGCCAAGGTTCAGTTAAAGGACCTTGGTCTGGAAGCGGGCCTTCGCCCTAAGAGAGCCTTGACTGGGGGTCTCATTTTGAGAATCCCTGGTCCGGAGGGCTCCGCGAAGGCGGAGGCCCTGACTACTCGGCTCAAGGATGCCTTAGCCGAAACGGGCGCTGTGGTGGCGCACCCTGTGGTGATGGGAGAGCTCCGGGTGCTAGATCTGGACGACTCCGTCAACCCCACCGAAGTGGCTGAAGCCTTGGCCACGACGGGTGGATGTACCGTTGCCGACATAAAGGTCGGCGCAATTCGGTTCTCCCCGTCCGGTTTGGGTTCGGTGTGGGTTCGGTGTCCACTGGTGGCCGCCCGCAAACTAGCGGCTTGTGGGCGTATACTGGTGGGATGGATGTCGGTCCGGGTGGAAGCCCTTCCACCAAGAGCTCTCCAATGCTACCGCTGCCTAGAGAAGGGGCATGTCAGGGCTCGGTGCACGGGATGTGACCGGAGCGCGTCGTGCTTCGTCTGTGGCCAACAGGGTCACAAGGCGAAAGAATGCACGGCGCGTGCGCCCCACTGTGTTGTGTGTGCCGACCTTGGCAGGCCGGCTGGTCACCGGCTAGGCAGCGGTAGGTGCACGCCACCAAAGGCTAGGAGCAGAGGAGCTGGACGTCCTGCCACGTCCGATCTAACAACAACGTCGCGGTCTACTGAACCGGGCTCAGGCCCCGTTGGGGTGTCAATGGAGTTGTAAAAATTCTTTCCCCCCCAACTTATTTTGCAGGGCAACTTGAACCACTGCATCGCTGCGCAAGCTCTTCTTGCGCAGACGATTGCCGAGCGTTCAGTTGCCCTAGCGATAGTGGCGGAGCCTCACTCCGTTCCCGACCACCCTCGTTGGTTCGGGTCGGATGGGGGCCTCGTCGCCATATACTGGGCGGGGGGAGAACGAGACCCCCATTGCTCACTTCTGGCTAAGGGGCCCGGATTCGTTGTCGTGGAGTGGGGACCAGCAGTCGTGGTGGGCTGCTACATCTCCCCGAATTGCGGCCTCGCAAATTTTGAGGCGTACCTGGACGGACTCACGAGCCACATTAGCGGCTACCAGTCCCGTCCGGTACTTGTCCTGGGCGATTTCAACGCCCACTCTGGTGTTTGGGGCGATGCCCGGGACGACGTTCGAGGGGAGATACTGCTAGAATGGGCTGCCGGACTGGACCTCCGTCTTGTAAACCGAGGTTCAGTCAGTACCTGTGTGCGTTGGCAGGGGGAGTCGATCGTCGACTTGACGTGGGCGACTCCCTCGGCCTTGCACCTGGTCTCGGGGTGGAGAGTTGCGGAGGAAGTGGCCACGCTGTCGGATCATCGACATATTCTTTTCAGCGTGGCCCCCCGTCCGCCCCGAGGCGGCCCCGACCGAAGTAGCTTTATCCCACCGCGGCGCTGGTCCCTGCGTCACATAGACCGCGACATGCTGACGGCTGCCGCCATTGCCATCCATTGGAGCGCCAGTGAAGGTGGAGAAAGGATCCCGTCCGATCCCAATTCGCAAGCGGACTGGTTCCGCGGCATCATGTCTCGCGTCTGCGACATGTCGATGCCTCGGATCCGTCCGGGTGACAGACGAGGCTCGCAATATTGGTGGTCGGGCGAAATCGCGCGACTCCGATCGGAGTACGTCGCAGCGCGTCGCCGACACCAGCGAGCCCGTCGGAGGAGGCGAGCCAATGCCGAAGAGGATGCCAGAGCGCATACGGCGTATAAAGTCGCCGTCAAGGCGCTATCGATTGCGATAGCGGAAGCCAAAGCTCGGTCCTGGAACGAGCTAATCGAGGGACTGAATCGAGACCCATGGGGGCGCCCGTACAAAATGGTACTGGGCAAGCTCAGACCGTGGGTCCCTCCGTTGACGAGCACCCTGGACCCGGATTTTCTGAAGAGAGTGGTAGACACCCTCTTCCCTAGGGTCCAGGACAGTCCCTCGGACTCTCCGTCACCGTCGCACCATGATTGGGACGACCAGTTTGAGGTGACGGAGGGAGAGTTGGACCGAGCAGTACGGCGACTTGCAGCCCGAAACACCGCCCCTGGCCCGGATGGGATACCGGGCAGGGCGTGGGTGTACGCTCTGGTAGTCTTGGGGGACCGGTTGAGGCAACTTTTCACAAGCTGCCTCCGTAGTACCGTGTTCCCTACCTGCTGGAAGGAAGCCAAGCTTGTGCTGTTGCACAAGCCGGGCAGGACCGCCGATTCTCCCTCGGCGTTCCGACCAATCTGCTTGCTAGACGAGGCGGGCAAGCTCTTTGAGCGTGTCATTGCCGCCCGTCTTGGCGAGCAACTGTCGCGCGTTGGCCCCGACTTGTCGGACAACCAGTTCGGCTTCCGACAGGGACGTTCGACGCTGGACGCGATTAACCGCGTCCGAGCCGTCGGAACCTGCCGTCCGGGCGGGGGGGGTGGCGTTGGCGGTGAGCTTAGACATCGTCAACGCCTTCAACTCCGTCCCCTGGTGGGCGATACGGGAGGCACTGGTGCACCATAACGTGCCTCCCTATCTGCGTGGTATAGTCGGGGCATATTTGCGCGACAGGACGATCAAGTTCGTCGGTCGGAACGGGATTGAGGTCCAGAGGGAGCTCTCCTGCGGGGTTCCTCAGGGGTCCGTGTTGGGACCTCTGCTATGGAGCCTCGCCTATGATCCGGTCCTGCGGATTGGCCTACCTCCCGGAGTGAGCGTCGTCTGCTATGCGGACGACACGCTCGTTATAGCCCGGGAGGTCAGCTTCCAGCGGGCGGTACGGCTCGCCGAACTCGGTGTTGCATGTGTCGTTGCGGCCATAAGGAGACTGGGCCTTCGGGTAGCGCCTCACAAGACCGAGGCGCTATGGTTCCACGGATTAC
This sequence comes from Pseudoips prasinana, assembly GCA_951640165.1. Taxonomy (NCBI): domain Eukaryota; kingdom Metazoa; phylum Arthropoda; class Insecta; order Lepidoptera; family Nolidae; genus Pseudoips; species Pseudoips prasinana. The sequence goes on from OX621260.1 coordinate 6,364,884, forward strand.
GCCGTAGGCAGGAACCACCCAGTACGTCGATGCGGGTAGGTGACGTAGAGGTCAGGGTGGGGCGGTACATGAAGTACCTGGGCCTCACCCTAGACAGTCGATGGGGCTTCGAGGAGCACTTTGAGCGTCTGGCCCCCCGAGTGCGCCGGGTAACCGGCGCGTTACACCGGCTGTTGCCGAACCTCGGGGGTCCACGGGAAGAAGTTCGCCGCCTCTACGGAGGTGTCGTGCGATCCATGGCTCTTTACGGGGCGCCCGTCTGGTCTGAACGCCTGACGGGCGCCTCCCGCTGCAGAGCTATTCTTAATAGCCTGCAGCGTGTGGTGGCCATACGGATCGCACGAGGATACCGTACGGTATCCTTTGAGGCGGCGACACTCCTGGCGCGCCTCCCACCTTTTGATCTACTGGCGGCGGTCGACGCGGCGGTTTTTACCGAAATACGCGTCCGCCAGGGGATCGGGGGGGCGCCAGATCGGACGCTCATTGAGTATAGACGGGATGCACACCGGCGCGTACTAACTCAGTGGCGCGCACGGCTTGAGTTGCGACTAAACGCGCGCCAACGTGCCGTTGGTGCTATCCTGCCTCACCTCGAGGCCTGGGTGGGAAGGAAGGGCGGTTACGTCACCTACAGACTGACTCAGATACTCACCGGACACGGTTGTTTCGGTGAGTATCTGAGCCGGATCGGCCGAGAAGCGACGACACATTGTCACCATTGCGGGAGCGACCTGGACTCTGCCCAGCATACGCTGGAGGAGTGCCCGGCCTGGGAGGCCGAGAGACGAGTCCTGGTCGCTGAGATTGGACGGGATCTTTCGCCGCCAGCAGTCGTGTATGCGATGCTGGCTGGCGACTCCACTAAATGGGACGCCGTGGTCTCCTTCTGTGAGGCAGTTTTGCTGCAGAAGGAGGCCGCCGAACGGGATCGGGAACGAGCCGATCCCGCTCGTAGGCGGAGGAGGCGTGGGGGTGGCGGCGGCAGCCGTTAGCCCAACTCCCCTCGGGGCCGCGGTGGCAGTATGAGAAGTGTCCTCAACTGCCGCCACGCACAAGCGGCTCCGGGATGACAGCGATCTGTTTGTGGCGCAGTCGCTGTGCCGTACTGGCAGGAGTCGGCAATAGGGGAGGGCAATCCAATGGAGCCCTCCCAGGGTACGTGTCCCGACCATCTGGGACATGGCGCAAAAGGGGGGTACCGGAGCAGCATACCCGCGTTCCCGAGACTCCCCCATCAGGCGCCAAGAGAAGTCCACGGCAGGTAGGTTTAGTCGGTGCAAGTCCGACATACCCACCCGCAGACACTTTTTGCGGGTGGCATGCGAAGGCATTCCCCCTGCCTTAACAAAAAAAAAAAAAAAAAAAAAAAAGGATAACGAATCAGCTATCAAATTGGCTCAGAATCCGCCATATGAGTTCCACAATAGAATTAGCACATCAAGTTGCGACATTTCTTTATTCGGGAAGCTGTAGCTGATGGAAATTGTGTACTGCAAAGATTGGAACTGAAAACCAAATTGCAGATATGTTAACGAAGCCACTGTACAAACCAAGACTGGTACAACTATGCCGACAGATTGGGCTGGAAGCATGACGAAAAATTATGTGCTGCTGTAGGTACTCTGGGCACCATAAGCTTCAAGAGAAGATGTTAGAGTTCGTATACTCATTGGTGTGAAGCTATGGTTAGAGCTGGCCTGTTGCCTACATTAAAAGTGTGACCTGTCAGTATGTTTTCAAATAAAACCATTGATATTTTTCATTGACTGAATAAACAATAATATCTTACGAATTTAACCTTTTATTCATAATAATCGGTAGCAAACGTTATAAAACGTTAACACTTTTCTCTTAGAGACACTCTCGGGCCAAGATTATAGATAGCTCTTACAGCTCTTTTTTGCAATATAAATATGATGTTAATGTCAGCAGAGATACCCCAGAGAAGAATTCCATAGGACATTACACTATGAAAATAACTGAAATAAACCATTCTAGCTGTGTCAACATCAGTCAGCCGTCTAACAGTTTTCACTGCATATGCTGCAGAACTTAATTTGACGGACAGTTTTCTATTTGTGGGCTCCATTGTAGCTTTGAGTCAATTGTGATCATACCCAAGAACACCGTTGATTCAACAGGGTCCAACCTAGCTCCATAAAGTTGTACATTGGTTGTCGCCTGTTTCACTTCCGGTGTAGTGAATTTTATGACTCTAGTTTTCTTATCATTAAGCACAAGATTATTGGCATTAAACCAATGAACAACTTTAGAGATTGCGTCATTAACATCGTCAACATTGCTTAATTGTCGGTTTATTTTGAACGTCAAGGAAGTATCATCTGCAAACAACACAATCTCATGCTTATCCCTTACATAGTAAGGTAAGTCATTTATATAAATTAAAAACAAAAATGGGCCAAGAATTTAACGCTTGGGGAACGCCCATTACCACTGGAAATCCCGGAGATATTTTACCGTTTATTTCGACCTTCTGAATTCTATTGCCCAAGTAAGAAGTCAGAAGTTCAAGAGCCTTGTTCCTAATACCGTAGTTGTGTTATTTTCTGACCAGGGTATCATGATGAACGCAATCGAACGCTTTGGACAAATCGCAAAAGAAACCTAATGCATCTTGCGAGTCTTCCCAAGCCGCGAATATACTTTTTAATAAGTTGACCCCTGCATCTATGGTTGAACAACCCTTTGTGAATCCAAACTGCTTCCGGTGTAGTAAATTATATTTATTAAAGTGTCTGAGCAACTGGCTAAGCATGAGCTTTTCAAATATTTTACTAAGAGTGGGAAGCACGGAAACAGGTAACAAATTTGAAAGGCCTGAAGCATCACAAGCTTTATACAAATGAATGATTTTACTATACTTCATCAAGTCAGGAAATACACCTGATGCAACACAGCAATTGAACACAGTAGCTAAGTGTGGGGCGATTATAGTAATAATTGATGAAACAGTCTTAACAGATAGACCCCACATATCCTTTATGTTTTTCATATTAATACTCTTGAAAGCATTTAAAATATCTTTAGGGCTAACCACCGAAAGTTCAAAAACTGTTTCACACGACCCTACGCTTTGCTAGAGTATCTGCTCAGCGGATATAGAAGAACATGAAAGAGAATTAGTAATTACGACTGGAATATTCGAAAAATATTTTTCAAATTCAGTTGCAATTTCCAAATCGCCTTTAATATCTATGTTATTTATTACTAAGTTAAAATCACGACTACGTCTTATAGACCAGGGTAGAAGCCTTTAAAAATAATAAAAAGTGAAAAATAATAGTAGGATGAAACCCATTAGAAAAGGAGGGGAATATTATAAAAATGAAAGGAAAAATAATTTACGGGCGATCTGAGGTCGGGAAGGGGATGGGGGTGAGTTTTTAAGGGTAAAAAACGGTTTTTCTCGATTTCCGGCAAAACTAAAAGTCCTATCGAAAAAAGTCAAATGGCAAAGTTGTAGGTAATAAAAAGATCTAAAACTTTTATATTTACACTTTTTTACATAACCTCAAAATGTATGTGAATAATTCAAAAAACCAAGTTTTTGGTTTTTTATTTTTATCTTTTTCAAAATAAAAATTTTTTAACGAAATTTGGTGAAAACTTACCTTTTTATGTCCCAAATACGCTGTAATTTATTTGATTAAAAATATTTATCTTTTCACCTTATCTTGAATTAATATCGAAAATTCACCCGTCAAAATATCAGCTTTTTTCAAAAAGTTGGTATGTTTTCTGTTCGTTGAAATCTCTACTTTTCGATGGTGAAAAAATAAATATATGTTACTATAGTAAATCTTCTCAGAAAATGCAAAAAATAGAAAAAAACTCGAATGCGATTTTGTTTTAATGATTATAAAAAAAATTGAGCTATTTATTAAAATTTACACTTTAATTACTCGAAAAACGTTAGATTACATGTTACATTGATAAAAAAAGTTGCAAATAAAAATATACTACTATAATTAACAAACAAATAAGTTAATAAAATTAATATTTAATAAGATGATACAATATTTGGAGAAAGTTGTCGAATCTTCTTTAAATTATATGCGTAGATGTCTATTTATAATTTTATTATAATAATTAAAACAAAATCGAATTCGAGTTTTTTCTATTTTTTGCATTTTCTGAGAAGATTTACTATAGTAACATATATTTATTTTTTCACCATCGAAAAGTAGAGATTTCAACGAACAGAAAACATACCAACTTTTTGCAAAAAGATGATATTTTGACGGGTGAATTTTCGATTGAAAATTAGGGTGTTTTTTCGATATTAATTCAAAATAAGGTGAAAAGATAAATATTTTTAATCAAATAAATTACAGCGTATTTGGGACATAAAAAGGTAAGTTTTCACCAAATTTCGTTAAAAAATGTTTTTTTTGAAAAAGATAAAAATAAAAAACCAAAAACTTGGTTTTTTGAATTATTCACATAAATTTTTCCGTTATGTAAAAAAGTGTAAATACAAAAGTTTTAGATCTTTTTATTACCTACAACTTTGCCATTTGACTTTTTTCGATAGGACTTTTAGTTTTGCCGGAAATCGAGAAAAACCGTTTTTTACCCTTAAAAACTCACCCCCATCCTCTTCCCGACCTCAGATCGCCCGTAAATTATTTTTCCTTTCATTTTTATAATATTCCCCTTCTTTTCTAATGGGTTTCATCCTACTATTATTTTTTTTGGTTTTAAAAATTATCGACCCTGGTCTATTACTACTTTACTTACTTTGTTTTACCTGCCTCAGCATTGATTATCTTCCGAGTAGTTTTGATTATATTTGTAGAAGATTTAAGTATATTTTTTATGAACAACGATTTAGCAGCGGAACAGGCTCGTCTAAATGTTTACACATATTCTTGTTACATATTCTTGAAAAGCATTGACCTACATGTATTCTACTAGACGCGCAATCCCATATTGAGAATTTGTTGTCAGTGAGAAATTTTGGCCGCCGCGCCCGCGCCCCTAACCTCGCGCACAGCCGGACTGGGACAGAGATTTTATTCGAAACAGCGTGTCTAGTTATACATATAAGTCAATGTTGAAAAGCTACATTATGATTATAAGATTTTTCTTCATACAATTCATACAACCAATTCCGACTTTTATAGATTCCTGGAGTTGCACAAGCACTGAATATCAGACGGTCACTTCCATACAGTTGTTTGGGTGTGAATATTGTGCAGAACTCATCATTTATCAAATTTAATAAAGAGTTGTACAAGTGATCCGGATTATCATGATAAGGCAGCCATGCTAATTGTTTTACTATATTAGGTACATTAAAATTTTTCTAAGCGGCTTTCACTAAATGGAATATAGCTTATATGTCTTCTTTTAATTTTTGGAGAATTTGTAAAAGTTACCAACCGACTTGAATGATCTAACTGAATTTTATTGATAATTGATTTGAATAAAGGGTGTTACAGTGCTAAATATATTATCAATACACGTAGCACTTGTGGCAGTTACTCTAGTTGGTTCTGTAAAATTGGGATATAAATTACAGGATCCAAACAAATTTAATAAATTGTAACTTATTGTATAAATCTCCACAAATGATAACTGTTTTAAGGCTTAAGATAATTTATTTAATGCATTCTCCATGATATCTGAAAAAGTATCAAATGGTGCACAAGGAGGTTTGTAAAGACTCAAAACAATAAATTGCTCCAACTCAACACATGAAATCTCTACATCATCAGTTTAAGAATTCCTACAAATAAACTCGCAAGCTTTACCGCTTTATAATATTACAGTCTAGATATAGCACAGATACAAGCATTCAGTATAGAATTACACAATAGGGAATTAAAAAGAAATATGTATGTCGGTCCGGGCGGGTTGTAGGTGTGGGTTAGTAGACTCACCTAGCGAGTGCATAGGGCATAGGGTTACCGTTACGTCGACAGCGCGCCGATGGGCTCAACTGATGGGTTGTTATGTAATTACGTAAAATATTTTGTGGCATTTGGGTAAATCTTATGTTTATAGCTGGGCAGCGAAAGTGTTAAGAATACAACCATTTCTTTTTATACCCATATATTTTATAAAAATAAACATTAAAATAGAACTTAACTAATTAATAGTAACATAATTTGATCTTAATCTTTGGTCAATAAAGAAAAGGCTTTCATATATAACAACTACAAAAATAATAATAATATCTTGGGACATTATTCACACACGGCCATCTGATCCCAAACTTGTACGATGGAAATTAGATAGCTGCTAGACTACATATAGTACTTTTGTAAATACCATAATATAATATCAAATTCAATGCTGTAGATCTGCACAGGGGGCTATCTGTGACGCCAATCTTGTAGAGGTATTTGTTCCGTATGCAGTGTTCAGTAATTGTGTATAGATCCTTTCTATTCAGATGTAGCAGCCTTCGCGATAGACATTTGTAGCAGAGATGATAAAATTATCGCTTCACTTTATAACGCCCCTACCAAATTCCCACTGAAATTTGAACATAACGCCAGTTGGCGTGGTTGGTAAATGCTTGCCTTTCACGCTGCAGGTCGTGGGTTTAATTCCCACGCAGGACAGATATTTGAACATGTCTGTTTGTCCTGTGCCTGGATGTAATTATCTATATAAGTATGTATTTACAAAAATAAACACACACAGTTACGTGGACTTTAAAAAAGCTTTCGACAAGGTTGACCACGAAATTCTCCTAAATAAGATCGCTTTCAATGGCATTCGAGGTAATTTGCTTCGCTGGTTTGCTTTCTACATTGAAAATCGAACGCAAAAAGTAGTTGTAAATGGTTATGAGTCTGACACTATACAAATAACATCAGGGGTTCCACAGTGTTCAATCCTGGGGCCTCTTTTATTCATCATCTATATCAATGACATAAAATAGTGCTTCAAAAACTCAAAATTTAAATGATTGATGATTTAAAAGCTTTCAAAGCAATAAAAACCATAAAAGACTGTTATTCGTTCCTAGAAGACTTGCACACTTGACTGAATAATTACTGTAACATCAACAAACTACGGCTCAGAATTACGAAATGTAATTATATACGTTTTACTAAGAATAAACTGATAGTACATTTTAATTATAATTTCAACCTTAAATAACGTCGATATAGTAAGAGATCTGGGAGTACTTTTTGTTGAACAGCTATCTCTAAATCAGCATGTTGATAGCATTGTAAATTGTAAAATGTATGGATTTGTGATGAGATCGACTACTGAATTAAAACGTCCCCAAACTTACCTCTACAAAACGCTTGTACGTTCCCAGTTAGAATATGCAGTCCCAATATGGAATCCCTTCTACCAGAAATATATTGCAGAGATCGAGAAAGTTCAGCGCAAGTTTCTTAGTACAATGTATAGCAGGTGTCAAAAATCGAGGTGTTATTTGTCATATTTGCAACTACTCAATAAGTATAAACTCATTAGTTTGGAAGACCGACGAAAATATTTGGAGGCAAATTTACTCTATGACATGGTCCACAATAATCTTGATGTCATAGAACTCACGAGAAAGCTATGTTACGTGGTTCCTCGAACTGTTAATGTGCGCAGTGTTCGTGCAGGTACTCTTTTTGTGGTAAATTTGTGTCGAACGAATTCTGGGCTACGTTGCCTTATTCATCGGATTTTGAAATCATATAATACTAATTTTATTGACATTGATATATTTGCATGTTCAAAATTCAAATTTCAATCTGATGTAGTAAAATGTTTAAACAAGTAAAGTGCAATATTTGAAATATTAGTGGATTTTTCTGTTTTATATTAATTTTTATTTCTAATTTCAATTTGTTGTTATACATTTATGTTACTTACATACTTGTATCTAATATTAATATCACTTCTATAGCATTCCATAGAATGCAATGTAAAATGGAATTTTTTGTATAATTTTGTTCTTTTTTCTGTAAATCTTAGTTAAATTTACTTTGCTACTGCACTCACCGACTTATTGTTTGTGTTTTTCTGTGGATAATGTCGTATGTATTATGTTGTAGCTGTTAATTATCCCTAAATAAACAAAATAAAACAAGTATATGTGGTATATCAGTTATCTGGTTTCTACAGTACAAGCTCGGCTTATTTTGGGATCAGATGGCCGTGTATAAATAATGTCCCAGGATATTATCAATAGCACTATAGTGTATTTAACAATTTCAAGACCCTGTCTAATGATTTACATTTTTAATATATATTTATTTAAGTATTTAACTATATGAACAAAGTAGAGTATCATAATTATAAAGAAAATATTGTGTAAAATAGATCTGAGTATTGTAGTAGCATTTTTGTAAATCTTTACACAACGTGTAACTTAATTAACGCACATCCTGAAAATAGTTTGTACAGAATCGATTTATATCATTTTTAATACAGGTAATTTTTTATCCCAAAATATTTAATACTACGGAAATTATTGTCATATTAACCAGTACAGTCAAAAGCAATTAAAATGGACCGCCAGTCAAAGTAATAAGACTTTTAAAATCGTAGTTTTATTTGTATTCATACAAATTTCACCATTCAATACAAAATAAAGAAAAATAAACGTCATTCCAAGAAATTAATTTAGTATATAACAATGCATATACATGTTAAATTAAAAATTCAGTGTATGTATAATACATACACTGAATTTTTTTATTTATTGATTACAACATAATATTCTAATTGGGGTGTTTGAGGGTGTGCGTTAATTACGTTACATGTTGTATATTCACCAGCATGATAATTGGCAGTGTTGTCTTTTAGAAAAGTTGAGGAATTTAAATACAATTTATCATTAGTATAACCTAAGTACAAGTCAGTAATAAAAAAATGAAAATGTGTGTACTTATGTACACGCGTTAGAAGTTATACTTCTTTGGCGTATGGAAAAAAAATAACTAAAATGCAGTAGTGATTAACGATAAATATTAAAATTAATCAAAAAGATTTTATTTTAATAAAAACACTAGAATATACAACTTGAACATAGTTATCAATTTTCATACCACCTAGAACTAACTTCATGCTGTTAAATTTAGGTGTCAGTGTGCGCGCGCATCGTAAAAATTCACTCTCATCATTTTTCTCCATCGCGCCATAAGAAGTATAACTTCGAAAAATATTAATCATCTTATGACAAATATCAATAAAAAAATTGTTTTCTTCTGTTCAATTTCTCAGGTTTATAGAGATCACTTTTGTGCTTCAAGAATGGAAGCAATGCTTAAAGAAAATGTCCGCATTTTAATACCCCCGTCACTTTTAAGTGAGTGGGTAAATATTCATAGGAGACTTATATTATGTACAGACGCCAGCACATCCAGCTACCCCAATCTGTCATATTTCTTTTATAGATTTTCAACTTTATCACATAAGTATAAGGTTCACTTTCAATTGGGGAAATTTTACAGATGGGGGTAGCTTGATGCGCTGGCGTCTGTACATATATAAAAAAATTATTGTGCCCGCGACTGCAACCACTTTTGTAATGATTCCGTAAATGTTACATCAGAATATGACTAATATTTTGTCTCATGTCGCAAACTTATAAAACATTCCCATAAACTTTAAATATTCCCATACAAACTTTCATCCCCTATTCCCTAATCTTATTTTACACCCTTTAGAGTAAAACTTTTACAAGCTTTGAATTCATATTTATTTATATCGAATCAACAGCCTGAACAATAAGTTTCAAGCTTTTAGCTCTAAAAATGACGATGCGTCCATACAACATTTCATACCCTCTCATCCCCAAAATTGGACTATGTCCTTTCTCAGGCTCTTGACTATCTGTGTACCAAATTTCTTTTCAGAAAGCGTAACAGACAGAGTTAATATCGCATTTATATTATTAGTAAGCATTCGTCAAATAGTAGAATTTGTTCTAGAATATTTTTTTCTATGATAATTCTGACAGATTTCATACCCTATTAAGAATACCTAGTTAAACTTTTCATCGGCTATTGTCCTGATCTTGTCGACAATAGTACTCACTTCTGCCATCGCCCCAATACCAGTGTCCCCGCACATTAAAGTTTTACTAATAGGGGATATTTCAATATGGCCCCAGTGTTTGAGAATGGCTACTTGTTGGGATGTGATGGGGTGTTCCCACATGCGGGTATTCATTGCCGGACAGAAGACTAGAGGCTTCGTCATGTCCCATGCTCTTGTAGTGCATGTCAATAGGTTGTCACATAAGCCCTGGAAAATAAAAAAAAAACAAATGAAACATGAGTTCCACATATTCACACCACTCACCACTAAACTTTACAACTAGAAATGTGATCAGTATAAAAAAAAGGTGACACAGAAAAGGTTCAATGTTTGTCCTGTTTAGGTCATTATAAAATTGTTAAACCATGGTTTGAGTTGCTGGTTGCCGTGGTTGGTAAATGCTTGCCTTGCTTGGTTGTGGGTTCGATTCCCACTCAGGACAGATATTTGAACATATCTGTTTGTCCTGTGTCTGAGTGTAATTATCTTTAAAAGTAGGTATGTATTTACAAAAGAAAATTAGTATATATACCTGTTACCTGGTTTGCATAGTACAAGCTCTGCTTAGTTTGGGATCGGATGGCCGTGTGAAAATAATGTCCCAGGATATTATTATTATTTGGCAGATGTCTTCTAAGCTGGCTCGATGAATTCTCACGCGCTGATATACAATGATGATTAAACTTACCAGCTTACTACTGCATCACCCAACAGTAGTGTTGAGTGTGGGTTTAAGCTGTCTAAGAAATAAATCTACAATGCAGGGCACCTTTGGGTTTGACTTTGACTCTGGGTGGTTACTGACATACAGAGATGGATCTTTCGTTTTTTTTTATATGCTCCTGAACTTTATTAACACAAGACCATCATCAGACCATATTTTCACCTACAATCAGGTGAGATCGTGGTCAAGCGCAAACCCATCCAGTATAAAAAAAACAAGCATACAGCGATCTGTTGGTAAGCGTCTATCATAGACTATAACCCTACGCATCGCGCGGTCTATTTAAATGACCACAACATTAGTACTAGGTTCTTCGTAAACGTAGACACATTTTTGCCTCCCATACCACATACGATCCGGTGGATGGATCACCAAATTAAGCAGAGCTTTTACCATGAAAACCAGGTAGCTGATATACTACTTTTTTATTTTTTAACTTTTTTATTTTTAGACTTACAGACAGGCAAACCGACATGTCCATATACAGAAATACCTCCGGTGTGAAAGGCGAGTATGTACCAACCAAGCTCAATATTAATTTGAGTTGTTTTGTGCAACTGTCACTCTATGTTAATATGTAATGATAACAGTTTTGGGCCGCTCATCCAATTGAGGAGCAGAAAGGGAATTCTATCAGTATAAATGCAAACAGAGGGTTATGGAGGGAGTGATAATTGTGAGCTATTGTGTTAAGGGCCTCCTGCAGTGTGAAACTTTGGTCTGTTGGCAGGCAACACCCTTGCAGTGTAGTAGTATGTGTGCTGGTGTTTCTTCATTCTTAATGCACCCCCTGCACAGGGGGCTGTCTGTGATGCCAATCTTGAAAGGGTGTTTGTTTAGTGTGCAGTTTCCAGTAATTAAGTAATATCTACACGTGTAGATACTTCCTATTCGGGTGTAATAGACTACACAATAGATGTTTGTTCAGGGATGGTAGAAATTCCTTTGTCTATCTCCATGATTCCAGGTCCATCCACTCTTTTTCATGTTGTTGTGTGGTTTTCTCACACAGCCATGTTTTCAGTTGGTTAAAAGGTATAGACCAGGTACAATGCACTACATACATATAGTCAAATGCAGTATTAAATTTTTTTTATCAGTTTTCTTTGCTTTATATTTCAGTTATTATTGTTTTTTTGAAAATAAAAAGTTGATGACAGTAAGCAGTTGGCTAGCGCAGTGTATGGTAAATATCTCAAATCAAGTCGCCTTCAAATGTAAGTGAATTGAGGGGGGGGTCGGAGGGGGGAGGGGGCTACCCTCCTGTACCATCACCACCGCGCGGTACCCCATGGTTATGGAGATATCCATGGTTAATGTTTTTCTAGTGCTAAATGGTCACCGATCTAACTTAACCTAACCCAAATTATTTCATAAAAGTACATTTTTGCAAAAATATTGTGATAGTGACAACGAATGGATAATTATATAAAGATGTTATAAAACCAAATGAAACTTTTAAACACGAAAGCAATGTTTTCACGTTGTTATCGCTACGAAATGTATAAAAAATAGCATTCTGTTTTATGATGAATCATGTCAACCAATTTTTAAAAAGCTTGGGTTGCTACCACTTCCTTCATTACATATTTATGAAGCGTGTATGTTTGTACATAAACAAAAAGAACTATTTAAAAAAGTAGGAGAAATTTGTTCTAGAAGTCGGCGGGATCAACATAGACTTGTACTTGACGAGATCCCTAGGTCAACAAAATATAATAAAAGCAGTCTGGCTATGTGTGTACGTCTAAATAATAAATTACCTAACAATCTAAAAATACTACAATACAGATTATTTAGAATTGAGCTATATAAATGGTTAAATGGAAATAACTTCTATAGCACTAAGGAATTCCTGTAACTGAAAATTTGCATGCCTTAATTTTTAAGCAAAACATGTATGGTCTAATTGTATTTTTAACAGCTTTGTATACCATGTTTTTTGGCAAATAAAGATATGACTTATGACTTATGCATTTGTATGAAATCTTATGATTTTAAAACTTAATTTAAAGAATTTGGCACATCTCCGGCAGATAAAAATGCATTTTATCACTTAGTACGGACCCCTTTAACCCCCCATATACACACTTAACTCAAATTCAGGCGACTCTATATGTGATCCAACCCCAGTGTACCACTATACATTATTTTGTAACATGTAATCTTTAGTGATTAACCATGTTGATAACTACTTGATAGATAGATCATATTGTACACCAAAGAAATAACAAAACAAAAAGCAATTAATACCTTAAAAGTATACAATATGTGGTCTTATCACAAAATGTGATCTCTTCCAGACAACCAAAGTAAAGATCTACTACTTGCCTGTGCCATTTTTGCCAGTGTATTAGCATCTAGCGGTGCTATCACCATAATGTCGGCCAATTTGCCCAGCTCAATGTGTAGTACTGGATCCCCTCTTTGTTTCCAAGCATGCCATTCCAGATCGTCATCGTATACCTTCACATCAGTTGACAAATCCGACATTTTGAAAAAATGTTTCGCATGTTCCGTCACTATAAGATGCACCTGTAAACATTATTACGCAGGTATGGTCATCAAAATGTATAAATTTACGGTCGTATGGTTAAAAGTACTTTTTAACAATATGTAAACATAACCTCAAAATTGTAATTTCTTTCTTCGTCTGGTATCAATAAGGTTTTTACTAAAAGTGGGATTTTCAAAGCAGCTACACTTCCAGTAGCTGCAATTAACAGCTTGCAAGTGCGTTTCTCCATTTTGAATATATTTTTTAAATATGATAAATATTTACAAAACCTTTCGTGACAGTAACGTTTTTGACAATCAATTGACAGTGACCAGAGCAGTATAGCCATTTTCGGGAATACACTTCGGTAGCAATCGGTATTAGCAGTCATCTAATTGATGGCTGCAAAATAAAAAAGAAACATTTCTTATTCAGAAACACTTTATATATAGGTATGGCTTTTAGCATTTAGGCAATAGTTGTTAACGCAAGGCACTCCCCTCTGCTGGCCATATGGGGCTCCTTGGCCATACTCGTTATATAAAACTGTTTCACCCATTCGCTAACAACCAGATGCTCTCATCGGTCAGTAAGTAATCAGCAAGGTAAAGCAACTAGGCTCACAGTCAGTCCATAGATTGCTGACCCCAACCTCTCACTGCTTTGGAGGGAACGATTAGCCGTCGGTTGTAGTCATTATGCCATCTTAGACACCTACTGGGCGGCTTGATCGACTAAAGCACTAGATTAACCACTGCCGATACGATAAGTACCATTCATTCGATCGTATATACTCTTATATAGGAAATTTTAAAGGTTTTAAAATTAAATAATAAAAACATTGTCAGTATTTTGAGTAGATCCGTACTTCTTAGTTTTCGTCTAGCAACACTTTTCACTTGCTCGTAGATACGCAAAATTGGAAAACGCTTTGTAATAATATGCAAAAAAAAAGATCAATATCCATTTTATAAATTATTCAAAATTTCTTTAATCGGATGTAGAACTAATAACTATTTTTATAATCAAGGCAAAAATAATGTGGGGAAAATGTTGTTTGTATTCTGGTTACACTATCACCTAAATGTCATGTTTATTATCAAAATATTCACAAGAAGAATTACGTCAGTCGATTATTAAACGCGGAAGCGTGTGGTGAACAAATTTGCTCGATAAGCGAATTACTTTTTACGCGTATGGAAATTGAATTAGTGTATGATTGAAGTTAACGTGATAAGCGTAATGGATGTGTTATAGTGAATCGTTTTAGTGTTACAAATATGTGAGTGACGTGTTGTTAAAAAATATTTGTTTACCATGGATGGTAAAGTAAAATATTACGAAGGATGTGGACAGGAAGGGCCAATTCGTTGTATATTTTTGTGTGAATTTCACCCAACTGCTGGCCCGAAGATAACATGTCAAGTGCCAGAAAATTACATATCGAAAGATATTTTTGATACAGTTAGTCATTATATCATTCCAAAAGTACAACTCCAGAGATGCACTTTGACAGTGTAAGTATTGCTGTGGGTACTCAAATTTATTCTAATAGGTTTATGTTATGACATAAACAGAGCTTGTTTACATTGATATTATACAAATTTATTTTCGTATTTCTATTTATGTAGAGCGCAATTTGTGTTTCCACTGATAAATAGGTATAAATGTTAGACATACCTATTCTGCTTATCAGCTTGTATTATTAAAGTTTACTGCTTTTAAGAATATTTATACATTTATTCACTAGATTTTCTTTAGATTGAATATATTAAATAATATTTTATTTACTGATGTAAATACTTTATTTATAGAGCTTTTTATACGTAGGTAACTATACACAACAAACACGTTTGTTTTGTTGAACAACTTAGCAAAACATAAAAAACATCATAATGTTCTAATGCCCGATAACTATTTTTATGTGCGAAAAAGAAAAAAAAACTAAAACATTGTGTTTGTAATAATAATAATCATCGACCATGACCTTGTTATTGCGAACAATTAAATTTTTTAAGACTGTTATTTGTTTTAGCTTGTATATACATATGAAGTTTATATATTATTATATTACTTTATGGTATACTAGCGGCCCGGTACGTGCTTCGCTACGCTTTTAAGTATTAGCACAAATTGTTTGTATATGGGAGTATAGAAAGATGTTGATTTCACGCTTTTTCAAGACTTTTTTTTAAATTTTCTCCACGTACAAAACTACAAACCTTCCCTGGACTTCCACGAATAATTCAAGACCAAAATTAGCCAAATCGCCGGTAAAGGCGTTGTTCACTTATAACATTACAAGGAATAGTGGCATTGGTTTTTATATATTATATAGATTAGCTAATGCTAAAATACTTCAGTATAGACATAAATCCGTTATTTAAAGTTAATCTTAAAATGTTAAGTGTCTTGTTACATATTGTCAACGTTTCTTACGACGATCTAGGAATTGAAATTAGACTCTACTCACTCTCTGAACATAAACAGTCAGCTCCTTGTCATATTTCGACTTCGATCAATATAGTCTTCAAATGGCTTAAGAATATTACACTGGTGAATTTTGTTGGGTTGCAAATTTTAATATAAACGCGATTTTATTAGTTGACAGTGCCGAAGAGTTTTATTTATTTGTTTTATTTTACTTTAAAATAAAATAGTTTTGAACTGCCCTTGCACTGTACACTGCACACACGGCTACACATCAAGCTATACATTTCCAGTATAAGCTGATCTCGCGTTGTATAGGATTTCCATACAATGAGAGGTCAGCTTATATTGGAAACGCATAGCTTGATATGTAGCCATGTGTACACACTGATTTTACTAATCACGTACATATTTAACTTAACAGTGTGCAATTAGACTAATAAGACTCATTTCTACTCACCTACTTCAATATGACCTAATCAAGCAAAAAAGGGGAACAAATAAAAAAGAAGAATAAAATGAATAGCATTATTTATGACCATAGAGTTTTAGGGTTTCTTTGTTTTAAAAAAAGAATGGTACAAGATGCAAATGCAACTCCAATGTTATGCCAAGTTTGATTCATTTTATTATTTAGTTTGTATTTGATAATCGATAAGTATTTTTGGTGAAGTGATGAATGATTTAAAAAAAAAAACACAAAACTCTTTTGGGCTAAGACTACCATAAAACGGGGTGATCAAAAATCTAGAGGTGAACAGAAAGGGGAACAGAAAAATCTATTTTTTTTATTTTTAGTATTTCCGGAAACCAAAAAAAGCTACGTTGCGTATCTAGTTGTCCTTTTAGGGTTCCGTAGCCAAATGGCAAAAGACGGAACCCTTATAGATTCGTCATGTCTGTCTGTCTGTCGGTCCGTATGTCACAGCCACTTTTTTCCGGAACTATAAGAGCTATACTATTGAAACTTGGTACGTAGATGTATTCTGTGAACCGCATTAAGATTTTCATACAAAAATAGAAATAGACCAATAATTTTGGGGGTTCCCCATACATGGAACAGAAACTCAATTTATTTTTTCATCGTACCCATACATGTGGAGTATCTATGGATAGGTCTTCAAAAATGATATTGAGGTTCCTAATATCACTTTTTTCTAAACTGAAAAGTTTGCGCGAGAGACACTTCCAAAGTGGAAAAATGAGTGCCCCCCCCCCCCCCCCTGTAACTTCTAAAATAAGAGAATTATAAAACTAAAAAAAATATATGATGTAAATCACCATGTAAACTAACAACGAAAATTGGTTTGAACGAGATCTAGTAAGTAGTTTTTTTTTAATGCGTCATAAATCGTAAACTGCAATTTACCTTTCATTTAATCAACTGAAATACTTGCTGCTGCGGAACCCTTCATGGGCGAATCCAACTCGCAATTGGCCGGTTTTTTTGAAAATGTTTTGATAGGTCTCTGTTCACACTATTTTAATCTGTATCAGTAAATTTTTACTGGCGAGATTTGCGTGATACGTTTAATAAGATTTCGTTAGCCTTCTAAAATATGTTAGTGACGTCATGTATTCCTCTTCCAGCACGCTTCTCGGCTCCAAGATCCTGGGCTTCCCTGTCCGGATAGACAATAAGAAGTATGCCCGTAACGCGTACTACTTCAACCTGTGCTTCGTGTGCGACGCGTGGGCCAGGACAGTGCATCTAGAGCCTCTAGTCAAGAAACTCACAGAGTACCTGGTAAGTTCACTACTTAATTGCCTGACTCCATCCAGAAAAAACAGGTGCATCCATTTTGAAACTTACCTAAGAACCATCTCGATCATCGACTATTCCTACAGAGAGAGCCCCACTCTACCGGCTAAGTCGCCGAACATCGATTTCATAAATGGCGTTCCAATAAATAAAGGTTAAAAATTACTTAATCAATCGTTAAATCGGCTTCAACGTTGACAATCGGATCCGGACCATTTATGACGTCACATGTGATCATGGAAGCCGAGTTACCGATTGATTAAGTCATTTTTAATCTTTATTTATTTGAACGCCATTTAAGAAATCGAGGTTCGGCGACTTAGCCGCTAGAGCCTCTGGTCATATTATAAAGCACTTTTTTTTGTTGTGGTGTACTTGCGTATAGCACTTTGGCTCTTCAGCATCTTTTGTACAAACCCCCATTAATAATATACTGGGACATTATTTACACACGGCCATCTGATCCCAACCTAAGCCGAGCTTGTACTATGTACAGATAACTGATATACTACGTAATATACAACTTTTCTTTTGTTAATAAATACATACTTATATAAATAACTAGCGGCCCGGTACGTGCTTCGCTACGTATAAGGCATAGTAATAAAAAAAATGATTATTAAATTCATTTATTCAAACAAAAAAATATTTAAAAGATGTTGATTTTACACTTATTCAAGACTTTTTTTAAATTTTCTCTACGTACAAACCTTCCCTGGACTTCCACGAATAATTCAAGACCAAAATTAGCCAAATCGGTAAAGGCATTGTTGAGTTATAACATTACAACGAAAAGTGGCATTGATTTTTATATAATATATAGATTACACCCAGACTCGGGACAAACAGACATGTTAACAAATCCAAATGCAAATGCTTGCTTTGCACGCCGGAAGTTTGTTCGATTCCCACCCTGACTGAACAAATCTTTGTGCGATGAGCATGACTATTTGTTCTGCGTGTAGATAAACACGCGTTAAACTTTATAAATTATAGCTTGTGTTATTCAGATATAAAGCCATATATAACTACAAACGATTATTATTTCTAAAAACAAAATTTCGAATTCCGAATAAATATTTATTATGTGCCAGCAACATAGTTTGGCCATTAAAACCTCTTTAGAACTTAATGATTACCAATAATCATTAAGTTCTAAATAATCTAAAATAATAAGCATTCAGACAACCGATCGAGCATATATTGTGTTTGCCTACTAAATAATTACTCTAATTGGACCAAATCCCGTGTTCATGCCCGCTTGAGTATGTTTCGCCGGACCGTCTCAACTGGGTCGTGTTGAAATCGGTAGTAGATGAACCCACTGAGTTTGTTTCGCTGGGTCTTCTCAGTTGGGGCGCATTGGATCCGGTGGTAGCATTAAAGCGCGACCGTCGTTATTACCACAAGGTCCGTCATAATAATAATACCTTTAATATAGACAGAACCATTGACAATATGTAGTAAAAATATTAGATTTAAACTAGATAATTAAACATAATCTCTTGACAATAACTTGATACGAGCTAGCTAAATATCATTGCTGTAATAAAATAAATTTTATAAATGTTTTCATACAATATGTACCTAAATATCTATGTTACTAGAAATAATATCTAATGTATACAACTATATTACTACAAACATGTTCTGACTATTTACAAGCGCTTTTTTAAAGTCTACGTGAATAAAAACCTTTTTTATTTTTATTTTTAATATAAAAAAAGAAAAACCGTCCTTTTTTGCAACGGAGTTATGTTTTGTTATGTATAATTATAACGTAAACTTTCAACTTGGCAATAACTCGAGAAGTATACCAATCGACTAATTCTTGAATACATGGCACATCCATATATAGAAGTGAAACCGTAGACAAATTAACTGTATCGATCCAGAAATGGAATAATCGCGCCATTTAAAATCTCCCCGCGCCAGACCAGAGAGAACATAAATAAAGATAAAACATAAATTATACCTACCTTCCCATTTCTCCGTAATCTGTAATCATAACTTGTTAACATGTATTTAATAGTCTCGGCGCCATCAGCGCTGTATTTCCTCGATAGCCAATTAACTCTCATTGATGATATTTAATTATACCGAGTACCTAAATACTTAATCTAATCTAAACTTCAGTTTATTTCGGTAGATAAGTAATAAATTGACTGATAAGAACATACACCTATTGTGACTTATAGGCATAATAAATAAAAATTAAATAAAATAAAATATAAAAGGTTTTTGTTCACGTAGACTTTAAAAAAGCGCTTGTAAATAGTCGGAACATGTTTGCAGTAATATAATTAATCCTACTAATATTATAAATGCGAAAATTTGTGAGTGTGTATGTTTGTTACTTGTTCACCTCCAAACGGCTGGAGCGATTAAAATAAAATTTGGTATGGAGCTAGCTGACACACTTGATTAACACTTAGGCTCTATATAATATATAAAGTTTAACGCGGGTAAAACCGCGGGGCACAGCTAACTTATAAATTGGCTAATTAGATCAGACACTTATTGTAATTTAGCTACAATAAATAATAAAAAAATTACAAATAGGTTTTTATTCACGTAGACTTCAAAAATCGCTTGTAAATAGTCGGAACATGTTTGCAGTAATATAGTTAATTGAACATAATTCTTTCTAGATACATATAGATATTTAAGTACACGGAGTGTATGAAAAAAATTAGATATAACATTTAATTTTGGTACCTATGATTTAGCTAGATGATATAAGTTATTGTCAAGCTTATATATAGGTTGCATTATCGAATTTTAAAGTTTTAGATATAATTAACTACATCTTATCGGAATTAAAACAGTCCAAGAAGATGGGTATGAAAAGCTCCACAAATCTGACACGGCCATCATAAACTTCTTTCTTTCGTTCTTTCGGGTTTTTTCATAAATTGAAGTTGAAAAAAGGTATGCTTGTCAAGGCTATCTTTTATTTCGAATTTCTACTATCAAAACGAATAAAGGGAAAGTATCCAAATAAAACACACTTTACTGATAAGCATACATATTTATATATTTTTAATTATTTTCAAATTACAACATTGTTTAATGTAGTTTTGGCAACAATCAGTTCTTTATAATTCAGATTTTTCACAACCAGTTGACAATCAGTTGTTTGCAATACACTACACTACAGATATCAAAAAGTAGCTATGAAATACTAAAAATTAAATTAACAATCTTACAAGCCAGAAATAGGAACCACTCAAAATAAATCAAAAAATTAATAATTTTTAGGGTTCCGTGCCAAATGACAAAAAACGGAACCCTTATAGATTCGTCATGTCTGTCTGTCTGTCCGTCCATCCGTATGTCACAGCCATTTTTTCCGAAACTATAAGAGCTGTACTGTTGAAACTTGGTAAGTAGATGTATTCTGTGAACCGCATTAAGATTTTTACACAAAAATGGAAAAATAATAATATATTTGGGGGTTCCCCATACATAGAACTGAAATTCAAAAAAAAATTTTTCATCGTACCCATACATGTGGGGTATTTATGGATAGGTGTTCAAAAATGATATTGAGGTTCCTAATATCATTTTTTTCTAAACTGAATAGTTTGCGCGAGAGACACTTCCAAAGTGGAAAAATGAGTGACCCCCCCCCCCCCCTGTAACTTCTAAAATAAGAGAACGATAAAACTAAAAAAAAATATATGATGTACATTACCATGTAAACTAACAACGAAAATTGGTTTCAACGAAATCTTGTAAGTAGTTTTTTTTAATGCGTCATAAATCGTAAACCGCAATTTACCTTTCATTTAATCAACTGAAATACTTGCTGCTGCGGAACCCTGCATGTGCGAGTCCAACTCGCACTTGGCCGGTTTTTTAAGTCACTTACTTGTCAAATCGGCGTAAAAAACAATACACCCACTCTCAACTTTTGTTACTGTCTATCTTAACAAAATGGCGACAGCGCGTCTACCAGTGTTGCCAACCAGAGATTGTTAAGGTGAGAGCTCTAGATCTCTCTCTCTCTCTCTCTCACTCTACAATATCCAGCTCACTATCGGATAGTATGTGTAATTACCGGAAATACAACTGTTATTACCATACTATCTGAGGCTGAGCTGCAAATTGCAGAAAAAATGTCAAAAATTTCAAGTCGCGGTGTATCCTGGCGAATATATTTTTTTTTGCTTCTTTGGCCTTATGAGCCTTCAGTAATTATATTTTTATATCATTTATTTCCGCCATTGTCAAGTTAAGTCCGTCACAGTCAAGTCATACATAGTCCTTGTCCAACCCCAGTAAAGCAGTGGAGACTTTACTAGAGGCTTTTATGGAGTTTTGGTTACAACACGGAAAATCACAATTCACGGCAATATCGCACTTTCCTCCACTTGTGTACGTTGTCGAAGATGTTATGTCTAAAAATCCACCATATTTACACATAAAAACTCCAATTTACACCAGTTTTTGAAAATAAAATAAAGCCTCGATGCGTCTTTTTCCGCGTTGGCGCCAAAACCCCCTGGCGAATATACCTTACTTAATGTTGCCGACCGAATTCCTTAAAAATCGTAAGTTTCTTTAAGACTCATCAATAGTTTTAAAATTATAACGTTATTTATAAATTATCAGTGAAATAACAGTATTTATTCTGTTTGGATAATAGATTAGGATAATATGATAGTAAAATAACCTAAATCCGGCACCAGTCTCTCACAAAGTCCTATTTTATACAAGAATGTATTAAACTATGTATGTTGTTAAGACCTAACTTTGTGTTGAGAGAATAAATATATCTTATTATTATATTTATTATATATTTAGCATCAAGAGTATTATAGAGATAATATTATTTTAAGAGAGAACCGAAAGAACCGAAACGACCGGTTCTCCGTTTTACAGAACCGGTTCTTTCTAGGACCCTCAGAACCGGGATTTCCCGGTTCTTCTGGAACCGGGAAAAACCGGTTCCGATGCCCTAGCCCCAACTGAGAAAACCCATCGAAACTAACTCAGCGGGTTCATCTACTACCGGTTTCAACACGGCGCAGTTGAGACGGTCTGACTACTCAAGTGGGCAAGTACGCGCGCTTTGGTCCTCTTAAAGCAATGATTTAGTAGGGTAAGATTATGGGCAATGATGAGTACTATAAGCATGTAGTGCCTATTAAAGGCACCAGGGGCTCCCAAGAGAAGTCAATGGCAGGTCAGTCGGTGCGAGTCCGACATACCGACCTGTAGACACTTTTTGCGGGTGAAATTCCCCATACCTAATAAAAAAAGGTTAGACCTGTTCTTCAGACAAACAATGGAAAGAATAGACTCGCTTCTTGTGAGTTGCCATGTCATACCGGATCGCAGTTAATAGATTCCACAGATTGATATAACGGTAAACAGAAAAATAGATTTTTATAATTTTGGTTAATTGTAATACAATTCAGTGAAGACTTTGCGAAGTCGATGTTAAAAGTCGTCAATTTCTTTGTTACTTCATGTCCGAAATTATTATTTGCTCAATATACATTTAATTGACGGTCACCGTAGCCTAGTTATAGTGCTCCTGCCTACGAAGCTGGTGGCCCTGGGTTCGAATCCCGGTAAGTGCAAATATTTGTGTGATGAGCACGAATATTTGTTTCTGAGTCATGGATGTTTTCTATGTATATAAGTATTTATCTATCTATATAAGTATGTATATCGTCGCCTGGTACCCATAGTACAAGCTTTGCTTAGTTTGGGGCTAGGATGATCTGTGTGACATTGTCCCTAGATATTATTATTATTATAAAAAATATATATTATTATTATACTCTGCCTTTGTTCTGTTCCACTAACAAACCGGCACACGGTTTGAGTAGTTATGATTGTTTACAATTCATGGTGGTAAGATAACGTATATTGCAAATACCAATAGGTATACAAGATCATATCATTTACACAAAATATATATGTAAATGTAAAACTTTCGCATATCGTAATTATACGACATTGTTTACTCTCTTGACAATAACTTGATACGAGCTAGCTAAATAATAGGTCTTTACCTATGAAATTGCCGTTTTGTATGAAAAAATTTAAACGAATTTTTTTCATGAATTTTTTTATTTGTATTAATCGAAGTAATCACCCATGCAATCAATGCATCTTTGCCATCGCAGTGGCAGTTTATTGATGCCCTTCTTAAAGAAATCAGCTGGACGGGAGGCAACAAATTCTTCAAAGGCATTTTGTACTGCCTCTCGGGTATTGAATTTTTTTCCCGCCAAGAAGTTATCCAAATTCTGGAAAAAGTAGTAGTCTGTAGGCGCAAGGTCTGGTGAGTAGGGCGGATGACGGAGAGCTTCCAACCCCAGTTCTTGCAACTTGGAGACCGTCTGCTGTGCAGTATGAGGTCGCGCGTTGTCGTGCAGGAGCAGCGGAGACGAGCGATTGACCAATGCTGGTTGGAGATGCGCCAGCTTCTCCATCATTGTGCTCAGTTCTTCACAGTACACATCTGCAGTAATGCTCACCCCGTTTGGTAAGAAGCTGTGATGAATCACACCGGCGCTAGACCACCAAACAGTGACCATCAATTTTCTAGGGGTAAGTTTTCGTTTAGGGCATTGTTTAGGTGCTGAACCAGGATCCAACCAACTTGCTGAGCGCTTGCGGTTATCAAACAGAATCCATTTTTCATCGCAGGTAACAATGCGGTTCAAAATTCCTTCATTTGTGTGTCTGTTGAGCAGTGCAAGGCACGTCTCGACGCGTACTTCGCGCTGGCGATCATTGAGTTCGTGGGGCACCCATTTGTCAAGCTTTTTTACCTTGCCAATTTGACGCAAATGGACCAATATTGTTTTGACGCTAACGTCGAAAGCTGCTGCTAATTCAGCCGTAGATTGTGTATCATCAGCTTCCACAACCGCCTTTAATTCGTCATTGTCGACCAAAGTCTTCGGACGACCGCGAGGTTCATTTTTCAGGTCGAAATTTCCAGAACGGAAGCGAGCAAACCAATAACAGGTGGTGCGTTGGTTTGTAGTGTTAGCTCCGTAAACGTCGTTGATGTTGCGTGCCGCTTGTGCCGCGTTGCTGCCACGACGGTACTCATATTCCATAATTACTCGAATTTTTAACGTATCCATGATGACGAAAAAGATTGAAATGCGATGAAAATGTAACACTAATCAATAAAGAAATGACTACTTTTGGAAAAAAGAATCCATGTTTTTAAAATAAAATTAATTTGAAATTAGAATTCTTAGCCAAACAAAAATTATTTTGATTTGAAATGGCCAGTACTGCAGAACGGCAATTTCATAGGTAAAGACCTAATATCATTGCTATTATAAAATAAATTTTATAAATGTTTTCATACAATCAATACAATGTGGACCTAAATATCTATGTTACGGGAAATAATAATGCATACAACTATATTACTACAAACATGCTCTGACTATTTACAAGCGCTTTTTTAAAGTCTACGTGAATAAAAATCTTTTTTATTTTATTAACGCGATGTTGCATTGATACACTTTTGCAATAAAACTGAACTTTTACATTAAAAGTTAATGACGTTAATAATTATTTATTTTAAATTATTAATGTACACACAAAATACAAACAAAAGGAAATTTACATAGTATGCAGTAGAGGTACAAGGTTGCTGCTTATTTCTAAAGAAATCTCTTCCTGCAGACCCGCGATAGGAAAGTTGCAGAAGAAAGCAAGAAGTGTGGAGGTACAAGATATGTGTATGAAGAGATAACTGACAGAATAATTTTAATTAATTTACATACAAATATTTAAATAGATATATAAACATAATAATATAATATATATAAACGTCAAGATAGTGAACAACAGTGTGACTACTAATGAGATTTTCTATGACATAAATGTAATTAGCATTAAATAAATCAACTTTTTAATTGAAACAAATTGCAGCAATCACATTTTTAGATGAAATTTTTTATAATAATTAAAAAAAATCGAACTCGAGTTTTTTCGATATTTTGCATTTTCTGAGAAGATTTACTATAGTAACATATATATTTTTTTTCACCATCGGAAAGTAGACATTTCAACGAACAGAAAACATACCAACTTTTTGAAAAAAGCTGATATTTTGACGGGTGACTTTTCGATTGAAAATTAGGGTGTTTTTTCGATATTAATTAAAAAATAAGGTGAAAAAATTAATATTTTTAATCAAATAAATTACAGCGTATTCGAGACATAAAAAGGTAAGTTTTCACCAAATTTCGTTAAAAAAGAAAAAAAATTGTAAAAGATAAAAATAAAAAACCAAAAACTTGGTTTTTTGAAGTTTTCGTATAAATTTTGAGGTTATGTGAAAAAAGTGTAAATACAAAAGTTTTAGATCTTTTTATTACCTACAACTTTGCGATTTGACTTTTTTCGATAGGACTTTTAGTTTTGCCGGAAATCGAGAAAAACCGTTTTTTACCCTTAAAAACTCACCCCCATCCCCTTCCCGACCTCAGATCGCCCGTAAATTATTTTTCCTTTCATTTTTATAATATTCTCCTCCTTTTCTAATGGGTTTCATCCTACTATTATTTTTTTTCACTTTTTATTATTTTTAAAGGCTTCTACCCTGGTCTAATAATAAATGTTGTTGTATTATTTATCTTATATTTATGTCTATTTAAGGTATCCTGGCTGTGAACCTGGAAATGAAATATTTAAGATATTTTAATCCTAATATTTGGTGTAACCAGGTTAATTATCTATACATATAATAAAATCTTAGGAAAGTCAAAACTGTACATCGAATATTTTTTTAAAAGGATACTTGGGGCGTGATCTACAATCGATATCGAAGCCAAAAATATAGTTTTTAGAATTTTTGCCTGTTGTCTGTATGTATGTCCGGGCTAAACTCAAAAAGTACTGAATGGATTTACTTAAAATTTAACATGAATATTACTAAGAGGTCGGCTCAACATATAGGCTACATATTATCACGCTATCACCTACGGGGGAGGAGGTGTGGTAATTTATAAAATTTTACGTGGGTAAAACCGTGGGGCACAGCTTGCATACATAAATGTCATAACTATTTATCACATTCAAGCGAGTTGTAAAGTTCTTATGCGAAATAAAGTCATTTAAACGTTATACCCATAAATGTTGTATAATTAATGTAAAATATACAGACAATAGGAATAGCAGATTACAGTACCAATAATTGTACAGTGATAGCCCTGTGGTTAGACCATTGGACCGTGGAATTAGTGGTCGCGAAGTTCAACCAACCCAAGGCACAGCACTGACCTTCCTTCCATATTTATTTATTTAAGGTTAACTAACAATTGTTTACTCTACTTGTAACATTAATAAATTACATTAAATACAGGCAAATTATTTTAGTTTGTTATTTATTTATTTATTAAGAAAATTATTAGTTGCAACAATTAATTATAGGTTAACACCGTATGCACTAGTTACAGCTTCGAATGAATTAAGACTAGAATATTATATCTAATAACAAATACCAAAAATAGAAGAAATTAAAATTAAATATTATTATAAATTGAAGTATATGGCATTAATCATTACAAAAATTATAAGTATTTACTATGATTGTCCTATTTATTGTTGGCCCCCTACAAGATGGACCGATGATCTTGTGCGGGACGCTGGATACTGCTGGATGCGAATAGTGCAAGACCGGCAATTGTGGAGATCTTTGGGGGAGGCCTTTGTACAGCAGTGGACGTCTTTCGGCTGATATGATGATGATGAAGACAATTTACAATTTGTGATTAAAAATACGTAGTATTTATCTTCCGATACGTGTCTGCTTTAGAAGTTAATAAAACACATTGTTGCAGTTATCTATGGAATTGGAGACTGAATGGCTATCCAAGCAGTCCATGTCTGGGGATGCGAAGGCCCTCGGAGGGCTGATGCGACAAGTGATGCAGGACATCAATAGCCGGAGGATGTGCACTTTGACTGGTGAGTACTCATTGGATTTTACCGTTTTAGACTTTGTGCCGTTCTCTTTAGGGCTATTATAATAAATAATAAAATAAATAAATAAAAAAGGTTTTGATTCACGTAGACTTTAAAAAAGCGCTTGTAAATAGTCAGAACATATTCGTAGTAATATATAATTAATTTATAATTATTTCTAGGTACATATAGATATTTAGGTACACGGATTATAGAAAATAATTTACAATAAGATTTATTTTACAATAGTAACGATATTTAACTAACTTAAATTAAGTTATTGTCAAGGATCATGTGTAGGTTTAATAATCAAAATTTTAAATTTTAGCTATATTTTTGCTACTTATTGTCGAATGAGACCTTGTGTTTATAACGACGGTCGCGCTTTAATGCTACCACCGGATCCAATACGCCCCAACTGAGAAGACCCAGCGAAACTAACTTTGAGACTATTGAGCCTAAGACCCGAATCCTTAAGGCTCGAGCCTTTAAGACTCGCGAACTCTCGAACTCGCGAAACTTTACTCGAGATTCGAGCTCTTGATTCCAGACTTATTTTTAACAACAATACTTTATATTATGATTATAATTGGTGTCCTATGTATGTGTGTTTATTTCTTAATATAAGAAATACCTTTTCGTCCTCGTTAATCCTTGTATTAATTCATTGTTTTATGGCTAATCTCATTAATATATTTAAATATAATAATGTAAATTATAAATGTAAATGTATATTGTGTCTGTAGTGTGAAGTGTGTCACAAATTAGTTAATATTTTGAGTTAAGTATACCTACCTAGTTTGTAAGTACAACATTTGTATGCCATTTACAATATGGCAAATGTGTAAAACTTAAATAATGTAAACAATAACATCTGTATTCACCACATTTATACAAATAAAGATTTTACAAATAAAGTTTTATTTTCAAAATAAAACATTTAATAAACATTGTTTACCATCTATGTGGTGAAGTGACTCGGCGATCCATTTTATTATTGTTCACATGGCTACACAACAAGCTATACCTTTATTGCATAGGATTTCCATACAATGAGAGGTCAGCTTATATTGGAAATGTATAGCATGATATGTAGCCGTGTGTACTACTTCTAGCAAATAAAAATAATTTCATTTCATTACCCACCCTCTCTTAAAGTTTGGGAAGGAAGGAGTCGTTTTTATTAAGCCGTCCAAATCCTAAGTATAGATAGATAGGTACACTTTATTGCACATCACAGAATAAAATTAAGATGTATAGACATAGTTTCAATTTATGTACAATTGGCGGTCTTGTCGCATAAGAGCGATTTCTTCCAGACAACTGTTGGATGGACTAGATTAGCAATTGAGAAAAGTGGCTAGCAATGAACGGTAAAATAACTTTAAATTCTATTTAAATAGATACTTAAATACATTGACTAAATATATAAGAATAGGTACAAATTTAAGGATTTGAGAATAATAATAAAAAGAAAAGAAACAGTAGCACGTTAAGTATGTTTAACGTTTGCGAAAGTCCAAGCGCCAACAAAATTAACATTTTACATTTAGTTAGCGATAAATTTGCTTCTAAATATAGCAGATTCCGAAACGAATTTATTCAGTATTGTCCAATATTATTTCGAAAGTTAATTTTATACGATACACTTTAAACTCGTTTACCGTAGGTAGACTAATTTAGGAATATATAGTACTGATTATATATTATTATAATATGTGTATCTCGATGTGGGCATCTCAAACGCCCATTTTTATTCATTTTTTTTTATAGACTACTCCCGCATTTGGTAAATAATCCCAATGTCACGGGGTGCTTTACAAACATATAGTAGATGGACACAACTAACATCCAGACTCTGAACAACTATTTATGGGTCACACAAATATTTGTCCGGAGCGGGTCTCGAATCCGCGACAGGAAGCGGCGAGGCGACTATCTTAGCCGCTGCGCCACACGTCGTGCAGTCATTCAAACGATTCTTATGATTTGGTCGCTCATAGCTAGATGCTTTCATCGTAAGTGATCGGCGAGGTTAACCAACTAGGTTCGCGGTCAGTCCATAGATGGGTGACCAACAAAGTGGTTTAATTTCTAAGCGTCTCCGTGCTTCGGAGGGCACGTTAAGCCATGTCAGAGGTGTACTGGGCGGCTTGAAAAACTCTGACACTAGGGTACCCACTGCCCATACGATAAGTAAGTATGATTTAAAATGAATGTTTCCACTTTTTAAAAATGTTAATCGGTATGTTAGTCTAGGGGTAAGTGACCCTGATTGCTTAGACAGAGGTCTTGGGTTGCATCCCCACCCAGTAGAAATCTTTGTGTGATTAGCACGGTTATTTCTTCTTTGTCTGGGTGTAAGGTCATGGCCCATAATCCGACCCGGTTCAAAAATGTTTTTGTACAAAAACGAAAATGATGGCAAATAATGCAGGCATAACCCACTGTTCATTATATGTAAAAAGAAAAAAATAATTCAATGGAGAGATCTTGCAGTAGACCGATCAAAATTGGATAATAATTAGCTGCATGGAATGCAATGGAAATATGTCACTGGGATAAAAAGTTTACTATGTCCGTCTACAAATCTAATATGTATATAAGATATATTTTTTTGTCTATTCATAGGAATTTGACATGACATGATAGATAAAAAATAATTAAATAATGTATTTTCTTAATCTATGCTATGCACCTAAGGTATTAAACAAACACTCATTCTTTACATGTATATCTCTACAGGGCAAGCAATTTAACCAAAATCGGTTCAGTAGTTTAGACTTGAAAATGAAACAAGCAGACTTACTTTGCCATTGTTTTGTTAAATAAAAATATCATCATGACACTTATATAGCAAACTCGTTCGGTCAGGTAATAAATAACACGTATATTGCTGTCTCGGTCTCACCCGAGCTTTGTTACGGTCGCGCAATAATACAATGTATTATATTTTATTTCATGATCCCCATCGGCCACAGTAATGCACCACTTACCATTGAAAAGTATAATCATTTGTCTTTGATTCCCCCCATATTTCATTTCTGTACGCCGTAGGTATATTTTTCATACTAAATGGGCCATTACCTTTGTCTATAATATACTTATATTGGAACGAAATTCCTTATCGCGCGTTGTAAAAGGGGGCTAGACGGAAAAAAATCTTACGAAAAGTTGTTTTTGCAGCTGTGCGGCGTGCGCATGTTTCTCTGTCGTTCTGTCTCTCTCTCTCTCTCTCTCTCTCTTATAGAAAGCAAGCCAGATATTTTCATTTCTATTTCGCATTGAACAGTGTGGTATCGCGACGATTATTTTTGTTGAGTGTATACAGGTATTTTGTACATAATAAATAATAATAAATAACTTCGTTCCATCCGGGTGTCCCTTGACACCTCTCAAGTTTTATTGTTGATAAATAACACCGATAAATATACTTCATAAACATCAGATCTCCATAGTAGCCGGTCTTGTGCATCCAGCGACTTTCAGCGACCCTCTCTCCTTCCGGTTCGTGTTCGTATCTCTAGAACCTTTCTGCCCCAACGGCCTTCGGTTCTACGAGCTATGTGCCCTAAAATGGGGGAGGGGGGGGGGGGTTGACCCGAGGGTATATTTCCTAGAGAACGGGCAGCAGCGTCTCTCTGTATATTATGACTATCATACTGCGATCGCCTACTCGTCTGCCAAGCTTGGAAATTATGGCATATCCCCCAAATTATGGGCACAACTCAATTGTTGAAATCTTTTGGGGAGGCTTTTGTTCAACTGTGGACATGATGATGATGATGATGATGATGACATGTTAACTTTGGTGTCGTTAGCCTCTTAAAGCATAAATAATATTATAATGGGACTATTCTTGTTACATTTGAAGGTTTTGGGACTTCGATTATTAAAGAAAATCAAGTTAATTAAGTACCACCCTAATGAAACAATTAATAAATTAAATGGAGAACTTTTACTAAATCCCCTTTGATGGCAATTTTCTTTTAATTTCATTTGATGGAATTCATTAATTAGCCATAATTAAACTTCAAAGTACTTTCTTTGGCCATTGTTTAAACATCAAATATGCCTTATGTTTGATGTTTATATAATAGGTAAATATTAATTAAAAAAAACCGACCAAGTGCGAGTCGGACTCGCACATGAAGCGTTCCGTAGCAGCAAGTATTTCAGTTGATTAAATGAAAGCAAATTGCGGTTTATGACGTATTAAAAAAACTACTTGCTAGATCTCGTTCAAACCAATTTTAGTTGTTATTTTCCATGGTAATGTACATCATATATTTTTTTCAGTTTTATGATTCTCTTATTTTAGAAGTTACAGGGGGAAGGACACAAAAGTTTTTTGAGTTTCAGTTCTATGTATGGCGACCCCCCAAAATTATTGTTCTTTTTCTATTTTTGTGTAAAAATCTTATTGCGGTCCACAGAATACATCTACTTACCAATTTTCAACAGTACAGCTCTTATAGTTTCGAAAAAAACTGGCTGTGATATACGGACGGACAGACAGACATGACGAATCTATAAGGGTTCCGTTTTTTGCCATTTGGCTACGGAACCCTAAAAACCTATATTTATTATATCGTTGCCAGACCGTTGACAAAAATATTAATTCCTTTTGGTTACAATCAATGATATTATTTAAAAAGAAGGGCATGTTACTAACGCGCGCTTTGTGAAGTCTTGAGACTAAGAAAGAAATACTTTTATTCATAATACGCAACCAATTCTTATTATAATAGGTACTTAAAACTATGAATCTAGGTAACTTTGCTGTGCATCATAAATGGGTGCCAATTTCAGCATTAGCTACAGCAACAATTGCTGAAGCGCTGGTATTCTAGTTGACCCCAGCGATTAAAGCCATATATACAATATGTAACTTAATTAACGCACATCCTGAAAATAGTTTGATCAGAATCTTTTACTGAATCGATTTATATCATTTTTAATATAGGTAATTTTTTATTCCAAAATAATTTAAACTACGGAAATTATCGTCATTATAACCCTGTACAGTCAAAACAAATTGAAATGGACATAACAATGCATATACAAATCAAATAAACAATTTAGTGTATGTAAGTCAAAGTAATAAGACTTATAAATCGCAGTTTTATTTGTATTCTTACAAATTCCATCATTCAACACAAAATAAAGAAAAATAAACTTTATTCCAAGAAACTAATTTAGTAAATAACAATGCATATACATGTCAAATAAAAAATTTAGTGTATGTATTATGATAACAACATAATATACTATTTGGGGTGTCTAAGGGTGTGCGTTAATTACGTTACATGTTGTATATATTACTAGCTATGCGCCGCGGTTTCATCCGCGTTAAAGTTGTTTTAACGGAAAAGAGAAACAAACACACATACATCCATACATCTATACTCACAAACTTTCGCATTTATAATATTAGTAGGATGGTACCTCAAGCGGTTTTGGCAGTGCTCGCGGGAATAGTTCGCAGATGGTTGATTTTTTCCTGCTTCCTTGACACTTATCGTCATATTTTGGACAATTACCGTAGCCTAGTTGGTAGTGCTCCTGCCTACAAAGCTGGTGGTCCTGGGTTCGAATCCCGGTAAGTGCAAATATTTGTGTGATGAGCACGAATATTTGTTTCTGAGTCATGGATGTTTTCTATGTATTTAAGTATTTATCTATCTATATAAGTATGTATATCGTCGCCTGGTACCCATAGTACAAGCTTTGCTTAGTTTGGGGCTAGGATGATCTGTGTGACATTGTCCCCAGTTATTATTATTATTATTAATTCTCACAATATCTTTATAAATTGTAGCCTATGTGTTATTCTGATGTATAAGCTATGAATATTGTACAAACTTACGCGCTTATAATATTAGTAGGATTTCCATATAGGTATTAAAAAAAGTTAAGAAAACAATTCTTTCGTCCATCTATTAATGTAAACTGGAGATCGCTCTTGTTCGAAATTCGACCATTTAGGTTCTATTATCATAGACATTAAAGGAAAATATAGCTTGTCAAAAAAAATCATTACACACACTACCTTGATTTTGACACTCTGTCAAATTTTTTTTTATTACAATAATTACCACATTAACCAGACACCTTATAAACGTACCTAAATATTTCTAGATACATACATATTCTACTAATATTATAAAGGTGAAAGTTTGTGACTGTGTGAGTACGTCATTTATAATAAAATGCCTAAGAGTTGGAAGGAGCTTCCATTACCATTGTTTAAAAAAAGACTTCGAAGCTTTTTAGTGGAGAAATCATATTATAACTTAAGTGGGTATTTGAATGAGAAAGATTTTTAAATTAGTATAATAATTTTCTTTGTATTCACTTTATACTGCATTATTTTAAAATTGTATGTAGCGGTAGGTTTTATTGTCTTTTGCATGCCTACATGGTAAAATATGGCTGAACTTGTTACCTATGTTTTTATGGCAACTATTACTGTTACCCATATTTGCAAAATAAAAATATCTTTATCTCTTTATCTTTCTCTTTATGTTTGTTACTTCTTCACGCCTAAACGGCTGGAGCGATTTTCATAAAATTTGGTGTGGAGTTAGCTGACACCGTGGATTAACACATAGGCTATGATTTATAAAGTTTAACGCGGTTAAAGCCGCGGGGCACAGCTAATTATAGATAAACTGGAGGTCGCACTTGTTCGAAATTCGACGATTAATGTTCTATTGTCATATACTATAGACATAAAAGACGAAAAAAAAAACTTGTGTGTACTTATGTACACGCGTTACAAGTTATACTTCTTAATATACAACTTGAACATAGTTATCAATTTTCATACCACCTAGAACTAACGTCATGCTGTTATTTTTACGATGCGCGCGCATCGTAAAAATTCACTCTCATACATTTTCATACCACCTAGAACTAACTTCATGCTGTTATTTTTACAAAAATTCACTCTCATAATTTTTCTCCATCGCGCCAAAAGAAGTATAACTTCAATAATATTAATCTGTTCTCAGTTTCTATTTCACTGAGAGTGTGTCAAAAGCATGGTAATGTTACAAAAACTTTTAATAACTATTATATAAAAATATTAGCTTTCTGCATTCATTGCATTTTATACTCCTCCACCGTAAAAAGGAGTACATAGTTTTTGTTTTGCGCATTAATATTATGATTCCCATAAACAAGGAAAAATAAATTGTTAAAATTAACATTAAATATATTATAGCTAAACAATTTAAGCGACAAGTTTATCAGAAAATAACATAAATAAGGAAACTCGCTGCGTAATTATATTCGTTGTTATTTGTACAGACGCTAGCACATCCAGCTACCCCAATCAAATTAATTTTATAGATTTTCAACTTTATCACATAAGCATAAGGTTCACTTTGACATGGGGAAATTTGACAGATTGCTTCAGTGTGCTGGCGTCTGTACATGGAATTACAAGATTATCGTATTTTGTATTATACCATTATCAATTCAATACTTTATTCACATGATACACGGTGTAATTACAAATTCATTTGTGTTATACTTAAATATATCAGAAGAATATCACAAGTAGGTTCCCTAAACTGGCGAGCATGTATGAAGAATATAATGACAGTAAACGAGGCAAAGGAGGTGTGCAAAGACTGTGGCAAAGGGAAATCCGTTGTCTCTGCCTACCCCTCTGGGAAAGCGTCAGTCTATGTATGTATGTAAATTATAACCTTTTATTAAAACAAGCAACGTATACATTTTAGTTCGGGTGCGCCAAAGTTCACCTAAATTTTCAACTCTGATATTTGGAAATCCGAAATGTTCTTCCTAACAATTAACACGCCCCAAGTATCTTTTTAAAAAAATATTCAATGTACAGTTTTCACTTTCCTATGATTTTATCATAATGTATATATTACACTTGGTAAATGTTTCTTTCTGAGTATGAGTAAGAATATTATGGTAATTAAGTTTATGGATAAATGCGTTCTGATAAAAAACAGAAGGAGTTTAAATATATTTACATTAATGATATTATTATTTACAATTTTCGGAAACATGAGTGTTATGAACATCCCGGTAGCATTAGAAATGATATGAATGAAAGCTTTAGGATGAAAAATTTTAGGAAGAGTAATCATGCTGATTACAAATCATTACGAAGAACAATTTCGGGTAAAGAACTTTAGGTGAGCCAATATGGACCCTTTTAGTTAATATAAGCTGTATTTTATTTATTTATTTATTTTTGGCTTACCAACAGTAATTTATACTAATACATAAGATAAATTCGGTACACAGAACAAATTCAAATAGGTATAGTTACTACTTATAGGCAAGCACCACAAGCTGAATATAAGCAAAGTGGGGTACAATTGTTACTTAAACTAAAATAATTAAGCTAAATATCAAGCTACAATAAGTGAAGAAAAAAAAATTAAGAATTAAAAAAAATCATTTGTTGCAATAATAAACAATGTTAGAATAATTAAATTTAATTCAATGTAAATTATAAAGTTAAAAATTAAGAATAATCAAAGATAACATTGAACAAATATATAAAATTTCATGCTATAGTGTTATATGTATATGTTTACGAAATGAATTGGGTGTAACAGCGTGCACATCAACAACGTCGCTGCAACCGTTTAAGAGTTTGCACAGCCGAGGGATTGCGGAGTTAGCTCCAAGGACGGTTCCTCTGAGTGGTGGGTAAAAAGGTGTGATTGGGGCACGCGGAATTCTGGTAGGAACTCTGTATCTTATTCTCGCTAAAAGAGGTGGATAGTCAATTTTATGCCGTAATAATTTGTAGGCAAAAAAGGCCTTAAATTACGTTTCTGCGTTTATGATGCGGATATATTAAAAATACAAATAACTTTTAAACTTCTCCAACGCTAAGTTAGCTGACTGCGAAGCTACCTAACCTACTAATAACCCGAGTTGACGTAAGGTAATGATAGCATTCGGATCCAAGCTATTTTCTTTAAATTCTTTTTGTTTTGGGAATCTGAGTCAAAATTTGACTATGTTAGTTCTGTTGATCTTACTTCATACTCTAAAAACAGTTCAAAAACATCAACAAGTAACAATTTTACATTAATAAGACAGTACAGACGCCAGCACATCTGTCAAATTTATTTAATAGATTTGAACTTTATCACAAAAGCGTAAGGTGCACTTTCAATTGGGGAAATTTGATAGATTGAGGTAGCTTAATGTGCTGGCGTCTGCAGGTACGTACTGTCCTCTATCCATATATATTTTTCTAGCTGTGCCCCGCAGTTTTACCCGCGTTAAACTTTATTAATTATCTCAGCTCCTCTCCCGTAGGGGATAGCGTGATAATATGTAGCCTATATGTTGACCCAACGTCTTAGTGTCTTAGTAATATTCATGCAAAATTTGAAGTATATCCATGCAGTACTTTTTGAATTTAGCCCGGACATACATACAGACAAACAGACAAAAATTCTAAAAACTATATATTTGACTTCGATATCGATTGTAGATTACGCCCCAAGTATCCTTTAAAAAAAATATTCAATGTACATGTTCTGACTTTTTTTGTTCTGATTTTATTATATCTATAGATTACACTTGGTAAATGTTTCTTTCTGATTATGAGTGAGAATATTATGGTGGACTTTCAATTGGGGAAGTTTGACAGATTGAGGTAGTTTGATGTGCTGGCGTCTTTAGGTACATACTAACACAAGGCTAGTTTACTTATGGCTTTATACAGAAATATTGCCTGCTCAGACATAGTCGCAGACAGGATACAAAAAAAAACCTACGTCCAAGACATTTTTAGTATAATTATTCAAGCTACTGCTGTGTATTTGCTGTGTGGTGATGGCGGCGAATATCAGAACATCATCGTCCCATCTCATCCAGGGGGGGGGGGGGGCGTAGAAGTAGACTCGAGGATAATATATCTCAGAGAACGGGCAGCAGCGTCTCTCTGTGTACTATGGCCATCATACTGCGATCGCCAACCTGCTGCCATGCGTGGCGATTATAGAAATTCCTCCAAGATGATACTTGGAGGAGGCTTTTGTCCAGCAGTGGGCTTCTTATAGCTGTTATGATGATCCAAGCTATTTGGGAACTGCCTTGTTAAAATAGTAAATGCATTCTCTATTCTTCTATCATAATCCAATAGACTGCTATCCGCCACAAGGGGGACGCAGGACTTACAATGGCCTTACGATACGGAGATTTAACAATTCACATTGACTGCACGTGTGTCGCCTCGCCGCTTCCTATCACGGGTTCGAGTCCCGCGCCGGACAACTGTCAAACTGTTGTTCTTAGTCTGGATGTAATTTGTGTCCGTTTATTATGTTTGTAAAGTACACACAGGGATTAGGTTCCCTAGTGCGGGCGATGTCTTTTATAAAAAGAAGAAAAAACACCCAAATTTTTTAAGATAAAATAGCAGTAGTAACTGAGAGCTGTTCGTGACTGAGTAATCTCATTAATACTTATTAAACGACACGTTAATGGAAACCGGGACCTCGGGAATTCTTTGAGCACAAATTTTTCATTTTCCTTTCTTTGGCTGGTTTTTAATGGAAATACTTATAAATATAATATAATAATAATATCTGGGGACAATGTCACACAGATCATCCTAGCCCCAAACTAAGCAAAGCTTGTACTATGGGTACCAGGCGACGATATACATACTTATATAGATAGATAAATACTTATATACATAGAAAACATCCATGAATATCGTGGTCATTGAGTGGCTTCTCTAGCAAAGCTATGAGGAGAGTAAAGCAGGCCTGATAGTAATGACATAGTGCCTACATACTACAAACACACAACACTTACATATACACACTCACACACATACATTCACTTATGTATAATAGTAGTAAATTTTGTTTTAATATTTGTATTTCTTTTTTATTATTGTATCATTTTGTTTATTTTTTTAATTTCGTTCTTTTGTTATTCCGCTAAGTTATTGATTGTTCTACGTGGATCCGAGGGGAGACCTGGTGACTTGTACAGGTAATATTAATAATGCCTCGTTGGTCTATCGGTAGCGTGTTCAACCGCAGAAAATGAGGTCCTGGGTTCAAATCCCGGGTCGGGCCAAAAAGTGATTTTGCGATATTTCCGTAAAAAGACATTTTTCAGTATCAGCCCGAGTTGGCGGTATTACACCCCCGTGCCTCGGAGAGCACGTAAAGCCGTCGGTCCTGTGCCTGATCTCTTTCCGGTCGTGTCGCTAGTCGTCCCATCGGATCGTGAGAGTGATGGAATAGAAAGTGCCCCCGTGTTTGCGCACACACTTGTGCACTATAATATGTCCTGCGCAATTGGCTAATCTCCATTGAGAATGGGCGCCGTGGCCGAAATTCGGCCGGGAAGACATCATTTATCTCTGGCACCAGCGATACACAATCTGAACAGATACTGAACGGAAATACAATGATATCTAAGTAGTTCACATTTCGGTTTTGGTGATAAATAAACGAAATGCATTATTTATTACTAGTTATGGTGACGGCATAGAATATCATCACCCTATCTCATCCCGTGGGGGGCGTAGAAATCGACCGAGGGAATACCTACCAGAGAACGGGCAGCAGCGTTTTTCTGTGAACTATGACCATCAAACTGCGATCGCCAACCCGTCTGCCAAGCGTCGCGATTATGTCATACTAGCTGTGCCCCGCGGTTTTACCCTCGTTAAACTTTATTAATTATAGCCTATGTGTTAATCCAGGGTCGCAGCTAACTCCATACCAAATTTTATTAACATCGGTCCAGCCGTTTAGACGTGAAGAAGTAACACACATACACACTCACAAACTTTCGCCTTTATAATACATTGTACATTGAATATTTTTTAAAAAGGATACTTGTGGCGTGATCTACTATCGATATCGAATCCAAAAATATAGTTTATAGAATTTTTGTCTGTTTGTTTGTTTGTCTGTATGTATGTCCGGGCTAAACTCAAAATATACAGCATGGATTTATTTCAAATTTTGCATGAATATTACTAAGAGGTCGGGTCAACATATAGGTTACATATTATCACGCTATCACCTACGGTGGAGGAGCTGTGATCATTTCTCAAGTTTAACGCGGGTAAAACCGTGGGGCACAGCTAGTATCAAATATGTACCTCCAGATTAATAGTCACCAATAAAATCTCGGTCGTCTTCTTTTCTATAAGATTATATTGTGTGATACCCCAATTATTTGGGGAGGCTTTTGTCCAGCCGTGGACGTACATTGGCTGACATGATGAGTTATTTATACTATTATTATCTGCGGTTAACCTTGCTACCGTTGCACAAACAAGTCTGACCAGCATACAAATAAAGTAATAATATAACATGAGAAAAATATATGCTAGACGTATTTATACACTATAACTTTCGCGTATCATAATCATATATGAACATTGTTAACAGGTATTAACGCGACTAACCTTATTGTTATTTTCCCGACGTTTCGACCAAGTTGCATTGATCGTGGTCACGGGATGACTGGCGCAGCGGTGTTTCTCTGCTATTGAGGGCATCGAGTATTTTACTACCTTAACTAGGGTAGTCGGGAAAATAACAATAAGGTTAGTCGCGTTAATACCTGTTAACAATGTTCATATATAATAGACGTATTTATATAAAAATATAAATATACAAACTTAATGATAATAATATGCGAGAATTCGTCGCGTCAGCGTCATAATCTTCTACGTGTATATGTTACTTTATTTATAAAATGGCATATTAATTATTCAAACAGACACATGTTTTATTAAAAAAAAACGATCTGATTTGTGACTAGGTACCCAAAAATGGCTTATCAAAACCAAGCTAAAATGTTGCCATGCTAAAATATTTCCCGGAAATTGTGCAAATATTTATTTAATAAAGATTTAAACTCATTCTATTTTCAAAATTTCGCTTTTGCAGTTTTCCCTTCTAAACATACCTAGTTATGATATAAAAAGGCTTATTATTCAAACAGACAAATGCTTTATTAAAAACTACCTGATTTGTGAATAAAATGTCCCGCCCAAAAAAGGAGAAGGCTAAAATGCTGCCATGCTAAAATAATTCCCGGAAATTGTGCAAATATTTATTTAATAAAGATTTAAACTCATTCCATTTTCAAGATCCGTATCGCTTCTTATTCCACTTTTGCAGTTTTCGCTCGTAAACATACCTAGTTATGTTATTGTAAATACAGACGGCGCCATTAATATTTGTGAAATGAATAACCGGTCTGTAAACAGAAATTTGCGTCCATACAATTGAACACATAATTTATTCAAACAAGAAATGACCGCGACACCCAGTCTGTTGTCATGTGTTAAGCCATTGTTCCGTGATCCGTGCTATTGGAAAATATTCTTTATTTTTGAGTATATAAAATTGGAAAAAGTGGTCTGCCTATACTGGTCACAGAACAATAGCATGTCGTAAATTGTCAGGTGGCATACCTATTTTAATGAGTTGTGTAGCGTCTTTGTATTAATGCTTATAAAGAGAAAAATAAAATTTGTATTTTTTTAAAATAGTCTTGAAAACCCAATCCGGATGGCTACCGTCTAATTCGTCGATTATCGTGATCGGCGTTCAAATAAAAGAAGGTTAAAAATTACTAAATCATTCGTTCAATCGGCTTCCATGAGCACATGTGATGTCATAAATGGCCCGGAATCGATTTTTAACGTAGAAGCCAATTGAATGAATGATTTCGTAATTTTTAACCTTGATGTATTTGAACGCCGATCGCGATCTGGGGCTCTACCGGCTAAGTCACCGAACATAGATTTCTTGAATGGCGTTCAAATAAATAAAGGCTGAAAATGAATTAACCAATCGTTAAATAGGCTTCAACGTTGAAAATCGATTCCGGACCATTTATGACGTCACATGTGCTCATGGAAGCCGATTTAACGATTGATTAACTCATTTTTAACCTTAATTTATTTGAACGTCTCTCAAGAAATTGATGTTCGGCGACTTAGCCGGTAGAGCCCATAAATGGTCC
The DNA here is from genome assembly GCA_951640165.1 of Pseudoips prasinana. Taxonomy (NCBI): domain Eukaryota; kingdom Metazoa; phylum Arthropoda; class Insecta; order Lepidoptera; family Nolidae; genus Pseudoips; species Pseudoips prasinana. The sequence goes on from OX621260.1 coordinate 6,406,302, forward strand.
GGAATCGATTTTTAATGTTGAGGCCGATTGAACGAATGATTTCGTAATCTTTAACCTTCATGTATTTGAACGCCGATCACGATCAGATCCACTAATGGAGTATACTGTCCTGCCATGGAATCACGCGTGTCAATAAGGTCCTGTTGATTATCTATGTTGCTGGGTTAGACAGTAAGGTTCCGTAGGAGAGCTAACAGCAGTTCATCGATGGACACAATGTGAACAGGGGGCTACCGGCTAAGTCGCCGAACATCGGGATAGTGATCGGCGTTCAAATAAATAAAGGTTAGAAATGACTAAATCATTCGTTCAATCGGCTTCCATGAGCACATGTGACGTCATAAATGGTCTGGAAACGATTTTTAACGTTGAAGCCGATTAAATGAATGATTTCGAAATTTTTACCTTCACCTATCTGAACGCCGATCACGATCAGATCCACTAATGGAGTATATTGTCCTGTTGAATTACGCTTGTCAGTAAGGTCCTGTAGTTTATTTATGTTGCTGGATTAGACAGTGGGATTCCGTAGGTAGTAGAGACGATAACAGCAGTTCATCAATGGACACAGTGTTACCAGGACGCGAAGATTTGATGCTAAAAGATCAACTTGCATCTCAACTCTGTATAAAATGTCAAAGAAATCATCACGCACATATTTTGCTTTCGGTTATTAAGTTATTTATAGGTGTGAGTTTCCATTGAGGAGTGATTTAAATCACTAATTATTTTCCTTTTTGGACGTTTTTGTTAAACTTTATGATCGCTAAATAGCTTTCCAAGCTCGAAACCCTCCAAATGGCAGCGTTGTGGAAACCTTTAGGGGAGTCTGTGTAGCAGTGGGCGATATCGGGCTGATGATAATTGCCATTAATGCTATAACATCCAAAAATTAACGCTAATATTAGGCCAAAAATAGATCCAGAATGCTTAGGTGCTAACTGTACGATGAAGTAAAACCTAACAGAAGTTCGCCTATGGCTTTTTTTCTTATGGACCTTGAATTAGCGTTTGTTAGTATTCAGTGCGGATGCAATCAATTTACATAATGGTAAGGAATTATCGAGTTTTGGTGATTTTTCACGCTGGCGTCGTAAAATAGATTGTGTTGTTGTATTATTATAGCATAGAATATAGCTTTTGATTGCACGTGTAACGTATCAGTTAAGATAGTCGCCTCGCCAGCCGCCTCGTGTCCCGGGTTCGATTTTCGCGCAGGAATACTATTATTGTGAGCCATAAGTTAAAGTACATCCAGACTCAGGACGTCTGGATGTTCTTTGTGTCCGTCAATTATATGTTTGTTAAGTATCCCGCGATGAAGGGAATTATTTTAAATTATTAAAAAAAGTTTATGTTCAAATAAATAAAGGCTAAAAATGAATTAACCAATCGTTAAATAGGCTTCAACGTTGGAAATAGATTCCGGGCCATTTATGACGTTACATGTGCTCATGGAAGCCGATTTAACGATTGATTAACTCATTTTGAACCTTTATTTATTTGAACGCCATTCAAGAAATCGATGTTCGGCGACTTAGCCGGTAGAGCCCATGTCATAAATGGTCCGGAATCGATTTTTAACGTTGAAGCCGATTGAACGAATGATTTCGTAATCTTTAACCTTCATGTATTTGAACGCCGATCACGATCAGATCCACTAATGGGGTATACTGTCCTGCCATGGAATCACGCATGTCAATAAGGTCCTGTTGATTATCTATGTTACTGGGTTATACAGTAAGGTTCCGTAGGAGAGATAACAGCAGTTCATCGATGGACACAATGTCACCAGGCGGCTACCGGCTAAGTCGCCGAACATCGGGATAGTGATCGGCGTTCAAATAAAATTTTTAAAAAAAAAGCAAAATATCGTTACTGTTATAAAATAAATCTTATTGTAAATAATTTCCTACAATCCGTGTACCTAAATATCTATATGTACCTCGAAATAATTATAAATTAATTATATATTAGGTCTTTACCTATGAAATTGCCGTTCTGCAGTACTGGCCATTTCAAATCAAAATAATTTTTGTTTGGCTAAGAATTCTAATTTCAAATTAATTTTATTTTAAAAACATGGATTCTTTTTTCCAAAAGTAGTCATTTCTTTATTGATTAGTGTTACATTTTCATCGCATTTCAATCTTTTTCGTCATCATGGATACGTTAAAAATTCGAGTAATTATGGAATATGAGTACCGTCGTGGCAGCAACGCGGCACAAGCGGCACGCAACATCAACGACGTTTACGGAGCTAACACTACAAACCAACGCACCACCTGTTATTGGTTTGCTCGCTTCCGTTCTGGAAATTTCGACCTGAAAAATGAACCTCGCGGTCGTCCGAAGACTTTGGTCGACAATGACGAATTAAAGGCGGTTGTGGAAGCTGATGATACACAATCTACGGCTGAATTAGCAGCAGCTTTCGACGTTAGCGTCAAAACAATATTGGTCCATTTGCGTCAAATTGGCAAGGTAAAAAAGCTTGACAAATGGGTGCCCCACGAACTCAATGATCGCCAGCGCGAAGTACGCGTCGAGACGTGCCTTGCACTACTCAACAGACACACAAATGAAGGAATTTTGAACCGCATTGTTACCTGCGATGAAAAATGGATTCTGTTTGATAACCGCAAGCGCTCAGCAAGTTGGTTGGATCCTGGTTCAGCACCTAAACAATGCCCTAAACGAAAACTTACCCCTAGAAAAGTGATGGTCACTGTTTGGTGGTCTAGCGCCGGTGTGATTCATCACAGCTTCTTACCAAACGGGGTGAGCATTACTGCAGATGTGTACTGTGAAGAACTGAGCACAATGATGGAGAAGCTGGCGCATCTCCAACCAGCATTGGTCAATCGCTCGTCTCCGCTGCTCCTGCACGACAACGCGCGACCTCATACTGCACAGCAGACGGTCTCCAAGTTGCAAGAACTGGGGTTGGAAGCTCTCCGTCATCCGCCCTACTCACCAGACCTTGCGCCTACAGACTACTACTTTTTCCAGAATTTGGATAACTTCTTGGCGGGAAAAAAATTCAATACCCGAGAGGCAGTACAAAATGCCTTTGAAGAATTTGTTGCCTCCCGTCCAGCTGATTTCTTTAAGAAGGGCATCAATAAACTGCCACTGCGATGGCAAAGATGCATTGATTGCATGGGTGATTACTTCGATTAATACAAATAAAAAAATTCATGAAAAAAATTCGTTTAAATTTTTTCATACAAAACGGCAATTTCATAGGTAAAGACCTATTATTAATGCGAACATGTTCTGACTATCAAGCGCTTTTTTAAAGTCGATGTGAATAAAAACCTTTTTTATTTTATTTTATTTTAACACGTTATGTCTATAGAAAAATATTAAACAAAATGGGGTAGTTAAAGAAAGAAATATATAATGATTCGCTTGTAGCTCAGTTGAACATTAATGGTCAAACTAGTATAGGAAGCACATTTATAGAGCTATTATGATTATTGCGATAAATGCTATAAAACCAAAAATTACCGCTAATTTTAGGCCAAAAATAGAGCTAGAATGCTTAGGTGCTAACTGTACGATGAAATAAAACCTAACAGCAGTTCGCCTATGGCTTTTTTTTTATTGTGGACCTTGAATTAGCGTTTGTTAGTATTCAGTGCGGATGCGATAAATTTACATAATGGTAAGGAATTATCGAGTTTTGGTGATTTTTCACGTCGGCGTCGTATAATAGATTGTGTTGTTGTATTATTCGCTTGAGGCCTGCTCACAACTTATTATTTGATTAGAATACGCCTCGTCGCCTCGCCACTTTGTGCCAGGTTAGATACCCGCGTAGGACTACTATTTGTGTGACCCATAAATAGTATTCCTGAGTCTGGCAAAATCACACTAAAGTTAAAAAGACACAATACTGCACCTTTATCGAAGAATTGTCTCCGTATGGGCCCAAAAATGTTCAATAAATTACCAAAATCTTTAAAAACCATTATTAACATACACCATTTTAATTTTAAATCGCAACTTTAGCAATTTTTAATTGAAATGGCTTACTACTCTATCAATGAGTTTTTAGATGACAAAAACATAACATAAGAAATGTCCGATCTATTTATTAGTCTACCCTATTTATGAAACGTTTTTCTTAAGCTTGCTCTTCAAAATTTGTACGCCTTGCAAGGCAAAACATAGTGATACAACGCGATTTTATACCATGTACCATATTACCTATCTTAATTAAATAAATTACTTTGACTTTGACTGGGTGTAAGTACTTTGTATCGGTCAATTATATGTTTGTAAAGTACCCCGCGACCCAGGGAATAATTTCCCAATTGTGGGCGTTGTCTTAAAAAAAGGTTTGTGCTAGATTCATGTTTAGGCATATTTTTTATGTGGCTGACTGCGACAAATAATAATATGACCACCCAACCCGTGGGTATAAAAATTCTAAATATTTTGTCAAAAGTATTCAAAATTCTAAACACAGGCATTTTTTTGCCTATTTGTTTAAACTTAGGCAAATAATGCCAGTGTTAGGATTCTACGGTTTTCCGATAACAAAAATAAAACGAAATATAAACGTGTTTACGTGTGTGCGTGTGTGCGTGTGTGCGTCTGCGTGGGCGTATGCGTGTGTGTGTGTGCGCTTGTGTTGTGTTGCTACTTTGTGTGTCCCAGAAGAGCCTCTTTAAGAAACATACATTTTCTTGTTTTTTTGTGTGTTTTTATTGAATTAATATTTTTTAATGATGTACAGACGCCAGCACATTAAGCTACCCCAATCTGTCAAATTTCCACAGTTGAAGTAGAACCTTATGCTTTTGTGTTAAAGTTGAAAATCTATAAAAGATATTTGATAGATTGGGTATTGGGATTGGGTAGCTTGATGTGCTGGCGCCTGTACCTAATTGAGTTGCTCGTTTTTAAAATTGGTTCCATGCAAACAAGGTTTTAACTATTCTGGCGTTATTATTATAATTATTTGTTCTATGTTTGGGTATTATTTATCTATAACTAGCTGTGTCCAGCGGTTTTACCAGCGTTAAACTGTATAAATTATAGCCTATGTGTTAATCCAGAGTGTCAGCTAACTCCATACCAAATTTTATTAATATCGCTCCTGCCGTTTAGACGTGAAGAAGTAACAAACATACACACTCACAAACTTTCGCCTTTACAATATTAGTGTGATATGTTTATATTTAGAAATATATAAGTACGTTTATCACTGTCTGGTAAGCATTGAAGAAAGGCTCTACCTAATATCAATTGAGCATTGTGGTGTGAAAGAGGATGTAGGTACAAAGATTGAAGAAGTGCTGAGATGGTTTGGGCATTTAGAAAGGATGAATGGAAGAAGATTTACAATAAAAGTATACCTGGCATGTGTCAATGGTACGGAAGCCAGTACATTAAGCTATCTCAATCTGTCAAATCCCCCCAATTCAAAATGAACTTTATGCTTTTGTGATAAAGTTGAAAATCTATAACAGACATTTTGACTGATTGGGGTAGCTGGATGTGCTGGCGTCTGTGCAACCGGAAGGGGAAGACCTCGTAGAACATTGTCTGACCAAATCGGAGATATTCCCATGAAGAATATAATTATGAAAGTAATCGAGGCAAAAGAGGTGTGCAGAGATCGTGACAAATGGAAATCCAGTCAAAATACAAAATCAATATTTAGTGTTAATTCCGCTAATTGTCAGTTTAATCATGCTGGGATGCAATTTGCACCGCCCTCCCGCCCGCAAAAGTGTGCACATGCAAGAAGGACAATATAAAAAGCAAATTACATGCGCCAGTACGATACCCAACACGTGTTTCGGTCCTCCACGGACCATTCTCAAGGGCTGCTAACTCGTCGAGTGCTCGAAGGAGACTAAAAGCCAACGAGGCGAGCGCTCTTTTATATACTACCAACCGCATGGACAATTATTTCTAACTACCCCCAAATATTCGTAGTAAAGGAGATGAAACTAAATTTGTTTGGTCATTCAACAATGCAAAACTATTACTGCTATGTTTTAATATTTCTAATTGTTCCAACACGTGTTTCGGTCCGTGGAGGACCGAAACACGTGTTGGGTATCGTACTGGCGCATGTAATTTGCTTTTTATATTGTCCTTCTTGCATGTGCACACTTTTGCGGGCGGGAGGGCGGTGCAAATTGCATCCCAGCATGATTAAACTGACAATTAGCGGAATTAACACTAAATATTGATTTTGTATTTTGATTGTTATGGATTTCCGCAAAGTAACGCCTGATTCCATTACTTAAATGGAAATCCGTTGTCTCTGCCTACCCCTGTGGGAAACAGGCGTGAGACTTATACAGAATAGACACCATTACCTTCCACAATGGTATGTTAAAATTTATCACTTTAAAAATTGGTGTGGGTGGGCAGTGTAGACATATTGACCTCCAAATGGATAATGTATGATAATATATGCTATCGTTCGCTATCGCGTATAGCAACATATTATTGTAATGTATAATTGATAGACACCTAACGACAAGCAGATAGTAATTCTATTTGATTGATCAAAAGGGAGCCGGGATTACTCATTCATTATCTATACATATAATAAAATCGTAGGAAAGTCAAAACTGTACATTGAATATTTTTTTTAAAGGATACTTTGGGCGTGATCTACAATCGATATCGAAGCCAAAAATATAGTTTTTAGAATTTTTGTCTGTTTGTCTGTATGTATGTCCGGGCTAAACTCAAAAAGTACTGCATGGATTTACTTCAAATTTTGTATGAATATTACTAAGAGGTCGGGTCAACATATAGGCTACATATTATCACGCTACCACCTACGGGGGAGGGGCTGTGATAATTTATAAAGTTTAACGCGGGTAAAATCGCGGGGCACAGCTAGTTTAAAATAATATTGAGTGCACGGTTGCTGCAGCGGTTAAGGCAGTCTCGGCACTTGGTGTCCCGGGTTCGATTCCCACAGGACAACTATTCGTGTGACCCATAAGTAGTTGTTTTTTTTTTTTTTTTAGGGCAACAAACAGTTACACTGATGGTATATAATAAATAGCTTAAATGCTAAAAGTAACTTACAGTGGAACCAGCCCCGTCGTCCACAAATTATTTTTACAATTTTGTACCCAATGTATATCCTTTACACTGAAGTAGTACGACAGAAGTGAGAATCATTATACTATACTATACTACTATACTAAATAACACTGTAAATAAAAATATTCATCCAGTTATACAAAATATAAATAGTTAATATACACTTCATATGGAGCAAGTCCTTATGAAGAAAATATGATTTCAGTAATCTCTCTTTTAAAGCTTGACGGTGAACTTGCAAAGAATTCCACATCAGTGAAATTTGTGTTATACAATTTTTTTATTGTTTGAATCTGAATGTGCTTTGTGACGTAAAGTACTCCGCAATGTATGAATTACTTTAACATTGTTGTTAGTGGTAGTTTTTCATACCTCTGAAAGTTAAGCTAGTCTAGCGGTAACATGTTTAGCCGCTGACAATGAGGACCTGGGTTTAAATCGCAAGGCAGGCCAGAAAGTGATTTCGAGATTTTTCTGCAAAGATAAAGAAAATCAAATATGTGTTTGTGCACTCGTGCGCACTATAATATGGCCAGTCTTCATTGGGTCTTCACTAGCCATCGATAGTTGTAAGTAAATGTAAGATAATTTTTAAGCGGAAGATTTCTTTTTTTAAAAGACTACGCCCGCAGTAGGGAATATAATCCCTGTGTCGCGGGGTACTTTAAAACATATAATAGACGAACACAAATTACATCCAGACTTAGAACAACTATTTATGCGTGACACAAATAGTTGTCCGGCGCGGGTTTCGAACCCCCGACATGTTGCGGCAAGGCGACTGTTTTAGCCGCTGCGCCACACAAGTAGTCAGAGTTGCCAAAGTATATGTAAGATCGTTTTTAAGCAGATGATATTAATATATCGCTTGTTTGTTGCAACACTGTCATAACTAAAAAAACGTAATTTTTCAGGAGAGCGATTTTAAAGATTTAATTTGAGTTACACATCTAAATTATAAATAAAGTACTGGCAAGCCTTATGTGATAGATTTGTTCATTACTGTACTTGTAAAGGCATGTACTAAAATATATATAAATATTGTCTTTGTCTAGTAATAAATAAAAAACGGGAAGTAGTCCCCACTTGTGTCTTTGTTGCAGAAAATAAATAAATCTTAAAAGTATTTTCCCAAAATAGGTCATTCTTACACCACAAACATATGCGAAAGTTTAACAAAATTTGTTAGTTAAACAAATAATGACACTATTGCAGAAAAGGTTGAATTCATTTTAAATAAATAAAACAGTTTCTACAGGTTTTAACCATTATTCTTTAGTTGCAAAATAAAGAAAAATAATCAACTTTATATAAATCTTTTTGTATTTTACCTACGTACTTATTAGAAAAACATTAGGTTGGGGAAAATGTCATTTCGCATTATAGTATGTATGAACTTGTCATAAAATCTCTTTGGCTATACTAATTTGTATCTGGCTGGTTTTGGTATCATTGAAAGTTTAAATTTTAAAGAGCATAATTCCAAATATAAATTAGGAAAATGTGTGTTTTCATTTGTTTTTCGTACTGTCAAAATGAGTGAATGTAATGAAAAAATTCGATTCATTTTAAAAAATTACTACAAAAAAGGTAAAATGCAACGCAAGCCCCAAAAAACTTTTGCGATGTTTATAGACCTAGTGCAGTATCTGTGAGAGTAGCAAAAATTTTATTTAAGCGTTTTCAATCCGGAAATGTTGATGTCAAAGATGCACGTCGCTCTGTTGCCCTATTACGGATAAAATGAATGCCATTTCTGAAAAAGTGGAGCAAGATCGGCATGTCAGTAGTTAACGACGTAGCTGAAGAACTGGAAATTGACCACAAAACAGTTTTGGCGCATTTGAAAAAAAACTGGGTACACATAAAAGCTCGATATGTGGGTACCTCACGAGCTCACTGAAAGAAACCTAATGAACCGTGGTCTCATTTGTGATTATTTATTAAGACTTGAATGAAACCGAACCATTTTTTAAGAAGCTGATAACTGGTGATGAAATGTGGATCACGTATGATAAGAACGTCCGAAAAAGGTCGTGGTCAAAGGCCGGTCAGGCTTCACAGACTATGGTGAAACCGGGGTTAACTCGCAACCAGGTGATGCTGGGTGTGTGGTGGGATTGTAAGGGCATTATTCATTATGAGCTGTTACTACCAGGCAGGACCATCGATTCTGAACTCTACTGCGAACAACTGATGACATTAAAGCAAGAAGTTGAGAGAAAGTGGCCGGAATTAATCAACAGAAGGGGTGTGGTTTTTCATCATGTTAACGCTAGACCTCACACATCTTTAGCCACTCAGCAAAAATTAAGAGAGTTTGGCTGGGAGGTGTTAATGCATCCGCCGTATAATCCTGACCTTGCACCTTTAGACTTCCACCTGTTTCGGTCTCTTCAGAATTCTTTAGGCAGTGTCAGGTTAACATCACGAGAGGACTGCCAAAACCACGTGTTGCAGTATTTTGATCAGAAGTCCCAAAATTTCTATAGCAATGGGATCATGTCCTTACCTACAAGATGGCAAAAAGTTATCGAACAAAATGGTAACTACATACTTTAGTTAAATGTAAATAATAATAACAATGTTAAAAATTGATATGAATTTTCTTAAAAAATGCGAAGTAACTAGTCATTAGAACTATTGCCTCCTGTGTCGTGTATTCTACTTATCGTAGGTCCGTAATCGCTATCTCTATCAGAATCATCACATTCTTCTTCGGGTTCAAATAAAGGTGGTTTACTAGTAGAAGCTGTGCAAAAAGATAAAATGGTAAAAGTAAGAAACTATCCTATAAAGTAATTTGTATAAATTCTTGGCGATGACTGTGCCCTTATCCTGCAATGACGGAATTTGCTTTTGAGTGCTTCTGTTCTCAAACTCCGTTTCGTCTTCGCTTGATGTACTAGACGAATTAGATGAATTTGAAGAATTAGAGCTGGATGAAACAGAGGATTATGCCAATGTCAGGGCAGTTGTGGTATTGTTACTTCCGGTAATGGAATTTATTTCTCCATGTCTGCGCTTTATTTTGCCTCAATAAGATTAACTAATAATCGCCCGCGCGACGCCGAGAACAAATAGGAGAGAAACAATTAACATCAAAATAATATTTTGTTTGTTGCAATAGTAACATATCTCATAATAATACTAAAAAATTCTGAATGTTTTCTGTTAGAACGGTATAATTCAAAATAGGACTTTTAGTTTTCAATGTTGAAATGCTTTGTTATTATTACAATAATGACTTAACGTTAAATAATAAAAAAACACCCTTAGTTTTACGTGCAATAGCGTCATTTTGTTTAATAATACAAAACAATTTAACTCAGTTTTTGTTGCAATAGTGTCATAATACAAAATAATTCCATATTGTACAAAATGATTAATGTGAGAATAGCTCTTACCATATGTTACAAGAACGTATTAACTCCAAATATGGCGTCCTTGAGAAACACGATGCGTGCTTCTGCGTCGACCACTTTTGAGTAACTGAGATAGCACTATATTGAAACAAACGAATGCCCTCTCTATGAGCGTGCAAAAACGACATGTGTAGCCACCTAGCGGATTCGTGTGGAAGGATCTTTATGCCATTCTAGTACTAAAAAATATACTAATCAAAGAGTATTTTTTCACATAATCCGAAAATTCCGTGTTTTTGAGATATGTCACTCTTGCAATAAACAAGCGATATGTACTTCGAATATTATTTAAATGGTGTTGAGGTATGAGATGTACGCGCATGTCTGGACTGCCAGTCTGGACATCCATTGTTCTATCAACAATAAATCGCATGACTAGACTAGGTGATGCAATATGACTTTGAGTAGGGTTGCTACCTTAGAATTTTAGATATCTGTGGTTGCTACACTTTCAATATTTTCCCAATATTATTCAATTTCAAAAATAATGCAGTCATGCAGTAGAAATGTCCCTGCGGGAGACCCGATGCGAGTCCAACCTACCCATCGGCTAAACCTAACCTGCAGCAGACTTCTACTGGTGCCTGAGGGGACGAACCCCGGGGGAACGCGGGTATGCTGCTGCATGCACGTGGCGGCAGTAGAGGACACTTCTCTTACTGCCACCGCAGCCCTGAGGAGAGTTGGGCTACCAGCTGCCGCCTCAATAAGAGGAGATAAAATAGTCTACCACGCTGGCTGTCAAAATCGTTTTCGAGAATTCTCATACATACATACATGTATGTCTTATTATCCTTCACCGTTTTAAGTACGAGACGATGAATTTCTAATTCTTTATTCTTCTATCTTCTTCTTTCTTTTCTTATCGTATGGGTAGTGGTGACCCTAGTGGCAGAGTTGCTCAAACCGCCCAGTAGGCCTCTGACATGGCTTAACGACTGTTGTCTAATGACTACAACCGGGACCGACAGCTTGTCGTGCTCTCCGAAGCACGGAGACGCTCATAAATCAAACCACTTTGGCTGTCACCCATCTATGGACTGACCGCGAGCCTAGTTGCTTTACCTCGCCGATCGCTTACGGACCGGTAAGAGTATTTAGCTATGAGCTATGTATAGATCTCTAACATATAGCCGGGCTTAACGGGTATTTTCTTACTAGAAAAATCTCGATAACACTGTCTCGCTCGACCTCTGTTTGACAGTCACACAGACAATTTAAGTGAAAGACAATTACTTAGTCATCCATTTGTCAACACCACAGAATGTATAACGAACATAAGCTAATTGTGATTGTAATTAATTCGCTCATTAACATTAAACACGTTAAAGTGAGAAGTTTAAAACTTTACTTATAATTACTGTGGAAGAAACCCAAATTATCTATACATAAACATCATTACCATAGTAATGGTAATGATGTTGACGGTCACCGTAGCCTAGTTGGTAGTGATCCTGCCTACGAAGCTGGTGGTCCTGGGTTCGAATCCCGGTAAGTGCAAATATTTGTGTGATGAGCACGAATATTTGTTTCTGAGTCATGGATGTGTTCTATGTATATAAGTATTTATCTATCTATCTAAGTATGTATATCGTCGCCTGGTACCCATAGTACAAGCTTTGCTTAGTTTGGGGCTAGGATGATTTGTGTGACATTGTACCCAGATATTATATTTATATTATTTATTTATTTATAGTACCGTGTAATGGAGAATCGCCACAGGCAGTCAGAAACCTAACAGAATTGGGAACGTCAAGTCGTCTAACTATAATAATTACAATAATATTGACTACTACTACTATGATACTATGCCGTTAGGCGATTCGTACACTGCCACGTGGAACGCTGCGGGGTGCGTGACGCCAGAGAACTGCACCATCATGCAGATTTCTCCGCACGAACGCGCGAAGCTGCAGTATAGTCATGCGGTGGCCTTAGGCGATTAACACACTGCTACGCACCTCGCTGCATGTTGCATGTCGACGCATCTACGCGCGTACTTGCGGTGCAGATCTGCATCAGCGTGCGGGTTTTTTACGGATTCACGCGGGATGTTGTATTGTGTGCATTCATGGTGGCTCTGACTCATTTCATTTAATGCAGTTGGCTGAGGTGACAAATACCCTTCCAAAATTCCACGGCACGGTGGGGCTCGGTGTGCCATACCTTACGTCTCGCCCCGCACCCACGCGCGGGGTTGCATTTTTCTCCGCATGGAGGCGTGTGATCTGCAACTCTGCGCGTGAATGCGTTTTCTGTGTGTTGAACTACAACGTAGAATCTAGTTTGTAAAAAAGTATCTATGTTTGTATAGATAACACGCGTGTTTTCTATACAAACATAGATACTTGCAAACAACGTAAGAACACGCACTCCCGCGCTACGGTGCGTGATGCGGTGGCATGATATTAAATAACTTCCCACAAATACAGATTTGTGCTCCGAGATATGAAGTTTAAATGATGATGATGATATAGGTACTTGTAATTGGCTCACATTATTAAATGTACAAAAATAGTCTGTGATAAAGTACTCAATTACCGCTAGTGCATAATGAAAAACTGTTTATCGTTAGTTACTGATACAGTATCAGTTGCTGTCGAGATTACACTGTTTGTCTGCTGTCCAAAAGATTTTATTTGATACTAGCTTATGCCCGCTACTTCGTCCGCGTGATAGTCCAAATCCGAAACAAAAATCACTTCGAATATTTTTTTACATTTGATTTCGTACAAACTTTCAACCCCTACTTTAACATCTTACAGGGTAAATCTAATTTTACTATTTAAACGTGTTGACACACTTTGCAACCGCTTTTCACCCCAATATACCCCCTATATTCCAAAAATCATATCTTAATGCACACCTACATCTCTTAAGGAATATTTGTGCAAAATTTCGTGGTACTAGACCTAGTCGTTTCAGCTGTGTGTTGATCGGTCAGTCAGTCAGTTTTTGCTTATAAATATATACATATATACGCAGTCGTTAGACGCAGCGTGGGCAGGCCAGCAACTTCCAGCGACCCTCACAAGATCATTCGACCATCTTGTAGGGACAAGATGGTCGAATGATCTTGTGAGAGTCGCTGGAAGTCGGTGGATGCGGATAGATAAGGACCGGCAATTGTGGATCTTGGGGGAGGCCTTTGTCCAGCAGTGGAAGTCTTTTGGCTGATATGATGATGATAAAATAAATAAATGATGATATAATATATAGTAAAATTGAACAAGAATATGTTCAATTTTACTATCTTTTATGTTCAAGTCTGTATTTTATCGTTGGAATGTGTTGGAATGTGCTGTGTGTCTTTGTTGAATAAATTTATTATTATTATTTTTATCCTTTTCTATTTTATCTTCTTTTGCGAGGGTAGTAAACAATACCTATCACGCGGGCCTAAGCCAAGGGTGAAGGCAGATTAAATAGAATATGCTGTTTACGTAAATGATGTGAGGAATTTTCGTGTGATGCGACAAGTATTTAAGGGGCCTTTTACAGTCCACTAGCGCCGCCAATCGAAAAAATGTCATAACTCGTAAATAGAATCAAAAATACAAAATGTTTAGCTAAATCGTGCATTCAAAACATAAACGGCCGTTTTTGTTACAAATGCACGATTTAGCTAAACAGCTATATTTCAAGTGTTGACAATGTGTTATAAAATTACGTTATTGCCTTTTCTACAGTATTAATAGACCACATTTTGTATTTTTGATTCTATCTGTGCTCATACACACTCCCCATCCTCCAGAAAGCCACAGTCTTAAGGGGCCTATTACAGTCCACTAGCGCCGCCAATCGAAAAAATGTCATAACTCGTAAATATGGCATTTCTAAAGTGTGTAAGTTTTGGAGAAGAGATTTAGGGACAATAGCAGTGGAAGACAATACTATAGAAATAATATGTACTGTTTGCGCTTTCCATTGCGTCTTAATTTCGATGGCAAGATATTGGTATTTACTATTATATGATAATTGACATCGCTATGCATAACTTGAGACAGAGTGAACGTCTGTGTCTGTGCTAGTTTAAACTGTGTTACAGACATAGCCAGGTTGTTCAGATTCCTCGACAAATCTAGCTCCTTAAGTTACTAAGTCCATGAACAGTGCCAGATTTAGATTTGGGACAGTGTTATCGCCTGCGCCATCTGATGGCACTCTAGAGAAGGGTGGCCATCGTGAAGTGTGAAAGCGTTGACCAATGGAGGAGCAGAGGATCACCCAATGGACGGAATAATGATGAATAATGGACGGATGAATGTCTCTTGCGCAAACTTCACCCTATACAACATGTAACGTAATTAACGCACACCCTCAAACACCCCAATTAGAATATTATGTTGTAATCATAATACCTACATACACTGAATTTTTAATGTAACATTCATATGCGTTGTTATTTACTAAATTAGTTTCATAGAATAAAGTTTATTTTGTATTGAATGATGAAATTTGAATGAATACAAATAAAACTACGATTTTAAAAGTCTTATTACTTTGATTTACGGTCCATTTCAATTTGTTTTGACTGTACAGGGTTAATATGACCATAATTACCGTAGTTTTAACTACTTATTTATGGAATAAAAAATTACCTATATTAAAAATGATATAAATCGTTTCATTAAACCATTCTGAACAAAAACTATTTTCAGGATGTGCGTTAATTAAGTTACATGTTGTATATGTATCGCTTTGTCACGTACAGCGATTTTTGTCGTCTTCGTGTAATAATGTTTTTATTATTGTGATCTTCTATAATACAATAAACGTCTTTTTATTTATTTGACGGTCTCCGTAGCCTAGTTGGTAGTGCTCCTGCCTACGAAGCTGGTGGTCCTGGGTTCGAATCCCGGTAAGTGCAAATATCTGTGTGATGAGCACGAATATTTGTTTCTGAGTCATGGATGTATTTATCTATCTATATAAGTATGTATATCGTTGCCTGGTTCCCATAGTACAAGCTTTGCTTAGTTTGGGGCTAGGTTGATCTGTGCGACATTGTCCCTAGATATTATTATTATTATTATGTAACACAATAAAACCATTCATTGAAGACATCTTAATCCACAATCGAGCGGGAAAAGGTGGAAACTTTATTGTTGAATTACTTACTTACTGATCGTATGGGCAGTGGTTACCCTAGTGTCAGAGTTGCTCAAGCCGCCCAGTTGGCCTCTGACATGGCTTAACGACTGTTGTCTAATGACTACAACCGGGAACGACAGCTTAACGTGCCCTCCGAACCACGGAGACGCTCAGAAATTAAACCGCTTCGGCGGCCACCCATCTAAGGACTGACTGCGAGTCTAGTTGCTTAACCTCGCCGATCACTTACGATCCGGCGAGAGCATTTAGCTATGAACGCCTAATTGCTGAATTAGGAAATACGATCTCAAACAGACAGCCCTAGGTTAACTAACATAATACGCCTCTCGGACTGTCCTGGGGCTCTACCGGCTAAGTCGCCGAACATCGATTTCTTAAATGGCGTTCAAACAAATAAAGGTTAAAAATGACTTAGTCAATTGTTAAATCGGCTTCAACGTTGACAATCGATTCCGGACCATTTATGACGTCACATGTGGTCATGGCAGCCGATTTAACGATTGATTAAGTCATTTTTAGCCTTCATTTATTTGAAAGCCATTTAAGAAATCGATGTTCGGCGACTTAGCCGGTAGAGCCCCAGGCCCTGTCCACAAAACATGTCGGAACAAGTTCAACAATGTCGTGTCTGTTCAAGAACACAATCGATAGTTTTATTATTTATTTGTTATTCACCGGGCGTTGTTCGTAAATCCTAATAATTTATGATCCTCCATAGAATACAAAATGCATATATTTGCATGTAATATTCTGGATGCGGATATCGTTAAGAACTGATGGATTTGTCCACGCTCATTAGCAAAGAATAGCTATTGTTATTCAGGTGGCAGTCCAAGCCACTATTAGAGTGGATACTCTCGAATTACTCCTCAATAGGAGTAGTCATAAGTCATATATTTATTTGCCAAAAAACATGATAAACAGAGCTGCTAAAACAGAATTAGACCATGCATGTTTTGCTTAAAACTAAGGCATGCTAATTTTCGGTTTCAGAAATTCCTTAGTGCTATAGAAGTTATTTCCATTCAACCATTTATATTGAACGATTGATTAAGTCATTTCTAACCTTAATTTATTTGAATGCCATTCACGAAAACGATGTTCGGTGACTTAGCCGGTAGAGCCCCAGAATCGACGACTTTACGTGCTCTCTGAGGTGCGGGGGTATAATACCGCATACTCCCAGATTTCGGGCTGATGCTCAGAAATATTTCTTTTTACAGAAAAGTCCCAAAATCACTTTTGGCCCGACCCGGGATTTGAACCCAGGACCTCGTTTTCTGCGGGTGAACACGCTACCGCTAGACCAACGAAGCAGTCATATATCACATAATCGTCACGCTTGGCAGAGGGGTTGGCGATCGCAGTATGACGGTCATTGTACTTTGAGAGACGGTACTTCCCGTTCTCTGATAGATATTCCCTTGGGATGACACCTGGCATAAGATAATGTGGAGATACTCTTTACCGCCGACCACAAAGCAAAATTTCATCAGCATATTGAGTTGTAATTATTCGAAAATATTTTGAACTAGCTTCTAGCGCGTTAAAGTAGTTTGGGCGTAAAAGAGTAACAAACATACATCTATACTCACAAACTTACGCTTTTATAACATTAGTAGGATGTGTACCTCTAGCGGTTTTGGCAGTGCACGCCGGAATTGCTCGTAGATGGTAGATTTTTTTCTACTTACTTCACACTTATCGTCATATTTCGGACAACTCAAACAATATCTATAAATATCAATACATTGTATGTAGCCTATGTGTTATTCTGATGTATAAGCTATATTAATGTAACGTTTCATTAAAATCCATTCAGTAGTTTTTACGTGAAAGAGTAACAATCTTCTTCCATCCTTTGACGGTCACCATAGCCTAGTTGGTAGTGCTCCTGCCTACGAAGCTGGTGGTCCTGGGTTCGAATCCCGGTAAGTGCAAATATTTGTGTGATGAGCACGAATATTTGTTTCTGAGTCATGGATGTTTTTTATGTATATAAGTATTTATCTATCTATATAAGTTTGTATATCGTCGCCTGGTACCCATAGCACAAGCTTGGGTTGGGCTTGCTTAGTTTGGGGCTAGGATGATCCGTGTGACATTGTCCCCAGATACTTACAAACTTTCGCGTTTATAATATTAGTGTGATATGGAATTGCAACTCTCAAGGAGACTTTGTGATTTTATTCTCTCCATCGAAAGTTATTCAATAGTGTTTCAAATATTTCGTTTATATTTGTTGTTGAAGTTGAACCTAGCAATATTGCTCTTAACCAATGGATAAACACCCATTTGTCTGACGACAGTGCCTTAATGTGGAGTCCGAACCTCCTCCTGGGAATTCTTTAATAGCCAACCCCAATCTGTCAAATTTCTTTTATAGATTTTCAACTTTATTAGATAAGCCTAAGGTTCACTTTCAATTGGAGAAATTTAACAGATTGTGCTGGCGTTTGTACATTTGACATCTTTATTACGTTGGTAGTAAGGGCGCATATCGTAATTTAAGTGTATACACAGTCATGGCGTCAAATGTACATTATCCCTTCATACTGTAATAATCACTGAAGCGGTAGGTAATACGAAACAATTCAAAGGGTCGCCTATTTTAGTCATTATCATTTGGGGTTAGAGACTTCAATTGTTTATATTAACTAGCTGTGCCCCGCGTTGTTACCCGCGTTAAATTTTACAATTTTTTTTTGCTATAAACCTCAGGGAGCCCGAGACCTTTCCAATTAATGCAAAACCGTGGAAATCGGTTCGTGCGTTCTGGAGTTATAGCGTCAGGAAGGAAAACCCGACTTATTTTTATATAGTAAGATATGGGCATGACACCGGTATTCCGGGAAATCCTGAATTGTACCAATATCTTGCTGTGGGTTGACTGCATAGAATATCATCACCCCATCACATCCCATGGGGGGCGTAGAAATCGACCGAGGGAATACCTACCAGAGAACGGGCAGCAGCGTTTTTCTGTGAACTATGACCATCAAACTGCGATAGCCAACCCGCCTGCCAAGCGTGGCGATTATGGCTTATCCCCATGCTTTAGGCAGGCTTTTGTCCAGCAGTGGACGTACTTTGGTTGACAGATGACTAGTATCTACTTTTTGACTAAATAAAGATTGCATCATTATATTTGATTTTGATTTCATTTGTCTATGTAAAGAATTTACCTAACTTACCCACTTTTTTGACGTAAGTTTAGGTATAATATAATTTTATGCGGTTAAATTTCAGTTCATTATGTATCCACACATTAGCATGAGTTCCTCTAAAAATCATTACCAACGTTAACAATAAGTATATAATCCCACTAATATTATAAACGCGAAAGTTTGTAAGTATGGATGGATGGATGTTTGTTACTCTTTCACGTATAAACTACTGAATGGATTTTAATGAAACTTTACAATAATATAGCTTATACATCAGAATAATACATAGGCTACAATTTATAGATATTGTGTGATTTGTCCAAAATATGACGATAAGTGTCAAGTAAGTAGGAAAAAAACTACTATCTGCGAGCTATTCCGGCGTGCACTGCCTAAACCGCTAGAGGTACACATCCTACTAGTATTATAAATGCGAAAGTTTGTGAGTATAGATGTATGTTTGTTACTCTTTTACGCCTAAACTACTTTAACGCGGGTGAAACCGCAGGGCTTAGGTAGTAAGTATATAATATTATGTAAATCAGAAGTCAAGTAAGATAAAGTCCATATGTACCTAAATATCTATGTTACTAGAAATAATAATGTATACAACTATATTACTACAAACATGTTCTATCTGACTATTTACAAGCGCTTTTTTAAAGACTACGTGAATAAAAACCTTTTTTATTTTATTTTATTTATTTATTTAAAATCTCAGGGAATCTTGAGATCTCAGGCATATCCATACTATGTAAACATATCGCAACTACTTAGAGTCTATGCACACCACGTTTTGTAAGCGCGCCGTTGACGCGCGTTTGTATCGATACACACGCGCGTTAGCATCGCGTTTGTATCGATTCAAACAAACACCAAACTGCTCTGTAGGACAAAGGCGCGCTGTAGACACGCATTTCTAAAACGCGCGTCGACGGCGCGTTCAAAAAGCCTGGTGTGTGTAGCCCCTAAAAATCGCTCCGCCTACTCCGATCTATGGTCATTGTTCAGCATTCTTTTACCGCCTAATCGATTTGGAAGGTATCACGGCGAATGTCTGAGGCGTAAGTCCGGAAATCACGTATTTATTGTTTAGAAGCATCCGTGACAGATGGAATGATAGAGCGGCAATAATTTTTATGATTCCTTACCCAAAATGATAAAGAAAATTTGTAACAGCGGTATTTAACAGCTGATTTTTGTCGAATGATACACACTGGCAGATGAAATTTGTCGGGCCGGTTGGCGAGGTTGATAAATACTTGCCTTTCAAGCCGCCAGTCGTGGGTTCGATTCCCACACAGAACAGATATTTGTGTGCATGAACATGTATGTTTGTCCTGAGTCTAGGTGTAATCTATACATATAATAAAATCGTAAGAAAGTCAAAACTGTACATTGAATATTTTTTTAAAAAGGATACTTGGGACGCGTTCTACAATCGATATCGAAGCCAAAAATATAGTTTTTAGATTTTTTGTCTGTTTGTCTGTATGTATGTCCGGGCTAAACTCAAAAAGTACGGCATGGATCTACTTCAAATTTAGCATGAATATTACTAAGAGGTCGGGTCAACATATATGCTAGATATTATCACGCTATCACCTACGGGGTAGGGGCTGTTATAATTTATAAAGTTTAACGCGGGTAAAACCGCGGGGCACAGCTAGTATCTATATAAGAATGTACAAAAGAAAAGTAGTATATCAGTTATCTCGTTTCCATAGTACAAGTTCTGCTTAGTTTAGGATCAGAATGTGAATAATGTCCCAGGTTACTAATAGATATTATTATTGTAAAGAGGTAAATTAGGGAAAATACATCATAAAAGCAGCGGAAAGACGTCCATTGCTGGACTAAGGCCTCCTCCAAAGATCTCCACTATTGCTTGTCTTGCGTTACCCGCATCCAATTGCATGAATCCGATAAAACCCCTCATCCGTATGTTTGTAGAGTCCGATCAGCATGTAAAATACACAAAAAATATAATGACCACCAATATAGAACACCAAAAATATAATACCATACCATACCATACCATCTCAGCATACCTTTTGGTGGTTTGGCCATTTAGAAAGGATGAATGAAAGAAGATTGACAAAAGAAGTATACCTGGCCTGTGTGAATGGAACAACCGGAAGGGGAAGACCTCGTCGAACATTCTCTGACCAAATCGGAGACGTTCTTAAGAAAGGGCAGGTCAGAAGTAGGTACCCTAAACCGGCGAGCATGTATGAAGAATATAATGACAGTAATCGAGGCAAAAGAGGTGTGCAAATGGAAATCCGTTGTCTCTGTCTACCCCTCTGGGAAACAGGCGTGAGTCTATGTATGTATGTAAAAATATTATATAACAACTACTAATATAGGAATAAAATAAATAAAAAAGGTTTTTATTCACGTAGACTTTAAAAAAGCGCTTGTAAATAGTCAGTTAAGTTTACATAATATTTCTATTTACTTATTATTGATATTTAGTCTGGAAGAGAATCACATTTTAGTGTTAAGACCGCCAATTGTACTGTTCTCTCTAATGTGTATTGTTCGTGTACTGCTTTATTTTTGGTGTACAATAAAGAGTTTAATAATTATAATAATACTTAGGAACACAAATTGTTAAAACATTTCTAAAATTTATTTTATAATAGTAATATTTATATTATAATGATTAGCGATAGATACAAAATGTATCAGGCATTTTGTATGAGGATCCGAAAAAAAAAAACTATTCCACAAACTGGTTTTGTTCATATTGTTTAGTTTAATGGGTTAGTTATGTTACACCTTGTTTACTCGTATGTACAGACGGCACATCCAGCTACCCCAAACTGTCTAATTTCTGTTATGGATTTTCGACTTTATCACATAAGCAAAAGTTTCACTTTCAATTGGGGAAATTTGACAGATTGGTGTAGCTTGATGTGCTGGCGTCTGTACCATTTATTACCTTACCGTATTTCAAATAACTTAATATCACTTCAAGTTTACCTTGGAAAGGGAATAACTGGATTGTTCCGAACGCAAGCAAGTCATTTTGCTGGCGAAAGCTGGTCATTATAATACCAGTATTACAAATTGCTGGAATTGCTTTAAGTATGGCTGTCACTTAACTTTACAATTACAACAGCTATTGATTGTATCTTTCTAATAATAATGCAGTCCATTACTGCCCCACTGCAGGGCTCACGCACAATGAAAGGGAATCGGCCATATTTTTTTTAAATTCAAAATGGGTTTGCGCTTGACCACGATCATACCTAAGGCTCTACCGGCTAAGTCGCCGAACATCGATTTCCTAAATGGCTTTCAAATAAATAAATCTTAATCAATCGTTAAATCGGCTTCCATGAGCACATGTGACGTCATAAATGGTCCTGAATCGATTGTCAACGTTGAAGCCGAGTTAACGATTGATTAAGTCATTTTTAAGCTTTATTTATTTGAACGCCATTTAAGAAATCGATGTTCGGTGACTTAGCCGGTAGACCCCTGATGGTAAGTGAAGATGTGGTCGAAGGCCGACCGCGCGTACCCATACGATGCCTGTTCACTCCATCCTTGAATAAACCCATGTTGTATGATTCTGGAAACACGTCCGAGTCATATTCGACGAATGCCCTGTCCTAACCTAAATCGGACGAGAGGCCGGCGTCGTGTATTAACGTAGAGCGAAAGTTGCAAACATCCACAATACAATACGACTCTATCATGGCATCTCCCCGACAGTAATTGCCCAGAGTCGAGGTTGGAACCCCAAAGGTGGTGCCCTCCGGCGCGGGTTCTTAGTTTATAGTTTTATTTGCTAGACGGATTAACCCCTGCTCACCTCTATTGCCGGGTTAAGCAGTGAAAGTCTCCTAGGCTGAATGTATGGCGGTCATTATTTATAATATTAGCTGGTTTGTGTAACACGAAAACATTTTTTTTATCCTCATACAAAATGCCCGATGCATTTTAAAAATCTAAACAAATTCTAAAATTTATACCTTATCATACTATCAATGTAAAAAAGTTGTCCACTCTTTTCTCCTAGATATTAGTTACGACGAAACGGAATCGCTCCTCCAATCCTTGCGATAAACTAATAATACATACACCTTCACGCACACACACACAGTCACACGCACACACACGCTCACACACACACACGCTCACACACACACACACACACATTACATTACAGGCTATCCTGTAGCCTATCTAAGAGGACAGTACCATTTAAGTGTACCTAGTATTTTTGTGTTTGTTACCTTAATATGCTATTTGTATTGTACTAGAGCAAATATTCTAAGAAATAAAGTTTTATTATTTATTTATTTAAATTTTATTTATTTTATTTTGTATATATCGTTATTCTCGTATGGGTAGTTATTATATATTTTTTGTGATTTTTTCTTCTTTTTTGCTACACGTTGCTCAGTTTCATTACGAAGCTAGACGTGCTTCACTGGTAATAGGTAGATTACTACATTTATGTAAAGGCGAATAAATGAAAAGACAACCGGTCAGTTTAACGTATGAAAGTATATTGTTAAAATAAATGATCTTATGAGCTAGGTACAAATACAATAATTAGGTTGCACGCGTACACCATATACGGAAAGTTCAATATACACTTAGTCATACATCACATCATCCCCCTGATTTAGAGAAAAAAAAAAAAAATAATGGCATTACAATAACATTTTTTTTTTTTTTAATTAATACACTCATACATATTGCATCATCACTCTAACAACTAGTTTCTGAGTACATAAAGACCTAAAGATATTTGATACTCTATTTATATAATAACACATTGTCTTAATCTTAGCATGAATAACATAGCAACTTTAAACATAATAATAGATATGCATAACTACTTATAAATGTACACTCTTCACAATAATATTATAACTCGTTACATATAAAATGGAATAGTTCTGTTTTTGTGAACAACATTTTCCTTTCCCTTTTGCATTATTTTAACATTTACGCCTAATTCTTCTATAACCGTAAAAGGACCTAAATATACTTGATCTAATTTTTCCCTATTTTCATTTCTTAAAAGTAACAAATCTCCAGTATTATAGTTAACTGAATTACATTGTCTGTCATATTTTGTTTTTCTACAAATTTTGGATTGAATTAAATTATTTCGTGCATCTTCACATGATTTTTGTAGTCTAAATTTTAATTCTTTGGGATAGTCATCAAAATTATATACTGGGTCTACATTTTTCAAAAGGTTGTTTGGAATGTTACATAATTTGCCAAAAACAAGTTCGAAGGGTGTATATCTAGTTTCAGAATGCACTGTTGTGTTGTACGAAAAACACCAATATTGTAACCAGTTGCTCCACATATGAGCCTGGTTATCTGTTTGTATCCTTAAGAAAGCTCCCAAGGCCTTGTGAGAATTTTCTAAAGAACCAATCGACTCATGGTGATATGCTGTTGACTGAATACAGTTAATACCCAATAATTGACATGTATCTTTCATGGTTGATGAGATGAATTCACTACCTCTGTCTGTCGCGATTTCGCGTGGAATACCGTAACGCAGTATAAAATTGTCAACAAAAGCTCGGGCAACTGTTTGAGTTTCTTTATTTATTAACGGGTAAGCTTCTACATATTTTGTAAGTTCACATTGAAGAGTCAATATGTAACAATAGTCATTACAATCTTTACTAAGCGGTCCAACCAAATCCAAATATATTTTATCGAATGCTGACGTCGCTGTTGTAGTTATACACATTGGCTCTCGGGTGTGCTTATGGAACTTTTGTTTTTGACACTGTTCGCACTTTCTAACAAAATTAGCTATGTCACGGTCCATTCCTGTCCAGTAATAAAGTCTTTTAATGTTATTAGTCATCCTTCGAATACCAGCATGGCCACTGCTGGGTAAAATATGGTAATCATTCAAAATAACTTTACGATCGTCTTTATTTTCTACTCTACTCACTCCTTTAATAATACATAATCGTGGACCTTCCCACTTTTTCATTTTCGTAATAATACGTGCTAACTCGGTAATTATTTCTTTATTGTCATTATTTCTAATTATGCATAATTCTTTTATATCATTTTGTTTACATATCTGCTCTAACTCTCTCACGAACAAATCTCGTTTGAAACATGATCGAGAGCTTCGATTTACCGATATTAATGACAATGACGGTGAATATATTAGGTACCTATTTCTACTATAACAATTATCGGTTTGTTTATTATGTATGTGTAAACATTTTTCATCAAAGTTTAACTCTGTAAAATGATATGGTTTTTAAAAAATTTCCGCAACTCTTGGTTGATCAGACCGATCATTGCCGGAACTCTTATCAGTCAATACATTTTCATTTTTCTCTTCTTCCATTCTTCTATATTGCGCTCTAGTCATGACCCCTATCACACACTCATACATGCTCTTCAACTCTTCACTCGTCAATTCAATCCTAGATAGTGCATCTGCAGCTGCATTATCTTTTCCTTTCATATATTCTACTACAAAATCATATTCCTCCAGACATAATCGAAACTTTGTTAACCTACTGGAAGGGTCGCGCATGTTAAATAAATAAATCAACGGTTTATGATCCGTGATAACCCTAAACCGGCGTCCATATAAATAAGGGCGAAAGTACTTAACAGCCCAAACTATCGCCAAAAGCTCTTTCTCAATTATCGGATAGTTACGCTCCGCTTTGTTTAGTGGGCGACTAGCATATGCTATCGGGTTTTTGTCTCCATTTGCTAGCACACACCCAATCGAAAACCCCGATGAATCGGTATTCAAAATAAATTCATTTTCCTTTGAAAAATTTGGATATTGTAATAATGGAGGACTAATTAACGCTTTTTTCAATGTCTCGAACGCATGTAAACATTCCTTACTCCAATTAAATTCTATATATTTTTTTGTCAAGTTCGTTAAAGGTAATGTAATTTTAGCAAAATTCGGAATAAATTTCCGATAATAATTTGCAAATGCAACAAATCTACGGACCTCGTCTGCATTTTTCGGAATCGGATAATTTTGTAAAACTTTAACTTTATTTTCATCTGGCTTTATACCCTCTGGTGTTACCACGTGACCTAAATACAAAAGTTCCTTCTTCAAAAATGTACACTTTAATGGATTTAACTTCAAATTTACGTCTCGAAGCCTTGTAAAAACGTCAATTAGGTTTTTATTATGTGTTTGCAAATTTCTACCCATTATTATTATGTCATCTAAATAAACAATGCACTTTTCGTAATTTAAACCCGATAGTGCTACAGTCATCGCTCTAGTAAACGCACTCGGACTTAATTTTAAGCCCATAGGAAGGCGTTTCATTTGATATACCTTGTCAGCTAAAAATGCAGTGTATTTACGACTCTCTGGGTCTAATTTAATTTGGTAATAGCCTTGATTAAGGTCTAAATGGCTGAAATACATAGCCCCTGACAAAGAATCCAAAATTTCGGTTATGTTTGGTAGTGGAAAATTATCATTTTGTATGCACTCATTCAATCCCCTATAATCAATCACAACACGCCACTTTTTTTCACCCCTAGCATCAGTCTTTTTCGGAACAATCAGTAAAGGGCTCGACCATTCAGACGTCGACTCCTCTATAATGTCATTTTCCAACATTTGTTTTATTTGTTTATTTATTTCTGCTTTTTGAGAATGTGGAAGACGATAAGGTTTTTTATAAACGGGACTAATATTTTCTTTTAAATGAATTTTTTGTTCATACAAGTTTGTTGTATTTAATTTGTCCCCGGGTAAATGAAAAATATCCGCAAATTTTGCACAAATATTTGCTATAGAAGTCTCCTCTTCTTTAATCAAATAATTAAGATTAAGCAAAGAAAACAAAGATTTTACCCTATCCGCGTTATTTACTATTCTATTAAACGAATAACAATGATATTCTTTTAAATCACGAATTTCT
The DNA here is from genome assembly GCA_951640165.1 of Pseudoips prasinana. Taxonomy (NCBI): domain Eukaryota; kingdom Metazoa; phylum Arthropoda; class Insecta; order Lepidoptera; family Nolidae; genus Pseudoips; species Pseudoips prasinana. The sequence continues at coordinate 6,433,026 of OX621260.1, forward strand.
GGTGTAAAACAACGTAAATTAACATCAGTTTCCCGTGTGTTCATAATACGCATGGTCACCCTACCGTTTTTACTCTTACATATCGAATTAGCTAAAAATACACCTTCGCAAATCTCATTTGAAATTACTACACAATCACCTGTCCTATTAGTTGGAATATCTACTTGAATTTCACATCGCGCGGGCAACTTTATACATGCGTTATCATTTGTATTTCCTATCGAATATAACTGTACAGGTAAAATAATCGGAATTCCCTCACTATTTTGTAACGTTAATGTTTGATTTTCAAAATTAATTATAGAATTAAATTTTGATAGAAAATCTTGTCCTATAATTCCGTCTACATTTAATGGCAAATCGTTAAAAATGTAGAAGTCATGTGTAAATGATTCATTATTTTCGTTACGTAATATCAACTCTATGCACCCAGTAGATGTAATTTGTCCTATTTTTATAAAAAAAATAACCATAACGGAAAGTATCCTAAATACTTAAAGATAATTAATATAAAGTTCACTTACAGAATTTATTTGTCACCATTTGCACTTATTCGACACTTGTCCAAATTTCTCCACATCGTTAGTTATTAGCCGGGTCCTATTACACTGAAACTCGCTGCAAAGCAATACCCGTCGCTTGCCTTTCGATCTTCTTGGTAAGGCATTTATGTACTTTTTTCCATAAGTTGTACGCCAAGAAAATAGCACACATTACAATAACTGCAACCATCATATATCGCATTTCCATAGAGTAATCGCTCTCAGACATACTGGATTTCGCTTTATTTCCTTGTCCCTGTTGGGCAATTATTACCTCCTCTTTGAATTCCTTGGATACTTGACTGCCCATTATAATTTTTAATTATTATATCCTGAAAAACTGAAACACTAAAGGTCCTGTCACGGTCGCCATACGAAGCTAGACGTGCTTCACTGGTAATAGGTAGATTACTACATTTATGTAAAGGCGAATAAATGAAAAGACAACCGGTCAGTTTAACGTATGAAAGTATATTGTTAAAATAAATGATCTTATGAGCTAGGTACAAATACAATAATTAGGTTGCACGCGTACACCATATACGGAAAGTTCAATATACACTTAGTCATACATCACATTCATAAGCACACTAAGCTCCTTAAGTTACATCCGCTATTTATGTTACATCTTGTACATTTGGTCTGAATGTCAAGTACCCACGGTTATAGCATTTTCCCTCATGTTTTACTGGCACTAAAGGAAACGCCTTTATTAACGCGTAGGCAAAGGTCAAACCTTTACCTTACCATAGACGAAAATTTATGAGCCGTACGGTAATATATCATGGTCATGGGTTGAATGGATGCTTAACACATTCGCTGCCCACCTGGCGTACCTGGCTCTTCTTAACATAAATGTAGTAAAAATATAGCTAAAATTTAAAATTTTGATAATTAAACCTTCACATGATCCTTGACAATAACTTAATTTAAGTTAGTTAAATATCGTTACTGTTATAAAATAAATCTTATTGTAAATTATTTCCTACAATCCGTGTGCCTAAATATCTATATGTACCTAGAAATAATTATAAATTAATAATAGATTACTACGAATATGTTCTGACTATTTACAAGCGCTTTTTTAAAGTCCACGTGAATAAAAACCTTTTTTATTTATTTATTTATTTTATAAAATAAAATTATGTTAACACGTTCCCTGCTTATGACGCGTATGTGCGTCTTATGCGCGTATTATTTTTTAATACGGTAGGGGTAGGCTCTTCGTTCAGGTGAGTCGACCGGCACTCGACTCAAGTACTAAGACGCGTTATTAAATAATAATAATATCCTGGGACATTATTTACACACGGCCATCTGATCCCAAAATAAGCAGAGCTGGTGCTATGGAAACCTGATAGCTTGTACTACATATACTACTTTTCTTTTGTAAATACATACTTATATAGATAATTACACCCAGACTCAGGACAAACAGACATGGTCATGTACACAAATATCTGTACAGGGGCGCTACCGGCTAAATCGCCGAACATCGTTTTCATGAATGGCGTTCAAACAAATAAAAGTTAAAAATGACTTAATCAATCGTTAAATCGGCTTCCATGACCACATGTGACGTCATCATTGGGCCGGAATCGAATGTCAACGTTGAAGCCGATTTAACGATTGATTAAGTAGTTTTAATCTTTATTTATTTGAACGCGATTCACGAAAACGATGTTCGGTGACTTAGTCGGTAGAGCCCCTGGGTGGGAATCGAATCTACTTCCTCCGGCGTGAAAAACAAGCATTTGCCAACCACGCCAACAGGCCCGTCGAATTATGTTATGGTTGTCAAATAATCCAGTCAACGAAAGAAAACCCAAGAATAATTATAAAATATCCCACAACGCTGTAAGAGACATAGTTTTACTTGCATTATGGGTTTATAAAACCACACGACGTTTTTTTAAGTCGGTTATACACAGTTTGCTAATCATAATAAATAAATGAATAGCTTTATTTCCAAAAGTAGTGTGTATACATTAAGTTTCATTCATATATTCGTAAATAATAAAATAACAAATATTAATGAAACAGCATCCGTTGCTAAACTAGGCATAAAATCTGTATTGTAGCTTTCGGTGCCACTCCCCACATGGATATTTTAGCTAGACAAATAATGTATTATTTATGAAAAAGGCTTAGATGTCACTCTAAATAAGATAATCGACCCGCATAAGTCAGTAAGCTATGTGGTTTACGGTACATACATTACAGAAAGTAGGTTTGCATAACATAACCTACAAGTATATGAGGTAACACATTCCCTACCTATGACGCGTCTGTGCGTTTTTTTTAAAACTTGCCCCATGCGACACGTTTGTGAGTATTTTGTTATTTTATAATATGGTAGAACTGAGCATAACGCACAGGTGAGTCGAGGGCCTCTGTCGCAAAATGACCACTTCTCAAAATGACTACAGGTAGCAAAATGTCCCTTTCGCAAAATGTCCCATTCTCGGAATGTCCCTTTCGCCGAATGTCCCTTTCGTAAAATGTCCCTTTAGCGAAATGTCCCCTTCCTCAAACAGGCATTAAATTTTTATCTAAATAAATATTACACATATTTGAGTTAAGTTTAATAAGTTGATTGTTTATTTGTGTAAATTGATCTTTTGATTGACGGTAAATCTGACAAAATTCGATTTCTATTATTTTATTGCAGTTTATGTGCATGCACCTACCTACCCATATTATAATGATTGAACATTAATACAGTACCTCTCTGTGTTGTACACTGGCTCTTGACCAGTTTTTTTACTGATGAAAGTAAATTTAATACCTGTTTGAGGAAGGGGACATTTCGCTAAAGGGACATTTTACGAAAGGGACATTCTGAGAAAGGGACATTTGGCGAAAGGGACATTTTGCGAAAGGGACATACTGAGAAAGGGACATTTTGCTACCTGTAGTCATTTTGAGAAGTGGTCATTTTGCGACAGAGCCAGTCGAGGGCCATATCGCTCAAGTACTAAGACTATGCCCAGTAGTGGACGATATCAGATTTAGATAGATAACTGCAATTAAACATCCCACAAAGAGACCAAGGAGGCAGTATGAATAGCTGTTTATAATATCAGCCAAGAGATGTCCACTGCTGGTCAAAGCTCATAGGGTGGGGGTATAACTAGCTACTATTTTCCCACACAGATGCGTTGACAAATTTGCCACCCTGGATTTTAAGTCCAGATTAAGAAAATAAAAGGATGATGACTACAAAAAAACAAAAATATTGTCGTGTTGAAAAAATGCTTGCTTTCCACTTTGCAGATAGTGAGTTCGATTCCCACCCAAAACAGATTTTTGTGTGCAAGAACATGTCTGCTTGTCCTGAATCTGGGTGTGATTATCTAACTAAGTATGTATTTACAAAAAGAAAAGTAATATATCACCTATCTGATTTCCATAGTATAAGCTCTGCTTAATTTCGGGTCAGATAGCCGTGTGTGAATGATGTCCGAGGATATTATTATACTATATTACAGATAGTCTATAATTTATAAAGTTTAACGTAGGTAAAACCGCGGCGTATAGCTAATTTTGAATATTGACAGAACTATAGTATTGTATTGAGTTATTCACTGGGTCTGCGTATTCAAAGTAAAAAAAATACTCGAGGTATGGTATTCCACAACATTTTTTTTATTTTTTTTTTTATTATTGTTATGTCGTGGCGAAGAATATCATCACCCCATCTCACCCCGTGGGGGACGTAGAAATCGTCACGACGGAATACCTACCAGAGTACGGGCAGCAGCGTTTTTCTGTGAACTATGACCATCGAACTGCGATCGCCAACCCGTCTGCCAAGCTTGGTAAATATGGCATACCACCCATTTTTGGGGAGGCTTTTGTCCAGCAGTGGACGTAATTTGGCCTCGTTGGTCTAGCGGTAGCGTGTTCACCCATAGATAACGAGGTCCTGGGTGCAAATCCCGGGTCGGGCCAAAAGTGATTTCGGGTCATATCTGTAAAAATAAAATTCTCAGCATCAGCCCGAAGTCTGGGAGCCGCGGAGAGCACGTAAAGCCGTCGGTCCTGTGCCTGCCCTCTTTCCGGTTGTGTCGCTAGGCGTCCCATCGGATCATGAGAGTGATGGAATAGAAAGTGCCCCTGTGTTTGCGCACACACTTGAGCACTATAATATGTCCCGCGCAGATGGCTAATCTCTGTTGAGACTGGCCGCCGTGGCCGAAATTCGGCTAGGAGGACATTATTATTTATAGACTGTCTCTATACAGTTTCCCTTAACACGTGGAATATTAACACAGCTTAAGTAATTATCCCGGTACTACGTTATTCATGCATGAGTTCTCCGATGTCACAACTCACACGGGTTCACATCACTCCCTTTCACGACGTGTAAGCAGGCGTGAAATTGACAAAGCATTTAATCCGTTGTAAATATAGCGAATCCACCTCGTTTACCCTATGATAATACGGAGATTAATTCTAAAACTTATGGGTTGGGTTAAATATACAAGGTTGTAAGGAATTAGTTCCACGTGTAACGTGTGTTGACTCCATCATCACTCCATCTCATTCCGTGGGAGGCGTAGAAGTCCTGTTGTATAAACAGGCAGTGTCTATAAAAAAAAATCATAACTAATCACTAACTTGCACATGGCTTCACCTATACATGCACACATAATATATGTATTTACCTGCACTCACATATCCACACCCCACACATGCACAGACACAAACTCTCTCTCTCTCTCTCTCACACACACATACACACACAATGATCTATACAGTATTCAGAATTTAGATGTAATGTACCAACACTTAATTTTAATTATTTAATTCTGTAACCTGAAGAATATTTTTAAGCACATTTTCTTGTAAAACAATTCTCGAGACTGGATCCTGCAACACAGGGTATCCTAGTGCGGGTTCCAGTGTCACCTTAAATATCTAAGTGCAACCATTTATGAAACAATAAAATTTTACTTTATTAATAGGCGAGGCGATTATGGCATCAAATTTATCAAATTGGCCAAAGGATAACTCCTTCCCAAGGTATCTTTTCGCTTATTTATCGGGGTTGTAGTAGTCGTCTGGAGGACATACTTATAATAATATCCTGATACATTACACATTCGCTCGCGCGCATCACATTGAAGCAGTCGCGTAATTCGTTCCATAATTCAATTCAGAAATACCCACAAATCAAAATGCCTAAATGTGCAAAGTGTTCGAAAACGCTAACAAAAAAATTACCAGGATTGCAGTGCAGCAAGTGTAATAAATGGCTACATGCCACCTGTGCATCAATATCAGCAGAACAATTAAATGTGTTAAATGATACTGATTCGGTCGACTGGAAGTGCCAGTCATGTAATAATGGCGGCAAGTCCCGACGAAATTCGTTTATCATGCCCGAAGAAGAAGCAAATGAAAATTCTGATACGGAATATCAAAATAGCTACTTGGGGATATGTAACGATAATATGATGCAACAGATAATAAGAGAACTTCGAAAGGAAATTAGTAAGGTCATCAAAGAAGAACTTCAAGGTACCCTGAATTTTTATTCTGAAAAAATTGACGAATACGAGGAAAAAATAAAAAAATATGAAAAATCTGTGAAGGAACTAGAAAACAAATGTACACAAAATATAAATAACACCAAAAACCTACAATTAAAATATGAGTCACTGGAGATGAAATTTAACCAAATAGAACAAACTCGTTTAGCAAACAATCTTGAAATATGTGGAATGCATCTATCGGAAAAAGACAACCCGAAAGAACTAGCTAAAAAAGTTGGTGGAGTTATATCACAAAACCCAGATGATGTGGTGATAGCCTATAGGAAGAAGACAAGCCCAGCAAATGCCGCTAAATTGAAGGACCAGTCTATAATTGTAGTAGTACTTCGAGAGGGTAACAGAGATCGATGGCTAGAAGCAGCAAAAAACACTACAATTACACCTACAGACTTGGAACGAACAGGAACAGCTAAGATATACCTCAGGGAGTGCCTGTCACCGAGCACCGCCTTTCTACTGTGGAAAACTAAATCAGAACTCAAAGAAATATATAAGTATATTTGGTGCAAACACGGTAACATTCTAGTGCGTAAAAGTGATCAGGACAAAAAAATTGTAACCATTCGTACTTTGGAGGACGTTGGGAAACTGAAACTATCCCAAGGCTGAGGTACTGTAAGTCTTTTTCTTTTACCTTATATTAGTATACCAATTAATTTATCTAAATGTTCGATACGACAGAATATAATATAACTGAAAACAACTACCAGACTTGGGATGATTTTAGCACCAATATTCCTATTTCAAATAGTAGTTTAAATGCATTACATGTGAATATAAGATCATTAAAACAAAACTTTGCTCAAATAGAATATACGGTTCTCAATAGTAAAAGGATTATACATATTTTAATACTAACAGAAGTCAACATAAAAAATGATTTAGTAATGATGTATCAGCTCCCGGACTATAATTTACAGTACGAATTAAGAACAAACAAAAGAGGCGGTGGGGTAATGTTATATATCCATAATTCCATAACTTTTGAACGGTATAACAGTTACATAACGCATGAATTTGAATACGTGGCCGGCGAAGTAGTTTTTAATACATACAAACTTGGTCTATGTGCTGTATACAGACCCCCACATACCTCAAAACCGCGCTTTACAAAGGAATTATGTAATTTAATCTTAAACTATTCATCAAAGGAATCGTATTTAGTTATGGGAGATATGAATATAGACATAATAAAATCCAGCCCTATTAGAAATCAGTACATGTACGAGTTAAGTAGTTTGGGATTTTTAAGCGGAGTTAATACATATACACGCTTTGAACAACACGGTGACAAGGTTTCACAGTCTTGTATCGATCATGTGTTTATCCGAAACATAAGTTCATTAGATATATACACAACGGTAATTAGCTCGGCTCCGGCCGACCACAGCATAACCGGTTGTGCGATAATAACAAGCGAGACAAATATGAATGACGCAGACGCATCGTGCCAGTTTGTGACTAAAACTGATTATAATAAGGTGCAAATTGAGTTAGAGAATGTCGATTGGGAAAAGCCTTTAATGTATACCAACCCAAACGATATTGTAAATTATATACATAATAGATTTAAGCATGTATACGACAATTGTAAATATCCAATCCGCAAAAGAAATAATAGTAAACGTAATACGTGTACATGGGCGAATAATAGACTTAAATATATGTGTAATAAGCGAGATGAACTGTTTGATATTTGGGTGAAAGATCAAACCAATGCCACAAAAAGACTATTATATAATAAATATAGAAATAAAACAAACAAATATACCCAATTCTTAAGAAATAAAAAAATTATGACAGAGGTCTCCGAAAATTATCACGACACCAAAAAAATTTGGAATATTATTAATAGGCTCACTGGAAAAATAATTAATTGTATTGATAATGTATTAACAAAAACCTTTCGTATAAATCCTCTTTTATTGGCAAACAAATTCATAAATGAATTTCGGAATAACGTTAATAATATCTGCAATACTTGCAACGTACCACTTTTAGACAAATCTTCATACCAAATCACACCTAGCAGATCTATAAAAATATACCCGGTAAACAAAAATTATATAGCGACCATCCTAAAATCATTAAATAATAAGAAAAGTCCAGGCTACGACGGCATTCGAGTTCAAGATATTAAATACATAGGCAATAGAATGATACCGCTATTAACTCATCTAACGAATTGTTGTCTACGGACCGGCGTATATCCAGATCTATTAAAGGTAGGGGTTATACGTCCGATCTATAAAAAAGGTAAACACAACGACTGCAATAACTATCGCCCTATTACTATTTTGTCTTGCATCGATAAAATAATCGAACGTTATATAGGGAATCAAATTAAGACATTTTCACGAACATACGATATCATAAATAAAAATCAATTTGGTTTCCAGCAAAATAAGAGTACTACTCAATTGCTGCGTAAATTCACCGAAGAGGTAAATGGGCATTTGCACAATAAAGTTCAGATATTGGCTTTATTCATCGACTTCAGCAAAGCTTTCGATGTTCTAAAGTTGGATACCCTTTATGATAAATTATCTCGAAACGGTATACAGGGTCCCTTACTGGAACTACTCAAAAATTATCACAGCAACCGATACAACACTGTGAAGATACAAAACCAGTTTAGTGACCTTATTATCTCCACCAAAGGCACAGCCCAGGGGTCAATCGTTGGGCCATGGGAATACCTATTATATGTCAATGATATGCCTAATATTATAAAGTCCGGGTCCCGGTATCAATTCGCTGATGATACATGTATTTTAGTGGCACACAAAAATATATATGAGGCTGAAAAAATACTACAACACAATTTCGACCAAATTTGTAAATGGTCGCATGACAATGATCTGATAATTAACGCAGTTAAAACTAAAATCGTTCACATTCATTCATCTCATAACAGGTCAGCGCCTCCAATTATTAAAGCTCACGAACACACATGTCTACACAGTTCTAACAACATCGACTGTAAATGTCCGACCTTAGAGGTAGTCCATAGCCATATGTACATAGGCCTAATTATTGATAGCCGTTTTTGCTGGAACCAACATAAAGACCATGTATGTAACAAACTTAGAGCCATCATAGGTAAGTTCAGTGTGTTAAAACATAAACTGCCGTTTAAAATACTTCGGATGCTATATATGGCCTTAGCAGATTCTGTCATAAGCTACGGACTAAGTAGTTACGGAAGAACCTACACAACATACTTAGCCGACATATATAAATTACAGTTGAAGCTACTAAAAATAATCACTCCAAATCATATTAAAAACATATATAAGGATAACGAAACCGGTTTGTTTAAGCACTGCAAAATAATGAATATATATGACAAAACTCAGTATTTGAATTTAATTGAAACTAATCAGTCACATTTATTAGTTAAAAATACTCGACCTGACTTTTTAAGACAAAATCTACCTAGAGATAAATTCGCCTTACCCAAAACAAATAACTTGTACGGCACGAGAGTTGCAGAATACGTAATACCGAAGTTTACAAATAACATTCCCGAAGAACTGCAAAAATTATATACAGAGGGGGCGAAAGGTTTTAAATCTAAGTTAAAAGATCATTTTTTAAGGTAGTAACCTTAAAAAATGATATTCTTTTAGAATTTAAGAACTAACAATAATATCTAACAGTAATTTCTAAACGCTAAGTAAGCACTAACAGTAATGTTAAATAAATGTAAATGTGTGAACGATTCGCCGCTACCCACATAAACCCTTAGAGGTTTCTGCGGTTCGGCCTGTAAAATGTAATGTGTAATAAAAAATATATTGAATAAATAAATACAAAAAAAAAAAAATATATACATACAAATTACCGGACACTGCACACTAAACAAACACCTCTTCAAGATTGGTGTCACAGACAGCCCCCTGTGCAGAGGGTGCATTGAAAGTGAAGAAACACCAGCACACGTACTGCTACACTGCAAGAGTGTTGCTTACCAACGGGCAAAGTTACTAATGATCCGAAGACACCGCAGGAGGCTCTCAAGCCAGGCTTTCGTGGTCTCCTGGATGGAACTAAAATGGTTCGAGTAGCCAAATAAGTATCACGTACAATGGCCCAATTAGGAGGCGAAGTTCGGAAACCTATCGCCCAACTAACTATCCTGGTACATTATTCACACACGGGCTTCTGATCCCATCGGATGGCAGTATTTTAGTTGCTCCGAGATAATCTATACATATAATAAAATCGTAGGAAAGTCAAAACTGTACATTGAATATTTTTTAAAAGGATAATTGGGGCGTCATCTTTAATCGATATCGAAGCCAAAAATATAGTTTTTTGAATTTTTGTCTGTGTGTCTGTTTGTCTGTATGTATGTGCGGGCTAAACTCAAAAAGTACTGCATGGATTTACTTCAAATTTTGCACGAATATTACTAAGAGGTCAGGTCAACATAAAGGCTACATATTATCACGCTATCACTTACGGGGGAGGAGCTGTGATAATTTATAAAATTTAACGCGGGTAAAACCGCGGGCACAGCTAGTCGTTCATAAATAACTAGCTGTGCCCCGCGGTTTTACCCGCGTTAAGTTTTATGTTGACCTGACCTCTTAGTAATATTCGTGCAAAATTTGAAGTAAATCCATGCAGTACTTTTTGAGTTTAGCCCGGACATACATACAGACAAACAGACAAAAATTCTAAAAACTATATTTTTGACTTCGATATCGATTGTAGAACCCCAAGTATCCTTTAAAAAAAATATTATATGTAAAGTTTTGACTTTCTTACGATTTTATTATATGTATAGATTTTAATTAGCTTGAAGTAAGTACAAGTTATTTCGTGTGCCTCAAACTATGGCCCACTTGTTATATTATATACCCTACACTTCATATTCTGCATGCCTGAATCCCTAGACCTTACAAGATCTAATGGCGACTGATGACGCTAAATTCCATGCAAATTCTGGGCTGACCCAATATAAATTGCATGCCTTGCACGAGGTACTGTTTAAAAAAGTATAAATAAAAACATACAACCATCTTCAGCTTTCCTCATCATCATCCCCATCAAGTCAGCTGAATAACGTCCACTGCTGGACAGTGGTCCTCCCAAAAGGCTTCCACAATGGAGTTGTTTGACCATCTCAGATCATGGACGGATATGCCTGAATCGCTACGTTTGGCAGACGGGTTACCTTTTAGTTTTTTTTTATATCGGGACTAGTCCCTCCCGTTTACCCACCACTGCAACTCCTGTAAGCCAGGATCAACAGTGGCACACAATGAAATGACACTGAGCGGTGAAGCTCAGGCATGTCCCGGGGAATCGCTTTAACTGTCTTGGATACCGCAACGAATTTAATAATAATCAGAAAGAGAAAAAAGGAGGAGTTAGAAAATGAATAGTTCCACTTCCCTCAAGAGCAAAGCGGGAGACAGAATGATGTAAATACGCTATAGCCTCATAAAACGAGAGAATCGCAACTAGAGAAGCCAGCTGCAAAAGCACCGCGAATCAATTTAAGGGTCCTAAGTGAGCTGTTATATTTGATTCCAATAGAAGGTATGGCAAATGCGCTTAAACGCACGGAATTTGTTCCTTGTTGCTACAAGATCCGTATAATAAACTACTCCAGATATTGGTTGCAAGCTGTTTAACGTAATATCACGCTGATTTTTCCAGAGATCAGCAGTTGGGTTACCGTTCGCAGTTTGATGGTCATACTACACAGAGAGACGCTGCTGCCCGTTCTTTGAAAGATACTCCCCGAGTAGACTGCTACGCTCTCCACGGGATGAAATGGGGTAGTGCTCTCACTAAAGATGCCATAGTACAACTTTAAATTATTTAAATTTGGGGGTGTTAACATACAATATGTATTTTGAACTGGACGCGACCGCACGCTATCGCACTTGAATAACGACTGATAAAACGTCACATAGGTAGTGCGCGACAGAGATAACGCTCTACGAAGCCGAAATCAGCCGACTCGCTCACTGCCCATCATATCCGCTTATTTTTGTTCATAAATGCGTCGCCTTAAGTCGGTGCGGGAGTATAACCTGTGATACGTAGTGATGCAGCAACTGTCTTAACCGCTATGCCACACGTGCAGTAATTATAAAATTGCTATCGGCTTATAATACACTTCTCATCGTCGCTGGGGCATAACTAGTCTATAAATAGTAAAGAATAGAGAACTATCTGAACAATAGATGGATGCTGTGAAACTGTGCGTCGACTATTGATGTATCATAGTTTCTCAATTCACTGTTAGTGAGATTTTTTGTTGCCTAGTGTTAAGACATACATAGTAATAATAATATCTAGGGACAATGTCACACAGATCATCCTAGCCCCAAACTAAGCAAAGCTTGTACTATGGGTACCAGGCGACGATATACATACTTATATAGATAGATAAATACTTATATATACATAGAAAACATCCATGACTCAGAAACAAATATCCGTACTCATCACACAAATATTTGCACTTACCGGGATTCGAACCCAGGACCATCAGCTTCGTAGGCAGGAGCACTACCAACTAGGCTACGGTGACATAGGTACTATTAGGAACAGACACCAGCACTTCAAGCTACCCCAATCTGTCAAAGTTCCCAAATTAAAAGTAAACCTTATGCTTATGTGATATAGTTGAAAATCTATAAAAGAAATTTGACAGATTGGGGTAGCTGGATATGCTGTCTGTACACGGTGTAACTTCGGAATCGCTTACCCATGAAACTGAATTATGTATACAAAACTAGGTTGTGATATGAAAATAATGTTATTGGCGTCCCATACAAAATCCCTCAGCTGATTGTTATTCTTGTATGAGGAGTGTTTTTTTTTGTTGTAAAGATAACATCCCACACCAAGTTTATGGATCTGTGTGTCCTGGGTACTTTGCTAACATATAATTGGCGGACACACCGTCGACCCAGATTCAGAAGGTTTATTGTAGGGGTCAGATATGTCACGAAATGTGAAAAGGTTTAAAAAATAATAATATCCTGGGACATTATTTACACATGGCCATCTGTTCCCAAACTAAGCGGAGCTTGTACTATTGAAACCAAATAACTGATATACTACATTTACTACTTTTCTTTTATAAATACATACTTATATAGATAACTAGCTGCGTTGTGTTGTGTGTGTGTGTGTGTTAGACGTGACGAAGTAACAAACATACACACTCACAAACTTTCGCCTTTATATTATTAGTACGATTACACCCTGACGCAGGACTAACAGACATGTTAATACACTCAAATATCTGTCCTACGTGGGAATCGAATCCATGAGCTTCGGCGTGAAAAGCAACCACGCCAACAGGCCCGTCAATACTTATCTAAACGCGCGAGTGTAATTGCTGTACGCTAAAGTCAGAGATTCAGAAAAATCGATTAAAATAAATCGAGAAATCGTTACAAGAACATCACTAGTAAGTGCACTTAGTAACTAACTAATTAAAGCCAGTACGATACGATCAATAAGCGTGCGTCGTTGACTACTAGTAACTGTATTCACGCTTGCTCGGGCTTGATATGCGAAAAGAAATGCGTGCATAAATCATATCACAGTGGAAAGGCAAAATTACTGAAGTGTTGCCGTTTATATATTTGTATAATAGTTGTCCCAGGGTGGGAAACTGGTCGGTCGCACACATATCGAGAATAATAATAATGTTAAATAATATTATCCTGTGACATTATTCACACACGGCCATCTGATCACAAACTAAGCAGAGCTTGCACTATTGAAACCAGAGAAGTGAATTTAATATTCTACTTTTCTTTTGTAAATACATAAATATAAAGATAATTACACCCACACTCAGGACAAACTGACATGTACCTATTACTAATCATTGGAAAATTATTGGATTATATATTTACTTATATTTCTTACCTAGTGTTTAACTATATTAAATGTAAGTCAAAGTGTATAGTTTTAATTAACCCTATAAAATGTAGATACTTGTATTTAGTTTAGTAGTCTCATAAAATAATAATGCATAGACTCATGCCTGTTTCACAGCCAGAGCCAATGGATTTCCATTTGTAAGGATCCCTACACACATCCTTTGCCTTGTTTTATAATAATAATTTAAAAGAAAAATTACTTTTTAATAATGTTGATAAGTGTAATAATGTTTATGGTTTTAATAATTTTGATGTTATGTATATTTAGTCATATAAGTTTTTTTTTAATCCGTCACTATCGAATTGGGTTTAACCTATAATGGTAGCTGTATGTATGAATAAATAAATAAATAATAAAATCGTAGGAAAGTCAAATCTGTAAAAAAAAATTAAATAAATATTAGAGTTCACTAATATTTTTTTATTTATCATCTATAGTTAACCAATTGTAGCTAAAGTAGTGCTTTAGACGTTTGGCCTTTGCAGCGTTCATTAATTTCATACCTGCATAATATTTGCGTTAAATGAGATTATGTGGGACAAAAAAGCCTTAGGAAAATTTAAGGCAGGTAAGTATTTTACTACTAAGTATTTTTAAAATGAGGTTTTCTATTCAACTGTTATTTTTATATTTTCAGTTGTTTGTGAATCAATTTCTTTTCATTCGGTAGAGGATGCTTTCAAAATGGTACCGTATACCTATGTAGGTATACGGTAAAAAAAATAACTTGAACAACACATGTTGTTCAAGTTATTTTTTTTAAGATTACGCTCACACTAGGGAAATAAGTCCCTGTGTCGCGGGGGACTTTACAAACATACAGTTGAAGGGTTGGCGTGGTTGGTAGGTCCTCGCTTTTCACACCGCAGGTCGTGGATTCGATTACTACCCGAGACAAATATTTTTGTCAATGAAAATTACTGTTTGTCCTGAGTCTGGCTGTAATTATCTATATAAATAAATATGTATATACAAAAGAACAGCAGTATATGTAGTATATCAGTTATCTGGTTTCCATAGTAGTCTCTGCTTAGTTTGGGATCATATGGCCGTATGTGAATCATGTCCCAGGATATTATTATTATAAACAGCTCACTTACTAATAAATAGTACTAGGTAATAACAATAAATATTATTTATTATAAAAATCCTGTTAAGCATCGTTATTCATGCGGGTATTATTAGTTTATGGATTTAATGTTTGTGACTTAAACATGATATCTATGTACAAAAATAATATTTAAGTGGCAAAACGGAGTAAGTACACATAAATACGAAAAACTTTAATCTGTCAGTCATAAATACACATACTTCTTTTGCCTCGATTACTGTCATTATATTCTTCATACATGCGCGCCGGTTTAGGGTACTTCCGTACTGCCCTTTCTTGAGAACATCTCCAATTTGGTCAGAGAATGTTCGACGTGGTCTTCCCCTTCCGGTAGTACCATTCACACAGGCCAGGTATACTTCTTTTGTCAATCTTCTTTCATTCATACTTTCTAAATGGCCAAGCCATCTCAGCTTCCTTTTTTCAATCTTTGTGACTACATCCTCTTTCACACCACAACGCATACATCAGTATTTCGAATTCTGTCTCTCAAAGTCACACCACACATACTTCTCAGAGCTCTCATTTCCACTGCATTTTTTTTTACTTTCATTCTGGCAAAAGAAGTATGCAAAGATCGTGACAAATGAAAATCCGTTGTCTCTGCCTACCCCTCTGGGAAACAGGCGTGAGTCTATGTATGTATGTATGTATAAATACACATTTCAAAATACCTATTTTCATAATACCGAATCGTTCAAAATTCTGAATTTAAGAACTCCGATTTATTATTACTCCTATTTTTATAATTCCTAAATTTCAATATTCCTAACGTTTATTATTACTATTTTCAAAAGACTGGGCTTCAAAAGATCGAATAACAAATAGTCCGACTTCATGATAATTCAGAACATCGAAAATACCAATAACATGTAAGCAGGCAGGCATGCAACATGCAAGCAGACAAGCAACACGCAAGCAGGCATGCAGCATGCAAGTAGATATGCAGCAAGCATTGTTTCTGACACGGCTCCGGCGCTGCAGGGTTTGGGCGGCACCACGCGATCTTATCGTTGGAGATGGTTTTAACCCTCACCGCCGCAGCTTCGGCTTGCGGCGGCGGCGGGCCTTCAAGCCACCTGCTCCTCAGCTAGCGGGCCGCGCGCCCCACTTAAATTACACTCTAGGGTACGGCAGACAAGACTGTGTGAAGTCGGTTTTACAGTGTTTCTTTTCTGTCACAAAATTTTGTAGCACAACATGATGACTTGTAGTTTATTCGAAGTATTGAAAATCGGAGTGTTGTTTTTCGGACCTAGAACCCTTCGGACATTTGACTCTTCAAACGTATGAAAATCGGAAAACTAACTTTTCCGATTTTCATACGTTTGAAGACTCAAATGTTCGAAGGGTTCAAATCGCATTTACGACTTTCGGTAAAATAAATTTCGTGATTTTTAATAATATACCTTAAAATTCAGAGGTATTATGAAATTCTGACTTTCGGAATAAAGTGCTTATTGCGGGGTATTTGGGTGTTCCCGAAAAAACTTCTTGGGATGAAGTCACTATGCAATTTTATACTAAGGTATAAATATTTTATAAAAGGATTCTACTGAGTTAACTGGCAGTATAACTTAGTAGCTGACAGCTCAATGCACTGCATGGTTGGGTATAAAAAATACGATTCTACATAAATGTAACATTTTAACAGAATAAATGAATTTTGAGTTTTTGAAAGAGAAGAATGCTCATTAAATCAATTAAGGTCAATGCAAACCAATAAGCGAGACCTTCAATATTGTGCCAAGGCGCGTTCATTTTGACAATATGCAAGAGGAAATGTTGACAAATCAAGTATTTAATCGCCTTGAAGATGTACATACATACATAAACTTAATGAAATAATGGAACTGAGTGAGGTAACGAATACCGCCTTACTACCTTGGTAATAGAGACGCGACTTGTAAAACTGTATCCAGGGACGAGACGTCAAATGTAGTTGAGGCTGAGAATGAGCAAATTGTATCTAGATATAAATCATAAAATCTATATTTAAAATATATTTTTTTAATTTCGGCATATAATCTTATTTAACTACAGACCATCTCAAAAGGACGATATTACGTAACAGGTACAATTATCAACCAACAAGCTGTGCCCCGCGGTTTTACCTGTATAACACTTTATAAATTATAGCCTATGTGTTATTCGGTTATATAAACTATATTACTACAAACGTTCATCAAAATCCGTTCGGTAGTTTTTGCGTGAAAGAGTAACAAACATCCATACATCCATACTTACAAACTTTCGCATTTTTAATATCAGTAGGATAGATAGATAAAGTACACTTTATTGCACCAAAAGAAACAATATATGACTTACAAATAAGCAAATACAGGTACAATCGGCGGTCTTATCGCTTTGTAGCAATCTCTTCCACACAACCGTTGGGTGGACAAGGAAAAAGTAAGACCGAAAAGGCGATAGTTGTAGTGTACTGTCAAATATTCAAAGTTATATACTTATATAAACATACTTATATTCTAAATACTAATAATACTATACTATAATAAATTTTTATTTATTTATTTATTTATCACCTTACATCTATCATTACAGGCATCGCCCAATGCGATAGTGTGGCTATGTAATACCTACAAATACCTACAATACATTTAACATTATCTTATAACAAATTTATAATAAAATTATCTATAACTAAAAATTAAACTTAAATGTAACATTCAACTAATACTATCTATTATGACTATGAGTAACAAATTATATACAACGTTGTCCTTGTGAATTCACTCAAAGAGCAACCAAACAAGTCAATTTCCTCGGCGACCAAATTAAGTGTCCTGAGTGCGCGCGACAGAGGCGCCTGCTGCTGGAGGTTTGTGCGCGCGCGCGGCATTCGCAGCAGCTGTGGCTTACGTCGCATATACACATACTTATCAGGCACGTTCAAATGTAACGTTTCTAGCAATGTTGGATTCATTACCTTGCCCCTAATAATATACTATATATACAAAATATTATGCATCTATTCAATTAAGGAGTTTTGAAAAAGGAGGTTACGAAAAGCAGTTAAAGGAAAAAAGACAAATTATGAAGATAATCTAAAGCGATAAAAATTTAAAGATTGTCCGCCTTTCTTTGTATGATAGCAGCTTACCATTAAACAGACTCTAGACTATACGAGGCCATATTAATTAAAACCTTATCTCTGCGGAATAAGGTCCAAAAACAATTAAAAATGATATCTATACATATAATAAAATCGTAGGAAAGTCAAAACTGTACATTGAATATTTTTTTTAAAGGATACTTAGGGCGTGATCTACAGTCGATATCGAAGCCAAAAACATAATTTTTAGAATTTTTGTCTGTTTGTCTGTATGTATGTCCGGGCTAAACTCAAAAAGCATGGATTTACTTAAAATTTTGCATGAATATTACTAAGAGGTCGGGTCAACATATAGGCTACATATTATCACGCTGTCACCAACGGGGGAGGAGCTGTGATAATTTATAAAATTTAACGCGGGTAAAACCGCGGGGCACAGTTAGTAGCAAATATTATTCTCCTCACAAGGTCATCGGTCCATCTAGTAGCCGAATAACAACAAATATTTTCTCTTGTCCGTAGTGGGTACAACAACGACTCATCTTACGGTAGTGCGAGTGAACAGTGACCCAACTCCGGTCAAAGACCATCAAGTGCCCGTGTTCCTGTACAGCCGGCAGTCCTTCGTCGCCGACCAGTGGGACTTAACTACTAATCAGGTGAGAACACTGAATAACATTTTAGACAATGTCTCTACATATTAATATACATGAATGAGTTTGCGTTTGACTATTTATTCTTACCACTTACACTAACAGGTACCATTTTTTTTAATGGTGGTAATGCTCTAATTCAATTGCAATGCGTACGTTGTGTAGGGCTCGACCCACTAAAACCGTGGGTAGCCAGCCTCACAGTGCTTGTAATGGGGGTTCTGGGTACTCGTGAACGATCTCGCCAGTACCCCCGCTGTACACTGAGCGATCGCGAGACTCTCACCCGGGGAAGGAAGGGGCCCGAATTCCTCCCCCCCTCACCAGCACGCACAAGCGCGTTTCGGCAACCTGAGCTACAGAAGGTTACCTCTTACCGGGACCGCTTATACAAGATGAGTGGAGTTCTCTTCCTCCAAACGCCAGAGGTCCCAGGTATCTAGGTACTGTGACGACCTTCTTGGTTGCACACCTACGTTCGTCCAAACATTTTAAAAAGAAATGATTAAAAATAAATCGTATGAAAATATTTCGAACCAAAACAAAGTTCTTTTCTAACAGTCAGTCTACGAAAGATCTCGATAGGGTAGTGAGCCCTGTGACCTGAAAGTGAAGAAAATATATAACCGATTACCCAAACTTCAGTGTATTATTTCCAATATATAAAAGATCCCGAAGACGATCTGGAGTAGCAGAACGTTATAGTATCTAGTAAATAAATACATTATTAAAAGTTGCAATCATAGATAACATTATTGACTAGCCTGTTGATCATAAACCAGTAATGACCTTTTCCGCAGAGGTCGTGAGTTTGATCCCCAACCAGGACAAGTCGTTGTGTAATGAGCACGATTATTTGTTCTGGGCCTGGCTGTCATTTATCTATAACGAGCTTTTGCTCGCGACTTCGGTCAAGAGGTAGTCGAAATGACATAGAATAAGTGTCAATAATTAATTGCACTAAAGATTATTAATACCGATTTAGAATTAAATCTGATGAAAGATATTTTCAACCCCTTTTCAGGGGTCGAATATTAAAGAATCTATGAAACACGTTGTTCCATACACAATTTGCAACCCCTTTTCATGCTCTTAGGGGTTAAATTTTCATAAATCCTTTTTTAGTGCACACTTACAGCGTTTTCAGCTGTGCGTTGATCGTTCAGTCAGGCACTTTTTGCTTTTATATATATAGATATGTATGTATTTGGAAATATATATATATATATATATATATATGTATGTTTATAACTTATATGGTGGCTACAGTACAGGCTCTTTCTACTTTGGGATCTGATGGCAGTGTGTTAATTGTCTTTAAATATTTATTTATTAGTTCACTGTTTAGAACACACAGGTAACTACATCTGTTTCCAGTCTATTTGCAATACGACAGTTAGAACACGTAATGGAATTGATTGTAATTGGCCGCATTGATTTTAATGAGATGCATCCAATGAGATTTCATTGTGTATCGTTTAGACGTACCAATGGACTGTAGATGATGTGACAACCGCTCATATGGAAGTTGACATGGATATAAGCAAATGCTACGCAGATGGAGTCGTGTCAAACTTTCATCCCCTATTCCCTATTGACGGTTTACACCCTTGAGGGTAATACTTTAACAAACTTTGAATAAGTTTCAAGCTTCTATCTCTTAAAATGCAATACTTCCACATAACTTTTCATCCCCCCTTTCAACCCCTTACAACCCTTTTTTTGCATTAAAAAGTAGCCTATGTCCGTTCTCGGGCCCTAGACTATTTTTCAAGCTTCTATCTCTAAAAATGCAATACTTCCACATAACTTTTCATCCCCACTTTCAACCCCTTACAACCGTTTTTCCGCATTAAAAAGTAGCTTATGTCCGTTCTCGGGCTCTAGACTACTTGTGTACCAAATTATCATTTAGATCGGTTCAGTAGTTTTGGCGTGAAAGCGCAACAGACAGACAGATAGACAGACAGAGTTACTTAAGCATTTTTAACATTAGTAAGGAAAGGATTGTTGTTGCTTAATCTCAAGTTCTCTCAAGTAAATTTCCAGTATAAGCTGACCTCTCATCATATGGAAATCCTATACAACGCGAGATCAGCGTATACTGGAAATGTATATCTTGATATGTAGCCGTGTGTACATACAGCTACCATTTACCAAAGTATAAATATCCAGTATTAGCTGATGTCGCGTTGTAAAGGATTTCCATACAATGCCAGGTCAGCTTATATTGGAAATGTATAGCTTGATATGTAGCCGTGTGTACCAATTTCATTACACAAACAAAACAAATATTGTTTTCTGCCTTTCAATAACGTGGATTAAAATTGAAATGGATTTTCGATATAAACAATAAGTTGACACTAATTGGAGAAGAGATTGTATCAGATATATTTGTTTATTTTCCCCAATTCTCCGTTACAATAATATCACTATAGCTTAATCAATTATTTCCTTTATCAGATATACTATCTGTTCCACGCGGTTTTACACTTTATAAACTATATAGCCTATGTGTTATTCGGATAAGCTAATATACAATACATACATACATAGACTCACGCCTGTTTCCCAGAGGGGTAGGCAGAGACAACGGATTTCCATTTGTCACGATCTTGCACACGTCTTTTGCCTCGATTACTGTCATTATATTCTTCATACACGTTCGCCAGTTTAGGGTACTTCTGACCTGTCCTTTCTTGAGAACGTCTCCGATTTGGTCAGAGAATGTTCGACGAGGTCTAATATACAATGTGTAACAAAAATGGTAGAAGTAACTTAAGGAGCCTAATCATGTCAGCCAAAGTACGTCCACAGCTGCCTCCCTAAAGTAGGGTACGACCCCAAAGAACTATGACCATGAAACTGCGATCGCCAAACCGGCAGACGGGATGAGATGAAGCGTGGCGATTATGGCATATCCCCCTGCCATAATCGTCACGCTTCATCTCATCCCGTCTGCCGGGTTGGCGATTGCAGTTTCATGGTCATAGTTCACAGAAAAACGCTGCTGCTTCTCTGGTAGGTATTCCCTCGGGTGATTTATACGCCCTTTACGGGATGAGATGGGGTGATGATATTTTATGCCGTCACCACACAGGCGCTTAATGTGCTTATGAAACTAAGCACAGTAAAACATTAACAAGGAAAATATACAAAAAAATACAAACGACATACAAGAATAACAATTACATATTTTCAAACTTCTTTTAAATAAAATTATATCCTGGGACATTATTTACACACGGCCATCGGATTCCAAACTAAGCAGAGCTTGTAGGCCTGTACTATGGAAATCAGAGTAGTTAATATCTGTAAATCGTAAATGTAAGATCTGGGGCTCTACCGTCAAGTCGCCGAACATCGATTTCTTAAATGGCGTTCAAATAAATAAAGGATAAAAATGACTTAATCAATCGTTAAATCGGCTTCAACGTTAACAATCGATTCCGGACCATTAATGACGTCTCATGTGGTCATGGAAGCCGATTTAACGATTGATTAAGTAATTTTTAACCTTTATTTATTTGAACGCCATTTAAGAAATCGAGGTTCGGCGACTTATTCGGTAGAGGCCCAGGTACAGGACCGACGCGACGGCTTTACGGGCTCTCCGAGGCACGAGGGTATAATCGGGCTGGGAATTGTTTCTTATCACAGAAAAGTCCCAAAAATTACTATTTGCCCCGACTCGGGATTTGAACCCAGGATCTCGTTCTCTGCGTGTTACCGCTAGACCAACTATACGTAGTTAACAAGTCGCCGCTGCACTCTAAAATGGACCAGGGTCATTTTTATTATTAATAAATAAATCCATTGAAGCTAATGTTCTTATCAGATGCCGTGCCGAATTGTACAAAATGTAGGTAATTGTGTTACATTTCAGATTTTATAATCACACTAATAATATAAAGGCGAAAGTTTGTAAGTGTGTATGTTTGTAAGTTCTTCATGTCTTAATGGCTGGAGCGATTTTTAGAAAATTTGGTATGGAGTTAGCTGACACCCTGGATTAACACATAGGCTATAATTTATAAAGTTTAACGAGGGTAAAACCTCGGGACACAGCTAGTATTTTATAGTTTGCTGCTGCTGTTTGATAGTCCACCCACTTTTGATACACATCTACTTGGTAGTTATGGGCGAAACTAGATGCGATAAAATTGCGTGCTATCAGCCTCTTAATTTGACGTGCTGAGGGTTCCAAGGAGCCCAGTCTTCAGCGTGCAGCCATTTTATTCACACTTTTAAATATTTTAAATGTAGATTAATATTAATAAAATATAATAGTTTAAACTAAAAAACACGCTTTTAGCACGCACTAAAAATTATAAATCTGTCCGCCATCTTGGACGTCCGCTATATGGGATTTAAGTCATTGACTATTTTTTTCGTATTCATTCCTGACAGCAAACCCTTTCATTTGATACCCATATCATGGGGGTGGACCTCAGTCAGTCAAGCGACGCTGCTAGCGCTGGACTCTTTTGAATCCAACTCAAAACAAGTACAGTGCTGCAAATAAAATCTGAATTCCCTGGGTCAATCCAACAGAGTCACACTCAGATGGGTACCGGGGCGCTCAGGAATAGAAGGGAATGAGAAGGCAGATGAACTTGAGAGACTCGGAGCCGTTAACCCTCAAAACGGACCCGAACCATTTTGTGGTATTACCAAGCAAAGGGCCTACTCTTTCCTAAACGATCAATGTACCTCAGCAGCCATGGAACTGTGGAAATCCTCAGCTGGATCTCTACACTCAAAGGCTGTTATCAAGGGCTACAACAAAAAATTGTCGAAAGAATTACTTGAATTCAAACGTTACAAAACATGTGCGGTAACTAGAATTCTCACCGGACACTGCAAGCTGAATAAGCACATGTTCAACCTAAAGTTGGCCGACAGCACAACTTGCAGATTCTGCCAAGAATCAGAGGAGTTTCATATTCTGTGCTCGTGCGTGCCGCTAATGCGTTGTAGAAGTATCCACTTAGGACAGCATATTATGCAATCCTGAAGAGATACAAACACTCACTGCACAATCAATCTGGGAGTTTTTGGAAGCTGTAGGATTGAGCAGTGAACTTTGACAAAGTCAAGGAGCTCTGCTACAATAGCTCAGTAATGGTCGAGGTGGCATGATGCCATCAAGGCATCAAGCCCCAAACAAATAATAATAATAATGGGGTGGATTTCAAACAGCTAGTCCACCATCTTGGGGAGGCCGCCATATTGGATTTGTAATGACGTCAAATTAAGATCCCAAGATTTTGTTACATACATAGTTAGTGGTAACTAACTATGTATGTAAAAAAATCAAGCTAATAAAAGCGTGTTAAAAACAAGTTTTCATTTCTTGTCGTTTGTAATGACTACCTACTACTAAATATGGAAAAAGATTTAGGTTATTCTATATCTATTGGTAGGTTAAAAGATAAACATATAACATTGAAAACCTGTCCGAATATATTGGAAGCTATATTACTACTAAGATTCATCAAAACCCGTTCCGTAGTTTTTGCGTGAAAGAGTAACAAACATCCACACTCACAAACTTTTGAATTTATAATATTAAATAAAAATCATTTATTTTAAGACTAGCAGATCCATAGTGTTAGTAACAATATAACTTACAGGCTATGTTAGTACTATACATATAATAAAATCGTAGGAAAATAAAAACTGTACATTGAATATTTTTTTTAAAGGATACTTTGTGCGTGATCTACAAACGATATTGAAGCCAAAAATATAGTTTTTAGAATTTTTGTCCGTTTATCTGTTTGTCTGTATGTATGTCCGGGCTAAACTAAAAAGTATGGATTTACTTAAAATATTGCATGAATATTACTAAAAGGTCGGGTCAACATATAGGCTACATATTATCACTCTATCACCTACGGGGACGAGCTGTGATAATTTATAAAGTTTAACGCGGGTAAAACCGCGGGGCACAGCTAGTACATAATAAATTCATCCTACATGGGAAAACTCACCGAACCTTAACAACATGTAGCTCTGTGAACCTACCAACCAGGGCTGAATCTAACTGTTCACTCACCATCATATTAGTTGGACTATTTATTTATTTATAAATGATACACCATCGACATTTCACAATGCAACTTAACAATTTTTTCGTGTTTAAAAACAAGTTCTGTGTGATTTGCCTTTACAGGTGCTTACAACACTTACAATATTACCTGAAATATGGTCTTAAATTAAAGATAGAAACTACAACTAATATAAGAAGGTTAACATTCTTCTTCTTCTTATCGTGTCGATGGTAAGGATTATAATATTTTATCTTCCCAAAATTGGGCAACGCTGATCGCTTTGGCTGAAACGTCATACAAGTCCTGAAGGGAACAAGAGACTGGACAAGAGGGACAATCAGATGAATGTGCCATACTTTGGGGTGACACGCTGTACTCGCAGATGTTTTGTGATGTGGGAATGTAACCCCATTTGCACATGTTTTCTTTAGGTCAACCAACCTGGTTACGTAGTCTATTAAGTGTCCTCCAGGTTGGCCATGGCATCGTAGTGAAAGGTTCAGCCAATCTACGTTTAAAGCGTTACCGAGTTAACATTAATAACTGAATATATTATTTTTTAAACTAGAGAAGTGAAATCAGACTATAACTATGGCGGTTGTACACACTCGCCAAGACATCCCGAGACAGGCGAGACTGCCGAGAGCGAGTGTGTACATGATGATCTCGTCACGTTTCGCTTTGTCTCGTCTAACCTCGCTGCCTTTCGATCGCGTGTCGGTTTTTATGCCCGAGACAAAGGTTCTCGTGCACTCTCGTGCGGAAAACGAGAGCGCGCATGTACACAACACACTCGTTTTATGCAGTTGCCATCTGATCGTGTAATAGTGAAGACCTGGCTATATTGCGGTGCATGGTAACCTTCCACCATTTTTTTCTTCGCCATAGCTTGAGAATATTCTTTCTATGGTAAACAAGCTGCTCCCTGCGGTTTCACCCGCGTTCAAGCAATGTTGGCGTAAAAGAGTAACAAACATACATCCATACATCTGTACTCACAAACTTTCGCATTTATAATATTAGTAAAATGTGTATCCCTAGCGGTTTTAGCAGTGCACGCCGGAATAGCTCGCAAATGGTAGATTTTTTCCTACTTACTTGACATTTATCGTCATATTTTGGACAAATCTACAATATCTTTATAAATTGTAGCCTATAATAATAATAACACAACAACAAGACAAGTCCGCGTCAATCAAAAATAAAGAATAAAAATTAATTATCACAGATTTTAAGCCAAATTCCGTTATAAATAGTGTTATTTTTAAAATGAAATTCAAAATACAGTTCAGATTCATATTCATAATAATAAGAAAATTTAATGTGAAGAAAATGCAAAAATATTCATTGCTATCTGGGATTTGACAACAAACGTCAAGTCCTATGAAAAACGTTTCAAAATTATAAAAACACGGACTTGTGATGATAACAAGAGCCAGAAAGAATAACGCACGCCTACCACCTTCGGACTCGTTACCCAGCTCCGCCTCGCAGTCGTCGGTACCTGCAGTCTCCGCACCACCGACCTCCGCAGTAGCGTCGAGCTCGGGCGACGAGTTCTTTTCTCCGCCGTCGTCGCTACCACCTGTACGGCGGCGGGGACGACCTCCGGCCGGCTTGGAAGTACGTCGGGTTGAAGATTCGACTGGGATCCCCGCTACCGGTGGTTTAGTGCGCCGCATGCGATGGACAGTATTAAATAATGAGAATGTCATGCGAGCGTACTATGGGGCGACAGAGGGGGGAACCAATCTCACCGCTTACCGTTCCCGTATGTTGCTGTTGTTTCAGGCCCTTGAACCAGATCTGACCGTTTCGGAGCAACGCTTATCCGATCAGGTGCGGGTCATCCAGCGGAACCATATGCTGGATGGATCTACACTTGATCGGCTGCGAGCAGAGGCTGTCATCTCCACGTCTACCGCCAATCGGAATAATATATCCGCTCCGCTGCCTAATTTGCTATCGGCGCAGGCGGAGCCGAGCCCCGAGACGGTGGACTTTGGGGATGCTACCCAGGTAAGCTCCCAGGATAATGAGCATTTGAGGAGGGCTTTGGAAAGTGCGATTTTGGAATATAGGGATATATCCGTCTGTGATAGACCGCAGTTACCACGTTATCCCACGCACAAACATAATATGGCGCTAGTGGTCGCCCTGGATTGCATGCTAGAACCATATTTTGAATCTAGCCAAAATCTTGCGGATACGCACTCGATTCTTTACTGTGCAGCAGTCGCAGCGTGCCGGGTGGCCCATGTCGGGTTTCCAGGACCCAACAAGTCCACGCGACCCACCGCCGGCAAACCAGCATGGCAAGAAAGAATCGAGCGACGTATCTCAGCAGCTAGGGTGACCATCGGCAAGCTAATCTGCTTCAGGTCGGGAAACAATCGCCCGAGAGTTATGCGTTATGTGACACAGGCATTCGCCGGTACAGGTACAATACCGCGTGATTATACTGCCTGTGTCACGGAACGCATAGACTACCTGAAGCAGAAAGTTTCTGCGTGGGCTAACCGTATACGGCGTTACAAAGAACGGGCGGATAGATATCACCAAAATCGATCTTTCCAAAGTGACAAAAGAAAAGTGTATCGAAGGTGGGAGGGAACTTCTAGTAGTGTGACTGATGGTTGTTTACCAAATATGGATGAAATGTCCTCATTTTGGAAAAATATTTGGTCAGCGCCCATACGTTACACCGATGGACAATGGATTGATGTAGTTAAGCGCTCATGTGAACATTTGCAACCTATGCAATCTATTAAAATTACCCCCTCTGATGTGGGGAATGCGGTTCGTCCGACTCATAACTGGAAAAGTCCTGGGCCGGATGGACTGCATAATTTCTGGCTAAAGTGGTTGCGAAGCTCGCATGCGTGCTTGGCTACTCAATTCCAAGAAGCTATCGATTCTGGCTCCCTCCCACCTTTTATGACAAACGGTATCACTTTTCTGCTCCATAAAACTGGTAGTACCACGGATCCAAAGAATTATCGACCCATCACGTGCTTACCTACTATATATAAGCTCCTTACATCCATTCTGGTGTCAAAATTAAATGAGCATTTGTATGCCAATCACGTTTTAGATCCAGCTCAGAATGGATGTAGGGTTGGGTCCCGTGGTACTAAGGAGCTCCTCCTCATAGACATGGCCGTTAGCCAACAGGTTCGCAAAGGTCGAAGGAGTCTCTCCGCTGCCTGGATTGACTATAAGAAGGCATATGATTCGGTGCCCCATACATGGTTAAGGCGGGTACTAGAGTTGTATAAAGTTGATGCAGCTCTATGCGCCTTTCTTACCTCGTGTATGGGACAGTGGACCACGGTTCTTCGTCTTTCAGGAACCGGAGTGACTCCTTCGATATCCGAACCTATAAGGATTGAGCGAGGCATATTCCAGGGTGACAGTTTGAGTCCCTTGTGGTTTTGCCTGGCCTTGAATCTTCTGAGCGCTGTTCTGAGGGATTCCGGGTTAGGCTATCGGTTGCGGAGAGGGGGTGAGACCATTTCTCATCTTCTGTATATGGATGACCTCAAGTTATATGCTCCGAATAAACCAAACCTGATATCCCTACTAAACCTTACAGAAAGATTTAGCAGTGATATTGGAATGGAGTTCGGTGTAGATAAATGTGCGGTCATACATGTACAGAGGGGCAGAGTTGTAAACTCTGATAATTTACAACTCACCGAGAGTATGTCTCTCAGATCCCTCTCTGAAACCGAAACCTACAAATACCTTGGTATGTCTGAGTGTCTAAATATCCCAGATGGGGACATTAAGCAGTTGGTGAAGGAACGCTTCTTTAACCGCTTGACAAAAGTACGGAAAAGTCTATTGTCAGGTGGTAATAAAGTGCGTGCTTTCAACGGCTGGGTAATGCCTCTACTGGTTTACACCTTCGGCATACTAAGGTGGACTCAAACTGAGTTAGATGCCCTGGATCGAAAAGTCCGGAAACGCCTAACGACGTACCGTATGCACCATCCACACTCTTCACTAATGAGATTGTATATCCCACGGAAGTGTGGGGGTCGAGGCTTCCTCAATGCCAAGAACCTACACAACCGTGAGGTGTGCAATCTCAGGGAATATTTCCTTGGTGTTGAGTGTGGGATGCATCGAGACGTCGCCGCCGTTGACAACGGACTCACGCCGCTCTCCTTGGCTAAAGAAGACTGGAGAAAGCCCGTCGTACTTAGCACTCGGGATCGAATTGACGTATGGAAGAGCAAGGTGCTTCATGGTAGGTTCCACCAGGCCCTACATAGTGCTCATGTGGACTTACAAGCATCTGTGGCCTGGCTACGTTTTGGTGACCTATTTGGTGAAACTGAAGGTTTTGCTTGTGCAATTGCTGATGAAGTTGTCAAGACGAGGAACTATCGGAAGCACATCTTCAAGGACGGTACCATCGACATCTGTCGGGCGTGTCACCGTCCCGGAGAGTCCATCAGACACATTGTTTCCGGTTGTTCCTATCTTGCCAACGGCGAGTACTTGCACAGGCATAACCAAGTTGCCAGGATTATCCACCAGCAGCTTGCTCTTCGGTATGGTCTTGTAGACTCCGAAGTGCCGTACTACAAGTACGTACCGGAAGCAGTTCTCGAAAGCGGTCGTGCCAAGCTCTACTGGGACCGGTCTATCATTACAGACAGGACTATTGTTGCCAATAAGCCTGATATCGTTTTGGTAGACCGGTTGGAGCGCCGGGCATTTATTGTTGATATCACTGTCCCATTTGACGATAACCTCGTAAGAGCCGAGACTGACAAGTTGTCAAAATACTTAGATTTGGCTCACGAGGTTACCGCCATGTGGGATGTGGACTCAACAATAATTGTTCCGATAGTCGTCTCCGTAAACGGTCTCATAGCGAAGAGCCTCGACCAACATCTTAAGAGGCTTTCGCTAGATCACTGGGTCAAGGGTCGGATACAAAAGGCGGCAATAATGGGAACGGCACGCATTGTGAGAAGGTTCCTTACTCTGTCGCCCTGACCACCGGCGGCCTAGGGCGTCAAACCTCGCCGCTGGAGGACCTCTATTTTTTTCATATTTATTTATATATTATTGTTTTCTTTTTTAATTCAATTTTATAGATATAAATATGTAAAAAATAAGAACTTGAAATAAATAATTTGGAATAATAATAATAATAATAATCATTTATTTCAGATTTATCCATCCATATTTGTTAGTATAATTGCGAGCTTACAAACTAGTGTTAGTAATAAACAACAACAAAATTATATACTAAGTGGACGGTCCAGGTGGACTGCCCGATGCTGGTGGAAAATCATTATACCACTGCGTGCAGCCGTATCCAGCGAGCCAGCATCGGAGAGTCCCACCGGTCCGCCAGCGCGCGCAGGATGCTGTTGGGACTGTCGCGCGTGCGGCGCATGATAGATGCGCACCGCTTGCGCATGATGGCCGCAAAGCCGTCTGTGTCAGCCGCCGCGAACATCGCGGAGGCGCTGCAGTAGCGCGGCAGCCCCATCAACACCCGGAACGCGTTATTGTATTGAACGCGCAGGTCGCTGTATGTCCGCTGTGTATAGTTAACCCACAGGCTGCAGGTGTAAAAGGACTGACAGTACGCTTTAAAAAGCGCAACTTTGACAGTCCCTGAGCACCGTGAAAACCTGCGGGCCAACATGTTGCATCGGACAGACAGCGCTCTGCGCTCCCTTTCTATGTCTACACTGTCCTTGAGGTCCTCGGTGACCCAGTGGCCCAAATACTTGAATTGCTCAACTTTATTTAGAGCTGTATCACCAAGAGTGAAATTCGGAACAAATGTGTACCGCTTATTATCCGGCCTGAAAATCATGATTTCACTCTTTTTTGCATTGTATTTGAGCCCATGAGCCACCGCGTAGGACTCACAGACCTTAAGGAGCCTTCGTAAGGCACCACTCGATGGGCTCAACAGCACCGTATCGTCTGCGTAGGTGATGTTATTCACGCACACTCCGTCGATATGACATCCTATCCCAGTGCTGCTGAGCTCACCGATCAGTCGGTTAACGTACAGGTTGAAGAGCATGGGAGAGGTCAACCCCCCCTGCCTCACCCCGCATTCCAACCTATACTCCCCCGAGAGAGCGCCTGCCCATCTTACAAAATTCTTTTGGTTTTTATACCAATGCATAAATAACAAGATAATTTCTCTAGGTAGACAAGTTTCATCCCTTAATTTACCCCATAGAATATCGTACGATACAAGATCGAACGCTTTCGATAAATCGAGGTAGCATGCATAAACTGGGGTCTTTCTACTAGTATAATACTGTACAGTCTGCTTGAGGCATAGGACGGCACTCTCGGTGGAAAGCCCGGGCCTGAAACCGAATTGCGCGTCGTTTAGCGAGACATGCTTATCCAGGTGCTGACCAAGCAGACTGTCCAGCACTTTGGCGACTACTGTAGCTAGAGAAAATATGTGTTATTCCGATGTATAAGCTATATTATTGTAAAGTTTCATTAAAATCCATTCAGTAGTTTTTGGGTGAAAGAGCAACAAACATCCATCCATACTTACAAACTTTCGCGTTAATAATATTAGTAGGATGTCTATAAAATTGTAATAGCTCACAGCACAAAGACAAACAGCAGCAGCAATTTCTACGTCCATTATCTCGGACTTTGCTACAGCTAAAAGAACGAGTGCACTCGTCGAGCGAGAGCCTTCTCGGCCGAGACTCTTGACGAGAAGGTCTCGGTGAGTGTGTACAGCCAGCATTACAATATTTTTGCTTATCATAAAAACAATTTAAATATAAATTGAGTTTAAAGTTTCGGATATTATTTTATTTCAAGCAATTTTTAGAGATGACTTTCGGTTTTTTTCTATGGAGAGAAAGTAATTACATTGTGTTTTGGGATCAATTAAGTTCTTATAAAAGATGGTCGAATTTGGATTTTATTTGTAACAAGATGAACCTCTTAGTATTAGCTAAAAACTTGTGCTAAAATACCAATTACGCTAATGTCAGTCCCTTTATATCCTGGGACATTATTCACACACGGACACACAGTTGATTCAGGACAAACAGATATTTTCATGCACACAAATATCTGTCCTGGGCGGGAATCGAACCCACCACAAGTTAAAGGCAAGTATTTACCAACCATATCAATCTGGTATTTATAACTGTTACGAGTTATATAATAATATCCTGCGACATTATTCACACACGGTCATCTGATCCCCTAACTCAGCAGAGCTTGTACTATGGAAACCAGATAACTAATATACTACCTACTTATATAAATACATACTTTTTAGATAATTAAACTCTGAATCAGGACAAACAGACATGTTCAGGCACACAAATATCTGCCCTGGGTGGGAAAGAGCGACCTGCGGCGAAAGGCAACTAATTACCATACCAACGGGGGTTACAAACTAAAGCGAAATAAAATGATAATCTGGTATTTATAACTATTACGTTACGAGTTCCCGATATAAAAAAATATACTGGCTACTTGGAAGATCTTCGCCAGTGGCAGTAGGTACATAATAAACTTTTGTTACATACATACATAGACTCACGCCTGTTTCCCAGAGGGGTAGGCAGAGACAACGGATTTCATTATATTCTTCATACATGTTCGCCGGTTTAAGGTACTTCTGGCTTGTCCTTTCTATACAGACAAATTTTAATGCCCGTATGGACTTATGGCATACAATTGTGGGGTTGTGACAAAAAAAGCAATATTAATATCATCCAAAGATTCCAGAATAAAGTGTTACGCGATATCGTAAATGCACCTTGGTATATAAGAAATGACGATTTACACCGGCATCTAAAGATGGACTCCGTTGTAGAGACCATTCGGAAATAGGCTACAGCTCATGAACATAGGCTTCTAGATCATGTGAACGTCGAGGCTATCCAGCTACTCGACATTATAGAGCTAGTGAGACGTTTAAAGAGAACAAAACCTATGAACTAGTGTCGTGATTAGTGATTAGTGTATTTAGTGATTAGTGATAGCAATAATGTAATTATAAAGAACACATGAACAAAGTGTCTTCCCTTTAACAAATATGACTAAAGAAAATCGGTGGACTGATTCTTAGAATTAATTATGTTTATGTAGAATTTTAGGTTAATATAAAATTACTTATTAGTCTCTAGACTAGATTGTAATACATATAAAGTACTATACTTGGTACTTTATTAAATAATAAAAGAAAACGAGTTCCCAAGAGCATGTTATCAAGTCATTAAACGTAATAGTAGAAAAACAAACAAGTTTATTACACCTAATTATAGCGCACTACTCGTCGTATCGCACAAAATTTAATTTTAGTAGAACAATGCATTAAAAGCAGTTATATCATATGGCGGGCGTGCCAATCTGGGGTCATTGCACTGTTGTTTATAAGAACATCTCCCGGTGGCGTGATACGGGAAATATATAATAACATGTGGATATAGAAATAATTCTAGATGTGAATACATGTTGATAACACGTGCCAATTACTATTTTACGTGGTGGAAACGTTTTACACGAGTAAGTTTCCAAGAGGTAACTTACTTGACCACCACTTTATTCCTTTAGCCCGGTCGTCGGGATTCACTTGTTCATACTTACTTACTTATCGTATGGGCAGTGGTTACCCAAGTGTCAGAGTTGTTCAAGCCGCCCAGTAGGCTTCTGACATGGCTTAACGACTGTTGTCTAATGACTACAACCGGGACCGACAGCTTAACGTGCCCTCCGAAGCACGGAGACCACTTTGACGGTCACCCATCTATGGACTGACCGCGAGCGTAGTTACTTAACCAAGCCGATCGCTTACGGACCGCGGTGACAGCATCTAGCTATGAGCGCCTCACTTGTTCATGAACCAAAATGATGGCAGAGGACTCGGCCCTAAACCAGCGGGTTACCCAGCATCTGTTCCTCACGAGAGGAATACTTCAATTTTCAATTTCAATAAGCCTTTATTTAATGACCAATTTTTTTTTTCAAGTAAATATACATATACTAAATTATACAATGTAGACTAAAATTAAATAAATTAACAATTTTTAGCAACCAGTTTGGTCAAGTTGAATGGCAACTTGACCAAACTGGTTGCTAAAAATTGTACATAGGCCTCCCCTATTTTTTTCCATTCGTCTCTGTCTCGTGCAAGTTATCGCCATCCTTTTGGTATATCATCTTCCCATCTTTTTATTTGTCGTCCTTTGTGTCTTTTCCCGTTTCTAGGATACCACTCCATTACGTCTTTCGTCCATTTTTCTTTTTTTTGTTCTCATAATGCGTCCTGTCCAGTTCCATTTCAGACGTTTTATTTATTTGTAAAAGGTCGTTATTTTTTTCCTTTTCCTTATTTTTGATGTGTTCCACCTGTCATCTGTCAATACTTCATGTGGAATACTACAAGCCGCCAACTCGGTCCTATATTCAGCATAACTAGCCTGCAGCTAGCCTCGCTCATGAACCGCAGGCCAGGCAGAGGTCCCAGCCCACAACCAGTAGGCTTCCTAGCATCTGTTTCTCATGAGAAACGAATGTAGAACATGACATGCCGCTAACTCGGTCTTATTTAGCATAACTGGCATGTGGCTAGCCTCGCGCATAAACCGCAGTCCAGGCAAGTCCCAGAGCACAACTAGCTGGTTTCCTAGCATCTGTTCCTTACTATGTAGAGTCGTGTGTGAAACATGACATTCTGCCAACTCGGTCCTATATTTAGCACTAGTTGTGCCCCGCGGTTATACCCGCGTTAAACTTTATAAATGATCACAGCTCCTCCACCGTAGGTGATAGCGTGATAATATGTAGCCTATATGGTGACTCGACCTCTTAGTAATATTCATGCAAAATTTGAAGTAAATCCATGCAGTACTTTATGAGTTTAGCCCGGACATACATACAGACAAACAGACAAAAATTCTATAAACTATATTTTTGGATTCGATATTGATAGTAGATCACGCCGCAAGTATCCTTTAAAAAAATATTCAATGTACAGTTTTGACTTTCCTACGATTTTATTATACTATATGTATATAGATAACTAGGCTGCGCCTAGTCTCGCATATAAACCGCAGTCCAGGCAGGTCCCAGCCCACAACCAGCTGGTTTCCTAGCATCTGTTCCTTACTAGAGACGTGTGTGAAACATGACATGCCGCCAACTCGGTCCTATTCAGCATACCTAAGTACCTAAGTAATTTCCACGCAAACATTCGTTTTAAATATTTTCTTTGTACTTTTGTTTGCATAAAAACAGCTGGATGGATGTCTGTTTTAATTTTATTGTTTTCTATAATACGCCCTCTACGTATACCTAGTGCCATGTTTGAAGACTTGGTTATTTGTCTATTGCCATGTGTGTCATTTTAGGACAAGTTTATTTTTCTATTCCATATTGTGTTTCGGGTTCGATGCGCGGAGAAGACAATTTGTATGTCTCAGACAGTTATACGTCACCAACTCAACTCACCGTTGTGGTGAGTTGAGTTGGTGACGTACTATATAACAAAGGGCTCTTGTTCCTACCTACACACACTGACGCGGGCTTAGACTAGAGACGAGGGATTATAATGAGCCAGTGAACTGTGGAACGATAATTCCGCACAGTACTGAACGAGTTCAGTTCGTTCACTGTGTTTGAGTAGTTCATCGGAACGAATCGCTCCGGAGTTACTCAAGTCTATCAGACCCATATTTGACGGGCCTGTTGGCGTGGTTGGCAAATGCCTTTCACGCCGGAGGTCGTGGTGTCGATTCCCACCCAGGACAGTTATTTTGTTTATTTGTCCTGAGTCGGATGTTATTATCTATATAAGTATGTATTTACAAAAAAAATATATATGTAGTGGACCAGTTATCTGATTTCCATAGTACAAGCTCCGCTTAGTTTGGGATCAGATGGCCGTGTGTAAATAATGTCCCAGGATATTATTATTATATAGACATAAATAGTTGTCTGTAAAAGATCACATATAGTGACAAGGCCGCCTATTGTACAATTTTGTGATGTATATTGTATTCTTGTTTCCTGTGAGGTTTTAGTATACAATAAACAGTTATACACTTTTAAATTTTCGCGTATCATAATTAGATATATATAAACATTCTTTACAGGTATTAACGCGACTAAGCTTTTGCATTTGCCCGACATATTTTCCTCTCAGAAATCAAACCACACTGACCTATACCTTCCCATCTATAGACAGGCCGTGACTACCGTACCTAGATGCTTACCTCGCCGATCACTTGGCAACTGGTGAGTTAAATTTGCCTATGAGCGGCTGCTCTTTTTAAACGAATAATTGTTTTATACATAACTAAATACACAATATATAATTTTTTTAAGTGAATCTCTGAAACGGCTCTAACGTTTTGGACGAAATTATTAATTTAGATTACGTTTTAAATTTGAAGTTTATATGTCCCACTAGCCCCGCCGTTTTACCCGCGTACTACACACTACTAGTGCGTACTACACTATAAAGCATAAATTTATATTTTAAGGGTTAATCCAGGGTGTCAGATAACTCCATACCAAATTTTATTAAAATCACTTCCGTCGTGAAGAAGTTACAAACATACACACTCCCAAACTTTCGCCTTCATAATATTTGTCTGATTTAAATACGATTTTCCAATAAAACTATTTTTGAGCGAAATTCGGTAAAGCAGGTACTTGGGGTTCTAAAGCTAAAACTAGCTTTTACCAAAAAAAATTATAACCAGCAGTATAAGAATAACTCTTGTCACATATTATCTATAAGTATGTATTTACAAAAGAAAAGTATTCTATGTAATATATCAGTTATCTGGTTTCCATAGTTCAGTCTGCTTAGTTTGGTTCAGATGGCCGTGTCAGGCGTGTGTGAATAATGCCCCAGCATAATAATATTTTCAGTTGCATTTAAAACGAATAAAGTATAAAGATTTACGACAATCATTAAAATCTTTGCCGAAAAATATCCTCTTAACTAACTGTCGAATTAAGTAGGTAGGTATAGCATTTTTATTTTGCTTATTTATACAGCAAATTAAATAGAAGGATACGGTGTTTTACGACGGTCGTAAAAATCTGGCCGAAAATACGTCTTACAATCGACGCACTGTTCACATTGTACCGTTTTAAAAAATAACAGATCTACAACCGACTTTTACTTTTCTTCATAAATCCTCAGTTTGTGCTCCATCATCATCATATCAGCCGAAAGACGCCTGCTGGTCAAAGGCCTCCCCAAAGATCTCCCCAATTACCGATCTTGCACTATCCGCGTCCAGCGGTTTCCAGCGACCCTTAGAAGATCAATTTCCATATTGTAGGGAGCCTGCCTTCACTGTGTCTTCCGGTCGCCACTCGAAAACTTTCTAGCCCAACGGCCGTCGGTTGTACGACGTGCCCTGCCCACTGCCACTTCAGCTTGGC
Source organism: Pseudoips prasinana (assembly GCA_951640165.1). Lineage (NCBI taxonomy): Eukaryota > Metazoa > Arthropoda > Insecta > Lepidoptera > Nolidae > Pseudoips > Pseudoips prasinana. The sequence goes on from OX621260.1 coordinate 6,470,386, forward strand.
AATTCTTCGAGCTATGTCGGTTACTTTAGTTCGCCTGCGGATCTCAACATTTCGCTCTCCATTGCTCTTTGGGTGAGCCTGAGCCATCTTATAGGGCCCATAGTGAGCGACCACGTCTCTGTTCCGCAAGTCATCACTGGCTGTGATGCTATTTGCGCAAACCTTATCTATATGAGAGAGACACGTCGACGCATTGTCCGTCGATATAAATAATTATCGAGATACAAAGTTAAATATGTAGTGTTAATTTCGCTAATTGTCTGAGTCTGAGTCTGCGAGATGACCGGTACATTACTTTAGTTTCTCTAAGAAATCGACAGTTTTAACTTAATTCAACTGCAGTAGCGGCTCCGTGAGGTTCGAGGATTAACTGTGAGCGATTCTACCATTAGAAGAAGATTGGCGGAGCGAGGCCTGAAACTTCATACCCCACCTATTATGTATTATGGTTATGGGCTGGCCAGCAAGAAGTACGGATTTGAGATGAGTTGGAGACGAGTGAGTGTGAGAGATCGAGCTCCGGAGACGCTTGGCCACTTTAAAATAGCTATACGAGAAGAGTAGGATAACATGCTACAATACAAGATTGTGACTCCTTCCGTTGGCATGGAAGCAGTCATTAGAACGCGTGGAGGAATTACGAGATTCTGAATTAACTTTTCATATTATCAACTTTTGGTTTTCCGGCTATGTTTCTAACATTTTACAAATTATTCTTTAGGGTTATTTAAAACATAATATTCGTTAAAGAATACCTTATAATATTATCGCAATTAACTGGCCTTATTTATTTTATTGTTTCTTATAAAAAATTACATAAAACTTATGCAAAATCGAATTGTTTTGATTTGAGAAGTGTGTAAATATATTTTATTCTGAAAAGTAAAACTAGATTGATAGATAACACGACGTAGAAAAAATTAATGGACATAAAAAAGCTTATCCCTAGAAATTTATTCAAGAATAAATATAGAGAAAATATTTAGATCAGATACAAACGTGCATAGCAATTTGCGCGTCAGTATTAAAAGTGTTACAATAAACTATGATATAATACTGAATATGTAAATGTTGTATGTGCGTCGATAAATAGTGCGTTCACCCCTGATACTCTCGACAAAATAGTTTTACCCGCGCAGGCGAACAGAATATAATAATTTGAATAATCATATCAGCCGAAAGACGACACTCACTACTGGACAAAGATCTCCACAATTGCCGGTCTTGCGCTATCCGCATCCAGCGAGCTCCAGCGCCCCTCACAAGATCAACGGTCCATCTTGTAGTCCGCCTGCCCACGCTGCGTCTTCCGGTTCGTGGTCGCCACTCGAGAACTTTTCTGCTCCAGCGGCCGTCGGCTCTACGAGCTATGTGCCCTGCCCACTGCCACTTCAGCTTGACTATTCTTACGGCTATGCCTTCTACTTTGGTTCGCCTGCGGATCTCAGCATTTCTGATTCGATCTCGCAGGGTAACTCCAAGCTTAGCCCTTTCCATTGCTCTTTCGGTGAGCTTGAGCCGCCTCATAAGGCCCATAGTGAGCGACCACGTCTCTGTTCCGTAAGTCATCACTGGAAACACATACTGGTCGAAGACTTTCGACTTGAGACACTGCGGTATTTGGGCCGATAAGATATTACGTAGCTTCCCGAACGCTGCCCAGCCGAGTTGGATTCTACGATTGACCTCCTTCTCGAAGTTGGACCTACCTACTTGGATGTCTCTAGTCTTTGTCCTAGGTAAATATAGTTATCTACAACTTAGAGTGCAGAGTCTCCAACCTTAACTAAATAAATAAATAAATAAAAAAGGTTTTTATTCACGTAGACTTTAAAAAAGCGCTTGTAAATAGTTCATGTTTGTAGTAATATAGTTGTATACATTATTATTTCTAGTAACATAGATAATTAGGTACACATTGTATGAAAACATTTATAAAATTTATTTTATTATAGCAATGATATTTAGCTAGCTAGTAGATTATGTTTAATTATCTAGTTTAAGTCTAATATTTTTACTACATGTTGTCAATGGTTCTGTCTATATTAAGGATTATTATTGTGACGGACCTTGTGTTAATAACGACGGTCGCGCTTTAATGCTATCACCGGATCCAATGCGCCCCAACTGAGAAGACCCAGCGAAACAAACTCAGTGGGTTCATCTACTATAACTAGAGTGGATATATAATTTGAATAGGGATTCCGAAAAAACTGTCCTACGACACAATGCCAGTGTCAGTTCGTCAGTTGTTCAATTTTGAAACCCGGACTACAAATGAAACCCCTCCCGGACGCTCGCCGGATGCCCTCTAAACTATGACAAATCCGGGGAATCCCGGACGGATGGCAACCCTAGGTGTGAGACGGGCCCGTTGGCGTGGTTGGCAAATGCTTGCTTTCCACACCGGAGATCGTGGGTTCGATTCCCAACCATGTCAGATATTTGTGTGCATAAACATGTCTGTTTGTCCTGAGTCTGGGTGTAATTTATCTATATAAGTATGTATTTACAAAACGTATGTAGATGCCCTGAACGCTCAATGATGGCGATGACAGAAGAAGGTATATCTTCCTCGACTCATAGATTTTTATTCTCTCTTATAATTCGATGACGAAAACTGAAGCACAGCACAGTTCAGACAGCGACAATATTTTTACTAGCTGTGCCCCGCGGTTTAACCCGCGTTAATCTTTATAAATTATCGCAGCTCTTCCCCCGTAGGTGATAGCGTGATAATATGTAGCCTATATGTTGACCCGACTTCTTAATAATATCCATGCAAAATTTGAAGTAAATCCATGCAGTACTTTTGAGTTTAGCCCGGAAATACATACAGACAAAAATTCTAAAAACTATATTTTTGGCTTCGATATCGATTGCAGATCACGCCACAGGTATCCTTTAAAAAAAATATGCAATGTATAGTTTTGACTTTCCTACGATTTTATTATATGTATAGATAGATTGGAAGAATTTTCTCAAGTAAGTTATTTCACACGTACAATAATTTGCATATATATTTGATAATCATTATTGTGTCCATGTTATTCGTTAGAATTACAATGTGCTGTCCAAATACAAACTCGATATGTATATGGAGTCACATGATACGTAATTGTTTACATTCACATTAGGAGTCCGATGTACGCTGTTCCAACATGTCTCTTGAGAATGTGTCGTATTTTATCAACTATTGTATTAAATTTCGCAATCAAAGACAACCTTTAACACCGGGTTAATCTTTTAACACACGCTGTGACAAATTGAGAACGAATATAACTATGTTATGATTGCCTTTCAAGGCGCAGGGGCTCTACCGGCTAAGTCGCCGAACATCGTTTTCGTAAATGACGTTCAAATAAATAAAGGTTAAAATTGATCAATCGTTAGAACGGCTTCCATGAGCATATGTGACGTCATAAATGGCCGGAATCGATTGTCAACGTTGAAGCCAATTTATCGATTGATTAAGTCATTTTTAACCTTTATTTATTTGAACGCCTTTTAAGAAATTGATGTTCGGCGACTTAGCCGGTAGAGCACCTGGTTAATCTTTTAACACACGCTGTGACAAATGAGAACGAATATAGCTATGTTATGCTTCCCTATCAATCAAGCCGCAGTGTGGATTTGATTCCCACCCATGACAAAGTGCATGAACATGTCTGTTTGTTCTGAGTCAGGGTTTAATTATCTATATAAGTATGTATTTACAAAAGTAAAAGTAGTATCAGTAATCTGGTTTCCATAGTACAAGTTCTGCTTAGTTCGGGATCAGATGGCCGTATGTTACCTAATAATGTCACAAGATATTATTATTATTGTAGTAAACTTCATCTATACATATAATGAAATCGTAGGAAAGTCAAAACTGTACATTGAATATTTTTTTAAAAGAATACTTTGGGCGTCATCTACTATCGATATCGAAACCAAAAATATAGTTTGTAGAATTTTTGTCTGTTTGTCTGTATGTATGTCCGGGCTAAACTCAAAAAGTACTGCATGGATTTACTTCAAATTTTGCATGAATATTACTAAGAGGTCGGGTCAACATATCGGCTATATATTATCACGCTATCACCTACGGGGGAGGAGCTGTGATAATTTATAAAGTTTAACGCGGGTAAAACCGCGAGGCACATCTAGTATATAATAAAATAATTCCACTGCTGGACAAAGATTTCCACAATAGAGTTGTGTCCATAATTTGGGGTATACCATAATCGTCACGCTTGGCATAACGCCAATCCGATCGTAGTGAGATGATTATAGTACACAGAGAGATGCTGCTGTCAGATGGGAGATATTCCCTCGGGTATACTTCTACCTCCCCCCGTGGGACAAATGGCGTGGTGATATTCTATGCCATCAGCCACATATATAATATACTATTGCTAAATGTAACAATAATAGCTTAGTAACTTGCTATTTATGATTTATTTAAGGATATTAAAAATATATGTGACGAAACAGACCGCACGGATGGACTAATTCAAAAAAATGTTGCTTTAATTACTGTTTTTAAACTGTGTTTATGTAATACATTGTGAGCTTGACAAGAACAAGTGTATGTAAATACCCAAGTGCTGAATAAATTTCATTATTTCATAGTAAATGTTTAGATTATAAGAGGCAATTTGTATCTCCATATTAGATACCTAGACTGGCTATTGTTCCAAATATGGACCCTACAATATTAATAGCGTCACGTTGAAATTTGGTACACATATTGTTGCGTGTACCTAGGTATTGAAAATGTACAGACGCCAGCACATCCAGCTACCCCAATCTGTCAAATTTCATTTATAGATTTTCAACTTTATCACAAAACTATAAGGTTCACTTTCAATTGGGGAAATTTGACAGATTGGGATAGCTTGATTTACTGGCGTCTGTACCTAACAACTTGGAATTTTATCACCACGTCTTTATTTTTACTTTTTATAACAAAGAAACTCGAACAGCTCCGTTGACGTTTTATTTATTTTTTTGTTCTAACTATGCATTCTGAGTTCGGCTCTTTAAGTATCTATGCGTCGTCCACATTCCCAGGAATTGGAAAATAGATTAAAAAAACGAGCGTGTTCGACCACACAACTGAAGTAAAATTTAGATATATGAAAAGTAACTGACTATGAGAGAAGGAAATGTGTGCGTGCACGTCTCTTTCTTGCCCCTACCGCAATATACGAAACGTACCTCTCACACTTTCTATCTTCACTCTTAACTTCAGTTCGCCTCGCCCGATCACACTTTTCGTAACGCTCTCGTCATACATTCACCAGCTTACTCCCCAAGTCAAGCGTGCGTAAAGGAGTTTTACTTCGAAAGCAAGACGATAAAGCGTTTTATTTTCAGCCGGTTTTGACATCACAATCACTTTAACTCCCACCGTAGCTAGCTATAATGTATTTAAATATTCCAAAGATTGACAAGAGCAGAAAAATGGTTGTGTTCATTTACTGTCCAACTGATGAATAGAATAGAATATCTTTATTCGCTTCCGATATGGTCACAAATATGGTAAGAACATTTGTGGGTTCCGACATCTAATATGTGAAGATCTGAAGCCGATTCCAGCTACATACAGGAAATGTACTAAAAAGCTGAAAGATAATGGTTATGAAATTATTAAAGAATTACCAAATTTTGACAAAGTTAAAAGCAGTTTGTATAGACACAGAAATAGACAACTAGGAATCACAAAATCTCAGCACTCTAACTCTACAGAAATCGTGATTCCTGACCGTTTTAAAGACAATTTATTGTTTGATGAGATTGACGGTGAAAATAGAATGATTGTGTTTGGTTCAAAGAGTGCAATTGCACATTTAAATGACGTCCGTCACTACTTTGCGGACGGAACGTTCAAATGTTGTGCAAAGCCGTTTCTTCAACTATACGTTGTACACGGAGACATAGGAAGTACAGAAACTGGGACAAATATTGTACCATTTTTTTATGCAGTGTTGACAAACAAAGAAGAAACTACATATGAAAGACTGTTTTACAAACTAAAATTTCATTTACCAGAGTGGACAGCCGATATTATTACCTTGGATTTCGAAAAAGCTCCAATAAATGCAATTAAAAAGACATTTCCAAACATAATTGTTAAGGGGTGTTTTGTTCACTTTGGCAGAGCGCTATTAAGAAAGGCAAAATCTCTTGGCTTATTACAACATGAAGAATCTCACTATCACGTCAAACTATGTATGGCTCTGGCACATTTACCAAAAGAAGACATAAACGATGGATGGCTATACGTTATGAGTCAAAGGTAAATTAATTTTGCAGTATTGAAATGAACGCGTTTAGTTCTGGATATTTCTTCTACCGCCATTTTGGAAAGCTACCCACTTGGTTTTATGCGTTAGAAACTAGGTAATATATGGTTTTTCGTATCATAATCTTCAACGAATTAATTATGTTACAGTTTTGAAGAAAAAGCTATAACTGAATTCAATGATTACTTTGTGGATCAGTGGTTGGAAAATGAAGATATGATGAATATTTGGTGCTGCTACGCACAAAGACACCGCACTACAAACCTCATGGAATCTTGGAATTGGAGTTTCAATAGTGAAATTGGAAAAAGGCCATCAATTATTTTATTTTTCGAAACGATATCAGGCAATATTAAACATTATGAAAATCTTCTGAAAAGGTACATATTTTTGTTTCAATGACCTGTATTTTTAGGCGACACATATGATAAAAATTATACATTATTACTTTAATTAATCATAACAAATTTTTACAGCTTTTATAATAATGGAGAAAGTATATCAAAACGAAGAAAAAAATCTATCCAAAATGATATACGAATTAACAATATTCTCGGCGATTACAAAAGTGGAAAAATATCATTGGAAAATTGTTTGAACGAATTATCAAGAATTGCTTGTATCACTTTATAATTTATTTATTGATTTTTAACTTTGTAGTGTAGGTAGTAAATTTTTTATGTTAATATTCCAAATCTGTGATTATATTTTATAGTTGATTTTGCATGTATTTTTTATGTTATACCAAATCTGTGATTATTATTGTTTTTATATTTTATAGTTGATTTAGTATGTATTTTTTTACGTTAACGTACCAAATCAGTGACTGTTTATTTTTATATTTTATAAGTAGTTGATTTCGTATGTATTTTTTTATGTTAATGTACATTAACATAAAAAGATAGTACCAAATCTGTGATTATTGTTTTTCTATATAAGTTGATTTCGCATCTAGATTGACTTATGTTATTAAAAAAATAAAACTTGTCATCGAAATAGTCAAATCGAACTGTGATTTTTCTTAAATTTTTTGAAAGTTATTTGTACACCCCACTTTTTATTTCTGTTTTTAAATATCAATATGTGTAAATGGCATACGTACACATAATCCGACTATTGTACCTGTGATTAAAAATATTTAACAAAATAAATGACAATGTTATCATTAGTTTCGTTTTTCTTTTTTTACTTGACTGTACCCATTTCATCTGAAAGTTTACCAAATGGGATATAACACAAAGAATTATTGAAATGTTTTCGAAATGGGACTAAATGTATGAAATGTATAATGTTTACCAAACGCAACTTTTTAGTAGGTACAGTTTGAGGTTTACGAAATGGGAAGTTTACCAAATGGGAAGTGGCCAACCTTAGTGGGCATGCGAATATTAAGGGACTTAGGTACTATTACATGTTATAACATGTAATAGTACCATGTAGTCCTAATATACTTTTATACTATAGTACAAAAGTATATAAAAAGAAACACAATTAAATAAATTACACAATACAATAATAATTAGTTCATGTTAGTACAACTTCTTAAGAGCCATTTCACGCTTTCGCGCGAATTTCTAAGATTTTGGGCTCCTTTATTACCATTTTAAGTAATACCCAGAAATTACTAAAAACATGTTAAATATGGAAAAATCGTTTTTGTTGACGTTTAATGTATCACATTTACCAAAAAAATTTGCTTGTTCTGTAGGGACTCATCTCCCACAACCATTTTAATGAAAAATCGCCGTAGAGTGAATTTCAAAGTCCTGTAACTAGCAATAATACTTATAAACTAAGCTAAAAAAATACATTCAGCATGAGCCATATATTTTATTCGTCGTTTAATGTAACAGATTCTTGAATTTTGTTACCATTAATTAGTAAAAAAATAAATCCTTACACCAATTTTAAGTTTTTTTTTTCGAATTTCATAGTGATTTTTGGTTTAAATAAAGCGTAATTACTAAAATAAAATTATACCATAATAAACTATGTTCTTTGGAGAATCGAATTCTACAGTTTTTTTTTTAAATAATGGCAATTAATTTGTCATAATATCGATTTGAACATCAGTTGAAATTACAATAAATTACGATACACGGGTGGGCACTGGGCACCGCACCGATTAGTACGGCGCGAGCGCCCATCAAGGTAGGATCTGTGCCATTTTTCCCGCGTCCCGACTTTCGAGCGCTCGTATAGTGAAGTAATTCATATACTGCGACCACATAGTTTTGATTCGTTTTGTATTTTTTCATAAGGTACGGTTTTATTTATTATGAAGTATGTATGGATGTAAGATTTTAGTTTTTTGTAGAATAATTATATATTTTTGTTTCATTACTAGCTATGGGGCGCAAGGAATGTGTATACCGTTGCGTAAAAAAAAAGGAAACGTGATAATTCTGCAGCTTTAAAAAAAGCAACAGAAGTGAGGCAGATACCAATTTTTTTATTTACTGTAACCGATTATTATTGATTTAATATGTAACTTATACGTAGATATTGAAAATTAACAGCTATTTTGTTATTATTTTAGAATGAATAATCGTCTAAAACGTACAGAGGAGGGTAGCGCCTTTAGATCAAACGCGGTGCCAGGTACTAGCCGTACAAGTGATAATTTAGATTCGGAAACAGAAGTTGTACGTAACATTTTAACAATTATTTATTTGAATCAGAAGTTTATTTAGTGTTTGTCAATAATCATAAAATATCAACTTTTATTAAATATTTTACATAATATACCTATCCGTGTTTTTAATGTGTGTTATTAATCTAGCTAGAAATCTTTGTTAGAGTAAATATAACTTTTTTTATAAATCTCTTATCAATTCACATTACGATTACGGCTCAAGATAGCCTCGTCCGTCTTTACACGTGTATTACACAATTTACATTGCGTTTGAGTGGGTAGACACGCACACATAAACAATAATGCAGTCTTTTACCTAAACTCGAGCGTAATCATTTTGTGAAATGGCTCTTAATAACCTAATATATGTTTATCAGTTGTTCGGTTACCATTGTGCCAGTGTGTTAGTTGTGTCAACATATTAATTATTTTTCATTAATCATCAGCCTGACATCCACTACTGAACATAGGCGTATCCGAAAGGTTTCCACAACTACAGTTGCCAACTGGCATGCCATGCGCGGTGCTTGGCATGCGAGTTGACAACCATAGGATTGAGTAGGCTGAATTTGTGCAAAACACATTACCTATACTTTTTGTATCAAAATACCATTATTTCAAAATTTAAACAATGGAAAAGTTGGGCAATAGATTTGTACCATTTTTGATAAGAAGTTTTTTTTACTTAAGGGTATATTCTTACTAAAGGGGTTGTTGGGTCACTAACCAATAAACCAACTTTTCCATTTTTTTACTAAAGACTTTGACTACTTTTGATGTAAAACAATCTATTTGTTACTTGCAAATTGCAGCCTAATTCTTTAGTAAAAATGTCATAAAACTAGTCATCTGTACAATTCTTTACATTTTTCATTAATATTGCCTATTCTTTTACAAAAAAGAATATTGTGTTTAGCACACATTCAACTTATGATTAGGGTTGCCATCCGTCGGGTTTTCCACGGTTTTGTCCTAGTTTAGAGAACGTCCGGGGAGCGTCCGCGCGGGCGTCCAGTTCTAGCCCGGGTTTAAACAGTCTGGCCGCGATTCGCGCGCCGCTTTGTGGAGAACCGTCGAACCGACACTGGCAGTGGCAGTGAGTCGCAGGACAATTATAACTACTGAGTTCTCGGCTCCAAAATCCAGGGGTTTCAAGCGACTCGTCCTGGTTGCCACATTTTAGAGATGGCAATCCTAAACTTATCTAACGCTCGCAGTGCACATGCGGTGTTGATGCCCGACTACCTAGTATGAGTATATCCTTAAGTCGCCTCTTATGCCGGCTGTACACCCTCGCCGAGAATCTCTTGTCAAGAGTCTCGGCCGTGAAGGCTCTCGACGAGTGCGTATCTGTACACACTCGTTCTTTTAGTTATACGAAACTCTGCCGAGATAATGGACGTAGAAATAGCTGCTACTGATTGTCTATGTGCTGTGATCTATTAGAATTTTTTATACATTTACCATAAAAAGAAAAATCTCAAGCCATGGCGAAGTAGAAGATAGTGGATGGTTACCATGCACCGCAATAGAAACACGTCTTCACTATAACACGGTCAGATGGCAACTGCATCAAACTACTGTTTACATGCTCGCTCTCGTTTTTCGCACGAGTGTTAATACGCGATCGAGAGGCAGCGAGGCGAGACGAGACAAAGCGAAAAGTGACGAGATCATCGAGAGAGATCGAGTGTATACAATATACATACATACACTCGCTCTCGGCCTGTCTCGGGGTGTCTCGGCGAATGTGTGCAGCCGGCATTACGACATTCACGAGATGGCACGAGGTGTCATTGTTTCTGGGTCGGAAACCTCCCGGCTAAAACTATACTATACATAAGTACGTAGGTAGAGTAAACCCTACAACTTCTTCTTCTTTCGAGTCAATGTTTCAACAGAATTTAGTAATTAATAATTAAAGCCACCTTGACCAGTTAGTGGCTGCACTTACTGCATTGGAGGAGGCTAACATGAGATCTTCCAAAGTGCAATTATCGGGTCATGGTCACGGACACGCAAGTGCACGCGTCGTCGACCAGTGTACCACTGTGATATTGCGTCTAAATCTCGCCAATCATGCCCCACTTAGGCCTGTGCCTCGATACTTGCGGGCAGCGGGGAGGCGGCGGATCAAATGGATCTCCCCTCGAAAAACCAGACATAGGAGCGGGTGACGAGCGGTGCACTCCAGTCAAGAGGTGACTTCTCGTGCCGTCGCCGCCGCCGCCACGCAAAATTTGAGGCAGAGGCCTTATGGAGGTTGAGCCTGCAGCGGCCCACTCGAACTCGGAGTCGGTTTACGTTAGTAAACCCTACTTAACTGGTAATCATGTCAGCCAAAGTCTACTGCTGGACAAAAGCCTCCCCAAATAATAGTGGGATATGCCATAATAGCCACGCTTGGCAGACGGGTTCGCGAGCGCAGTTTGATGGTCATAGTTCACAGAAAAACGCTGCTGCCCGTTTTCTGGTTGGTATTCCCTCGGTCGATTTCTACGCTCCCCACGGGATGAGATGGGGTGATGGTATTCTATGCCTGATGAGGTGGTAAAGCCGTACATAAATCCGAATATCTCCGTATCCAACATTCGTAAGTTCGTCACTAGAATGTTTGTCACAAAAATAGTTTTTTTTTTAAAGAATTTATAGAGGTGTTTACCTTTGTTCTATATGGATACCAAGTCTATTAAAAAAAAGTTTTTTGTTTGGTTGTTTGATGTTTTTGGCGCTCGACCAAAATTCTTCGCGGATTAATCTGGTCGAGTATTTTTATTAACTGATGATTATTGAAATTACATGTAACGAGGTTTATTGTTTATTTATCGGGTACGTATTAATATATTAAGAATGTTCTAAGGTCTTCAATTGGGTTTAATATAAAAGTACTTACATTGCAGCAATACGTGTGTTTAATCATCTACCACTTGAAATTAAACTACTTGAGGGTAAAATGTTTAAATCGTCGATAAAACGATGGCTATTGCGCAATGTATTTTATGATCTCAAAGAGTTTTTTGCTTATGACAAAAGTATCGAAAGTAACAGATTTTTGGAACGAAGTTCCTTATCGTGCGTTGTGAAAGGGGGCTGGACGGAAAAAATGCTTACGAAAAGTTGTCACGACACTTTTTGCAGCTGTGCGGCGTGCGCATGTTTCTCTGTCTGTCTCTCTCTCTCTCTTATAGAAAGCAAGCCAGGTATTTTTATTTCTATTTCGCATTGAACAGTGTGGTGTCGCGACGATTATTTTTGTTGAGCGTATACAGGTTTTTTGTACATAATAAATAATAAGAAATAACTTCGTTCCATCCGGGTGTCCCTTGAGACCTCTCAAGTTTTTATTTATATGTTGCCAAGTTTTTAAAAATAAATTTATTTAATATTAAGATAGGTAGAAAATATATTGCAAGCCCGATATGGGTAACTGTTGCAGACCAATTAAATTAGTATAACATCTTCATTATGTACGCAGTTTCTGGCAATAAAATGTCTATTATAATTATATGAAACGGTTTGCCTTTAAATAGATATGTTATTTACATATGAAATTTAAAAAATCCTTCTTCTCGTCAACTATTTAATTAATTAGATCGTCATTCAATCTATCTTCATTCCCAAGCTTATTACAAAACATGCGTCGTATAATCCAACTAGTATATCCAGTAACCTTTTTGGAAATGACATATAAATAAATACATATTTTGCCCACTTTTCCAGTGTTCATAATGAAGCATTCCCCCGAAGTAAGAGTTAATGAAGACTGCGAATTGTTAATTCCGCTCAAGCAAGGATTAAAATATTAAAATTGAGAATAACATGCAGTCTTAATTCTGCTAATGCAAGAGTTTTCCATATTTACTTTGCCTATTTATCCTCGTTTTAGTATTTTGCCTAATTTTTGAATTTTTGTGTGTTCCATAATTAAATGAGTAAAAGATAAATTCAATCATAACCAACTAAATATATCTGTAACGCCACGACCGTAGCATTTAGACGATGGACCGATATCAGCGTATTTTATTAATACATAACCTAGTTTAATCAAGATGGTCATAATATTCACGGTCAGCTGTTGAATATTTATGGCTTGTTGTGTAGAATCTAGAATTGGAGTCACGTGTTTTTTTTATTTTAGTTTTTATTAGGTTGTAATATTAATATCACACTAATATTATAAGGCGAAAGTTTGTGTGAAATGAAATGAAATTTTTATTCAGCAGTACTTGTCTAGCTCACAAGGCAGTACATAAACATAGTAGATAGTATAAAAGTTACAAAAAAAAATAATTAGTCCGTCCGTGCGGTTTGTTTTATCGCATATATTTTCTGAAATCCTTAAATAAATAACCAGTTACTAATCTATTATTTTTAAATTTAGTTCTATTATGTTAACATTAAAGAATGGAAGACTAAAGCAAAAAGACGAAATTCTAAATGAGGGGGTGATCACATCCACGGGATCACCGATCACACGTTAAGGGGTCAAAGCGATTCTCGCCGCTGAGGAACCTACCCTAGCTGCTTTCTCTAGCTTTTTTTTTATTTGTTTGACTGTGTGAGTGTGTATGGTTGTTACCTCTTCACGGCGATTCTAATAAAATTTGGTATGGAGTTAGCTGACACCCTGGAGCTATAACTATAATTTATAAAGTTTAACGCGGGTATAACCGCGGAGCACAGCTAGTATAAACATATATATTTAAGAGCGAAGAGATGTGCTCTACCTGGGAACAGCGTTCATTCGTTCAAAGAACAGCCCGACTGGGGAAGTATCTCCACCTTACAAAATACATTTCTAAATAATAACATGAATAACTTAAGGTTGTGTCTCATGGAAGGAGTAGACAAGAGCTGGTCCAAAAAGCTTTGGAAATACAGCAGAAACCAGCTACGACTAATAGTAGCAGTATTCACGGGCCACTACGGCACCAACTACCACCTACACAAACTGGGACTGTCGAATAGCCCGATCTGCAGGACCTGTGGGGAAGAAAATGAAACAATGCTGCATATAATATGCAAATGCGATGCATTGGCAAGACACAGAATGGCAATCCTGGGGCTGGCATATCCAGAACTAGGTGACTACAAGGATCTACTCTAAGAAGCGTACTGGATTGTGTGCAGACTTCATTCAGGGCTCTAGGGATAGAATAAAACCAGTGGGGGATAGTACAAAAGATCCTGAAGGGTCGAAGTGCTGTACACAAGTACACCCCAAAAAAAATTGAGAGGTGTCAAGGGACACCCGGATGGAACGAAGTTATTTCTTATTATTTATTATGTACAAAAAACCTGTATACACTCAAGAAAAATAATCGTCGCGACACCATACTGTTCAATGCGAAATAGAAATGAAAATATCTGGCTTGCTTTCTATAGGAGAGAGAGAGAGAGACAGACAGACAGAGAAACATGCGCACGCCGCACAGCTGCAAAAAGTGTCGTGACAACTTTTCGTAAGATTTTTTCGTCTAGGCCCCTTTCACATCGCGCGATAAGGAACTTCGTTCCAACAAGATAAGACAAGATAAGGTTGTGTTTCTGCGTGTGAGTAAGGTAGCAAGAGCTCATCGGGGTGGGGAAAAGGATCAGAAACACTTGTATGTTGACTATTTTAAAGGCCGGCAACGCACCTGCGACTCCTCTGGTGTTTCAAGTGTACATGGGCGGTGGTGATCACCAGGTGACCCACTTGCTTTGTCGGCCTCATATATCTGCCTCGTTGGTCTAGCGGTAACATGTTCACCCGCGGAGAACGAGGTCCTCGGTTCAAATTACAAAAAGTGATTTTGGGAATTTTTTGTAAAAAGAAAAATCTCAGCATCAGCCCGAAGTCTGGGAGATGGCGGGATTATACCCCCTTCCCTCTTTCCGGTCGTATTGCTAGGCGTCCCATCATGAGAGTGTTGGAATAGAAAGTGCTTCTGTGTTTGCGGACACACTTGTGCACTATCCCGCGCAGATGGCTATTCTCTATTGAGACTGGCCGCAGTGGCCGTAATTCGGTTAATTAAGTTACAACATGTAACTTAATTAACGTACATCCTGAAAATTGTTTGTTCAGAATCGTTTACTGAATCGATTTATATCATTTTTAATATAGGTAATTTTTTATTCCCAAAATAATTACAACTACGGAAATTTTTGTCATATTAACCCTGTATAGTCAAAACAAATTGAAGCGGACCGTAAGTCAAAGTAATAAGACTTTTAAAATCGCAGTTTTATTTGTATTCTACAAATTCCATCATTCAATACAAAATAAAGAAAAATAATCTTTATTCTAAGAAACTCATTTAGTAAATAACAATATGTTATGCATGTTAATTAAAAAATTCAGTGTACCTATGTATTATGATTACAACATAGGGGTGTTTGAGGGTGTGCGTTAATTACGTTACATGTTGTATATACAAAAAAAAATCAACATTGCTCTAATATTTTATATTCATAGTAATAATTTTCCGCGTAATAATGCAGATAAACGATAACCTGCTGGTATCTAGTGTGTCTATCTGTGTTCATATTATCTCGTCAAATTAATGGCCCAGCACCAAATCGAGGTCAATAGGCGCCTGCGCATGTTACCCGACTAAATCGAGTGGTTCATATCAGATGGAATATTCTTTATAGCGTTAAAGTATAAATAACATGAGTACCTATAGTTAGAGGTACATCAACGGTTACTTGTGAACTTGGAAAACCTCTCTTAAGGACTACGTAATAAAGACGCTTTCAGAGTAGAGTATCATACCCACCAGCGCGACGTGACCTCAATTGTAGATTGGCATAGCCAGCATTTTACTGCTCCACCGGACAACAGAAGCGAGTGGGGGCTCACATCGTCTAAAAACCTCGGATCAGGGCGCTTCCTGACGTGGAACTGCAGGAAAATTGCGTTTGTGCAATTGTTGCTCTACGTTAATTCGTAAATGCCTCCCGCAGTTCATACCATTGAGCATTTCAACTGCAGATAATGAAGTCCTGGGTTCAAATCCCGGGTTGGACCAAAAAGTGATATTGGGATACGAGTATGTACGTTAAAAAAATTAATCAGTATCAGCCTGAAGTCTGGGAGTAGACGGTTTTACACCCCCGTGCCTCGGACGGCACGTAAAGCAGTTGGTCCTGTACCTGACCTCTTTCCGGCCGTGTCGCTAGTCGTCCCATCGGATCGGAAGTCATCGGAGTGATGGAATAGAAAGTGCCCCTGTGTTTGCGGACACACTTGTGCTCTATAATATGCGCGCGCGCATATTATGTGCGCGCAATTAGCTGGAACATCTTATTATTTTTAGTATAGACTGCCACTTTATTTTATTTATTTATTCTTGTACTCACAAAACATATAATCGATAGAGACAAGTATGAAGCAATGATTAGTACAAAGGTACTGCTTATTTCGCAAGGAATATCTTCCAGCAGACCCGCGACAGGAGAAATTGGAAAGACCTATATTGTAGGAGCGAGTATCCAAAGCAGCATTGTTAGTATCATACCAAATTTGTCTGGGAGGGGGAACACTGAGAGACAGAGAAGGTGAGCGTTGATGCATCACAAGGAGCCCCTCAAACCTACGTCTGAGTCGCAAGTCTCAGACTCTGTCGTGTGTTCCCTCCTCTACCACGCGATGGACCCGGTTTCCGGACAGTGAATTCATGGAATGCTAAGAATTAGGTCTTCTTATTATATCCAATGCAGACCTAATAATATTCTAATTACTAATAATATAGTGTACGTTCTATGAGGATGAAATGGAAAAATAGTGATTTTTCACTTGTCTTTTCAAAGAGTGAATAGTTTTGCTGTTTCGTATATTTGGCGGAAGAGAGTTCCATAATCTGAATCTACATGAACCTTCGATCAATAATTGATCGAAGGCATGATCAGTAAAGCAGCAGGAATAAAAATCAGTTTTATGGATGGGTAGTTTTAGGGGGGATTTCAGGTGAAAATATTTTTATTAGAGATTTAATCAGTCTCTCCACTACTTATCGTATGAACAGTGGGTTACCCTGGTGTTATTAGGGACCCAGAGTGGTTCAAGCCGCCCAGTAAGCTTCTGACATGGCTTGACCACTGTTGTGAGACTACTGAGACGTGAGACGTGAACGTGGCCACCGAGGCAAAAAGACGCTCAGAAATACAACAGCTTTGGCGGTCTCCCATCTAGGGACTAACCGCGTGCTTAAGTGCTTAACCTCGCCGATTATTTACAGACCGGAGATCGCAACTGGCTATGGGCACTATTGTTTCTAACAAAATGAAAGAGTAATATACGTTTTGCTTGGGAAGATAAAATATAATTCTTACCATCGACACAATCAGAAGAAGATTTAAATATACCATAGTATATTTAAATCTTCTTCTTATTTATTTATTTATTTATTTATTTATTTGGACAAACAGTAGTTGTTACATTTATTACATCTTAATTTAATATTGCTCATTAATAAAAGTTAAATGCACAACAGTTTAAGTTGTCACAGCATGCACTATAGGTGGTAACATTGGTTTAATATTAATATCTAATATTATAATCTAAAATAAAATATTAAAATCTAAATATTTAAAGAAAATGTGTAAAATTTAACAAAAAGAAGAAAAGAAAACAATTGAATTTAGACATCTACATTTGATCTCAGCAACTCTAAAACAACTTTTTTGAATGTGGGTAGTTTATCACCAAACACATCCACTTTATCACAAATATTGTTGTAAGTTTTCGAAAGTCGACTTATAGTTGAAGATTGTTTTAAATTGGTTCTGGCAAATGGCGGTTGCAATAGTCCTGCATTGACTTGTACATGTCTAGGCACCCGACGAGGGACTCGCAGTTTAAATGACTCCAGAAGGGATGGACAGTCAACTTCACTTCTTAAAACTTTGTAGAGAAAAGTCATGTCTTGGAACTGTCTACGACATGATAGACTGTCCATTTTAAAATGTTTTAATTTTTCGTTAGAGGATGGTAGTTGTTTGTGTAGCTTACATGAAAAGGCAAGGTGTCGTAAAAATCGCTTCTGAACCCGCTCTATTCTCAATCTATGGACATTATAATGAGGCGACCAAACTACCGAGCAGTATTCAAGATGACTTCGTACGTAGGCGTTGTAGATAGCAATTTTTGTGGCAGGATTGCGGAAAAATTTGCCGTTACGTATGATGAAGCCTAGCATTTTAGAAGATTTGCTAATGATATTGTCAAGGTGTGGTAAGAAGGTCAATTTGGAATCAAAAATCACTCCCAGATCTCTTATCTCTTCCTTTTCGTGTATGGTTGTGTCATCAATGAGATACTGTCTCTTTATTTTATTATGTTTGCGGGTGAATGTGATAGTGTAGCACTTGTTGATGTTTAGGGACATATTGTTAGAGGCACACCATCTACTTATGGAGTCAAGGTCTTTCTGTAATAGGTCACAATCTGGTGGGCTTGTTATAGTTTTGCATATCTTTAAATCATCTGCAAAAAGGTAATAGCTACTATATTTAATGGAAGAGACTATATTATTTATAAATATATTAAAAAGCCATGGACCCAAGTGCGAGCCTTGAGGAACTCCAGAAGTAGAAGCGTAGGTCTTGGATTGAAAACCCTTTACTACCACGTATTGAGTTCTATCTGTCAAGTAAGACTGAAACCAGTCAAGGAGGGGACCGCAAACGCCATATGAGTTTAATTTTCTCAGTAATATTTTATGGCAAACTCTATCGAACGCCTTAGCGAAATCCATATAGACTGCACTAATTTGAGAGCCAGAATCGACTGCATCAGTTATTTCATTATGATATGTAACGAGATTTGTATTAGTAGAGCGAGATTCGATGAAGCCATGTTGCTCATTGATAAAAACGTGACGGGTGTGATTTTTTAAACGAGGGTAGATTAAAGCTTCTACTGATTTGGCAAAAACGGATAAAATTGATATAGGTCTGTAGTTAGTAATCTGTTCATTACTGCCGGTTTTGTGAACGGGAACTACTTTAGCTACTTTCCACTGGGCGGGGAAGGTACCAGTTGCCAATGATTTGTTTATAATAGAATGAAATGGAAAACTTAAAGCTAAGGAGCACCTTGAGATAAAGTATGGTGATATACCGTCAGGACCCGCACCCTTATGAATGTCAATCCCTCGAAAATGTTTGTGAACACTCTCAAGCGGGACGTGTATTTCACATATAGTATTAATACTTATATTTGTATCCGTGTCAGAGCGTGAGGATGTATGAATGGGAGAATGAGTAAATGTTGACGAGAAATAAGATGCAAACAAATTACAAATTCCAAGACCATCAGACTCACTGGTGTCATTCCATGTCATATTTTTTGGTATTTGGATTCCATTACTGCGCTTGTTCTTCATGTAGCTATAAAAAAATTTAGGGTTTCTTCTAATGTTATCTTCAACTTTGGCTATATAATTATTATAACATGTCAATGCTAACTTTTTACACCTTTTATTTAAGATTCCAAGTGATATTTCGTCCAAGGGATTTTTAAAAACTCTGAATTTATGTAGCAATTTTTTTTTCTCACTTATTAACTTAATTAATTGTTTGTTGAACCAGGGTGGGTGTTTACTTTGAAATTGTTTGGATTTAGGCACATATTCATCTATTAACTTGTTTAAAATAAAGTAAAATTTAAATACCATTTCGTCTACATCATGGCACTCAGCGAATTCACTCTCCCATTTCACTTCATTCAGTTTGGAATTAATTATATCGTAGTCCGCCTTGAAAAAATTATGACGTAAATTATTGTTGCTTTTTAATGATACCTTGTGTGAAATGTCTATGGTTATATCTACTGGTGTATGATGCAGATCAATGTTTGTTAACGGGTTTTGGGACGGACTAACAGTTGTTTTATCCATATTGCTCAGAACCAAGTCTAAAATTTTATTTGATTTGTTAGTTACGCCGTTTTGTTGCTTAAGGTTGTTAACTGAGATGAAATCTATTAATAATTGAGCTAGAGATGAACTATGATTCAATATAGGTACACAATAATTTTCACAATTGGTGTTGGTATAATTCCATGAAATACAGCTCATATTAAAGTCACCGACGAGGCAAACATTTTCCATGTTGTCGGAAACGCGGTTAAAGTTATCTAAAAAGTGTTCGAGTAAATTTTTATTCAAGGGTGGTGGTAAGTAGACTGCGCAGAAGTAAATATTTTTTTTAGGGCTCACTTCTACCTTAATGTAAAGGTCTTCACATTGACTCTCTCCTTCAGTGTAACGAATGGAATAGAATTTGTTAGAAACAGCAATTAACACGCCGCCACCGTCCTTATTTCCATGAAAACCTGTGGTTTCTCTGTCTCTTCGATACACTGTATATCGGCTATCAAATAATTCAGCGTTGTGTAAGGAACTCTTTAGCCACGTTTCGGACAAAATTATTATATCATAATTTGAGGAAGCAACAGTTGACAGAAAATCGTGAGTTTTCGTCCGTAGACCTCTAACATTCTGGTAATATACATTTAAGGTAGTGAATTTGTCAGTGGTTGGTACATAGATAAAAAACATTAACAGTAAGAGTAATGAAAATATTAAGATAAAAGTAAGTAAAACTTAATTAAGTTTATCCAGAATTTCTTGGTTTCTAACATAGATAGCCTCACTATTCTCAGCTTTACGCACGAAAACTCGGCCTTGTTTAATCCATACGAACTTAAAACCTTTGTCTCTAGCGACCTGCCGGGCAGCTGCATGTAGTTTCTTATTAGTAGGCGACAAGTGTTCAAGTATGTAGATTGGTGCTGTGTTTCCTCCAATACCTAGGTGACTGGTATTAATCTTGTTGTCACGGTTGGTTTTGTTGAACTTGATAACTTGGGTTAAGAATGTGTCACGAAGCTTCGGGGTAGCAAGTCTGACGATTATAGCGCGAGGTCTTTTATCATCTTTGTTACTCTTCGCTACGCGAGTGCAATGATGAATATCAGTTTCCTTTATATCGCATGATACTACTTTGGCAAGTTGCGATATAGTAGACATGAGATTTTCCTGTCTATGTTCGGGTACACATTGTATTTCCAGATTACTAGAACGGTTATGCTGCTCCATGACTTGAAGCCTGATTTGCAGATCTTGTGCGACCTGTGTCAAGTAGGTGTTTTCCTTCTGTACCTTTCCTAAGGTGTCTTGACATGTAGAAATTGTAGTTTTGGCATTTTCATAGTTTTCATCTAGGAACTTTACGCTATTTTCTAATGTGGTTATTTCCTGTTTCATGGATTGAAGCTCAGTTCGAACCATTTGCTTGAGAGACTGGTTAAGCTCATGCATCAAGGTTGATCGCATGAGATTAAATTCTTCTCTAATTATTTCACGGACGTCTTCTTTTGATAAGACAGGTGTTGGTAAGTTTAAATCTATGCTTTCGTTGCTTAAGGAGCGTGCAGCCAGTGTCTTTTTACGTTGTGTAATATTATCAAGTGGAGAATCATCCCGTTTTTTGGATTTACCCGGTGAGTCATCCGCAGTGCGCAGGGGGGTATTACTATTGTCCATTTTAGGTTGTTTCGCGCGACATCCATAGCACTTCCACTTACTTTTTTGGTCAGTTGTCATAGCCAAAAAGCGTTTTTCATTTAAATTCGTACATGGCAGATCGTATTTTTGTTTACAAAAAGCACAGCTCAGGTAGTCTTTAGTTGTGATTTTACTTTGACATCCAGCACATAGGCCAAGCATAGTTGCCATCATGACAGGTCCAAAACGTAAAAAAAAAAAAAAAAAAAAAAAAAAAAAAAAAAAAAAAATTTATTTTTTTTTTTTTTTTTTCCTTCTATGCAAAATAATTAAATAATTCTTCAACTGTTTAACAGCGGTAAAGCGGTGAAAGCGCTGGATTGCAGAATACTAAGCGTGTGACACGTTTGTATGTGTGCGTAGCAGCGAGCCGACCGCGCGATGCGGTGATCAATGGCGGCGGCGGACGCAGATATTTTAAAAATGTTTTTGGTGATTACTCACTCGTTTTTAATAGTTCCAGTCACAAGCTTGTATATGATTATTTGGTTTTACACTAAGTTATGATTATAATATACGGAGCAAAAAAATACAGTATTACAGCTCGCATGCAATATCGACTTGTTGTTTAAGTATAGTTATCGTGTCGATGGTAAGAATTATATTTTATCTTCCCAAAATTGGGCAACGCTGATCGCTTTGGCTGAAGCGTCATACTAGTCCTGAAGGGAACAAGAGACTGGACAAGAGAGACAATCAGATAAATGTGCCATACTTTTTTAGGTCTATTTAAATCGCGATTGTAGAAGACTCGTCGTAAATACTAAAGTTTTTATATTAAAAATATATCACATAGTAGGTATATCATCTTTATCCGTTGGTGCTTTGACAAAATCGATAAAAATCAGCTTCTTCTATAATCTTTTTTCCATCTTTCTATCTTGTCCATAATCTGTCCGTCTGTCACCAGGCATGTATCTCATGAACCGTGATAGTAAGGCAGTTGAATTTTTCACAGATGATTTATTTCTGTTGCCGCTATAACAACAAATACCAAACAACAAAATAAAATTAATATTTTTTGCTTGTTTTTATAGATAATGGTACGGACGTTCCCTTCGTGCGCGAGTCCGACTCGCACTTGGCCGAGTTTTTTTAGGAAGATGTCTTTTTCAAAATAATACTTAAACATACAAAATAAAACCACTTACAAAATAAAACTACTTACCACATCACCTTTGAAACTAGTAGCATTATATCCAAGATATAAAACGATAATTTATATTGCGGACATGTAGCACGACCAAAATAAAATTATATATAGCTTGTTGCTATGTGTCGTAATGAGACGTTGCTCGTGCTTAACCTAAATTTGGAATTGAATTTGATAGACGAGCGATCTCGGGGCATTCAAACGGCAACTAAAGAATTGCAAATTAAATATATGATATATAAAATTATATACCTATCCTCTGTTGCTATGTGTAGGTGTAATTATCTGTATCGTATGGTAAAGTGTATGTTGTATATCAGTTATCTGGTTTTCATAATACAAGCTCTGCTTAGTTTGGGATCAGATGGCCGTGTGTGAATAATACATACATACATAGACTCGCGCCTGTATCCCAGAGGGGTAGGCAGAGACAACGGATTTCCATTTGTCATGTTCTTTGAACACCTCGTTTACATGTCTTTGATATTATTATAAATTGACAGACGAGCGAGTTCTAGGCATTCTGACGGCAACGAACAAATTGAAAATTAAACAGATGATAAATAAGATTATGTATCGTCTGTTGCTATGTGTCGTAAACAGTTGCTCGTGCTTAACCTAAATTTGGAATTGAATTTGATAGACGGGCGATCTCAGGGCATTTAAACGGCAACTAAAGAATTTAAAATTAAATAGATGATGTAAAAAATTACATATTGCCTGTTGCTATGTGTCGTAATTGATAAGACGAGCAAGCTCTGGGCATTCTAAGCGCGTAACGAATGAATTGAAAATTAAATAGATGATAAAGAAACTGCTGGATGCGAATAGCGCAAGACCGGCAATTGTGGAGCTCTTTGGGGGAGGCCTTTGTCCAGCAGTGGACGTCTTTCGGCTGATATGATGATGATGATGAAATAAATCGCCTGTTACTATGTGTCGTAATGAGAAGCAACTAAATAATTGAAAATTAAAGATATCATAAATAAAATTATATACCTATCGCTTGTTGCTATGTGTGCTTAACCTAAATTTGGAATTGGATTTGATAGATGAGCGATCTCTGGGCATTCTGATGGCAACTTACGAATTGAAAATTAAATATATGATATATAAAATTATATATCGCCTGTTGCTATGTGGCGTAATTGAGTCTGGATGTAATTATCTATATAAGTATATATTTACAATATAAATGTAGTGTACGTTATATATCAGTTATCTGGTTTCCATAGTACAAGCTCTGCTTGGTTTGGGATCAGATGGCCGTGTGTGATTAATGTCCCAGGATATTATTATTAATTCAAGCGAGTTCTAGGCATTCTGACGGCAAGCAACGAATCGAAAATTAAATAGATGATAAATTAAATTATATATCGCCTGTTGCTATGTGTCGTAATTGATAAAACGAGCGAGCTGTGGCTCTGGGCATTCTAACGGCTGAACTTATTAATTGAAAATTAAATAGATGATAAATAAAATTATTTATTGCCTGTTGCTGTGTCGTAACGAGTGGTTGCTCGTGCTTAATCTAAATTTGGAATTGAATTTGATAGACGAGCGAGTTCTGGGCATTCTGACGGCAACTAACGAATTGAAAATTAAATACATGATAAAATAAAAAATATAATATAATAAATAAAATTATATATCGCATGTTGCTATGTGTCGTAATTGATAACAAGAGCAAGCTCTAGCATTCTAAGGGCTTAACTAATGAATTGAAAATTGATAAATAAATCGTCTGTTGCTATGTGTCGTAATGAGAAGTTGCTCGTGCTTATCGTAAATTTGGAATTTAATTTGATAGACGAGCAATCTATGGGCATTCTGACGGCGACAAAAAAATTGAAAATTAAATATAATAATACATATGATAAATAAAGTTGTATATAACTTTATTTATCATATGTATTATTATATTTAATTTTCAATTTTTGCGCCTGTTGCTATGTGTCGTAATGGAGTCTGGGTGTAATTATCTATATAAGTATGTATTTACAAAATAAATTTAGTGTATGTTAATATATATATCAGTTATCTGGTTTCCATCGTACAAGCTCTGCTTAGTTTGGGATCAGATGGCCATGTGTTAATAATAGCCAAGGATATTATGATTAATTGATAGATGAGCGGGTTTTGGGCAATCTGATGGCAAGTAAAGAATTGAAAATTAAATAGGTAATAAATAAAATTATATAATATGGCCCGTTGCTATGTGTCGTAATGAGATTTATATTGGTTGCGTAAAGTGGACAAGACAACCTGAGTTTTACATAACAAATGTTTGAGTTTTACATAATAAAATGTCCCCTGTTACCATGTGTCATTGTTCGTGTTTAATCTACATTTGGGATTTAACTTGATATTCAACAGAGTGGGTGTAGACACTTTCTACACCCAGCCCCGTACTCCAACGTAAATATCAATTATATAAACCATACTACTATAAACTCGTTAAGTTTATTATTCAATTTACGCGTACTCCACAACTGCTTACTCTACCTTCTATTAATAATAATGTTTCTCAAAATAGTCCAATACTAAATGTGTTGACAGTACAACAAAATATGCTCCAAAGTTGATATATTTCATCAAAGCTATAATGCATTCAAATTATTTTTAACAAAGGACAACAATGTTCAGTTTTCTGTTAATTAGTGTATTTTAAATTTAAATGATTGTAATTATCGTACTAGTTATATATTCCTTTCAAACTCCTAGTTTTAACTCACAGAATTTTGGTAAGTTTTAAATGTTGTGAACAGATATAAATGGACCTCAGATTTAACAGTGTTATAAGAAAATGATGTTATTAATTTGTTA
Source organism: Pseudoips prasinana (assembly GCA_951640165.1). Classification (NCBI taxonomy): domain Eukaryota; kingdom Metazoa; phylum Arthropoda; class Insecta; order Lepidoptera; family Nolidae; genus Pseudoips; species Pseudoips prasinana. The sequence goes on from OX621260.1 coordinate 6,495,850, forward strand.
TTAGTCTTTAGTCTGTTTCTGTACCTATGAAATAAAATAAAATAAAATACATTAATTACTATCAGCATTCCCGAAACTCTGTCGTATATCAAATTAAATCCCAAATGTAGATTAAGCACGATCAATGACACATTGTATATCAACAGGGCAAATTTTATTTTATTTATCTTCCTGAGTAACACTACCTGAGTAAAACTCAGGAATTCTTATATTATTATTTGTAAAATGAAATATCTCCTGTTGCTATGTGTCTTATGAGTCGTTGCTTCACATGGCATGGTGGTTAACATGGGTACATTTGAAATTGAGTATGATATACGAGTGAGATTTGGGCATTCTGACAGTAACTCGAAGTATTATACTTAATTACTTTTTAAATTGCCTCGTTGGTCTAGCGGTAGCGTGTTCACCCGCAGATAACGAGGTCCTGGGTTCAAATCCCGGGTCCGGCCAAAAGTGATTTTGGGACTTTTCTGTAAAAAGAAAAAATTCTCAGCATCAGCCCGAAGTCTGGGAGTTGGCGGTATTATACCCCCGCACACTTGAGCACTATAATATGTCCCGTGCAGACAAATTTAGGCTACTACGGCTAATTTCTGTTGAGACTGGCCGCCGTGGCCAAATTAAATATTATATATAATAAATGCATGCCACTATTATTGAATGAGTATTATGGAAATATAAACTGTAACGTTAAGATTTATGGTTAATAAATTCATTCATTCATTCAATAATATGTTGGGTATGTATACCGAGTCACCCATTGTACGCCACCTACAATATTTTAGCTTCAAAAAGTTGCTCCACTGTTGCTCTCAAGTTGCCCGTCTTATAAACAAGTATGACATCATCATAGACTTGTTTACTATGAGTAGTAGACTACTTTATTTCAACAACAATCAACAGTCCCTTATCGTAAAGTAAACTGCACTCAACAACAGTCTTATATGAACCAAATTATGGAGGTCAAACACTTTAAATTATTGATCCGTTAGGTACAACTGGATATAATCGACTGGCATCAATTACCATGGCCGATCTGGAACTCCCTAAACATACTGGAAGTCCCTAAACAGACTCCGGACTCAGGTGGGCCGAAGCAAAGAAAACATGTCTAGGTGGGGACTATCCAGCAGCCCCAAAATGTACTGTATTTGCGGAGCATCGGTCCAATCCATGGCCTATCTAACAGCTTGCCCAGCCTGCCCTGCTACATGTTAATGCCACGATCTTAAAAATACCACAAGCAGGTAAAGATAAAGACAAAGATAAAGATATTTTTATTTTGCAAATATAATGATAGATATGGGTAACAGTAATAGATGACATAAAAACATAGGTAACAAGTTCAGCCATATTTTACCACGTAGGCATGCAAAAGACAATAAATCCTACCGCTACATACAATTTTAAAATAATGCAGTATAGAGTGCATACAAATAAAATTATTAAACTAATTTAAAAATCTTTCTCATTCAAATACCCACTTAAATTATAATATGATTTCTCCACTAAAAAGCTTCGAAGTCTTTTTTAAACAATGATAATGGAAGCTCCTTCCAACTCTTAGGCATTTTATTATAAATGACTGGAGCCATGCAGTAGACAGTAGCAGGGCAATCAGTGTGGCCACGTTCTAGGCCACAAAAATTTAACGAGTTTGCCATCGAAACGCTAAGAAGAAGATCGACTGGCCTGTTATTCTTACTCTCCTGGTGGCGGCAATTTCCAGTCCCCGGAGGTCCTGGTAACAGTGCTCGCCTCTCCAACAAAACTTCCCTGTCTAACCCTGCAACATAGATAAATTGCAGAATCTTTTTGGCAGGAGTATCGATAACATCGCCCTGATGCAAGAAGTGTTGGCCCAGGACGGTGTTATTACGTTTATGCATCAGTGGTTCACAGTGGCAGAGCTGGGGCTCTACCGGCTAAGTCACCGAACATCGGTTTCTTAATTGACGTTCAAATAAATAAAGGTTAAAAATGACTTAATCAATCATTAAATCGGCTTTAACGTTGACAATCGATTCCGGACTATTTATGACGTCACATGTGGTCATGGAAGTCAATTTAACGATTGATTAAGTCATTTTTAACCTTTATTTATTTGAACGCCATTTAAGAAATCGATGTTCGGTGACTTAGCTGGCAGAGCCCTATGTGTAGAGGTGTTTCGTCCGCGTTATTCCAGAACCTAAACACTTTACGGTCTCCGATTAGCCGAGGGAATATCTACCAGAGGATGGGCAGCAGCTTCCTTCTGATTACTATGACCATCTTACTGCGATCGCCAACCCGTCTGCCAAGCGTGGCGATTATGGCACATCCCCCCAAGACGATTCTTGAGGGAGGCTTGTCCAGCAGTGGACTTATTTAGCTGTAATGATGATGATGATGATGGAGTTAGCTGACACCCTGGATTAACACATAGGCTATAATTTATAAAGTTTAATGCGGGTAAAACCGTGGGCACAGTTAGTAAGACATTAGTTTGAATTCGAGGAACCCATCGCGCCTGACTCCAATTCCGCTTTTTAATATTTTATTTAATGTTATTTTGTTATTTGTTCCAGGTAAATATTATTGGAATTGTTGAACTCTAGCGAATACCATAATAATTTGGTAAGTGTCTAAGTAATAGGTTTTGAATGTTTTGAATTTTGAATGTTAAAGATTTCCGCATAGTAACGGTTAGTTACTATGCGGAAATCCATAACATTCAAAATACAAAATAAATATGTAGTGTAAATTCCGCTAATTGTACAATTACATATAAACATCTATCTACAGACGCCAGCATATCAAGTTCCCCAATCTTTCAAATTTCTCCATTTGAAAGTGAACCTTATGCTTTTGTGATAAAGTTGAAAATCTATATGTGCTGCTGGCGTCTGTACTTTGTATTTTAAAGTGTCGATCTTCTAATATTGTGATATCTTTTACTGTTCTTATAAGTAACAGTTGTTACAATTGGAACAATTCTTTAAAATGGTGCAGTCTTAAAAATGGAACAGTTCTTTTAACTGGAACCGTTCCTTTAAATGTAACAGTTTTGAAAATGGAACAATTCCTTAAAATAAAACAGTCTTCAAAATGGACCAGTTTTGAAAATGGAACAGTTTTGAAAATGGAACAGTCTTATAAATGGAACGGTTCTTTTAAATGGAACAGTTTTCTTGAGAACCCTTTTAACATAATACGCTCACTTTATCAACAATTCCAAAGTTATTTATTAACATTAAATAGTTCACAAATTACATAAACCTTGTTATTCTTGTTATTGCAAACAGTCACACACAGTGGAAAATACTAGAACTCTTTAAATAATCGTGATTCTTGTCGAGAATTTATTATAATAAACGGTCCTATCACAGTAACCGGTTCTGTACAATATAATATTATGATTCTACTCTTGAAGGTGGCGACGCAAGTTGTAAACATGTTGGCTGTTTGTTTCAATTTACACATTCGAGAATAAAATCCAGCTGATTCAACAAAAACTCATGTACTTACCTTGAACTTTTGAAAATGTTTTCTCAATGTAAACGTTTTCAAACAAAACAGTTGGGTTCGATGCCCGAAAATAAATAAACATACAATATGTTTCGGGTATTAACGCCTCCGTGGACTTTCCTGCTGACGAATCTGAACCCAAGATGTCTGATAACCAAGTGTATCCCCCAAGTTTGTAAAGTTACTGTTGCGTTAAGTGGTCGAGAGGTAGAGTGGTTTAATCCTGACCCCTACATTCCATCGCCGCCCGTCCGCAGTAAGGCTGTAGTTCCACTGAGGCAGAGCGGAGACTAGCTCTGACGCGATTCACTAATCACATAACTTGAAAGGAGAGGCGATGACACGAGTTCCATGATTTTTGTTCACCCAAAAAGTGTCATCGAGTCTAAAGAAGTCATTTCAAAAAAACCGGCTAAGTGCGAGTCGGACTCGCCCATGAAGGGTTCCATAGCAGCAAGTATATGAGTTGATTGAATGAAAGGTAAATTTTAGTTTTCTATTGATGACGTATTAAAAATAAAACTACTTGCTAGATCTCGTTCAAACCAATTTTCGTTGTTAGTTTGCATGGTAAATTACATCATACATTTTTGTTAGTTTTATCAATCTCTTATTTTAGAAGTTACAGGGCGGGGGAGGACACTCATTTTACCACTTTGAAAGTGTCTCTCGCGCAAACTATTCAGTTTAGAAAAAAATGATATTAGAAACCTCAATATAATTTTTAAGACCTATCCATAGACGCCCGCAAGTATGGGTACGATGAAAAAAAAATTTACGACTACAGAACGACGTCCCCCAAAATTATTGTTCTTTTTCCATTTTTGTGTCAAAATCTTAATGCAGTTCACCGAATACATCTACATAACAAGTTTCAACAGTACAGCTCTTATAGTTTCGGAAAAAAGTGGCTGTGACATACGGACGGACAGACAGACAGACATGACGAATCTATAAGGGTTCTGTTTTTTGCGATTTGGCTACGGAACCCTAAAAAGATGACCAATATAAGAAGTATAGATTGAAACATTGGCGAAATTAATGTTAACTGTAATGTCAGATAATAATAATAACAACATCTTAGGACATTACTCACCGTGTGTGAGCAATGTCCTGGGATCCCAAACCAAGCAGAGCGTATACTATGGACACCAGATAACTGATATAAGTATACTACAAACACTACTTTTCTTTTGTAAATACATACTTATATAGATATTTACACCCAGACTCAGGACAAACAGACATGTTCATGCACACAAATATCTGTCCTGGGTGGGAATCGAACCCACGACCTGCGGTGTGCAAAGCAAGCATTTACCAACCACGCCAAAAGCCTGTCAACAATACACCTGCGGGCGACTTGTGTGGAGAATTGAAAACCGTATCTATTACGTAGCCTGTAAGGTCTATTCTTGTTGGACAAGTGTATGCATCCTCGTGGCCTTGACTATACTTAAGAGTGGAATGAAGTGCTTTTAGTCTCTTTGCACTTTAAATTCAATAAACGATATCATATTGTGTATGACTTATAAATTTGAAGTACAGACGCTAGCACATCAAGCTACCCCAATTAAAAGTGAACCTTATGCTTATGTGATAAAGTGGAAAATCTATAGAATAGAATAGAATAGATATAAAAGAAATTTGACAGATTGGGGTAGCTGGATGTGCTGGTGTCTGTACATAAAAACTTATGCTTCTTAATCTGGTCGGCTGACGTGATTAAAATATTCAATTTTAGCTAAATAGTATTCAGTGGCGAAGGGTGCTATATTTCATAAGAGAAGCCGATATAGAGCGGCGCGGTTCTTAACCACATTATTGGTGAATTTAAAATATGAACAAGCTGCATCATGCACAATGATATGTCCGACGTGACCTGACCGAAATTTGACCAGGAGCACATTATGGAGAGTATTAAGCGGTTAATCAGATTAAAAAAATCTGTTTTGCACAATTTAAGACAAATATTGTAATTGTTACTTCAATTTAGAGTCTTTTTTTATATTTTAAGATACGAATTTTGTTTTTCCTCTCGTTATATCTGGTAGCTTGTTTCTTTTGGTATTTCAGTTCTACGCAGTCCTTTCTTAACTATGCAACTATATATTAATATTATTATGTGGATAACGCTGCTGGTTGCGTATTTATTTAAGACTAGAATTAACATTTACAATTTAACATATTATTACGCAATTGTTTGTTGTCCCAAATTAAATAAAAATAAATAAAGGAATAATATGATTCTGACTGGCTGAGGTAGCAACTGACCGCGTTACATGCTTAAGAAGAGAAAGAAAGAACATGCTTATGTCTTTTATCTATAATCACACTTATCTACTGTACTTATACATCATTTCAGCCGACTGAAGTCCATAGCTGGACAAAGGCCTCCCCAAAAGATTTCCACTATGGAGTGTAAATATTCCCTAAGGGCGACTTCTCTGAACCAGAGGGGCTGCAATTTCGTTACTGGGTTTTAAGAAAGGAATAAGTTCCGTTCATAATGATGTCCATCCATTACATCTTGATTTCTGTTACGACCTATCTTCTCGATATCGTTACAGAAATCAAGTACTCATATTATGTTAGAATTAAAATCAGACGCGAAAGTTTTGGATTATATTTTATTATTACGAGTAGTTGTTTATATTTATATAAAAAGGAAGCCGATAGGAATCGTGTTACATGAAACGTACGCCACTGATAGGCTAGCTCTACTTATATACTGCCAAATTCGTCAAGGTAGTCTTCTTATATGCATCGTGCGTTATTTAGGCAATAAATTTTACAAAGACTTCCTGCTAAAATTTGCTTGTAACCTTTGTGTATGTGTTTAGGAGATGCCGGATTAGACATAAATTACATTTACTACACGCCCTACCAGCATGACAAAACCAGCTTTTTTAATTACCAACCATCGAACAGTTAGTAAATCCAGACTCAGGGGGGCTACCGGCTAAGACGCCGAACATCTGGATAGTAATCGGCGTTCAAATAAATGAAGGTTAAAAATCGTTAAATTGGCTTCCATGAGCACATGTGAGACGTCATAAATGGTCCGGAATTGATTTTCACCGTTGAAGCCGAGTTAACGATTGATTAAATCATTTTTAACATTTATTTATTTGAACCCCGATTACTATCCCGATGTTCGGTGACTTAGCCGGTAGCCCTCAGAACAAATATTTATGGGTTACCCAAATAGTTGTCCTGTGCGGGAATCCAACCCGGGACGCGAAGTGGCGAGGGTACTGTCTTAACCGCTGCACCTCACGTGCTTGAAGCATAGATTTGAAGCATAGATTTGAAGCATAGTTGTACCGTAAGTCTGTGTTTGCAATGCCATCTTGTAAAAACTCTCCACGAAACAGGCTCAGCCTAGTGTGGAGTGTTTTAGGTAAGACAAATTCATGTACAAATACTTTCTGCCAATAAACCTTTTTCTCTTTTATCTAAACATATGTCAGTGTGTCTGTACCATCGTATTCTGGAAAATTGATGGAAGTTACTTCTAGTCGAACTCGCAAAGAGCCGCCCTGTGTTAATATCCTGTGATATTATTCACAGACAGCCATCTATTCCCAACCTAAGCAGATCTTGTACTATGGAAACCAGATAACTGATATACTACATATACTACTTTTCTTTTGTAAATACATACTTATATATATAGATAATAATAATAATATCCTGGGACATTATTTACACATGGCCATCTGATTCCAAACTAAGCAGAGCTTGTACTATGGAAACCAGATAAAGTTATCTGGTTTCCATACACTATATATACTCCCATAAACTACATATACTACTTTTCTTTTGTAAATACATATTTATATAGATAATTACACCCAGACTCAGTACAAACAGACATGTTCATGCACACAAATTTCAGTCCTGGGTGAGAATCGAACCCACGTCCTCCGGCGTCAAAAGCAAGCATTTGCCAACTAAAACAACAGGCCCGCCATACCGATACAGGTCGATACTTACACTCACATTACTTTTTAAATTAAAATTTCATAATTCTTAAAAGTACACGGATATTCTTGTAGAGCGGCCTTGACGATTCGCTCTTCGTTGTTTTTTTTTATATAATAAAGCAGCCATTTTGTTTTGCGCCAGTCAATTGTTTTGTATCACATGATTTCATATTTTTTAAGTTGCCCATGTCCTTCGTCTGGTCTTCAACTAAGTATATTCGTGACAAATTGTATGAAAATTTGCGAAGCGGTTTGGGTGTGACTAGATAGACGCCCAGATAGAACTTCGCATGTTTAACATTGTAGGGATAAGCGTTACACAGTTTATATGCTTCTACAACAAACTTCACAATTACATCAGAAAACTGTCAAAAATTTTAAAACATTCGTAGCTTAACGCAGAGCGCCTACCCCGGATTGGTAGATGGTGCAGGTTCGAGACCCGCCGGACGATTAAATTTATGACTTCCCATTTTTGAGATTAGATAAACGCTTTGCATTGCGAATAATGCTATAAAATTAAAATTTAATAATTTGGAAGGTATTATCAATATGATATGATCTTTCACATGAAACTGTGAACATATCAGTCGGCCATGTTTCTAAAAAAAACAAAACCGATAGATAATACCTACATCCTCCGGAAGGGTGTTAGCAAGGGAATCCTAAATTTGATCTGCCAGCGTGTATCGTTCGTAGCTTAACGCAGACCGCCTACCCCGGATTGGTAGATGGTGCAGGTTCGAGACCCGCCGGACGATTAAATTTATGATTTCCCATTTTTGAGATTTAAAACAAAAGTTATAGCTGAATTGTGTGGCAAGACATATTACAAACTTTGGGACTATGTTTATGATAAAATTGCTTATTCCCTAGCAGAGTAGATTTTATTCAACGCATTTAGTTAATTAGAAATAGAAATGTACCTATTTATTTACTTCACAGGTGAACAGTTCAGGTTTTATCCTACTAATATTATAAACGCGAAAGTTTGTAAGTATGGATGGATATTTGTTACTCTTTCACGTAAAAACTATTGATAAAACTTTACAATAATATAGCTTATACACACATCAACACAATCTAGGGATATTGAACATTTCATTGATTATCTAGAAAACTATAAACATTTTGTTATGGCTGTAAATGGAAGAATTAAAGATAATTTCATGGCCGATATTTAAACATTAACAACACGATGCGATTTTGTTTTTCTAATTAATAAAAGTCTTAAATTAATTAAGCCATAGAAAATTACTGAGTGAACAAAAACAATTTATTCTTATAAAATTATTCAATCGAATTAAATGAATAAAAATCTTACCAAATCTGATAATCAGTAATCGGTATTTCCTCCTCTAACATTAATCACACAGCGGCAACGATTTTCCATACTTAAAATTAAGGTGTCAATGTCTTGCTGGGGTATGCAGTCCCAAGTTCTTTTTAAATGTTCGAAAAGTTGTTCTTCTGTTGTCAAGTTGGGCGGAAAATCCCTCAATGCTCTTCGCTGTAACATGTCCCAGGCGTGTTCAATTGGGTTTAAGTCTGGCGACTGTGGAGGCCAATCTAATACCTGAACATCGTGTTCTCGAAGGGCGGCCCTCACCAGCCGCGCTGTATGGGAAGGTGCATTGTCATGCATGAGCTGAAATTCTTGCCCCGTTAGGGCCCTGAGCGGGACAATGACACGTTCTACTACCTCCTCACGGTATCTATGGGCAGTCATGCTGCCCTGAATCCAAATGAGTTGGGTTCGTCCGCCGATTCGTATTCCTGCCCACACCATAATTGTCCCGCCTTGGTAAGAGTGGACCTCCTGTGGATGTCGGAGACGGCTGACCCTGCCTGGAGTTCTCCAAACGCGTGTTCGTCTCGAATCTGGATGAAATCCATAGCGGGACTCATCAGTGAACAGCACCAATGACCATTGTTGATCACTCCATGTCAAATGTTCTTGAGCCCATAAAAGTCGCCTACCGCGATTGCCACGTCGCAGCGCTGGGACTCGTAGCGGTCTGCGAGCATGAAGACCAACTTCATGCAGCCTCCTTCGCACGGTTTGGTCGCTCACCAGCAGCTGCTGACCCTCCTGGAGCCTTTGCACTAGTTGCATCGCTGTGATATTGGGTAGTCTTCTGGCGGTCATTTGGAGAAATCGATCCTGTCTCTGAGTGGTAACACGATATCTACCTGTGTGCCGTTCTGCCACATCTCCAGTAGCGCGATAACGTGACCACAGCCTGGATACCACATTTTGGCTTGTGCCCAGAGACTCAGCAACGACGCGTTGAATAGCACCGTTTTGTAACATGCCAACTGCCCGTAACATTTCATCTCGACTCAAATGATGGCGTGGCATGACGCTAAAAAGCTTACACAACCAATTGAGAAAAGAAAATAAAACAATTTATCAGGTTTTCTTCAATTAACACGCAAAAAAAATTTTAATGCAACTTCTTGAAATTAGATACAACTCAAGATTGCGCTGTGCTTTGCGTGTTTTCATTTGTTTCTCATTTTAATTTTTAAATTTTGAATAAAGAATAGACAAGGTTTAAATCTGTAAATAAACTTTTTAAGGAAACTAAATAGGTTTTAAACAATAAAGCCATGTTTGATTTCAAAATAACGTATCCCTAGACTTTGTTGATGTGTGTATATCAGAATAACACATAGACTACATTTTTTATAGATATTTTGGGAATTGTCAAAAATATGACGATAAGTGTCAAGTAAGTAGGAAAAATCTACCATCTGCGACCTATTCCGGCGTTCATTGCCTAAACCGCTAGAAGTACACATCCTACTTATATTATAAATGCGAAATATTGTGAGTATAGATGTGTGGATGTATGTTTGTTACTTTTTTACGCCCAAACTACTTTATCGCGGGTGAATTCCCAATTACATCAGAAAACTGTCAAAAATTTTAAAACAAATGTTAAAGCTGAATTGTGTCGCAAGACATATTACAAAGTTTGAGACTATGTTGAAGATAAAATTGCTTATTTTCAAGCAGAATCGCATTTAGATAATTAAATTGTAATTGACGGGCCGCGTCGGTTGGCGTGGTTTCCATAGTACAAACTCTGCATAGTTTGGGATCAGATGGCCGTGTTTGAATAATGTCCCAGGATATTGTTATTATATTATTATTAAATAGTAGCTGTGCCCCGCGCGTTAAATTTTATAAATTATCATAGCTCCTCCCCCGTAGGTGATAGCGTGATAATACGTAGCCTATATGTTGAGCCGACCTCTTAATATAATATCCATGCAAAATTTGACGTAAATACATGCAGTACTTTTTGAGTTTAGCTCGGACATACATAGGTACAGACAAACAGACACACAGACAAAAATTCTAAAAGCCATATTTTTGGCTTCGATATCGATTGTAGATCACGCCCCAAGTATCCTTTTAAAAAAATATTCTATGTACAGTTTTGACTTTTCTATGATTTTATTATATGTATAGATAAACTGCTAAAAATATTCGTACTGAGTTTATCGGCATTGTCTAAGTAGCTGCCATGTAAAGCTCTTTTGTAATTTTTAACCATATAAATATTAATATTTACTTAGTTAGCTAAAGGGTTAATGATAATAGATACGTGTACATTTTTAAATTAGACCAACTGTTTTATATGTGGGTTCTATATCTGGCAGCACTCTAAATCTGTATGTTAATAATTCCCTTAATGTTTAAACATTTGAGATAAACATAACTGGTATACCAACAAACTAGTTTAAGCCTCTTAATGTTGGGTATGGTCATCAAGTTAATAGCCGGCACGTCAATTGCTTGCTCCACAAAAACCGCCCTTACTACTTTAGTTGTAAGGACGCGGTCGTATCAAAGTCTATGTACCTCGTGGAATCCAATTTATCGACTACCTACATGGTGAGAATTTAGTGTGTTACGTAATAAAAATTTTATTTTTTAGGGAAATGTCTTTGCGATTTTAATATATTATACGTATGAATTTATATCGTATATTTTACATAATTTAATATTTATATAATATATTAGGAGATTTGATTCAAGATAAAGTCTTTAGTAATTAAAACAAAAACGAGATTATACGAGCGTATAAAACGCTTGTCTGTAACCGCCCTTTCTGTTCACGCCAAGAAACACAGAGTGAGTATGAACAGTATGAGTCTAGTCTGGACTCGCTAATATTCAAAAACGTCTTGCCAAAGACAATTACATCGTCCACATAAACAAAAATTATCATAAAAAATGTTCATAAAATAAAAACTACTAGGCCAAAGTATGTTAAAATTTTTATGGGACCAAATAGAAACTATTCCGCAAACTAAAGACGAATCACGTAACTAGAATCATAAATCACAGCGTAATCGGTGTACATACATAAATAAAACCGGCCAATTGCGAGTCGGACTCGCGCACGAAGGGTTCCGTACCATTATCAGACAATAATAATATGTAGTAAAAATATAGATAAAATTTAAAATTTCGATAATTAAACCTAAACATGATTCTTGACAATAACTTAATTTAAGCCAGCTAAATATCGTTACTAATATAAAATAAATCTTATTGTAGATTTTTTCCTACAATCCGTGTACCTAAATATCTGTATGTACCTACCTAGAAATAATTATAAATTAATTATATATTACTACAAACATGTTCTGAATATTTACAAGTGCTTTTTTAAAGTCTACGTGATTAAAAACCTTTTTTATTTTATTTATTCTTTATTTATCTATAAAATCGAACAAACAATTCACGTCCGTTGTATGGAAGCCGCCTTAAATATTTATTTTATTTTGTTTTTTAGTATTTTTGTAATAGCGGCAACAGAAATACATCATCTGTGAAAATTTAAACTGTCTAACTATCACAGTTCATGAGATACAGCCTGGTGACAATCAGACAGACAGCGAAGTCTTAGTAATAGGGTCCCGTTTTACCCTTTGGATGCGGAACCCTAAAATACCAATCAAATTGAGAACCTCCTCGTTTTGAAGTCAGGTAATAAAACAATTACAAATAAATAATAGCAAAGTCACCATCTGCGGGTAGTGTGATGTTATCTCGTTGTAGAGCCAAGCTGATATAATAATAATATCCTGGGACATTATTCACACACGGCCATCTGATCTCAAACTAAGCAGAGCTTGTACTATGGAAACCAGATACAGACTGATATACTACATATACTACTTTTCTTTTTTAAATAAATACTTATATAGATAACTACACCCAGACTCAGGACAAACAGACATGTTCATGAACACCAATATCTCTCCTAGATGGAAATCGAACCCACGACCTCCGGCGTGAAAAGCAAGCATTTGCCAACCACGCCAACAGGCCCGTGATATGCGGGCCGAGGTACACGCCAGCCCTTAGGTCCCCTACCTGCCGTGGACTTCTTATGGCACCTGATGGGAGGAACCCCGGGAACGCGGGTATGCTGCTTCGATGCCCTCCTTGAAGTTTCAACAAGGTGTCTGCACAAATTATTTAGAAATTTGTGTGTTACAAACGGAAGAAGGCGCTCATAGCCAGATGTTCTCAACGGTCCATAAGTGATTGGCGAGGTTAATAATAACTAGGCTCACGGTCACCGCCTGGGGCACCTGGGTCGCCGCCATGGGTGACCACCAAAGTGGTTTAATTTCTGAGCGTCTCCGTGCTTCGGAGGGCACTTTAAGCTGTCACTCCCGGTTTTAGCCATTAGGCAACAGTCGTTAAGCCCTGTCAGAGGCCTAATAGGCGGCTTGAACAACTCTGATACTAGGGTAACTTCTGCCCATACTATAAGTAAGTAAGTAACGGAAGAAAAATGTACCCATCACCGGTGGAAGCACACTTTATCCGCTTGAGGGCCTCTGATGGCCCCCTGATAGATCCGCCGCAGCACACGGTATATATATGGCTTTTGCGTCTATTACAGACGATTTACGGCGCATTGGCTGTGAGACATTTTTTTTTGGTGGCTAAACAAACCGATGCGAGAGCGACAAAGCCTGCCGCAGGCCTGACAAGGGAAGTTTGCGGTGGTTGGTGCCGAGCCGCTTTCCTGTCGCCTGCCTCTTATCAGCAAGTAATCCGAACCAGGCTTCATCCCAGATCTTACGACCCTCCGCTACACGTTTGCGCCATTCAACTCTGTTTTCATCGAGCTTTTCCCAGCTACAGAGGTCAATTTTAAAAGCGGCCATATCCCGCTTTTTACACACTTTAAAGCTTCGCTTTTTAAAGGCACCCGGTACCCTTGTAATATTTTGGACGTGCGAAGGAACTAGTGTATCTACACATGTAGCTTCGTACCAACGACCGTCCACGACTCCAAAGGACCAGTGTCACACCAGGGTCTCTTGCCATCGTTACCCTTCAACAAGGTTACTTGTAAAACACCAACAACCACGCAGGACTAGATAGCTAACACCATAAGCAACAACTTTTGTTCTACGAGTTCGGACATACATAACTCAAAACACGAAAAAAAAAAATGTATTACATGGACGTTTAGCGACTGGAGAAATGCATTAAGTTCAAAGGCGCTAGCGCTGAACTTTTTCCCCGCGCCCACGTAAGGGTCAGCGCAGACCGAGAGGAGCGCAGTGGAGAGGATTTTATTGAGGCACTAGAAAATCAACTTTAAAGTTATTGAGATGAAGTGCATGTATGCTTGAACATTTGGACAACAAGTTTGGGAGATCTAATATGCTTCTGGAAGGAGGTGGGCTGGATGGAGTAAAGGCCACCGTGGCTTACGTACAATGGTCCACATCGGGACTAAGTGCGGAAACCAGACCCACTGGCATATTGGTGGGTCAAGATGATGATGATGATGATGATGATGCTTGAACATTATAATGCGCGAAACTGCGCGAGCAGGTTCAAGCATATATGCACTTTATTCCTATAGCTCTAAAGTTGATTTTCTAGTGCCTTAATAAAATCCTCTCCGCTGCGCTCCTCTCTGTCTGCGCTGACCCTAAGGGTATGTTTATGTAAGCGGGAAATTAAATTACTACTTATTATTGTATCAAAATGAAATCTAACAAATTATCAAAAGTTCTAGAACAAAAGTTGTTGCTATCTAACCCTGCAACGTTGTTGGTGTTTTACGAGTGGCTGTATATAACTCCATCGGATACTACACCCCTCATAATAATATATTTACGATGTTACAAGCAGAATTGATTTAGGATTTTCAAGATCAAATATGAATTGGAATACTCTTATATTACTAATACTATTTATTTAAAAGATATAATTCACATATCCATAGTGAACATAATATGCAAGAAATTGTATAATTCTCTCCCAGTTAGGTTAGAATTGTAGGTGGGAATTATATATTTTATACCTATATATTGATTTTCTCGTAGAAGCCGTTTTGACATATAAGGACGCAACTATATAGATGTACATACCTGTTCAACATAAATCTTACTTTAGAATGATTTACTGTCTTTTTACGCTAATTATTATGACCAGGTTTGTAAATCTTTTTCTTAAATGACGGTCACCGTAGCCTTGTTGGTAGTGCTCCTGCCTACGAAGCTGGTGGTCCTGGGTTCGAATCCCGGTAAGTGCAAATATTCTTGTGATGAGCACGAATATTTGTTACTGAGTCGTGGATGTTTTCTATGTATATAAGTATTTATCTATCTATATAAGTATGTATATCGTCGCCTGGTACCCATCGTACAAGCTTTGCTTAGTTTGGGGCTAGGTTGATCTGTGTGACATTGTCCCTAGATATTATTATTATTAAATACTTGGATAAAGGGAGCGAGCAGGGATTTACGTGAATACCTAAAAAACAAAAACAGACATGTTCATGTACACAAAAATCTGTTGTCGGTGGGGATTCATTAACCAATTGACCAACAGGCTATTCCAAATGAAAATATATACTTAAATAATTAATGGAACAATAGTCGGAATTTTAAATAAAATTATATTTATTATAATTGAATTTCATAACTTGGTATTGAAGTTAATGTCAATTATATGTTGTATATTCCTATGAGATTAATTAATAAGATTGTCATATATATTGATTAAATAATAATAAATAAATAATGTCCTCCTAGCCGACTTCCGGCCACGGCGGCCAGTCTCAATAGAGATTAACCCTCTGCGCGGGACATATTATAGTGCTCAAGTGTGTGCGCAAACACAGGAGCACTTTCTATTCCATCACTCTCATGATCCGATGGGACGCCTAGCGACACGACCGGAGAGAGTTCAGGTACAGGACCGACGGCTTTACGTGCTCTCCGAAGAACGGGCGTATCGCCAACTCCCAAACTTCGGGCTGATGCTAAGATTTTTTTCTTTTTACAGAAAGCTCCCAAAATCACTTTTGTCTCGACCCGGGATTTTAACCCAGGACCTCGTTTTCTGCGGGTGAACACGCTACC
This sequence comes from Pseudoips prasinana, assembly GCA_951640165.1. NCBI lineage: Eukaryota > Metazoa > Arthropoda > Insecta > Lepidoptera > Nolidae > Pseudoips > Pseudoips prasinana. The sequence continues at coordinate 6,511,773 of OX621260.1, forward strand.
GCTAGACCAACGAGGCAGTCATTAATTATATTATATACAGTATATTAATTAGGAACATATTGGCATAGATGGAGTTGTATTGAATTCTAACTAACACCCAATTATCTGGAATGAAATAAAATGGAATGAAAGTGGCTTTATTATTCGTATTATTATTATAGAGAGCCTGCCTCATTGACCTAGCGGTAGCGTGTTTGACCGCAGGTAATAGAAGTGCTGAGTTCAAATCCCGAGTCAGACCAAAAAGTGATTTTGGGATTATTCTGTGAACAAAATTTCTCATCATCAGTCCAAAGTCAGTGATCTGCTATCACACCCCCGTGCCCTTGTACCTGACCTCTTTCTGGTCGCTAGTCGTCCCAAAGTTATGAAATAGAAATGCATGAATGTCCCCATGTTAGCGCACATATGTATGTATTTGTGCACTTTTATAAGTCCCGCGTAATTTTATATAATAATAATATCCATTATAAATAATACCTATCCAGGGACAATGTCACACAGATCATCCTAGCCCCAAACCAAGCAAAGCTTATATAGATAGATAAATACTTATTTACATAGAAAACATCCATGACTCAGAAACAAATATTCGTACTCATCACAAAAATATTTGCACTTACCGGGATTCGAACCCAGGACCACCAGCTTCGTAGGCAGGATCTCTACCAACTAGGCCACGGTGACCGTCAATATCAAATATGTCCCGCGTAGATGGGTAATCTCTATTGAGACTGTCCGTTGTGGTTGACCAGGAGGACATTATCTTTAGTTGTCTATGGTATAGTCAAAGGCAGATCACTGCATACATTTGCTCTTCAAAAACCGCTCTATCTGCTTTAGTAATAAAGACTTTATTAAGTGTATCAACATAGCATTGACTGTAGGTACAGACGCCAGCACATCCAGCCACTCCAATCTGTCAAATTACTTTTATAGATTTTCAACTGTATCAAATAAGGTTCACTTTCAATTGGGGAAATTGTACAGATTTGAGAGCTTGATGTGCTGGCGTCTGTACAAATATCTTTAAGTACAGATGCGGACCCTTCGCCAGTCCCTTCTCAAGGTTATAACAATGATGGTGGCATTGGTGGCCGTTATTTCATTTGTTGCTATTGAAGGTCATATCATTGTTATTTCTTACTCAATGGAAGAAAAGGTCGGTTAATATTAAAATGAAGCGATACTTATTTGAGCCGTAATTTTAACGGAGAAGAAAGCAACGAATCTGCTTAAAATGGCTATTTATAATAATAATGATGTACTCCGGGCCACTGCCACTCTCAATGGAAACTAGCCAACTGCGCAGGATATACACCGGTCACCGTAGCCTAGTTGGTAGTGCTCCTGCCTACGAAGCTGGTGGTCCTGGGTTCGAATCCCGGTAAGTGCAAATATTTGTGTGATGAGCATGAATATTTGTTTCTGAGTCATGGATGTTTTCTATGTATATAAGTATGTATATCGTCGCCTGGTACCCATAGTACAAGCTTTGCTTAGTTTGGGGCTAGGATGATCTGTGTGACATTGTCCCTAGATATTATTATATACATATTATAGTGCACAAGCGCTTGCTCAAACACAGGGGCACTTTCTATTCCATCACTCTCATGATCCGATGGGACGACTAGCGACCGGAAAGAGGCCAGTTACAGGACCGACGGCTTTACCGACGGGGGTATAATACCGCCAACTCCCAGACTTCGGGCTGATATTTAGAAATTTTTCTTTACGGAAAAATCCCAAAATGACTTTTTGGCCCAACCCGGGATTTGAACGCTGGACCTCATTATCTGCGGTTGAATCGATTCATATGTAGAGATGCAAGTACGGGAGAAAACGAGAAGGAAAGACTTGCAGTCAAACATAGCTCCTGTTCTGAATATGGTCAAGCGCAGCACCCACTGCAATGCTGTTAAAAATCACAATAAGTAACCATTAATTGAAAATCTAAATTATATAACCTGCATTTATATTCAAAATTAATTATATTCATGAAAGGCGTCTTTATTCTACCTTACTTAATTATCGTATGGGCATTGGTTACCCTAGTGTCAGAGTTGTTCAAGCCGCCCAGTAGGCCTCTGACATGGCTTAACGGCTGTCATGCCTAACAACTACAACTGGGACTGACAGCTTACCGTGCCCTCCGAAGTCCCTTGACACCTCTCAAGTTTTTTTTCGTATAATTTCTCTATACTTATGCGTATTGGACAAAGATAGGTGATGATAGTTATGTATGTATTACTATTTTCTCGATATCTCTAGTAAATATTCCGAAACCAGTTTTAAGTAATTTGTGAAAATATAGGTTTTTAATTTCCCGGAGTTTTTATGCCCTTTCCTTTTCATAGGAGCTGTAATAGACAGAGATGTAATAACATTTTGCTTAGTAATGTAAAAGATAGAATCGCTAGCTTTAACACTTCAATATCCTGGGACATTATTCACACGCGGCCAACTGATCCCAAATTAAGCAGAGCTATGGAAATCAGATAACTGATATATATACTATACATACTACTTTTATTCTAAATAAATACTTATACAGATAATTACACCCAGACACAGGACAGATAATTACAAACAGACATGTTCATGAACACAAATCTTATATCTGTCTTGTTTGGGAATCAATTTTTTGCGGCGTGAAAGGCAAGCATTTACCAGCCACCCCAACCGGCCCGTCATTGAATGGTAAAGCAATTTAATAGCCATATAGTAAGATTTTGTCTATAATTTTATTATAGGCTATTTCAATTTGTCTCCATAAGCTGACAAAAGTAAATATAAATATCCTGGGACATTACCTACACACGGCCAACTGATCTTAAATTAAGTAGAGCTTGTGCTATGGAAACCAGATAACTGATATACTACATATACTACTTTTCTTTTGTAAATACATACTTATATAGATAATTACACCCCGACTCAGGACAAATAGACATGTTCATTCACACAAATATCTGTCCTGGGTGGGAATCGAACAATTTCATTTTCCAACCACCCCAACCGTCATTGAATGGTAAAGCAATTTAATAGACATATAATAAGATTTTATTTTCTAAATATCTGTAATTTTAATATAGGTTATTTGTCTCCATAAGCTGACAAAAGTCTCATAAAGTCTGTCTACTCTCACCTACATCTTACGAAATAAAGCATAATATAACTATTATCAGATTATTGACCCCGCTCAAAAATCGTGTAGACAGAATATAATACCCATTTTATTATCTGCATAGTGATATCAAGTATGTTGTCAACCTCTTTCATAGATTAGATTATAGAGTCTTAGGGACGAGAGATTAAGGAGCGCAAACTTTATTTTCCAAAATTGTCCCATATTTTTTTTATTCTGGTGTTAAAGCACAGCCTTGATTCGCTCTAAGAGCAGCCCGACTGGGGAAGTACCCCCACCTTACAGAAGACATTTCTTAATAATGACATTAGTAACTTAATGTTGTCTTTCTGCGTGTGAGTAAGGTCGCCAGAGTTTATCGGGGTGGGGAGAAGGGTCAGCTACACTGGTTTGCTGACTCTTATAATGGCCGGCAACGCAACCGGGACCCCTCTGGCGTTGCGAGTGTACACGGGCGGCGGTGATCACTTACCATCAGGTGACCCACGCGTTTGACGCCTTATTATATAAAAAAGAAAATGAAAAACCAGTTTTGATGTATATTTTTCCATTGTTTTTGAACCTCATTCTAGAGAAACAAATTGTTTTATTCTCGTACAGTCCACGGTCTGTTTAAAAGGACTAAAACTGTAGATACTTGATAACAGCTAGGAAAGTGCCAGTTTTCCACAAGAACGTTTCTTCCCTGGGTTTAAATACTAAACAATTTTTATGCCACGACTATGCCTAAGGGCCAGTGCAGACAGAGAGGAGCGCAGCGGAGAGGATTTTATCAAGGCACTAGAAAATCAACTTTAAAATTATGTAAATAATGTGCATATATGCTTGAACATTATATGCCCGACAGCACGCGAGCAATTTCAATGTTCAAGCATATATACTTTTTATGTGCACTGGCCCTAATTGTTTCATTAATGTCGTTGAAATATTGGTGGGAAATTATGTCCCTCAAAAAATCAATAAAATGAATAAAAAAACTTGTGTGTACTTATGTACACGCAAGTTTTTTATATATATCGGGAAATTATGTCCCTCAAAAAATCAATAAAATTAATAAAAAAACTTGTGTGTACTTATGTACACGCAAGTTTTTTATATATTTTTTATATATTTTATATATTATATAATTTTTACGATGCGCGCGCATCGTAAAAATTCACTCGCATACCACCTAGAACTAACTTCATGCTGTTAAATTTTTTGGTGTCGGTGTGCGCGCGCATCGTAAAAATTCACTCTCATCATTTTTCTCCATCGCGCCAAAAGAAGTATAACTTCAATATTTTAAACTGTCAAAAACTACGAATGGCATAAAAATCTGAAAAGCTGAAACGAAAAACAGTCGGCAGAAACCATTTTGTTTTCGCTTGTTACTGAAAATCAGTTCAGTTTTAGAGAAATACCGCGATTTTGCAGATTTTTAGTATTATTTATAATTTTTTCTGGAGAGCGAGACAGTGTCAGCAGTTGGGATTCCTCTTAACCCGTTTGCTGTTTATTTTAAAAATAAATAAACAATATTAAAATATAAATTTCTTATCATTTTTCTGATAAAATGTGAGCATAAGTAAGACGTCGTTCTTTCTTATACTGTCCATAGATACGAGTTTTTGAATGCACAGATATCGTATCTCCAAACAAGTATTTTGGTACTGATATATCGCCAAACTGTCTGTTGTGGATTTTTCCATGTGTTTAATATTAAGTAAGTAAATAAAAGGTGTGTGTTCTGTGTTCTTCACATAGCAACAACTGTGCGATGTATAAGAAAAGACGCATCGATTGAGCAACGTTTGTTTTAAAATAAAACATTATTTTCGTATGGACAGAGATTTTCAACCTTTGGCACCTAAATCTGGGGGCCCTTTATATACAAATACATCACAATATTTTACCAAGTTGGGGTCGAGTGCCATCGTTATAGTGCTAATTATCACACTAATATATAAAGGCAAAGCAGAAAGTTTGTGTGTGACGGTGTGAGTGTGTATGTTTGTTACTTCTTCACGTCTAAACGGCTGGAGCCATTTTAACAAAATTTGGTATGGAGTTAACTGATACCCTGGGGCTCTACCGGCTAAATCGCCGAACTATGTTTTCTTAAATGGCGTTCAAATAAATAAAGATTAAAAAGGACTTAATCAATCTTTAAATCGGCTTCTGTGTGCACATGTGACGTCATAAAAGTTCCGGAAACGATTGTAAACGTTGAAGCCGATTTAACGATTGATTCAGTCATTTTTAACCTTAATTTATTAGAACGCCATTTAAGAAATCGATGTTAGGTGACTTAGCCGGTAGAGCCCTTGGATTAACACATAGGCGGGGACAACACGGGGGACAGCTAGTAATTCATAATAAATCCACTCGGACGTATTTCTGCCATGGGCCACGGCGGCAAGTCTCGACGAAGATTAGCCACCGCGATCGGCGCGTGACATATTACAATGCATAAATATTCGCGTAAACAGCAGCTTGGGCAGGCTCCCTACAAGACGGACTGATGATTTGGTGCGGGTCGCTGGAAACTGCTGTATGGGAATAGCCTTTGTCCACCTGTCGACGTCTTTCGGCTGATATGATGATGAGGATACGCGTAAACCCGGATGGACTCGATGTTCTCTCACTCATGATCCGATGGTACGGGCTAGTCTACACGAACGGAAAGAGATCGGGTGCACGACTGACAGCGTGACACGTAGTTGGAATAGCGTTAGCGTGTTCAAATTCAAATGAGGGCCTGGTTACAAATCACCAAAAAGTGATTCTGGGATGTTTCTTAGTATTAGCCCGCGGTCTGAAAGTTTACGATGTTACACCCCCCATAACTCTAACTAAAGCTGCTAGCCATGGATCATGGTAGTGAGGGACTAGGTTTGTGGAAACAATTGTACACTATATATGCTCCGCGCAACTGCCTAGTCTCCATTAACACTGGCCGCCATGGACGAAATTTGAAGAGGAGAATATTATTAATGAGTCCTTTACCGTATTTATCAACTGGAAGAATGCACGCCAACCGTGCGTTTCATTGGACTTTTTACTGCGCACGATCACTCTGTGTGATCAATTAACGGCGGAGGTATTTCCGAATCGATACGACATGGCAACATTTAAGAAGCGAGCCTATTCATTTCTTTAAAGTTAGCAACGCGGCCACTCTGGTATTGCGTGTGCCCATGGGTTGTGGAGATCACTTACCTCCAGATGACCATCTTGCTAGTCTGTCTTACTGTTCTATAAAAAAATGTTTAAAGTGTTGGCATATGCACCTAAAACATTTTTTTACAATTTCCAAAATTATAAATAAAACAAACTGCTTTAAAACAGTTTCAATGCGAGATCGAATCAGAAAATGCCGGAATCCATAGGCAAACCAAAGCAACCGACGTAGACCAAAGTGGCAGTGGGCGTGGCACGTAGTTCGTAATACCTGTTGGGGCAGAAATGTTCTCGATTTTTGTCCACGAACTGCAAGACGCAGCGTGGACAGACCCCCCACGTGGTCGTTGCAAAGTTCGCGGGAAACCGATGGATGCGGCAACGCAAGACCGGCCATTGCGGAGTTATTATGATGATGATATTGAGCTATATAAATAAACCACAATATTTACGTTAGTAGTTCTATAAAAAGACACACCGACACTTTGAGAAACACTCGTGTTTAAAATTAGAAGTTATTTTCGCTTGTGCAGAGTTTTCAACCCGTAGAACTAAGCCCATCTTGTTGCTACGGAGAGAAGACAAAACTAGAACTAGAGAAGTTGAACCTTGCATGATTTTTTTTATTTTATTTTACTTTTAAATTTAGAAAACTTACAGCTAATTAAATAGTTATAAAGTTGTATGTTTAAGGCCAATTACAAGTTTTCACTTATACTATTTTAACAATTGGCAATTTAAAGCAGTACAGGCTCACAATAAAATGGTGATGGATGATCAATCACTACAATATAAGAGAAATATTTGTTACACAAGATCTTTTTCACTTGTGGAGCGCTCATATTAAAAGGATCAATGTCAACTCTCTGGCACGCACCATTGTACAGATGGCAAGCCCTCAATAGAAACACGTTTTAGGGTTACGTAGCCAAATCACAAAAAACGGAACCCTTATAGATTCGTCATGTCTGTCTGTCTGTCTGTCCGTCCGTATGTCACAGCCACTTTTTTCCGAAACTATGAGAGCTGTGCTGCTGAAACTTGGTAAGTAAGTGTATTCTATGAACCGCATTAAGATTTTTACACAAAAAAAGAACAATAATTTTGGGGGGTCGCTATACATAGTACTGACACACAAAAAAAAATTTTTGATCGTACCTATACATGTGGGATGTCTATGGATAGGTCTTCAAAAATCATATTGAGGTTCGTAATATCATTTTTGGCTAAACTGAATAATTTGCGCGATAGACACTTCCAAAGTGGTAAAATGAGTGTCCCCCCCTTGTAACTTCTAAAATAAGAGAATGATAAAAGTAAAAAAAATATATGATGCACATCACCATAGAAACTAACAACGAAAATTGGTTTGAACGAGATCTAGCAAGTAGTTTTTTTTTAATACGTTATAAACCGCAATTTGCTTTCATTTAATCAACTGAAATACTTGTTGTTACGGAACCCTTCATGTGCGAGTCCGACTCGCACTTGGCCGGTTTTGTTTTTTCTATAGTTAGTCTGTCCGGCAGGAGTATGAAGAAGGTGGTCTCTGTGGTGAAGGTGGTCGATCTTCGAAGTAACGCCGACGCTACGCGCAAACGTATCTTCCTAACAAGTTCAGTAACATCAGTCGACACGTTCATGATGTTATGTAAAAAGGAAATAACCGCTATTTTCCCTCGCTCCTGAAGAGGAAGCAGGTGAATGTTCCGCAGGAATAGTAGTTTTTAGTTTACTTTAAACAAGCGGACACGTATTTTAAAAATAACTGAGATTAGGAGAATTTAGTCGTGTGGTTTCCGGGCTGGCTGGCGGGCTACATGGCTTGGTAGTCGTGCAGCAGCGCGAGGGGATATCATCCCGTGAGGGGCAAAAAAGTCGACCCGAGGGAATATCAACCAGAGGACTGGTATCAGCTTCTACTATGACTATCTTACTGCGATCGCAAAGCGTGGTGATTATGGCATATTCCGCAAGAGGATTCTTGGGGTAGGCTTTTGGTCAGCAGTTTATTTGTATGAAAAACTGCACTGAAGCTAAAAGAGAATATTGACACTACACACTATAACACTACTATAACTATAATACTACAATTAATATAATAATAATAATTTATTGCTCAAAGATTAACATTGGTATTCTAGATTAATTAATGGTTTTAGGTAGTAAGATATACAAATAAATTATAGCTTAAAAGTAATAAGAAGTGGCTCGAGATAAACTTGAAAAATACTAAAAATAAGATTATTACATAAAAAAAATATTAAAATAAAAGCTTCATTTTTAGTCTAAGTTGAAGTTAGCGTCTTGTCTGTGCCTCTAGCACGAGTTCCTGCAGTTTACTTACTCGATCACACGTACAGTTTCTCCCATACATTGAGCACCAGCGCCTCTCTAGAGGCACTGAACTAGGTTAGACCTGTGCTTCAGACAATCGCTGCATCATGCTTTTAAAATAGCAGTGGACTTCTTATAGCTTTTATACGCCACCCATCGTGCATTTAACTGGACACTTTACTGCGCATAATTGGTCGGATTTACGTGTCGTCTCGGTATGTCGCTCGAAACTGACAACTAAACATGTCATGTCTTGCATAGAATTGGGGCCGTTGCCCCCAATTCCCTGCAATTCCAGCTAAAACTAATTTTAATATCATTTCATTTATTTTTAACTTAAATCTTATGAAGAGGCATGGCATCTTTACTCGTCATTATAGTGGCGCTAAATACTGATTACAATAAGTGACATATTGTAACGACCTATCGACTAAATATTAGGTTGGCGTAGTTGGTAATGTCTTTCACGCCGCAGATCGTGGGTTTGATTCCCATCCAGGACAGATATGTGCATGGACATGTCTGTATTTCCTGAGTCTCGGTGTAATTATCTACATATATGAGTATGTATTTAAAAAAAATATATGATATGTTATATGTAATTTGTCTGGTTTCCATAGTAAAACAAAACTTAGACACCTACCTGACAATGAATTTTTCAGGACGCTCTTTAAGTGGCTATGTGACAGATGTTTTTATTCCATTGATGACTACATTAAATATAAATTCACATAAATATGTAATTAGCCTAAATATTTTGACATTGAAATTTTAATTGACATTTTCTAATCTCTAATAATTAACACTGTTTTTAAATCTTATTCTTACTTATTGTTTGGATTCAATCATGTATTAACTACTATTAACAAATTAAATAATTACTAACATTTTCAATGTCATTGTTGTATTACTTTAAATATGTTAATGTTATTTAATGTATTAGCCTATTTGTGCACGATGTATTCTGTCGAATATAGTGAAACGAAAATATAATACCATCAAATGTAACCTGCATTCTCGCAAATAAAGAGTTCATTCATTCATACAAATTGACCCTAAACTAAGCAGAGTTTGAGGTCAGATGGCCGTGTGTGAATATTCAGCAAAGTCAGTCAATATTAATAGTAAGTAGAAGAGCAAGCCACATCGCTCGCAGAACTGATTCTCGCTGGAAAGAATCATTGTGAAGTGGTGACCACGTGCCGGAAGGCGCAACCTAGGATGACTTATTCTGAATGGACTGACGGCTAGAAGGTTGTAATGAGTCAAAACAAAACTTGAGAGGTGTCAAGGGACACCCAGATGGAACGAAGTTATTTCTTATTATTTATTATGTACAAAAAACTGTATACATTCGTATATAATCTAAAAAAACTAAATACTGTATATAATCGTCGCGACACCACACTGTTCAATGCGAAATAGAACTGAAAATATCTGGCTTGCTTTCTATAAGAGAGAGAGAGACAGACAGAGAAACATTCGCACGCCGCACAGCTGCAAAAAGTGTCGTGACAACTTTTCGTAAGATTTTTTTCCGTTTAGCCCCCTTTCACAACGCGCGATAAGGAACTTCGTTCCAACAAATATTGGTATAGTAACCCATTAAAAGTGAAACCGCGACTTAGTTCCTTAACTTCGCCGTTCACTTTCGGACCGGTGAAAGCAACAGTCAATGACAGCCATACTTTTGTATGGCATACGCATATAGTTCTACTTCTATCCCTAGAAATAATCATCATCATTATCATCATCATATCAATACGTCCACTGCTGGACAAAGGCCTCCCCCAAACATCTCCACAATTGCCGGTCTTGCGCTATCCGCATCTAGCCATTTCCAGCGACCCGCACAAGATCATCGGTCCATCTTGTAGGGGGCCTGCCCACACTGCGTCTAGAAATAATACGAGGAAATAATGCGGGTGTGTAGATATACTATTTTCTAGATGGAAGGTACTTTAGGTCTTTTTCTGTACCTACCTCTGACGCGTGGAAACAAAATTTCATGACGATCAGGGGCTCTACCGGCTAAGTCGCCGAACATCGATTTCTTAAATGGCGTTCGAATAAATAAAGGTTAAAAATGACTTAATCAATGGTTTAATCGGCTTCCACGAGCACATGTGACGTCATAAATGGTCAGGAATCGATTGTCAACGTTGAAGCCGATTTAACGATTGATACAGTAATTTTTAACGTTTATTTATTTGAACGCCATTTAAGAGTAGAGTAGTAGAGCCCCAGTTGAGTAGTTAAGGCGTGTTAAATAAACAAAAAACAAAACACTCACATTCGCAGTTATAATAACATCCCATTGAATTCAGCGTAAGTATCGTCTTTCAGTTTCGTATTATAGTATTACCTTATCTCGGTTGTTATGCTCGTTTCCATGATTGTGGATGTAAAAACTCGACACTTGATGCCGAACACGTGATAGAGCCGAGTGTGTCAACAATCAACGTGTTAAATATTTACTTATGGTATATTAACTACCGTATATCTATTGCTACCTACCTATTTTTTAATTTTTTATTTTAATTCCGTTTTACGGCTCTGGCTTCTTTGAGCTTATGAGCCTTCAGTAAATATATTTTTATATAATTTATTTCCGTCATTGTCAAGTAAAGTCCGTCACAGTCAACTCATACATAATCCTTGTCCAACCCCAGTAAAGCAGTGGAGACTTTACTAGAGGCTTTTATGGAGTTTTGGTTACAGCACGGAAAATCACAATTCACGGCAATATCGCACTTTCCTCCACTTATGTACGTTGTCGAAGATGTTATGTCTAAAAATCCACCATATTTATACATAAAAACTCGAATTTGCACCAGTTTTTGAAAATAAAACATAGCCTCGATGCGTCTTTTTCCGCGTTGGTGCCAAAACTCCGCTACCTACCTACCTAGTTAAAGATTGCCATACGTCCCGTATTTTCGAGACTGTCACCGTATTCGAGTACCACGTCCCATATTGTTACTTGTCCCGTTTCAATCAATGTAAAATCTACGTCAAAATATGACTAGGCGAAGAAACAGGAATCTTTTTCTGGTGGTTCTTCTCAACAGTGATTTAACTGGAGTGAATTTTTTTCATAATCATTTCGGCGTTGTTTTTTATTATAATAAACCGTTATTACCCTTAATTTCATTTTTTATTTATTATTAGTGGCAAATAAATAAAAAATGAAATTAAGGGTCCCGTATCAGTTCTCAACAATAATGGCAACCCTACCTAGTCTCCTACTCATCTACCTAATGGTAGTCCGAGTTGTTGACCCTATATTAGTTCCTAACGTAGACCAAACCCAGGCTTAGTAGTACAGGACAAAGAATATGCCTAAAAAGTTGCCCCAGTTGCATCTAATCCTCCTCTGTCAAAAGCGTGTCTACGGTACCAGCTAAGAAAGCATGGACTATCATCGTCTCAGACAAGCTACGCAAATAGCATTGTTTTTTTTTTAACTTTATGCACAACTAAGAACAATGGCGGACTTAATGCCGAAACTCCACCTTGGGGTGATGCAGAGAAAACATGGTGGGTGCATTATGAGCTCTAAAAATAAAACTAGTGAAGACTATAGACATTATTGTTTATTATTGTAATTGAAAGTTAGGTATCAAGAAGAAACAGAGTCTAGTATATAGTAGATCGGTAGTCGAATCACGCAAGTTTCTTCGCTGGCGCATTGGTTTCCACTTTAATAATTATAGTGCCCAGTAATAAGACACGTGATGTTTTAAAGTGCTCTAAAACCACCAAATATTTGATCTTTTCATGTATTGGGAGTACTTTAAAACATCAGTGGTTACCAATGCGCCGGCGCAGAAACGTGCGTGATCTGTCTACCGATCTACTCTATACTAGACTCTGTTTCTTCTTCATACCTAACTTTCAATTACAATAATAAACAATAATGTCTATAGTCTTCACTAGTTTTATTTTTAGAGCTCGTAGTGCAACCACCATGTTTTCTCTACATCACCCCAAGGTGGACTTTCGGCATTAAGTCCGCCTTTGTTCATAGTTATGCATAATGTTAAAAAAAACAATGCTATTCGCGTATCTGACACAATCTTACATCAAACATAACATTGATCAATGTCAACAAACAAATAAAACACCTACTTACAACATAATAACGCCAAATCGATAAAATATCAGTTTTATGATAGGCAGACGGTAAAGAAATAAAAATCCAAACCATTATGGACGTTGACCATATTTCTTATCTCATGCTTAAAAATAGAATCGCAAAAGTGAATAATAACATTAATACAAAGACAACATTTTAAAAAATATGTATTATTATATGAGACTAGACAGTTCCGACATCAGCCTTTTAAGTTTTACAAGGTTTAACATGATACTGCGAACATTCATTAGTATTTTTTAAATATCGAACACGATATTTAGAAAAAATTCGAATTCTGCAAGATTTAGCAAAGAATCTAACTACGGGCCTGTTGGCGTGGTAGGCGAATGCTTGCTTTTCACTTCGCTTGTCGTGGGTTCGATTCCCAACCAGGTCAGATATTTGTGTGGATGGACATGTCTGTTTGTCCTGTCTCTGGGTGTAATTAACTATTTAAGTGTTTTTTTTTTATTATTGGACAATTAATCTTCAGAAGTATTTATTGCATATAATTTAATCTTGAAAGGATTGACAATTATTATTAAAAAACCTAACTTATGAACTAAAACAACATAAAATAAAAATAAACATGAATAAGAAATCCTAACAATGAGATAACGCGTCAAAAAAATTCGTCGACATCGCTTTCAACCGGGAACGTACCCAGAAGGCTGGCAGCATTGCCACGTTGAATGGCAATGCTAATTCTTTGACCCCCTAGGGGGTCGCGAAGCCTCTTTAGGGGGGTCGCGAAGCTTCTATAGGGAAGTCGCAAAACGTTGGGAAAGCTAGTCACAGGATCGCAAAAGAATTTAGGGGGGTCGCGAAATATTTCTTCGTACTAAAGAGGCCGCGTCATTAAAAAGGTTGAAAAACACTGATCTAAGTTATAGCTGGCCCTCTGATCACGTGAAGCGTTGACCAGACCTTTTGAAACATCACGAAAAACTGATGAAGCGCTTCTTCTATTACTATTTAAGTATGCATTTACAAAAGAAATGTAGTAGGTATATCAGATACACACAACGACTCTTGGCTCAACGACGTTGGCACAACGACTCTATCTGTTTAATGAAAGCAAAAATCGGTAATCCTGATTACCTTACTAAGTATAACGAGTCTATCTGTTTAAAATATTAAATTGTCTTCGGTCCTTGATGAATTCCAAATGTCGAGATAATCCGACGTTTTAAAGGAGGTCAAAATAATGTCCAAAGTTCCAAAGTTTCCGTTACGCATGAAGCTAATAAAAGAGTTTTAAAAATGTTTACAAGCGTCGACATACATAAATCGTACCATAACCAAAACGTATTGGCCGTTGAAATTATTGCGTAGGTCAGTATGCGTATTAAGCGTCGTATTTTTTGCGGCTATAAGCCAATTTATTTCCTCTAAACGTAAAAAATGAGTACCTATGTTGAGTAGGCGCAAATCTACTGCCGTATCAATGAAACAGGAAGTTTCAATAGTCACGTTTTTATTTGAGTTTTAATGAACACGTATCGCGTTTGTTAACCATTCATATTCCGTGTTAATATTAATATACAACGTGTAACATAAATGGAAGCAAGTTAAGGAGCTTTATTTGACTACAATAATTATCTCTGGCTCTCGATGGATCACTGTTCAAGGGCCGGATACAGAAGGCGGCAATTATGGGAACAGCACGCATCGTGAAGTCCACCCTCTGTCGCCCCCCACAGGCGAAAATGTTTTATTTTTTACGTATTTATTTGTATATTATTAAGACTTAGGATTATCACGAACTTATGTAAGTAATAATAATAATATCTGGGGACAATGTCACACAGATCATCCTAGCCCCAAACTAAGCAAAGCTTGTACTATGGGTACCAGGCGACGATATACATACTTATATAGATAGATACATACTTATATATATATAGAAAACATCCATGACTCAGAAACAAATATTCGTGCTCATCACACACATATTTGCACTAAGTTCTATATTAGAACGAGTATCCAAAGCGGCATTGTTTGGATCATACCAAATTTATGGTTTTTTATTTTAATTATTAGGGGGTAACACTGAGAGACAGAGAAGGTGAGCGTTGATGCATAACAGGGGGCCCCTTAAACCTACATCTGAGTACTACTCGTCTATCACGCGATGGAATCCATGGAATGCCAAGAATTATATGCCATAATAATAATATGTAGGGACAATGTCACACAGATCATCCTAGCCCCAAACTAAGCAAAGCTTGTACTATGGGTACCAGGTGACGATATACATACTTATATAGATAGAAAACTACTTATATACATAGAAAACATCCATGACTCAGAAACAAATATTCGTGCTCATCACACAAATATTTGCACTTACCGGGATTCGAACCCAGGACCACCACCTTCGTAGGCAGGATCACTACCAACTAGGCTACGGTGACCGTCAAATAAATAAATACAGTGTAATAATAATAATATTCTGGGATCCCAAATAAGCAAAGCATGTACTTTGGATACCAGATAACTGTTACAATACATATACTACTTTTCTTTTGTAAATACATACTTATAAGATAATTACACCCAGACTCAGGACAAACAGACATGTTCATGCACACAAATATCTGTCCAGGGGCTCTACCGGGTAAGTCGCCGAACATCGATTTCTTAAATGGCGTTTAAATAAATAAATGCTTAAATGACTTAATCAATCCTCAAATCGACTTCAACGTTGACAATCGATTCCAGACCATTTATGACGTCACATGTGGTCATGGAAGGCGATTTAACGATTGGTTAAGTCTTTTTTAACCTTTATTTATTTGAACGCCGTTTAAGAAATCGATGTTCGGCGACTTAGCCGGTACAGCCCCTGGATGGAAATCGAATCCACGACCTGCGGCGGGAAAGGCAAGTATTTACCAACCACACCAACCGGCCCGTCAAAGATGGCGATCTGTTTCAATGATATCATATTTGAAATAAGTACAGACGCCAGCACATCAATCTACCCCAATCTGTCAAATTCCCCCAATGGAAAGTGAACTTTATGCTTTAGTGATAAAGTTGAAAATCTATAAAAGAAATTTGACAGATTGGGGTAGCTGGATGTGCTGGCGTCTCGCACAAATATGGAACAAAGAATTGAAGAATACGAAGACTTTAGAGATTAATGTTCACTGTCAACTGATTTATGAGTCTCGAAAGAGTTTATTAGTATGATTTATGGTCATGATGCTATATCTGATGGCAATTTATTTTGATTTTTAAGCTAGCATATTTAAAGTGTATTTTACTTATTTTTATTTAAAATTCACTTTAAAATGTTGTGATCTGATGACGATTTTTTTTTATTTAAGCTAGTATACTTAAAGTGCATTTTACAATGATTGTGGCACAATCACCTAATTGTCTTGTTTATATCGGATGTCAAATACTTTTTTTAAGAGACGTTAAAATAAAGGTGGATATCAATTTGAGTGTATGTATATATATTGTCATCTAAAGACGTCGCCCGCACTAGGGAATTTAATCCCTGTGACGCGGGGTACTTTACAAACATATAATTGACGGACACAAAGTACATCCAGACTCAGAACAATTATTTATGTCCTGCGCGGGATTCGAACCCAGGACACTAAGCGGCGAGGCGACTATCTTAGCCGCTGCGCCAAACGTACAGTCAAAATTACACTAATATTATATAGGCCAAAGTATGTGTGTATGGTTTTAAAGTTGACCCTATTTTAATATTAATAATAATAATATCCGGGGACAATGTCACACAGATCATCCTAGCCCCAAACTAAGCAAAGCTTGTACTATGGGTGCCAGGCGACGACATACATACTTATATATAGATAATTACTTAAACACATATTTTCTACAACATTTTCTACAAATATTCGTGCTCATCTCACAAATATTTTCACTTACCGGGATTCGAACCCAGGACCACCAGCTTCGAAGGGAGGATCACTACCAACTAGGCTACGGTGACCGTCGAATATTATTGACCGACTGCGAAAGAAGGAATATCCAATCGACTCTCGTCTTTATTGTCCGTTGAAGCAGTGAAAGTTTGACTGGCATGTTGGTCAAGTGGTAAGTGACCCTGACTGCTCAGTCAGAGGTTCGATTCTCACCCTAGACAAATCTTTGTGTGGTGAACACGATTAGGTATTTGTTCTGTGTCTGGCTGTAATTTATCTATAATATATATGTATTTAGAAATATATATAAGTATGTTTATCAGTTCTCTGGTAGCCATAGTAGAGGCTTTGCCTAGTTTGGGATCAGATGGCAGTGTGTTACTTGTCCCAGACATTTACTATACTAGTAATACTTAATCACTTATCGTATTAGCGATGGTTACCCTAGTGTCAGAGTGGTTCAAGCCGTCCATTACACCTCTGACATGGCTTAACGACTGTTGTATAATGACTACAACCGGGACAGACAACTTAACGTGTCCTCCGAAGCAGAAATCAGAAATCATACGACTTTGGCGGTCATCCATTTATAGACTGACAGCGAGCATAGTTACTTAACCTCGCCGATCACTCACGGCCCGGTGAGAGCATCTAGCTATGAGCCTATTATATATATTTATTTACATTTATAAAGATTTCTAAACTAACGAAACACGTGTTTATTGTGTAGGCAGTAAGGGAGGTTTTCGTACTGCAAGCGGCGTATTGTTTACTGCACAAGTACCTTAGGTATTAACCAGTGACTTGCAAATATTATTATTTGAAGCGAACTTTGTACGAAACAATATGTTTCATAACAAACAATAAATGTGTTACTACACGATTTTACAAAAACATACGTGACTGATTGTTACACTGTCTATTGTAAAAGACATTTATGAAAATACAAGTGTTGGAAAACGAGTGTATTTCATAATCAAAAGTATTCGTTTGGAACTTACGCTATCACAGACACACAGATAAGTAGGGTGATATTATTCCAGGGGTTAATAACACCCTACTATTTCATCAGATGTTAATGGCACCCCACTTTATGTCAAGACTTTAAAACACCCCTCTTTTTGGTAGGAGTTTTACTTTTTACCATTGTTTTACTTTTACAAAAACATCCGTGACTCATTGTTACACTGTCTATTGTAAAAGACATTTATGAAAATACAAGTGTTGGAAAACGAGTGCATTTCATAATCTAAAGTATTCTTTTAGAACTTAGGCACAGAAAAGTTGAGTTCTATTAACCTATAGAAAAAGAGGGTTAAAACACTTATAAATAACGCCCTTTATTCAAGGGGTTATTTACACCCTACTTTTTCATCAGATGTTAATGGCATCCCTCTTTATGTTAGGACTTTAAAACACCCCTCTTATTGTTAGGGGTTTTACTTTTTACCATTGTTTTACTTTTACAAAAACATCCGTGACTCATGGTTACACTGCCTACTGTAAAACGCATTTATGAAAATACAAGTGTTCGAAAACGAGTGCATTTCATAATCTAAGTATTCTTTTAGAACTTAGACACAGAAAAGTTGAGTTATATTAACCCCTGGAAAAAAGAGGGTTGAAACACTTATATATCTAACACCCCTCTTTATTCAAGGGGTTATTTACACCCTACTTTTTCATCAGATGTTAATGGCATCCCTCTTTATGTCAGGACGTTATAAAACCCCTCTTTTTGTTAGGGGTTTTACTTTTTGCCATTCTTTTACTTTTACAAAAACATCCGTGACTCATTGTTATACTGCCCATTGTAAAAGGTATTTATGAAAATACAAGTGTTGGAATACGAATGTATTTCATAATCTAAGTCAAAGTCAAATTTATTTATTGCTTATTACAGGTAGGAAAATGTGGTATTGTATCTTATATTAAGGATCTCTGTAACATACCAATGAGGTGTGCAATATTTTATACATTTTAATTACAATACAATATAGTTTCTAAAAATACATCCATTTACTATCATTTCCTATAAATAATTAAAATAATTAAGTCACTAATAAACATCTTTGGTCATATAATTAAATGTCAAATTTTATTGTTGTTTTACTACCTATTATAATAATATCTGATGTCTAAATATATCACAAATAATAACGGATTCGTTTGGATACTACGGTATCACAGATTAGTACTATTTCTTTATCATGCGTTAATACCATTCCTTCTTCTTGTCAGAGCTGTATGCCAACCCTATTTTTGTCAAGGGTTAATAATACCCTGGGCAGCGTTCGGGAAGCTACGTAATATCTTCTCGTCCCAAATACCGCAGTGTCTCAAGTCGAAAGTCTTCGACCAGTGTGTGTTGCCAGTGATGACTTACGGAACGGAGACGTGGTCGCTCACTATGGGCCTTATCAGGCGGCTCAAGGTCACCCAAAGAGCAATGGAAAGGGCTATGCTTGGAGTTTCCCTGCGAGATCGAATCAGAAATGTTGAGATCCGCAGGCGAACCAAAGTGACCGACATAGCCGTAAGAGTTGCCGAGCTGAAGTGCCAGTGGGCAGGGCACATAGCTCGTAGAGCCGACGGCCGCTGGGGCAGAAAGGTTCTCGAGTGGCGACCACGAACCGGAAGACGCAGCGTGGGCAGGCCCCCTACAAAATGGACCGATGATCTTGTGCGGGTCGCTGGAAATCGCTGGATGCGGATAGCGCAAGACCGGCAATTGTGGAGATCTTTGGGGGAGGCCTTTGTCCAGCAGTGGACGTCTTTCGGCTGATATGATGATATGATGATGATAATAATACCCCACTTTTCTGCCCTGTTAATTCAGTAGCCAATTCTCTGCCCGTTATCCGCTCTCACAGTGACCGTTCGTTTTGTCCGATTGCGAAGAAAAGTTTAGCGATTCCTTGTTACAATGAACCGGTTCAACTGGCTTACTTTCTGAATGTCAGCTTAATGTGCCCTAACGTCCTTTCATTCGAGATATCCAGTGCTGCATTAAGTAAATAAGGTCAGTGAAAAAAACTGTAGGACATTAACACCGATTCTTTTCTTTCTTTCGTTTTGGTTTGATTTTTTTTGCGGAATATTAAAACATCCTCTCGTGATATTCGCCAATATTTTTTTTTTTAATGTGACTACGCTCACACTAGTTTAATTAAAGCCCTTAATCTCGGGGAACTTTAGTAACAACAAGTCGCAGACACAAAGCATACACAAACTATAATATGAGTCACACAACTAGTTGTCCTGTTCGGGAATCGAACCTGGAATACGAGATCGCTGAGATAGTAGCTAGATCACCACATTATACTCTTCCTCCTACTACTATCATATTGTACGTGTATACTTCATCTGAAATCGTTCAGAACGATATGAAATCATCATCATCATGTCAGCTGAATAATGTCCACTGCTGGAGAAAGGTCTCACCAAAAGATTTTCGCAATTGTGTTACCATATGACAGGCGTTAGCCGCATTTGACAGGCATTTTAAGGTTTAGACAGGCGTGCGGCTGGCATTGGTCTGAGACAGGCATTTTCGCAGGGTCTCGTCAACGCCCAGTGGAGTAAAGACAGAAATCGGCTGACAATTGAATCAGTAAAAGCAATATTGATTACACAGGAAAATTACAAAACTGTATCTTGTGAAGTATTTTACATTTTCCTTCCTGACGCTATAACTCCAGAACGCACGAACCGATTTCCACGGTTTTGCATTCGTTGGAAAGGTCTCGGGCTCCGTGAGGTTTATAGCAAAGAAAATTTATAAAATTTAACGCGGGTAACACCGCGGGGCACAGCTAGGAATATATAATAAATATCCTTCTTCATTTTTATCTGTAGGCTTTTACTTATTACCTACAGCGTTTTGCTTAAGACAGGCATTTTTCTGAAAATTCAGGCATTTTAGGTACCATAGACAGGCATCCCTCTATTTATATATGGTAACCCTAGTAGTCACCATAATTTGGAGCGATATGCCATAATCGGCCACGCTTGGCAGACGGGTTGGTGATCTCAGTATGATGGTCATAGTACTCAGAGAGATGCTGCTGCCTATTCGTTGGTAGATATTCCCTTGGCATGACTTCTACTCCCCCCACGGGATGAGGTAGTCCACCAAGAGCACCTATCTGAATGACACCTGCGCGAATGCCTAGTCTAGTCCACGAAAGGCACCTATCAATATTTTTGGCAGGTGCTCTTCGTGGATCCAATTTATTTTTTATATTCTTGTCTACGAATAGCACCTACGAATCAGTAACCTAGGTTAAAATGAAAGATATCGATAAAAATCACTAGATCGTTTATTGATAGGTGCCTTTTGGTGGACTAGGCTAGGTGCCATTCGCGCAGGTGCCATTCAGATGGGTGCCCTTGGTGGACTACCTCCACGGGATGGGTAATAACATGTCCGTCCAATATCGAATGGTAAAAGAGACCTCGAGACTCGAGATATGGCGTAATGGTTGGTCGCTAGAGCGTTATTATGAGGCCTGGGGCCTGTTTAATAAAGCTGACAATTCGACAATTCCGACATATGTCAAAAAGTTATAATTCGACAATATTTCTGTTTAATAAAACTTACAGGTGCCATAATTGTCATGGTGGAAAATCCACAAATTTTTGAGCGACAGGTGACAGGCGACAATTTGTCGTGAAAAACTTGTCAATTCTGCTTTATTAAACAGAAAATTGTCATGACATATTGACATATTTGTAGAATTGTCCAAAAATTCTGACAGGCGTCTTACCTTCTGCCGCGATTCATATTTTGAATATTGATGGTGTAAGAAAGTGTTTATAAAAGGTTTAATACAAAAAATGGTACTTACATCGAGCAGCGAGAGTAGTGATGATGAATACTTGGAACAAATACAAACGAGGAGGCAACGAAGGTCATTTAAAAGCAGAATGAATTTAAAACTATTAAATTACTATTATTTATTTTTGATTACTTCATTCAACAATCCGACAATTGTCAACCGAAAATTGTCGGAAATAATTTGACTGTAGTTTTTTGTTATGTCGAGTTTTATTAAACGCGTTTTTAAATGACAAATATGTCAAAGATTTTATGTCGACTTTTTACATATTTGTCACCTGTATTGAACAGCCTAAGCACGACAATTCTACAATTATGTTATTTTTGGACATATATGTCTTTACTACAGTTACGTTACTTACTAACTTTTCTGTACGAGACAAAAATCGCCTCCAGCATGAGCTCTGTAACATCATCATTATGACAGCCGAATAACGTCCAATGCTGGAGAAGACCCAAAGAATGGGAGGGATATATGCCATAATCGCCACCTTTGGCGGTTGAAGATTGCAGTTTGATGCTTATAGTATAAGCTGACCTCTCATTGTATGGAAATCCTATACAATGAGGGATCAGCTTATACTGGAAATGTATAGCTTGATATGTAGCTGTGTGTACACAGTGAAGCTGCGACCCGTTCTCTGGTAGTCATAACCTTGGGAATACTTCTCGGTACAAACCGTATTCCAATTTTATTTTATACGGACCATAATTATTTCCATTGAATAATTACTAAGAGATAATGATGGATGGCGCCAATATTCTATTTATAATGTAGGTACTAGTGTAGTACTAGCTGTCCCGGCGAATATCGTACCGCCATATTTTTTTCCGCCAATAATGTTTAAAGTCTAATATTTAAATGCATTGTAATCGACCAAAAAGAACAAATTTTCAACTCTTGGAGATAACGTACACATAAAAGATTTCTCCAATTTGGTGCAGTCATTCGGAAGTTATGAGCGTATATATACAAACATTAGCTAATTTATTTTTATGTATATAGAATCGAAAAAGAATGAAATTTATTGGTGCTCTATCAGTTTTAATTCATTATTCTATCAAAAAATAAACAAAATATGTAAAGTGTTGTCATTGACTGTTACAGCGGTGACCTTAAGGTACAACCGTAGTAACACGGACATAAGGAAGTATCTGACCTTATAAGAATTAGACTCTCAAACAAGGTTTCACTTCGTACCTCTATTACTGAGACTCGTGACTTGATCCCTTTGCAAGCCCCTTTTTATATACAAAAAACCCGCGTAGGTTTACGACTGCAGTGGGATGAAGTGCGTCATGATGTGACTTACGTGTCCGGTGTCTTCTTGCTGTAGAACTATCCTGTAAAAACATTGTTATATGTATTGTTTACTACTGAAGAAGTACCCCGAGGGAATATCTCCCAGAGAACGTCTCTCTGTATTCTCCGACCATAATACTGCAATCGCCAATCAGTCTGCCAAGCATGGCCTATAACAAAATATCGGGTACACTACATTAATACGAAAAACTTTATTCCGACAGTCACAAATACGAATTTCAAAATACCGATTTTAATAAATCCGAATGGTTCAGAATTCCGAATATTACAACTCCGATTTATCATTACTCCTATTTTTATAATAGATTCAATAGATCGAATAACAAAAAGTCCGACTTAATGATAATTCGAAATATCAACAATACGAATAAAAATATTTTGTTTCCCTGGTCGCAATTTTAACCTAACCTAACCCAAATGGTTAATCAACAATAGAGGGGATCTGAAACTCGGTGGCTGCATGCAGCATGCAAGCAGGCAGGCAACATGCAAGCAGGCATGCAACTAGCAATCAGGCATGCAAAAAGCAAGCAGGCATGCAGCATGCAAGCAGGCATGCAGCATACAAGCAGGCATGCAGCATGCAAGCAGGCGTGCAGCATGCAAGCAGGCATGCAGCATGCAAGCAGGCATGCAACAAGCATGCAGGCATGCGACAAGCAAGCAAGCATGCAACATGCAGCAGGCATTGTTTCTGTCACGGCTCCGGCGCTGCGGGGTTTGGGCGGGCCCACGCGAGCTTATCGTCGCTGATGGTTTTAACGCTCACCACCACAGCTTCGGCTTGCTGGCCGGTTTCGCCGGCCAGCCTCAGCCGCGGCGGCGAGCCTTCAAGCCACCTGCTCCTCAGCTCGCGGGTCGCCCCACCCCTCCGCGCCTACGCGGGCTTAAATTACACTCTAGGGTAGGGCAGATAAAACTACGTGAAGTCGGTTGTGCAGCGATTCGTTTCTGTCACCAAATTCTGTAGCATAACATGTTGACTTCTAGTTTATTCGAAATATTGAAAATCGGAATGTCGTTTGTCGGCCTGAGAACCCTTCGAGCATTTGACTCTTCGAACGTTTGAAAATCGGATATCTAACAAATCGTATTTACGACTTTCGGTAAAATTAATTTCGTGATTTTTAATAATAGACATTACAATTCTTAGGTATTATGAAATTCGGACTTTTGAAAATCGGAACATTGAAATTCGGAATAAAATATTTCGGAGTATTTGGGTGTTCCCCAAAATATCCCTCTAAATGATGGACAAAACTCCATTTAGGAAATCTTTTGGGTAAGCCTTTGCCCAACAGTGCACGTTATTCGGCTGTCATGTTGATTCTATTCTATGGCGAGCTTGCTTAGTGCTTATTCAATTCAAACACATATATTACACTTAACACATACGCGGGTAGCCGCTGGATGCGGGCAGCGCAGGACCGGCTATTGTGGAGATCCTTGGGGGAGGCCTTTGTCCAGCAGTGGATGTCTTTCGGCTGATATGATGGTGATGAGTCTATTAGCTCACTTATCAAATCATTCTCACAAAGTCTAATATGGGCAGGGCACGTGGGTGGATGGGTGACAGCTGGTAGCAAAGCGTGCGAGCCTCCAGGCTCTCTAACTTTGTTTGAAACGAAGTTAGAGAGCCTGGAGGCTTAGGAAAAATAAACTAGTAGCAGAGAGTGAATGATAAGAGGACAATCCAGACCCCAGGATACGTGTCCCGACCATCTGGGACATGGCGCAAAAAGGGGGGCACCGAAGCTGCATACCCGCGTTCCCAGGGCTCCTCCCATCAGTTTAGTCGGTGCGAGTCCGACATACCCACCCGTCTGCGGGTGGGTATGTCGGTATTAAAAAGAGAGTGAATGATAGCCAGACACTAAGCTAAATCTAATAAAAGCTAAAGCCAATTGCTATCCGTGGAAACCTGTAATTGGCTTTATGTTTCCTATTATAGCAGTAATATTTTTTTATATAGCTTTTGGTTTTCCAAACAATAAATAAATAAATTGTAAAGGAGTCCAAGACACACAGAGGGCTTGGGACTAGTCTCTCCCTCTTACCCACCACCACAACTCCTGTAAGCCATAATCTAAAGTGGCACACAATAAAATGGACACAGGGTGGTGGAGCTCAGGTATATTCTAGCGAATCGCTTCAACTGTCTTGGATTCCGCAACGAACTTAATCAGAAAGAAACCAGCAAGCAAGAGCTGTAAAACACACAAGTGATTTTTTTATCTGGTCGAGTCCTCCCTCTCACCCACCACTGCAACTCCTGTGAGCCAGAATCAATAGTGGTACAGAATGAAATGATACTGATCGGTGAGGCTGAGGTATGTCCTGGATCGCTTCAACTGTCTTGGATTCCACAACAAATTTTATCCCATGTGGGGAAATTCGATGTGGAATCCAAAGGAAGAGTTCGAAAACACACAAAGAAGGTAGCAAAAATTCTGTAAACTATCTTCTACGGCGAATATCTTTTGAATCATGACAACTCGGAGAATATCTAGAAACATCTCTTAAATAATCCCTATTATTGTCCATTCTTTGGTTGTCTGGAAGAGATCACATTTTAGTGATAAGACCGCCAATTGTATACTTTTAATTTGCATGCTCCTGTACTGTATGATTTTAATATTGGTGTACAATAAAGAGTTAATCTATCTATCTATCATCTATTTAATAAACATTGCACACTAAGACTAATGCAAATAAATATCGGCAAAATTTGCATACAATTCAAATGCATGCCATTTATAAGCAGTATTCAACATCGCACTATATAAACAAGTCATTTATAACATTGTTTCTACACGTGGACTCTTCTAGTGACGCGTCTAGAGACGAGATTTATCTCCTCGATATATCTCGAGACTGTATTTGTTTCTTTTTTATAATCAGTGGGTTTGGCTTCAGCACAATCGCAGTTAATGGTAAGCGAGGATATAGTCTACGATGGACCGCCGTGATTACGTACCTACCTATCTAAATATGGAGTAATAAAATATTGGGATTATTGCAGGAGAGATTCCACTTGATTTATATATAAATTTCTATTCTTTGATTATACTTTCATTCTTGTTTTGTTTATTATTAGTTACGCTTGGGTTAATCTAGTTATAGATATAATTTCTTTAATTTAACTACTATATCACATTGACTGTCATCATAATATAATTTGTAAATGTAATATAAATTTAATTTATTCTTTTAATGTTTAATTTTTATTTTGTACTTAGCTTAATCTTATATAACTGTTAAATGTGGCGATTATTATGTACGCCGTTAGTGTCATAGGCATCAGTGACCATTGTTATAATACCTGCTATGTGAATTGTTAATGTTTATGATGTGGCTGTACTCAATAAATAAATTGATTTAGGAACCATTAGCAGTTCAAGTTCTCTTTATACTGATACTTTTAGGGGCTATTTGTATTTTTACACGCTTCATATTAGCTTCACTTGTATGTTTGTAACCGACTCTTTTGGGCTCGATTTTGACCCTATTTAAATGGTCAGATTTCATTCAAACTTTGCAAATTTATTGAGGGTCGATGATAATACACGATAATATTTTCTTTATCGTCTGTTGTTGAAATACATACTGTGAAAATGTCAACTGTCTACCTATTAGTGTGATCTGAATCCGTGAAACTTAAGTAGTCGTAGAACTATTAGATACAGTCTAAATCATGGATTTGGGTCGGGAGTAGTGTGAATAGCAATATACGAATACAGTCCGAATTCCCACGATCTTTATTTTATACTAGTATTTTTTAAGGATTCGGATCGGATTCAGTCCATTGAAATGTTACGGTGGTTGCCATCCATCTAGATTGCAGTTTTGCAGTGGATGGCAACCACCAGGGTGACCTCTGATCTGAATCCGTGAAACTTAAGTAGTCGTAGAACTATTACATTCAGTCTAAATCATGGATTTGGGTCGGAAGAGTGTGAATAGCAATATCCGAATACAGTCCGAATTCCCACGATCTTTATTTTATACTAGTATTTTTTATGGATTCGGATGGGATTCAGTCCATTGAAATGTTACGGTGGTTGCTATCCATCTAGACTGCAGTTGTGCAGTGGATGGCAACCACCAGGGTGACCTCTGTTGGAAGTTGTTTTGCAACCGCGTAGAAGATGCTTAATGGTTACAACCGGAACCGAAGCACGGAGACACTCAGATATTAAACCAAATTAGCGGTCACCCATCTATGGACTGACCTCGAGCCTAGTAGCTTAACCTCACCAATCAGTTACGCGGTGAGAGCATCTCACTATGAGTGTCTCTGTTGTTATAATCTCGCAGGAAATATAACCTCTACTCACACACAACACTAGTGCGCTCCACGTGTGAGCCAAGGTCCCGGGTGAAATACAATAATGATAGATAACTATGAATATCATTTACTATTAATCAAGTCATTGCACGTGTGTCACAGCGCTTAGTATAGTCGTCTAGCTGCGTGTCCCGGGTTTGATTCCCGTGTCATGTACTTTGTGTCCGTCAATTAAATGTTTGTAAAGTACCGCGTGACACAGATTTTAATATTCGTAGTATATTAAAATAAATAAATAATGTCCTCCTAGCCGACGCCGGCCACGGCGGCCAGTCTCAATAGAGATTAGCGATCTGCGCGGGATATATTATAGTGCTCAAGTGTGTGCGCAAACACAGGAGCACTTTCTATTCCATCACTCTCATAATCCGATGGGATGACTAGCGACACGACCGGAAAGAGGTCAGGCACAGGACCGACGGCTTTACGTGCTCTCCGAGGCACGGGTGTATAACACCACCAACTCCCAGACTTCGGGCTGATGCTGAGAAATTTTTCTTTTTACAGAAAAGTCCCAAATTCAGATTTGAACCCAGGACCTCGTTATCAGCGGGTGAACACGCTACCGCTAGACCAACGAGGCAATCAAAAGCAGTCAGTATATTAAAAAATGAGTAACTGAATTGGTATTGTAAAACCCAAAACTAATCATTTATTTAAATAGTAAATTTATTGATATTTTATACTTTAACGTATACAACATGTAACTTAATTAACGCACACCCTGAAAATAGTTTGAACAGAAGCGTATACTGAATTGATTTATATTATTTTAGTTATGGGTAATTTTTATTCCGAAATAATTAAAACTACGGAAATCATTGTCATATTAACCTTGTACAGTCAAAATAAATTGAAATCGACCGTAAGTCAAAGTAATAAGACTTTACAATCGCATTTTTATTTGTATTCATACAAATTCCATCATACAATACAAAATAAAGAAAAATAAACTTTATTCCAAAAAACTAATTTCGTTAATATAATGCACATACATGTTAAATAAATATTCAGTGTATGTATTATGATTACAACATAATATTCTAATTGGGGTGTTTGAGAGTGTACGTTAATTACGTTACACGTTGTATATAAAATATAAAAGTATACGTGAATGGTAACTCGTCATTCGTTTTATTTTTTATTAGGAATAGGTAAAATGCGGTTTACGATGACGTATAAAAAATACTTACTAAATAGCGTTCAAACCAATTTTCGGTGTAAGTGTGCATGGTAATGTACATCATATTTTTTTTTCAGTTTTACAGGGGTGGGGGGGAGGACTCATTTCACCACTTTTGTAGTCTCTCGCGCAAACTATTCAGTTTAGAAAAAGATGATATAAGAAACCTCAATATCATCTTTGAAGACCTATCCATAGATAACCCACATGGAGTTGATGAAAAAAAAATGAGTTTCAGTTCTAAGTATAGGCAACCCCTAAAATTTATAGACTTTTTCTATTTTTCTGTGAAAATCTTATTGCGGTTTACAGAATACATCTATGTACTCCAGTTTCAACAGTATAGTTCTTATAGTTTCGGAAAAAAATGGCTGTGACATACGGACGGACAGACAGGCATGACGAATCCGTTTTTAGGGTTCCGATTTTTGCCATTTGGCTACGGAACCCTGAAAAGGTCCGAAATAATTGTTACTTTGGTCTTGCACCCTCATATCTATACATATAATAAAATCGTAGGAAAGTCAAAACTGTACATTGAGTATTTTTTAAAAAGGATTCATGGGGCGTGATCTACAACCTTGACAATAACTTAATACAAGCTAGCTAAATGTCACTACCATTATAAAATAAATTGTATAAATGTTTTAACATTCCGTGTACCTAAATATATGTAATAAGTAACTAGAAATAACAAATGTATTCCTACAAACATGTTCTGACTATTTACAAGCGCTTTTTTAAAGTCTACGTGAATAAAAACCTTTTTTATTTTATTTTATTTTATCGATATCGAAGCCAAAAATATAGTTTTTAGAATCTTTGTCTGTTTATCTGTTTGTCTGTATGTATGTCAAGGATAAACGTAAAAAGTACTGCTGCATGGATTTACTTAAAATTTTGCGGGGCACAGCTAGTAGTACATATACTTACATAATAATATTATATTTTTCAGTTCTGACATCCTTTGGGTTAGAAGTTTTCATTATTAATTAGCAGAGGAAAGATATTAAAAAAACTGCTCCTTAAAGTATTTTTATTATTATTTATAATGAGATCGAATTATGTCTCCAAATTTTCGGAATAGATAATTCTAAATGTGCCCATAATTATGTTAATTGGACCAGTACTTTATGAAGTTTGTAAAGGTCTTTTGGACGAGTTTTTGAGCTAGATCGCGAGTGGATCAATATAAAATTTAGCGCCGCTCATTGTCCCTATAGTCAGCTTATTAGCGTTAAAGTATTTTGGGATAGAGACGTGGCCGCTTACTGTGGGGCTCATTAGAAGGCTCAAGGTCACCCAAAGAGCAATGGAGACGGCTATGCTCGGAGTATCCTTGCGCGATCGAATTTCCAGGCGAACCAAAGTAGCCGACATAGGCCCAAGAATTGCCAAACTGAAGTGGCAGTGGGTTGGGCACGTAGCTCGTAGAACCGACGGCCGATGGGGCAGAAAGGTTCTCGAGTGGCGACCACGAACCGGAAGACGCAGCGTGGGCAGACCCCCTACAAGGTGGACCGATGATCTTGCGGGAAGCCAGCGGGCAGCACAAGACCAGCTATTGTGGAGATCCTTGGGGACGCCTTTGTCCAGCAGTGGACGTCTTTCGCTGATATGATGATGATTATAAAATAACATCTGTACTGCCCCCATATGTATAGCGAGGCACGACTTGCACTTGGCCTTTTTTGTATGATTGTATGTTAATTATTATCAATAAATATGTACTATGCCTTTGAAATGTTGCTTACTAATTAGATTAAACCCAGTGTACAAAAAATACTCCATAAATGTAAAGTGTTAATGCATTCCACTCATGCGCATGTAGTAGATATAGCTCCGTTGTTCCACGTGTAGGGGTGTGGTGTGAGTCGTAAGCGATAGCGGGTGTTTTGTTGGCTTGTTTTGTTATTTAACTCTTACCCAACTTAATTTTGGACACATATTAACATATTTCATATGTCATATTTGACGGTCACCGTAGCCTAGTTGGTAGTGCTCCTGCCTACGAAGCAGGTGGTCCTGGGTTCGAATCCCGTTAAGTGCAAATATTTGTGTGATGAGCAGGAATATTTGTTTCTGTGTCATGGATGTTTTCTATGTATTTAAGTATTTATCTATCTATATAAGTATGTATATCGTCGCCTGGTACCCATAATACAAGCTTTGCTTAGTTTGGGGCTAGGAAGATCTGTGTGACATTGTCCCTAGATATTATTATTATATATTTTACCACGCTTGTTCTGCTGGGTGCGTTTTATCAGACCACGTTGACCGCAAATGTCGTGGTATTTTTACTAAGCAATCTTAAGAATACTTCATATTTCATTAATTTTATTTATTATAAAAAAGACGAGGCCCGTCTTATGGCGTGGTTGGCAAATGCTTGCTTTTCACGCTGGTGGTCGTGTGTTCGATTCTCATCCAGGACAGATATTTGTGTGCATGAACATGTCTGTTTGTCCTGAATCGGGGGTAATTATCGATATAAGTATGTATTCACAAAATATGAAATGGAATGAAATTTATTCAGCACTTGGGTATTAACATACACCTGTACTTGTCAAGCTCACAATGCATTACATAAACATAGTAAAAAGTATTTAAAAAAAAAACGAAAAATTGTCCGTCCGTGCGGTTTGTTTTACCGCATATATTTTTTGAAATCCCTAAATAAATAACAAGTTACTAATCTATTATTTTGAAATTTAGTTCTACTATATTAAAATTAAAGAATGAAGACTAAAGCAAAAAGACGAAATTCTAAATGAGCGATCACGCGTTAATGGGCAAAAGCAATCCTCGCCGCTGAGGAACCTAGAAAAGTAGTATATATAGTATATCAGTTATCTGGTTTCCATAGTACAAACTCTGCTTAGTTTGGGTTCAGATGGCCGTGTGTTACTTGTCCCAAGATAGGTATTTATTTTATTTATATTTCCCCCCACTTACTTATCGTAAGTACAGTGGTTACCCAAGTCTCAGACTTGTTCAAGTCGCCCAGTAGGCCTCTGACATGGCTTAACGACTGTTGTCTAATGACCACAACAGGGACCGACAGCTAAACGTGCCCTCCGAAGCACGGGGACGCTCAGAAATTAAACCACTTTGGCGGTCACCCATCTATGAACTGACCGCGAGCCTAGTTGCTTAACCTCGCCAATCACTTATGGACCGATGAGAGCATCTGGCTATGAGCGCCTTAAATATGTTCCCCTATACAACATGTAACGTAATTAAAGCACATCCTCAAACACCCCAATTAGAATATTATGTTTTAATCATGATACATACACTGGATTTTTTATTTAACATGTATAAGCATTGTTATTTACTAAATTTGTTTCATGGAATAAAGTAATTCTTTTTTTATTTTGTAATTAATGATGGAATTTGTATGAATATAAATAAAACTGCGATTTTAAAAGTCTTATTACTTTGGCTTACGGTCCATTTCAATTTGTTTTGAGTGTACAGGGTTAATATGACAATAATTTCCGTAGCTTTATATATTTTGGAAATCAATTACCTATATTAAAAATAAAATATAAATCGATTCAGTAAACGATTCTGCACAAACTATTTTCAGGGTGTGCGTTAATTAAGTTACATATTGTATATTATCTATAAATATAATAAAATCGTAGGAATCTCAAAACTGTACATTGAATATGTTTTTAAAAGGATACTTGGGGCTTGATGTACAGTCGATATCGAAGCCAAAAATATAGTTTTTAGAATTTTTGTCTGTTTGTCTGTATGTATGTCCGGGCTATACTCAAAAAGTACTCCATGGATTTACTTCAAATTTTGCAAGGATATTACTAAGAGGTCGGGTCAACATATAGGCTAAATTAATATGTAGCCTATATGTTGAACCGCGCTATTTACAAAATTTAACGTGGTTAAAACCGCGAGGCACAGCTAGTATACTATATGTCTACTGATTCATCGAGAATAAAAACACATAAGAGAAAGTATGTAGTACATAGTTTACGTTTCAGTTCAGTATACGATAAAATGTTACTTTGTTAGGAGTAATATAATCTTGTGATGTATTGCGGTCATGTAAGCCATAAGATGTAGCGGGAATAACAATCTTAATTATAAAACTAGATAAGTAATGGATTCAGGCGTTACTTTGCGGGAATAACAATCAAAATACAAAATCAATATGTAGTGTTAATTCCGCTAATTGTCAGTTTAATCATACCGGGATGCAATTTGCACCGCCCTTCCGCCCGCAAAAATGTGCACATGTAAGAAGGACAATATAAAAAAGCAAATTACATGCGCTAGTACGATACCCAACACGTGTTTCAGTCCTCCACGGACCATTCTCAAGGGCTGCTAACACGTCGAGTGCTCGAATGAGACTAAAAGCCAATGATTTTTTATTTATTTTTGATTTGACGCGTGCAGTAGCCTCTCGGCTTTTACTGCTTCACCGGACGGTAGGGGTGAGCGTGGGCTCTAACCGCCTAGCAAAAGTAAACTACAAACTAAGTACCCGCGCCGGAGGGCATCCCCTGTGGGGTTCGAACCTCGGCTCTGGGCGGATACTGACGGGGAGAGGGCAAGAGATCATGATTTTTAGGGATTTTTGTGCAACTGTCGCTCTACGTTAGTGCGCGACGCGGGCCTCGCTTCCGGTTTAGGTCCGGAGCGGGCATTTCATCGGATCGAATGCAAACTAAGGGTCATGGAGGACGCTGGTGGTCGCGACGCGTTCGCGGTCGTACTCTCGTCCGGCGAGTACGAAATATCGGTTGTGCAGTGTTGCGAGAGTCTCTAATCGATTTGATTTGATCTAAGTATACGGTGATCTCGTCGTCCGAGTCGACTATGACGTTCTTCGGTCGACGGTGCTTAGTTGAGAGTCGGGAGGGGGTGTACTTTGCCGCCTGTACCACCAAATGGTTTGGATGGTGAGTGGCAGAGTCAAAGTATCGTTTGGACGTTTGCTTCA
Source organism: Pseudoips prasinana (assembly GCA_951640165.1). Classification (NCBI taxonomy): domain Eukaryota; kingdom Metazoa; phylum Arthropoda; class Insecta; order Lepidoptera; family Nolidae; genus Pseudoips; species Pseudoips prasinana. The sequence continues at coordinate 6,545,133 of OX621260.1, forward strand.
TCCAATGCTTGATGGTAGGCAATTGGAGATCGGCATGGAGGCTTTTGTTACGGACGAACCACGGTGCGCCCGCGGCTCGTCGCATAAACCTATTTTGGACTACTTGTAAGAAGTGGATGAAATGATCTTTGGCGTGCGCGAACACCGAGCTCGCGTACGTCATCATCGGTCGAATGCACGTCTTGTAAATTCTCACCTTGTTGACAAGGGACATTTTACTGCGTGTATTCAGGAGGCTGTGCAATTGGTAAAGGGCAAATGTGGCACGGTTGCGAGCGTGTCTCAGATGGTCCTTGAAGGTCAACTTCCGATCTAGGATCACTCCCAAATATTTGGCTTTCCTCTCCCAGGGGATCGGTTCGCCGAACATTTGGACTGGACTAGGTGGAATGGGTTTGACCTTTTCAGTGGAGAAGAGCACTGCCGCGCTCTTGGTGGGATTGACTTCGATCCTCCATTTCCTGAACCATTCGCCGAGGGCGTCGGCTGAGGATTGGAGTTCTTGGTGGATAGCGGACGTGCTTCTACCAGAGCAGTAGAGAGCTGTGTCGTCGGCGAAGACGGCTATCTGGGCCTTATTGGGTTTGGGGATGTCGCTAGTGTACAGCGAGAACAGGAGTGCGGCTAGGACTGAGCCTTGGGGAACTCCTGCGCGTATCGGGCGGGGTGATGAAAGGGTGCCCTCGACGCGGTACCGAAAACGTTCGTTCCGTAAGGAAGTCTCGTAGGATGTGCACGAGACGGTCAGGCACTTTGAGTTCAAAAAAGCCAATGAAGCGAGCGCTCCTTTATATACTACCGACCGCATTGACATTTTTTTCTAAATACCCCCAAATATTCGTAATACAGGGAGAAACCCAAACTCCAAAGAAACTCAGGCCTGGCGTTACAGAGCTGGAATTTGACCATAAATTAAAGCATCTTGAAAGATTTCACGAGCCCAATTTTCACGTCTCCCAGCAATGGCCAAATTGCTAAAAACTGACGTTTACTGTTAATTTTTAGGTTATATTGAACCTAAAAGTAAATCCCTGCTTTTACCGATTTGGACATTTCTCTAATATATTTTTGTATTTAAATAACTCGACCGTGTTATTTAATTACCCTAATGATATTTTTGAGACATTGTTAGCTATATTTATCAATCTGGAACGCACATGCCCTACATAAGTAAGTAGGTACGTTTCTACATAAAAAAGCTCTTACAGTGTGACTGCAGATTTATATGATTGATCTTACTGATAACTACATTTATTAGACAAGGCCCGCTTAAAACACTACTGACTTGCATTTGTTATTATTCTAACTACTGTTACTGTTGGTCTTGTAGGTCCGCAACCAGGACAAATGTTTCGTGTAATAAGCTAGGTTATTTTTTCAGTATCTGTGTGTAATTTATTTATATTTGCATTTAGAAACATAAGCAGGTATCTTTATCAGTTAGCTGGTTGCCATAGTACATGCTCTATCTAGTTTGGGTTCAGCTTGCATTGGGTTTGTTGTTCCAAAATTCTTTATTTTATTTAATTGGGACAAAAATATTCATTCATTTATTATTATTTATTTGTTTAGTATTTGATAAAATCTCAGATTACAGTAATCTGAAATGGCAATAATAATATTTTAAAATAAAAACACATAATTGTGAGTAATGGTTTTATTAATCCACTTCTTCATTAGGCTTATCATAATTTAATAACACTGTATCGAAAAATTGTGCAGGAGGCAATTGACTACTGTTGTGCCATGCCCAACCAAGATACCATATAATGCTCATGGTGTGGGCACAGCAACCAACCGTTCTTTTTCCAATGATACATGTGCAATAATTTTGAATATTAGCATTCCTTCCACTAAGTAAAGTGTCGACTAGGATGTAAACGAAATACATCCGGCTACTAATCAACTTATAATTAACTTAAATACAATAACATCCAGGTTGAGCCTGATGTCGACAGCTCTTGCTGTAGGTTACCGTCCACCTCTCTACACACTTCTATGATATATAAGCCATTTTCTCTCACATGCTCCCCATGGTAAGAACGGGCCTGTTTAATTTGTTATGTGCTTCTGTGTTAGTTCAGGAAACTCGCCAACATTATTAGTATCTACATCAATTGCTTGGAATTATAATTTTAAGTGTTACTGTGTTTCTTTGATGTCTGCGATATCCTTCCACAAAACATCTACTTTCAGTTGCCACAGCTCTAAAATAGTCAGGTAAAACAATAACAGTTCCAACAGTTGGTGCCCTTGGTGCAGAATTAGTTTCTAGCCTTGTTGAAGGTTCTTCTACATGAGGAATGTTCTCACTATCTGACTCATCAACAGCTGATGAACATGCACGAGATGTTGACAGCCCTGTACTTAAATGCTGGGATGCTCTATTTGCTCGCACCCAACAAGAATGATAGACAGCACTTGAAGCACCCACCTGAAAATAATTTATCTACATTAACTAGTGGCACCAGATATGTGATGTGTTATTGCCCATTTTTGAAAGATTGATCTAAAGAAATCTTGTGAATGAGTAATCCTGATCCTGATGTAGGAGCTTGATAATTATCAAACCATCTTTCTTATTCACTTAAATAATACATACCAAAAAACATTTTTATGCCCTTATTATCAAAACAAAGCTAAAGTATTGTTATACTAATATAGACACAAGATTATGTTCCTGAATGCACAGGTGTAACATTACACCCACATCTTGCCATCTATGTTTAAGTTCTACATAATAAGGGAGAGGCACATTTCTAGATTCTCCTGCTACTGAGATTATGAATGGACAAATCCAATAAAACTATGGCCTAAACAATAGACTATGAGGGCAGTCAAAACTAAAGTATGTTATTAAAAACCATAAATAAGATTATTAATATACTAACCGTGTGTGGTAGGATCCATTCTTTTATAACTTTGTGTATTCTGCATTCTTACACTGTACCAGTCCTAAGTTGGTAGCAACAATCTCTTCTCAGAAGCAAATGTCCACAATGAATACACACTTGTTGGTGTCATGTGTATGTCTGTTCACTCTTTTGTGTTACATTTCTATCACGAGATACATTATTGGTATTATTCCAGCAGGCTTGGCAGATAAAGCCATTTTCATTAACCTGAAGAAGCAAACATTTATTATTTGACTATTACTATTATCTAAGAGGCACAATTGGTTAAATATAAGTAGCTTTATTCTGATTCCACTGCAGGGACACCATCCTCCTCACTGAGAGATGGAATTGATAGGTTGTAATTAACAGGTTGTCTGTATTAGTATAGTGCAGGAAAGGCTGTAATTGGCAGGTTCTGTCTGTATTAGTGATGTCATATATCTTCAAATATGAATATGCACATTTTGGTTTCATATTTAAAATACAGCCATCAACACGCAACTGATAATAGGCGATTACACTGTTTACATAAATATCGGATACTAACCGTTTCGAGGCGCGAGTCATTCCCGTACAATTGAAAGTATAACTTCATTTTCCATTCTACGCCTTCCTATTGTGTTGCAGCGATCCGTTGCTATTCCACAATGAATGCACAGGCTCATGATCATGATGTCGTTATGAATCAACTAGTCCAGAACCGGATTTTAAACAAAGGTCAGCAGGGGTGGCAGAGTACGATATCCAATGTTCAAGCAAGGGTCAATAAGGAGGCAATCAATTTCGGAGTCCAATATTCGAACAGAGGTCAAATGATATAATAAATCTCGAGAAATACCTACAGAAATACAGAAAAACATACGCAAAAATACGACTACCTACATGACAATTGACAGACTGACATTTGACGTTTATAAGCAAAGAGTATTTAACCTTGTTTATAAGTGCAATCCGTGATGCAATCGATTTTATCGATTATTTATTGCTTTTAATGTTTTTTAATTCAGCTTACATTTATAATACTTGATTCGACACATTTTTTATTATACATTTATTGTAATTCCTAAATAAATAATAAGACTAAAACAATGAAGTCTTATTTAATTATTTGTAAAAGTATCGATTTCTATTTAATCGATCATATTTTTATGGTGCGCTCTATAGATGGATTACTAGCGGTTATGAAGTTAGTGACATAGAATGAAATAAGTGGTGTAGCGGTTTACATAGGCTGTTTAAAACAAAAAATATTAAATTGCCTATTTTCTAAAGTTGGCCATTGTAATTAAGGCTAAGATTTCGGTGGATGATTTACGAAAAATAGACGGATTTTTTGGTACATATCTGATTGATGTAACGGTTAGGCCTGAAATGGGGTATCTCCTTTGTTTGGTCATTCAATAATGCAAAACGGTTTCCCGCTACGGTCCGTAAATTGGCGAAAACATCTAGTTAAACATCTAATCGCGAGGTCACTCTAAAGATGGGTGATTGCTTTTTCGGAGCGTGTCCGTACTTTGGGGGATATGTCAAGCTGCTCCAGTCCAGCTGTAGCCATAGAACAGCAGTTTAGTTTTGTTAGAGACCCCCTTGAAATTGGCTTGAATGGCTTATGTATATATGTACTTTGACTGCCTCGTTGGTCTAGCGGTAGCGTATTCACCCGCAGAAAACGAGGTCCTGGGTTCAAATCCTAGGTCGGACCAAAAGTAATTTTGGGACTTTTCTGTAAAAAGAAATTTCCCACTATCAGCCCGAAGTCTAGAAGTTGGCGGTATTACACCCCCATGCCTCGGAGAGCACGTAAAGCCGTCGGTCCTGTACCTGACCTCTTTTCGGTCGTGTCGCTAGTCGTCCCATCGCATCATGAGACTGATGGAATAGAAAGTGCCCCGGTGTTTGCGCACACACTTATGAACTATAATATGTCCTGTGCAATTGGTTAATCTCCATTGAGAATGGCCACCGTGGCCGAAATTCGGCCGGGAAGACATCATCATCATCATGATCATGTGATGTGATAGAGTTCCATTGCGGACATCTTTTGGCGAGGTCTTTGTCCAGCTGTCATTCGACTGACTGGGTGAAACTTATAGAAAGCGCTTGTAAATAATACGAAAAAATCTAGATAACAACAATTACGGGTAAAATAGGTAGGTATCAACTAGAGTACAGCTATAAAATTAGTACATCTATCTGGAAGCCTTTTTACCACAAACACACAGACAGAGAAGGTACAGACGCCAGCACATCCAGCTACCCCAATCTGTCAATTTTCTTTTATCGATTGTCAACTTTATCACGTAAGCATAAGGTTCACTTTCAATTGGGGAAATTTGACAGATTGGGGTAGCTTGATGTGCTGGCGTCTGTAACTTGTTATTTTTATCGTCTTGGAGCCAGTAGTAGGAATTTCAGCTCCTTATAGGTAGGTAGAATTCCGTCTTAAAGTAGCAGTTTTAAGTAACAGTACGAAACCAGTGGTGCACGCATCCGAATCGCACTTGGCCAGTATTTCCTTAATGAAATTAAAAAAACCGGCCAAGTGCGAGTCTGACTCGCGCACGAAGGGTTCCGTACCATTATCTCTATAAAACGAGCAAAAAAATCACGTTTGTTGTATGGGAGCCCACTTAAATATCTATTTTATTTTTTAGTATTTGTTTTTTTTTCTTTATGGCAATCAGCATGTTTGATGTTTTCAGCAATTTCTGCCAGTGTCACGTGTTTGTTGACTGCTCATGGGAAACTACAAAGGCGGAGAATCTAGAAATCTCTTAGTATTTGTTGTTATAGCGGCAACAGAAATACATCTTCTGTGAAAAGAACAATGGCAAGTTCCCATACTTCATTTTACCTGACATCGAATCGTAGCGTCTATGTTGAGAAAAATATGAAAACTATAGGGCTTTCATTACTTGAAATAATCACAGTTTTTTTTTTGTTTGAGAAGGTCACAGAAAAAATATATTTACATTTTTATATTTTGAGGTTATGATGTCAACATGAAAGTAAAATGCGCCCTGCCTAACCACAATTCAATATCTACCTAGAAACTCATACATTTCTAGCGTAACGCAGTCTTAAGCAAACCTTTATGCTTCGGGATATATTGAGGCCTATTTAACAATACCTAGAAACTCATACATTTCTAGCGTAACGCAGTCTTAAGCAAACCTTTATGCTTCGGGTTATATTGAGGCCTATATAACAAATCTAGAAGAGGGCATTAGTTAACGACCTATATGCAGTGATCGAATTATAGGCCTTATTTAAAGTGAGACTACTAATGATTTATGAAACAGATGCCCGGGTGACGCGCGCAACCAACGCGACGACGCGACGTGGCGACGCATGAGCCTGCTCAGTAACCTACGTACCTATATAGGTACCAGTAACATATGTATATCGTCTACCAACGCAGTTAGATCTAATTAAATCTAACTATTTATCGTTGGCTTTCACAATAGCTAAAAATATTTTTTCACACCGACTGGCATTTTCGCCGATTAGCGCCTGTAGACAAACGCTTTATTGTATTTGTTTACGAGTTAAAGTCAGTTTTATATTAACCACGATCGCATTATTAAAGCAGAGCGGAGGGGTGACAAGGAAACGTAAACAGAAGACTGACGAAAATTGTATTCCATTGGTTACTTTTCCTCAAGAAGACAAGACAAGAAGCGTAATAGAGGTTAAATAAAACAGTCGTCAATATTTTAAATATATTTTATTCATCTTCTCTAACAACTATGTCATCCAAGAATTCTGCCGGAGCTGATACATTTGTTTGGTGCCTAGCCCATCCAAGATACCACACGAGCGTCATAACATGTGCGCAACAACCTACAGTACGCCGACCAACTAAACAGTTGCAACAGTATTCAGCTATGCCTGATCTGCCTGTATTATTATTATTTTCTATCAAAATATAGACAAAGTACTTCTTTCTCGATACATGTCTCGATTGTATTTTGCCTCTTATTAAAGTGGTTTCTCCATTGCCTCGTAAGCTGTATTCAGAGGAATTCAATCTTTCACTGCACACTTCAATCCTATATCCGCCATGAAAACGTATATGCTCGCCATAATATGAGCGGGCTTGACGTATTTGATACGTTCCCAAGGCGAACAATATTAAGTCTCTATAATCTAATGTAGGAAAGACCATTACATTATGTCGGTCTACTGTGAGACTTTGGAAGTTGGCTGATCGTCGGTTCATATTATTAATTTCTACCACATTTGCCAGATTATTTTCCAAGTTAATTCTTTCGTTAATTATATTTAATATTTCATTAGCATACTCATTATTTCTTAGGCGAGCGCCAAACTTATTTAATAAAGCTGCTGCTATTTGGAAATTCTCCATCATGTGTGGTAGAGATCTATGAAAATACTCCTGCCTTAATATCTTGTAATCTCGTTTAATGTAACCATTTACAACCTCTACCACCCATCTACAAATGGTGATGCAGCGGCTTTGGTTAGCTTGAGCTGTAGTCAACTGATGCTCATCTTCTAACAGGGAGTGTGGCATATATGTGCGATAACCACATTCTTCCAATAAGCTAATGCTGTCTCTAAATCCTCTGTCTAATATAAAAACATCATTCTCTCTGAAATACAGCCTTAGAGGAGATGTTTCAACACTAAATAAGGATGTCATTATGTCAGCATCTGAGGTTGTTGCCTTGTATGGGCCAAAACAATCCACAATATAACCATCACTAGCAACAATTAAGAAAGGTTTTAATAAATTCCTATATTTATGTAGTGAATAGGTGTCTTTTTGGAACATGTAATTAGAACTTTTATTTATGTATATATATGTACCATCACAAATTACTATTATGTTATTTTCATTTCCATATAAACCATTTGGAATGATTAAATTATGGGTTAGCAACTGCTCCCGGGATAAATGTGTTATACCTAAGTATCTTGGCACAAAGTCTTGTATAAGCACTTCCCGGACTCGGTCCATCAGGGTTTCCAAGGTACGATGTGGCTTTTGCACTAAAGTTGCAATCCGTTCATCGGAGTCTCCAGTTCTCATCTTTATTAACAAAGACACAAGACCTAGTCTTCCCCCTTTAATTTCTAAAATTCTTGGTACTTCTTCTAGAAGTAGATGGAATTTTTCTTTAGACAATCCTACCCAGTATGCGAAAATCCTTTCATCCATTTCTTGGAGGTTGTCAAAATCTACAGTAGGATTAAAAGCGTTAACAAATGAAAATATATGTTGAACATGTTCGGCATTAAATGTATTAATACTGTTTTCTGATTGATATAAACTGTCCCAAGAATTTTTAGCTAAATGGTCCCCACAAACACGAGCTAATTTTGGCAAATAATATTTGTGATTGCTCAAAATAATTGCACGTAATTGGTCAGAAATGCCATGCAATGTCCCAGTATTACTGCAATTGGTAAACACACAATGATTACCAGTGTTGGCCGCCCTCTTATATTCTGGTAATATAATATTTTCTAGTACGTTTGGCCTAGCAGTTTCTTCAGTTTGTGGACTCTCAGGGGTTTCATTATCCTGTGGTATTTGGGGTGTTGCTGCAGGTGATCTCATTTCATCAACAATATTGATATGGAGAGCTTCTCTCTTAGTGCGCAACCAACAGGCATGACACACTCTATCTGAAGGTGTCAGCTGCAATGAAAGTAAATCAAAATTAGGAAACATATACAGGTAATTCAATTACAAGATAAACAGAATTTGCTTTCTTTCTTTTTATAACCTTTCAGGTCATTTCAGGTTTATAATTTTTATTTATATACTTCAAAAATAACATATATATTATTTATATTGAGCAAATACAAAATATGTAATAAGGAAACAGACCAAAGAAATATTTTTTTAAATTAATAAGACAAAGTCAAAGATCAATTCTTTCATACCTGTCGTGGTTCTATTTTCATTCGAATAATATTTATCATGTTCTGTTGCAGTTCTGTTGGGTTTTCTCTTAAAACTTTGTCATTTTGCTTTCTTGCAATTGAACAGCCACACAGAAGACACACATTAACATGGCCTCGTTGACTTGGTCCAGCTTGATTATCATTGGCAGTAATATTTTGCTGCAAATTCTGATTTACTGCAACCATTGAAAGTTCCCAACATGCTTCACAAACATAATCATCCTCAGTAATCTAAAAGTTAAGGAAAAGAATAATTATTAGCAATTAATGTAATTTAGCAATCTGTGTTGCCACCAGACTGGTGACTTGTGTTTGAGTTAAGTGCAAACTAGTTATATCTTAAACTAACACTGAAACAGACATTTACAATTTAGGAAATTAAAAAATATATCTGATTTTCTGCTATTTGGTACTTCTCCAGACATATATGCCAATGATGGCATTGATCTAATTATATTATGGAATAATAATAATAATCAGTTATTTATCCTCTCACAAAGATTTACAATACAGGAATGGTACCGTCCCTAAGAATACACACTGATTGTACATTTTATTAATTTATCTAGAGACCTACTTTGTGAGAGGCTGGTGCCTGTTGTAGATTTATTTTTAAATCTAAGAGTACTAAGTAAGTATGGAAATAGCAAAATAAATATAAATAATACATACAGATAAGTATTGTTAAAACTTACGATTTGTGGATAAACCCAGTTGCAGAGCACGCTACAAACTCTTGTGTTTTGATCTAAGATCCGATATCGCCGCAGGGTGTTGACGCAAATGTTGCAATTCACGCACAAGATGCGTGTAGGCCTAAGACTATTCATTTTCGAGCACCCAACGATATACAAATCCTTAAGCACAATCGGTCCGTTTAGAGAAAGCAGTTGGTCGTTTATGCAGATAGGTAGTCCGTAAGAACGCACAAGTCGTCGTTTGGGGCAGAGAATCAAGTCCAGGGGGTACGCGAGGGTCAGAAATACAAATAAACCAAAGAATAAAACAAAACAACAAGATACTCGTACTAAATACAATCAAGCACAGTATGTAGTTATCTATGGTGTAAATAGTACCGCGCTACACAGTTGTCAAAATGACGTTGTCATGACGAGAGGTGTTGCCATGACATTTTCTTTTATTTCAAATAATAATGGTGTTTAATAATATATAATATCAAATAATAAACCTAAACATGAAAAAATAAATGTGTTAGTAAAAATATTATAAATTAATTTGTCAATTTCTTCGATCTACTTACGCACCATCTCTTTCAATCGGATTTTATATTCATTATTTTCTAATAACAAAGTACACGTTTCCTTTTTTGTGGCAACTCTGGTACTTCAAGCCACGAACAAAACCATCACCGGATGTGATTTTAATCAAATACAAGTTAATTAATTAAACAATTTATCCTCGGCTTTTACATGTAAAATGAATTACGTGCAAAAACTGAACTAATTAAATGATTAAGTTTTGCACAAGTCAGATTTGTAGACGCTTCCTAAGACATTCAGGTAAATATTCGCCATTGTTCTTTCAACTGCCTAACTGTCACGGTTCATGAGATACAGCCTGGTGACAGACGGACAGACAGGCAGACAGCGAAGTCTTAGTAATAGGGTCCCGTTTTACCCTTTGGGTACGGAACCCTAAAAAAACGCTGTAGGGAAATATAATTTTTATATTTCCGCACAGCGTCATTTGGCACGACATAAGTTGAATTTTTGTTTTGATCTTGCACAAAGGAACAAGATCATTTATTTATTTTCTTCTATTCCGACATACTTAACATAAAATAAATACTAATTTGACAGACAAGGTTGAGACTTAAGACGTCGGCTTGGCAGGCTTGTCCTTGATCTTAAAGTGTGTAGTAAACATTTCAGCATATTTTTACATCCATTAATATTTTCCGTCGTTTTCGTCGTTTCGTTACATACTTTTTATAGCCATTTGAACCGGGACAAAGATATTTTTTTTAAATATTCGTATGAAATATCAGTTTAGTTCATGCTAGGTAAACGATTAATAATATCCTGGGACATTTTTTACACACGGCCATCTGAACTCAAACTAAGCAAAGCTTGTACTATGGAAACCAGATAACTGATATACCTACTATATTTCTTTTGTAAATACATACTTATATAGATAAATTACACCCAGACATATTCATGCACAAAAATATCTGTCTTGGGTGGGAATCGAACCCATGACCTCCGGTGTGAGAAGCAAGCATTTGCCAACCACCCCAACAGGTCCGTCAAGTTTGTTAAATGAAAAACTGTGTCTATTCATGAACCCTTTATAAGCGCTTGTAAATAGTCTAGAGGTAATTGAAATATATATAAATAATAAGCAAATTACTATGTCTGGTCTGAAATAAATTTATTCCTGAGAACAGGAAGGCAGCAGCGTTTTTCTGTGAACTATGACCATCAAACTGCGATCGCAACCCCGTCTGCCAAGCGTGGCGATTATGGCATATCCCCCCATTCTTACTATTATCCAGCAGTGCAAGTACTTTGACTTTTTTTTTATGTTGAATGGGTTTGCGCTTGACCACGATCTCACCTGATGGTAAGTGAAGATGTGGTCGAAGATGGACCGCGCGTACCCATAAGATGCCTGTCTGGAAACACGTCGTTCGGGAGGGTGTTCCACTGCTTAGCCGTGCGTATGATAAAGGAGGAAGCAAAGCGCTTTGTACGGCAGAATGGGATGTCAACAACAAAGCGATGAAAACCCTTCCGACGCCTAGTACTCCGATGAAAAAAGGGGGAAGGAGGGATAAGTTCATGGAGGTCTTGAGCGCATTCTCCATGACATGATGATGACTATGACTATTAACTATTTACTATTAACTCTTCTATCGTGTAGATAACCTGACTTGATAGACAGGTCCTTCTAAATAAGATTTCTCAATTCGCTTAAGCGAATTGAGAAATCTTATGGTCTTAAGACCATTCTTCTATTTCGAAGATACTAATAATCCTGGGACATTATTATCACACGGCCATCTGATCCCAAACTGAGCAGAGCTTGTACTATGGAAACCAGATAACTGATATACTACATATACTATTTTCTTTTGTAAATACATACTTAGATAAATAGATATTTACACCCAGACTCAGGACAAACAGACATGTTCATCACAAATATTTGTCCTGGGTGGGAATCGAACCCACGACCTCCGGCATGAAAAGCAAGCATTTGCCAATCACGCCAACAGGGGCTCTACCGGCTAAGTCGCCAAACATCGATTTCTTAAATGGTGTTCAAATAAATAAAGGCTAAAAATGACTTAATCAATAGTTAAATCGGCTTCAACGTTGACAATCGATTCCGGACCATTTATGACGTCACATGTGCTCATGGAAGCCGATTTAACGATTAATCAATCGTTAAATAAAAAGTCATTTTTAACCTATATTAATTATTTGAATGCCATTTAAGAAATCGAAGTTCAGTGACTTAGCCGGTAGAGCCTTACGCCCGATGATGATTACTATTTATGATGGAGCAATCGCCACAATGTATAGCAATTAACTAATTACGGCAACACGCCAACTCTGAGATAAGGAAACTTATGCAACGGCTGTATTGACTCAATCTTATTAATATATCTTACACGTGTCTATCTATTTTAAATAATTTACGACATACTAAACATTATAATTACTTTTGTTTATGTTGTAGAGGTTTAGTCTTACAGTCGAGGCGATAATGACTCATTGGATATACTGAGGCGCTCATAGCCAGATGCTCTCATCAATCCGTAACTGATTAGTGAGGTTAAGCTACTAGGCTCGAGGTCAGTCCATAGATGGGTGACCGCGAATGTGGTTTAATTACTGAGCGTCTCCGTGCTTCGCTCCTGGTTGTAGCCATTAGGCAACAGTCATTAGGGTAACCACTGCCCATACGATAAGTAAGTAAGTATAGCCAGTTGCCGCTCGTAGCCACCGGTCCCTAAGTATACAGCGAGGTAAAGCATCTAGGTACGCGGTCAGACTATAGATGGACGACAGCTTAGCATTCTAATGCACAGAGGCGCTCAGTTTAGTTGCTATTTTATTTTATAACTAGCTGTGCCCCGCGGTTTTACCCGAGTTAAACTTTATAATTATCACAGCTCCTCTGCCGTAGGTGATAGCGTGATAATATGTAGCTTATAATAATATGTTGACCCGACCACTTAGTATTATTTATGCAATATTTGAAGTAAATGCATGCAGTACTTTGTGAGTTTAGCCTGGACATACATACAGACAAACAGAAAAAAAATCTATAAACTTTTTGGTTTCGATATCGATTGTAGATCACGCGCCAAGTATCCTTTTTGAAAAATATTCAATGAACAGTTTTGACTTTTCTACGATTTTATTATATGTATAGATGTTTATGATACTATCTATATAATTATATATTTCCAAAAAGTAATAGATATATGTAATAATTATCAGTTATCTGGTATCCATAGAACAAGCTACTTCTTACTTTGGGATTCACCCGCAGAAAACGAGTTCAAATCGGGATTTGAACTCGGTCTCTGCGATCCGATCAGGGGATCGGGCTAAAAGTGATATTGGGACTTTTCTGTAAAATGTAAACTTTCTCAGTATCAGTCCGAAGTCTGGAAATTAGCGGTATTATACCCCCGTGACTAGGAGGGCACGTAAAGCCGTCGGTCTTGTACCTGAGCTCTTGGTCGTACCGATAGTCGTCCCAGCGGATCATGAGAGTGATGGAATAGAAGGTGCCCTTGTGTTTACGCACACACTTGTGCACTATAATATGTCCCGCGCAGATGGCTAGTCTCCATTGAGATTAGCCGGCGTGGCTAAAATCCGGCTAGGAGGACATTACTTTGGTATCAGATGGTCGTGTGTGAGTAATATCTCAGGATATTTGTATATTATTCATCATTACAGCTTAAATAAGTCCACTGCTGGACAAGCCTCCCTCAAGAATCATCTTGAGGGGATATGCCATAATCGCCACGCTTGGCAGGCGGGTTGGCGATCGCAGTATGATGGTCGTAGTACTCAGAAGGAAGCTGCGTCCCGTCCTCTGGTAGATATTCCCTCGGGTCGACTTCTACGCCCCCCACGGGATGAGATGGGGTGATGATATTCTGATTCTGATATTTGTCGCCGTCACCACACAGCATATATTATTATTATGTCGTAAATTATTGGAATAGACAAACACGTGTAAGATATATTAATCCTCCTTTCTCAGAACTTAATTTATTTACCCATCAGTTTCCTACCCACACACTAATATTATAAAGGCGAAAGTTTGTGAGTGTGGGAGTGTGTATGTTTGTTACTCTTACACGCAAAAACTACCGGACGGATTTATTTGAAACTTTGTAGTAATATAGCTTACTAGCAATGCCCCGCGCTTTCACCCGCGTTAAAGTAGTTTTGCCATAAAAGAGTAACAAACATACATTTATACTCACAAACTTTCGCATTTATAATATTAGTAGGATGTGTACCTCTAGCGGGTGTTTCGGTGAGTATCTGTGCCGGATCGGCCGAGAAGCGACGACACATTGTCACCATTGCGGGAGCGACCTGGACTCTGCCTAGGATACGCTGCAGGAGTGCCCGGCCTGGGAGGCCGAGAGACGAGTCCTGGTCGCTGAGATCGGACGGGATCTTTCGCCGCCAACAGTCGTGTATGCGATGCTGGCTGGCGACTCCACCAAATGGGACGCCGTGGTCTACTTCTGTGAGGCAGTTTTGCTGAAGAAGGAGGCCGCCGAACGGGATCGGGAACGAGCCGATCCCGCTCGTAGGCGAGGAGGCGTCGGGGTAACGGCGGCAGCCGTTAGCCCAACTCCCCTCGGGGCCGCGGCGGCAGTGTGAGAAGTGTCCTCTACTGCCGCCACGTACAAGCGGCTCCGGGAGGACAGCGATCTGTTTGTGGCGCAGTCACTGTGCCGTACTGGCAGGAGTCGGCAATAGGGGAGGGCAATCCAAAGGAGCCCTCCCAGGGTACTTGTCCCGACCATCTGGGACATGGCGCAAAAGGGGGCATGCCGGAATAGCTCGCAGATGATAGATTTTTTCTACTTACTTAACACTTATCGTCATATTTTGGACAATTCACACAATATCTTTATAAATTGTAGCCTATGTGTTATTCTGATGTATAATCTATATTATTGTAACGTTTCATTAAAATCCATTCAGTAGTTTTTTGTGTGAAAGAGTAACAAACATCTGTCCATACTTACAAACTTTCCCGTTTATAATATTAGTAGGATATATCCGAATAAAATATTAGGCTATAATTTATAAAGTTTAACGCGGGTATAACCGCGGGACACAGCTAGTTATTTTATAATAACATATTTAGCATAATATACTAAATGTTAACTCAGCAAACATAACCATAATATTGACTCATCAAATCTGATCTGTTTACTGTGCCCTGTGGATTCTAACACAGAATAAGTGTTCACAGATATTAATCTGCGGCACGTCAGACAGATGAACCGTGAGATCTTTTCCCCCCGGCATATAGGAACGTAAGCACGATATCAGCTTAGCTATTCTGTAACTTGATAGTGGATTCAGTCAGGCGATCAAACTCATTTCGATGTTATGAGCTTAATACTGAAGCAATAGTCTATTACATTTGTTTATAATACGTCGAAAACGCAGGCGAACGTAAGTCATCCACATAGCCCGAAGAATTGCAAAACTGAAATGGCAGTGGGCGGGGCACATAGCTCATAGAACCGACGGCCTTAGGGGCAGAAAGGTTCTCGAGTGGCGACAAGATGGACCGATGATCTTATGCGGGTCGCTGGAAACTGCTGGATGCGAATAGCGCAAGACCGGCAATTGTGGAGATCTTTGGGGGAGGCCTTTGTTCAGCAGTGGACCTTTGGCTGATATGATGATGATAATACGTGTGCTATCGAGCATTGGAGTATCCTAATTTTAAATCGTACCGCGAATCGGATTCAATCGGAGTTCTCATTATGCCAGCCACAAGCCGGAATGACGTCCACAGCTGACCAAAAGCGTCCACCGTACGTAGATTATTATGAAATTATTGTCCCATAATTGCTACACTTGGCTGAAGGGTTGGTGGTCGTAGTATATACACTGCTGCTCGTTCTGTGGTCGGTGTACCCTCGGGTACCTTGGTTTCTATCCCCCCATGGGATCAGATAGAGTGATATTTGTCACTGTCACCACACATGGGAGATATAACAAAACAGAGCATTCTTATAGGTAAGAAATCTTGGGATAGACTTGATGAATTGCGTTTGTCTGGATTTCTTTACGCTCAGGGTATTCAATTACGTTTAAGGGCAACCCCATACCATGCCCTGGGTGTCGTAAAAGGTGACTATAGGATACACCAGGTAATCGGGCAGCAGCGTCACCTGAAATAATGAAATTAAATAAAGGAATTTATTCAGCACGTGGGTGTTTACATTCACTTGTACTTGTCAAGCTCACAATGTATTACATAAACACAGTTTAAAAACGGTAATTAAAGCAACAAAATATTTTAATTAGTCCGTCCGTGCGGTCTATTTCGTCATATATATTTTTAATATCCTAATAAATAATAAATAGCTAGTTACTAAGCTATTATTGTTACATTTAGCAATAGTATATCAAATTAAAGAATTGAAACAACGAGCAGTTGGCTAGCGCAAAAGGCTCTCAACCAGTATAAGCTACTGGCTCTCAACCAGTAGCTTAATTTAAGCGACTAATACCTGATGGCACCGTTATGGGGTTCGGGCCACAGCTCAGGCGGCCGCTGAAGTAAAAAGATGGAATTCGAAATGGGGGTTAGATCACTTGCATGGGATTACCGATCACGTGTTAAGGGGGCAACGCGATCCTCGCCGCTGAGGATCATACCCTAGCTAGCCAGTGGCCTTCTCTAGCTACCTAGGTCGACGACCCGGAGAAGAAAGCCACAAAGAAACTCCGGGCTTGCTTTTTTCGTCTTGGTATTTGGGCTAATGCACGCACAGAACCGATGACTTCTTCCTGTGTACTAGCTACAACCTAACTGCGATAGCCAACTCGCATGCCAAGCGCGGTGAATAAGGCTGAGATGGACTACTATATGTATTTATACTATGGTTCTACTTTGATTGATTGAAGACTTGTGCTACCAAGTCTAAGTGATTGATCCACTTATACGATTATACTGTTCCCTGTCTTGACTTGGGATGTGTTGTTGTCTTTGTTTTATCTGCATAGTGAGATTGAGCGATTTTGATAATAGCGTGTAGCACTTATCAACTATTGCGGGTGTATCAATATTGACCTACATGTTTGGATAGATACTATCTATTATTGTTTTTGCCATAAGACATCTGATAAAAAAAACATTTACTGGACTTTGTATACTTAAGAATAAGGATTGTTTTTCTATGCGGGTGTTCATATTGATAAGCGGTTGAATGTAGTACTGTCGCTGTTATATTTATGCGTGAAAATTACTTAATGAAGCCAATGTTTTTTTGTTTTTTTTTGAAGTTATACTTCTTTTGGCGCGATGGAGAAAAATGATGAGAGTGAATTTTTACGATGCGCGCGCACACCGACACCAAAAAATTTAACAGCATGAAGTTAGTTCTAGGTGGTATGAAAATTGATAACTATGTTCAAGTTGTATATTAAGAAGTATAACTTCTAACGCGTGTACATAAGTACACACAAGTGTTTTTTGTATAGATTTTAGTTCATTCAAGCTTGGTTACAAGCTGTTAATGTTATGCAGACTGGCGATTTATTGCACAGTCTTCATACAAAAGCCGTTTCGTCCTAAGACTATCAAGGAAAGTATATGTTCGATCAAGCCTTAATGAGGTACCGGTATAAGATTTTTTTTAAAATCTTTAGACATTATCTCACGCCATCTGATTTCAAACTAAGCAGAGCGTGTACTATGGCAACTAGATAACTGATTTACTAAAACATATACTACTTTTTTTTGCAAACTCATACTTACATACATATACAACATGTAACTTAATTAACGCACATCCTGAAAATAGTTTGTTTAGAATCGTTTACTGAATGGATTTATATCATTTTTAATATTAACCCTGTACTGTCAAAACAAATTGAAATGGACCGTAAGTCAAAGTAATAAGACATTAAATCGCAGTTTTATTTTTAATCATACAAATTTCATCATTCAATACGAAATAAAGAAAAATAAACTTTTGTCCAATAAACTAATTTAGTAAATAACAATGCATATACATGTTAAATTATAAAATCAGTATATGTATTATGATTACAACATAATATTCTAATTGGGGTGTCTGAGGGTGTGCGTTAATTACGTTACATGTTGTATATACAGGTTTATTTGTAAAACACCAACAATCTCGCAGGACTAGATTGCTAACATCATAAGCAACAACTTTTGTTCTACGAGTTTGGACATAACTCAATAAATATAGGGATTAAATATAATGACCACCATAAAATGCTTTGATACCCTCCGTTTTTTAACCAAAAATAGAAACTTAACACCAGAAAAATAAAGTCTAAAAATACAATAGTACTTGCAATTTAAGTCACGACTGCACTTCAAAGTGTATTCGAACACCAAATGTAGTAAATGATCACCAAATCTTAGCGAGCAAATTAATGTGTTATTTCTGCCTAAATAAACCTCTGTGATTGCCACAAAATGTAGGCTTATTACCAAAAAAGTATTATGATGCCATATTGAGTCATGTGTCCGGTTTGCAATACCCTCCCTTTGTTATTAATTAGAAGAGGACTTACTTTTTAATGTTTGTTTGAATAATTTAAAAAAAGATGATTAAAAATTTTTTGTGACTTTTTTTTAATTTTTGTGGCAGAAACGAATCGCTGCAAAACCGACTTCACGTAGTCGTGTTTGCCCTACCCCTAGAGTGTAATGTAAGCCCGCGTAGGCGCGGAGGGGTGGGGCGGCCCGCGAGCTGCAGGAGTAGGTGGTGAGCGTTAAAACCATCTGCGACGATAAGCTCGCGTGGGGCCTCCCAAACCCCGCAGCGCCGGAGCCGTGACAGAAACAATGCTTGCTGTATAATAATTATCTTTATATTTAAGTTCTAATTTGATTTAGTTAGTGTGCATAATTAGTGTGCAAGTCAGTATTTTTGATATAACTTTGAAATATTTTGTTAGAAAAAAGGGAATTTACAGATATCGATTTAAATACATGCCTTATTATTTACATAAATCGGATAACGAGATATTATTTTTTGCATGTCATTTTAAATTGAAATGTGTTTAATAATTTGGTGTTCATTAACAATTTTTGGGTTAACCATGATTTTTTTGGAGTCAGTTTGCTTAAACAGAATAGCAAGATGTAAATACTTTGGTTATAATTTTACATTAAAATGCTGGTTTCATTTTGGTGATCATTTATTACTTATGGGTTAACAATGATTAATTTGGAGTCATTTTGCTTAAATAGGATAGCAAAATGGTGAAACTTTGGTTATAATTTTACATTAAAATGCGGATTTCATTTTGGTGATCAATTACTATTTTTGTCTGTTATATGTTACTATATTTGGTGGTAAGTTAAACATAAGCCATAAATATATAAAAAATTAAAAGTGTTTGTTGTACTATCGTGAAATATGTAGGTTTATGTTTCATTCATAAACGAAAGGACGACGCGCGACGCTAAGTTATTTTTGGCTAGAAAAATATTGGGTTGTGGTTAAAAGAAGTCCTCGCCATAACCATTGAATCTGTGAAATTAAGAGTTAGGGCACAGCATTGACTCGGTCAAAGATCAGCCCGACTGGGGAAGTACATACCTCCAGCTTCAGCAGATGACATTCCTTAATAATTGTGATATATTTGTTTTAGTGGGTATTTAAATTTAATTCTTTTTATACGTTTCGAGTCAACCAAAGTCGACCAAAGTAACCGACATAATATCTCGGGACTATGTCACACAGATCATCCTAGCCCCAAACTAAGCGAAGCTTGTACTATGGATACCAGGCGACGATATACATACTTATATAGATAGATAAATACTTATATACATAGAAAACATCCATGACTCAGAAACAAATATTCGTGCTCATCACACAAATATTTGCACTTACCAGGATTCGAACCCAGGACCACCAGCTTCGTAGGCAGGACCACTACCAACTAGGCTACGGTGACCGTCACTGTAAGAATTGCCGAGATGAAGTGGCAGTGGGTTTCTATGTATTTAAGTATTTATCTATCTATAAAGTATGTATATCGTCGCCTGGTACCCATAGTACAAGCTTTGCTTAGTTTGGGCCCAGGATGATCTGTGTGACATTGTACCTAGATTTTAGATTTTTATCCGTGAAGTCGATGTTTAATTGTGCTACCAATAGTCCGTAATCCCCATATTCTTTAATAATGACATTAATAACTGTTGTGTTTCTGCGTGTGAGTAAGTTCGGCAAAGCTCATCGGGGTGGGGAAGAATCAGCAACACTGATTTGCTGACTCTTATAAAGGCCGGCAACGCACCCGCGACCTCTGGTGTTGCGAGTGTCCATGGGCGGTGGTGATCACTTACCATCAGGTTATCCACTTGCTCGTTTGTCGCCGTCTTATATATATAAAAACGTTATGTTGAGCGTACAGTTGCAAGTAGCAAGCGGTAATTACATTATGCACTGGAGTGCATCAGTTGTTTAATACTGTTTTAATTACTTACCTTGTTGCCATGTAATTAATATACAACTGTTACTGTGCCTATAAGCTGTAAATTATATATTATTTTTTGGTTTTCCTCTTCGTATCTCCAATCAGTTTTTAACTCCCGACGCAAAATAGGGGTGTTATAAGTTTGACGTCGATATCTGTCTCTGTGTGTCAGTTATCTGGTTTCCATAGTACAAGCACTGCTTATTTTGGGAACAGATAGCCGTGTGTTAATAATGTCCCGGGATATTATTATTATTTACCCTAAAAACCTACTAACTCATGCATCTCCCCGTCGTCGTCAGTAACCGATCTGGTCTACGCTGACAGGACCATGTCAGCCAAATTATGTTCACTGCTAGACAAAAGCCTCCCCAAAGAATGTGGGGATATGCCATAATCGCCACGCTTGGCAGACGGGTTGGCGATCGCAATTTGATGGTCATAGTTCACAGAAAAACGCTGCTGCCCGTTCTCTGATAGGTATTCCCTCGGACGATTTCTACGCCTCCCACGGGGTGAGATGGGGTGATGATATTCAACGCCGTCACCGCACAGCTCAAACAAACAAGATGCTTAAAGAACGCAACGACGTAGAGGTTTTTATGAAGTCAAACACTACGTCTATAACATTGATTCGCCAGCAACCAACTTGCAAAATAATCTCTAATTTCGCAACAGATAAATCATCATCATGTCAGCCAAAGAGGTCCACTGCTGAACAAAAGCCTCCCCAAAGAAGGGGGGACATGCCAAAACTTCCACGCTTGACAGACGGGTTGGCGACCGCAATTTTATGGTCACAGTTCACAGAAAAACGCTGCTGCCCGTTCTCTGGTATGTATTCCCTCGGGACGATTTCTACGCCCCCCACGGGATGAGATGGTGATGATATTCTACGCCATCACCGCACAGCTCAAACAAACAAGACGCTTAAAGAACAACGACTTAAAGGTTTTTATGAAGTCAAACACTACGTCTATCGATTCGCCAGCAACCAATTTGCAAAATAACCTCCAATTTCGCAACAGATAAGTCATTATCATCATCATGTCAGCCAAAGAACGTCCACTGCTGGATAAAAGCCTCCCCAAAGCAGGGGGGGACATGCTAAAACTTCCACGCTTGACAGACGGGTTGGCGATCACAGTTTAATGGTCATAGTTCACAGAAAAACGCTGCTGCCCGTTTTCTGATAGGTATTCCCACGAGACGATTTTTGCGCCCCCAACGGGATGAGATGGGGTGATGATATTCTACGGCATCACCACACAGCTCAAACAAACAAGATACTTAAAGAAAGCAACGACGTAAAGGTTGTTATGAAGTCAAATACTACTTCTATAACATCGATTGACCAGCAAGCAACTTTCAAAATAACCTCCGATTTCGCAATATTTAACAGCTAAGTGCTAACTGAAGCTCATCTCTGTTATTTACTTAACTAATCGTAGTTACAACACACAGAACGGGGTTACACAAATTCAAACAGTTTGTGTAAAAGCAGCTGGAGGCGGGCCAAGAGAGGGGTACCCTGCGGTGTCATGGGATGACGCAAGATCGGACGATGTTTATCATCTGATACAAACAAATAAACAGATTCCAATTATTATTAGGATGGGCCAAGATCAAGGTTCAGCAAAAGTTAAGACTTTAGACTTAAAAAGAAAACGTGTGCACTATATATATGCAATAGCTGATTTTGTACTTGACAAATTTCAAATCGATCAACTCTAAAGTAACGATTATGCAGAAATAACTTTATTCTACCGATAGGTCGATATATACTCGTAGTATACGAGTATATATCGACCTATATATATATACTCGTATACTACAAGTATATATCGACCTATACACTATATAAATTTCAATAATTAAACCTAAACATAATCTCCTTGACAATAACTTAATACAAGCTGGCTAAATATCACTACCATTATAAAATAAATTGTATAAATGTTTTAACATTCCGTGTACCTAAATATCTGTAATAAGTAATTAGAAATAATAACTGTATTACTACAAACATGTTCTGACTATTAACAAGCGCTTTTTTTAAGTCTACGTGAATAAAAACCTTTTTTTATTTTATTATATTTATACGATAGAAACGACGGCATAGAATATCATCAGCCCATCTCATCTCGTGGGGGGGCGTAGAAATCGTCCGACGGAATACGTACCAGAGAACGGGCAGCAGCGTTTTTCTGTGAACTATGACCATCAAACTGTGATCGCCAACCCGTCTGCCAAGCGTGGCGATTATGGCATATCCCCCATTCTTTGGGAAGGCATTTGTCGAGCAATGGACGTACTTTGGCTGACATGATGATTTCATCAAAATCGGGAGTTTTTCCGTGAAAGAATAACAATCATCCATACTCTCAAACTATGATGACTCCACGATCTCTGACTTAGCAGTCAGGATAGCTAACCACTGGACCAATAGGTTATATATATATTTTTTTATTTGTCCGTTTTACGCACCCCTGCTAGATCGGTCAGAGTACCTTTTATTTCTCTCAACGTCCCCTACAGCAATACAAACTACAGACAAAACTCTTTTTTTATTAGATCCGCTAAATGTTACAATAAGTTGGTTGACTTTTCTGATCTTGACTTATTCGCAACTAAGCCACATGTATTTAAGTATACACTTACTAAACATTGGTTCGAATTGGTTCAATAACTGTGTTGCTTTATCAAGTGTAATTGTATAGTTAAGCATAATTTTTATAATTTTCGTTGTCTTATTGTATCTTATATTAAGCAAACAAGCTATTTTTGTATTCATTTGCGAAAACATATAATTGGTAAGTGTTTGTTGTAATAACCTGTTTCTTATCATAAGTTGTTAATACTGTTTGTTTTCCTAATAAAATAAGATAAAATAAAATAAAATTTCGTAAAGGTCATCATAGCTATACCTCACTTAAATTACGTTTGTAATATTTCCCTCAATTCTTTACCGGAATTTCTGAGAAATGAGGTTTATTGGAAAGCAATTTTTATTCGTTGGAGGGCTTTTGCTTAGTCTTTGAGATAAAATGAAAATATCTTTTATCTATGATAATGAGATAATTTCTTGGAATACGTGGCTGATACACCCAAGTAATGCAAAAAAATGATCTCGTTGCTTACGAAATTATTCCAGGATTCTACGAAAGCCTTTATTATTAAAATCTCCTATATTAAGTTTCACATTTGAATATTGTGAAATGTGAAAATGTCCTTTGATATGGAAACTTCAAAAAATTGTCAGATTTTTATTCCAAAACAAATAATAAACTGCGGAGGTATTTCCGACCCGCTATGAAATGGCAACCTTCATGAACGGAGCCATAAAGGCCGGCAAGACACTTGCGGCCCGTCTGGTGTTGCGAGCGTCCATGTGGGGGGTGATCTCTTACCATCAGTTGACCCGTTTGCTCGTCTGCCTTGCTATACTATTTTAAAAAAATTAAAAAAGTGTCAAGATTTTACTCCGCATATTATAAGACTTAAAATATGAGGTTGCCAATTAGACTTTTATACACGACTTAAACAGTGAACTTCAGAATCGTTATACTATGACTATAGAAACACTTTGATTTACTTTCTTTATTGTATAGGTAGTGGTTCTAGCGTCAGGGTCGTTCAATGCGCCCTCAATGCATCTGACATGGCTTATCGACTTTTGTCTAACGCCTATAATAGGACCAACAACTTAATGCCCAACTGAAGCACGGCGACGCTTAGAAATTAAAGCTCTTTGACGGTCACCCTTATATAGGCTAACCACGTGCCTAGATGCTTTCCTTGGCGATCACTTACGGACCGCTGAGCGCAACTGGCAATGAATGAATATTATTATTATGACGGACCTTGTATGTATAAAGACGGCCGCAATAACTTTAAATAGCGCCAAATGTTAAAATCAATGTAGCTTTTTGTGTGTTTGTGTTTGTCTTTACATATTCCATTTGACATATAGTTTAAAATATAGTTATAGAATTTTAATGTAGTTGGATAGTCATAGTTCACAGAAAAA
Organism: Pseudoips prasinana; assembly: GCA_951640165.1. Classification (NCBI taxonomy): domain Eukaryota; kingdom Metazoa; phylum Arthropoda; class Insecta; order Lepidoptera; family Nolidae; genus Pseudoips; species Pseudoips prasinana. The sequence goes on from OX621260.1 coordinate 6,569,723, forward strand.
CGCTGCTGCCCGTTCTCTGGTAGGTATTCCCTCGGAAAATATATACCCCACGGGGGAGATGGGGTAATGATATTCTCTCGAATGAAGGTTCTCGAGTGGCGACCACGAACCGGAAGACGCAGCGTGGGTCTTTCGGCTGATATGATGATGATGATATTCTATGCCCTCACCACACAGAAAAATGATAAATATAATATTGTGTAAATCAATCACGTACAATGGTCCACGTCGGGACTAAGTGCGGAAACAATACCCACTTGCGTATTAGTGGGGACAAAATAATGATGATGATGCTAGTTCAAATCAATTTTCATTTCAAACATCCTCCGGAAGGGTGTTAGCACTCCTAAATTTGATCTGCCAGTGTGTATCGTTCGTAGCTTAACGCAGAGCGCCTACCCCGGATTGGTAGATGGTACGAGATCGAGACCCACCGGACGACTAAATTTATGATTTCCCATTTTTGAGAATATACAATAAAAAATAAAATAAAAATATAATAAAATATGTTTATTTCGGGTAACTAATTGCGACCCATAGGCAGAAAATACAAACATAATAAAATCATCATCATCATCATATCAGCCGAAAGACGTCCACTGCTGGACAAAGGCCTCCCCCAAAGATCTCCACAATTGCCGGTCTTGCGCTATCCGCATCCAGCGATTTCCAGCGACCCGCACAAGATCATCGGTCCATCTTGTAGGGGGCCTGCCCACGCTGCGTCTTCCGGTTCGTGGTCGCCACTCGAGAACCTTTCTGCCCCAACGGCCGTCGGCTCTACGAGCTATGTGCCCTGCCCACTGCCACTTCAGCTTGGCAATTCTTCGGGCTATGTCGGTGACTTTGGTTCGCCTGCGGATTTCGTCATTTCTGATGCGATCCCGCAGGGAAACTCCGAGCATAGCCCTCTCCATTGCTCTTTGGGTGACCTTGAGCCTTCGAATAAGGCCCATAGTGAGCGACCACGTCTCTGTTCCGTATGTCATCACTGGCAACACACACTGGTCGAAGACTTTCGACTTGAGACACTGCGGTATTTTGGACGAGAAGATGTTACGTAGCTTCCCGAACGCTGCCCATCCGAGTTGGATTCTACGATTGACCTCCTTCTCGAAGTTGGACCTACCTAGTTGGATGGTCTGTCCTAGGTAAATATAGTTCTCTACAACTTCGAGTGCAGAGTCACCAACTTTCAATTGAGTGGGTGCAACATGGACGTTTGACATGATTTTCGTCTTATCCATGTTCATTTTCAGACCCACTTGTTGAGAGACTCTGCTGAGGTCATCGAGCATTGTACCGAGGTCTTCCATGGTCTCAGCCATGACTACGATATCATCGGTAAATCGAAGGTGAGTGATGTACTCGCCATTGACATTGATGCCAAAGCCTTTCCAGTCCAGAAACTTGAAGACGTCTTCCAATGCAGCGGTGAACAGTTTCGGAGATATAACATCTCCCTGTCTCACGCCTCGCTGCAAGTGGATAGGTTTCGAGATCTGGTCTTGGAGTCGCACTGACATAGTGGCGTTTTCATACAAACACTTTATCACCTCGATATACCGGTAGTCAATTTGGCACCTTATGAGAGACCTCAGCACGGCCCATCTTTCGATAGAATCAAAGGCTTTCTCATAGTCCACAAACGCTAAGCACAGTGGCTTGTTATACTCTTCGGTCTTCTGTATAACTTGCCGCAGCGTATGTATGTGGTCTATGGTGCTAAAGCCTTTTCGGAAACCGGCTTGTTCGGGAGGCTGGAAGTCGTCAAACCTGCGCGCGAGACGGTTCGTAACGACCCTCGAAAACAACTTGTAAACATGGCTCAGCAGTGTGATGGGTCTATAATTCTTCAATAGGGTTTTGTCGCCCTTTTTGAAGAAGAGCACCACCACACTTCTGTGCCATGCTTGTGGCGTTTGACCATCTAGTATGACGGAGTTAAATAACTTCTGAAGGGCCCGTAGGATTGGTGTACCACCCGCCTTCAGAAGCTCTGCTGTAACTCCATCATCACCAGGCGCCTTGTTGTTCTTGAGTTGTTTGAGAGCCATTCTAATCTCGTACAGGCTGACGTCCGGGATGTCTTCGGTGTAATGTCGGGTTAGTCGTGCTCTGGGATCTGAGGCATGACTTTTGACAGGTGGCTGTGTTGTCGTATATAACTGTCCGTAGAACTTCTCGATCTCTCCCAGCAACTCAGGTTTAGACGTGACGATTCTACCATCCTCAGTCTTCAGCTTCGTCAGTTGGCTCTGTCCAACAGACAGAGCTCTTGCGAACACTTTGGAGCCTTTGTTCCGCTCAATGGCCTCTTTAATACTAATAGTATTAAATTGCCGCGTGTCGCGAGTCAAAGACTTTGAGATCTGTCTGTTGAGCTGCCGATATCTGGTAGCATCATCTGAGGATGTCAGAACCATTTTCCGTCTATCTTCCATAAGTTGCAGGGTAAAGTCAGAGATCTTTTTAGTTCTGTTTGTACGGCGGGCCTTGAAGACCTTAGACCCAGCCGTAAGGACAGTTCTACGAGCCTGTCATAGTATGAGTCCACTTCCTCGCAGTCTGCTAGGCATTCGAAACGGTTTTGCAGTTCGAGCTGAAATGGTTCGGGGTTTTGGACGTGGATAGGTAAAGGTCGGAGCGTAGACTTTATCAGTCGGGACCTCTGGAGTTTGACATTAAGGTTCAATGAGCCTCTGACCAGTCTGTGATCGCTCCCGGTTTTAACCGCATTGATCACGGAGACATCATTGAACATCTGTCGTCTCGTCGACAAGATAAAGTCTATCTCATTTTAACATAATAAAATACAAAAACAAAATTAATAATTAGAAATAACATAATAAAAATAATAATAATAATAACACACACGATACTAATTGATTAAATTGATAAATAAAAATTTGTACATATAATTAAATTAAATAACTCTATATTTAGAAAGATTGAAATTACGCCTATATCCCACACTTTATGACTTGCCTCTGAGAGCAATGCTGGATATAGGGGCAATCCAATCGATCCGCGATCATCATCAGGACAGTGTTAGAGCTGGCCCGGACTCTGCGCACCAGGGAGGCGCACCTTTTACGCATCGTAGCGTGAAAACAATCAGTGCGCGCATCCGCAAACATGCCCGAGGCGCTGCAGAAGGGGGGCAGCCTCAACACTCCCCTAAAAGCATTATTATACTGAACGCGGAGGGCACTGTAGACCCTTTGCGAATAGGTAGCCCATAGGGAACAGGTGTACAACGAGGTGCAGTATGCTCTGAAAAGCGTTATTTTTACTGCGACCGAACATCGTGCAAACCTGCGACCCAACATGTTCGCCCTTCGCGACAGCGCCCTCCGTTCCCGTTCTATGTCAGCATGATCTTCGAGACCAACCGTCACTATATGCCCTAAATATTTGAAATTATCAGCATTTGCATTGCGAACAATGCTTTAATATTAAAATTTAATAAATTTCATTTGTTCCAGATCCTGCCATACATAGATGGATTCAACCACGTATCTAAAATCGCAGCTTTAACAGACGTGGAGATCAGCCTGGTACGGGCATGTGTCCAGAACCTGGTGTACTACGGAGTGGTGACACTGGTGCCCATATTCCAATATTGTGCTGTGAGTACCAGCTATTATTATCTGCTGGAATCTACCAAGGAGTTACTATAGCTTTAATGGATGTGGGAGTGGGACGATGAATTGGAAATTACGCGCCGTAGCAGGCGATTTCCATGATAGAGTGAAATGGAATGTGGGGATAAATTTTACTCTAAATTAACACGTTCTCTGTCCCAAAACAAAAATAAAGAATATATTCATACGTCTATCGATCATTTTCTTATAAGTGAACAATCTATACATATTATTATAATAAAATCGTAGGAAAGTCAAAACTGTACATTGAATATTTTTTTTAAATGAAACTTGGGGCGTGATCTACAATCGATATCAAAGCCAAAAATATAGTTCTTAGATTTTTTTCTGTTTGTCTGTATGTATGTCCGGGCTTAACTCAAAAAGTTTTTTTTTTTTTTTTTTTTTATTTATTTACATATATTTTTTTACAATTGTATAACATATAAGTAATCTCGCCAAACTGTTACGTTTAATGGCGAGTAACGCGCTCTTGTAGTACAATAAATCTTAACCTACATACATCTACATTTTAATTTTACATATTTAGGACATACTTAAGGCTAGGTACATTTGACAGACCCATCGTCTGTAGGCATGAACAATGCCTCAGGTCTCAGATGACCCCTCTCCACCATCGAGAAGTAAATCCCTCAACTTTAATTTTAAACTACTAATACTTATTTTAGGTGTTTGTCTCAATATCGGTAATTTATTGAAAATATGTGGTATTAAAAATTTTGAAGTTCGTTTTCCATAATAATGGGTCACCTTTGGTTGAACGAGATTTTTATTTATAACTCTCCTTGTATTATATTTATTTTCAACAGGAGTTTTATACGTCTCGCTATAATAATATTCTAATGCTATCAAATAATTTATTTTAGTATCTACTGGCAATAGTTTACAAATAGGGAATAATTTGTCGTAGTCCTGATTACATTTTTGTTTTACTTTATTACTAACTAGGAATTTAATTAATCTTAACTGTAAATTTTTTATCTCATTTAAATATGTTTTGAATGTTCTTCCATAAACAATTAAACAGTAACTTATAAGTGATTCGGCCAATGCGTAATATACGACTCGCAACGTATGTTTATTTAATATTCGGTTCAGTTGGTAAAATTTCCCTAATACGGACCTTAGTCGGTTACAAGTATGTGCGACGTGAATTTTCCAATTAAAGTTTGTGTCAATAGTAAGGCCAAGGTATTTAAATGTTTCAACATATTCTATCTCACTACAGGTGCAGCTGATTTTATTATTATGAAGACACTCGTATGTATGGCCAATTACTGTCAGGTCCTCTTTTTGAGTACTCTTAGCTCGATGGTTATATGGCGAGTGTATATGCATGCACTTAGTTTTTGACAGGTTTAATATGATCCCGTTGTCGTGGGCCCATTTGGTGATATTTTCAAAATCTTCCTCTATATTTTTTTTACTTCCGATATATTCCTTGAGCCGTATACTATTAAAATATCGTCTGCATATACATACACCCGACACTTATTTACAATATTTGACACACTGTTCACATGCATCACGTAACCGACCGGCCCGAACACTGAACCGGTCGGCACACCTAACTGCACAGATGCCGCGTCGCCAGTCTCTCCTGCAATGGTCGTACGTATTTTCCTATTAAACAGGTAGTTTTTGAACCAGTTATTAGTGGGTCCACGTATCCCACATTCATCCATAGCCTGTAATAATGTGTCGTGATCCAGTGTGTCAAATGCTTTTTTGTAATCAATAAAAAGTGAGATCAGTTGTTTACCAGAGTCTAATGATTCATTAACATAGTCCGCAAAGTCCGTCAAAGCCGAGACAGTACTACGTCCTTTCCGAAAGCCATGCTGACTGTCTGAAAGAATATTATTACTCTCTAAAAATTTACTAATTTGGCCTACAATATTTTTGTCTATAATTTTATCAATAACCGATAGAATGGCTATCGGCCTGTAATTGACATATTCTAAGTGACTACCAGACTTATAAAGGGGGCGTATTAGTGCGATTTTTAATTCATTGGGATATAAGCCGTTGGTTAGGCACATATTCATGAATTTTGCTATAATAGGACTTAATTGTTTTCGCACGTATTTAATATCTTTTACCCTTATCCCATCGAATCCAGGTGCTTTTTCACATGATAGCAGATTAATATTTTTTTCTATTTCCACTGGCGTTACTGATTTATATCTGAAGGAAACATTACTTGGCTTCACATAATTATGTCTGTCTAGAAATTTAACGCTACATGTATGTTTAATACTTTGTATTTCTTCAGTAAAAGTTTTTGAAAAATTTGTACAAATTTGACTAATACTTTCCGTTTTACCTAAATATCTAAGTATCACATTATCAAGACTAGTTTTGTTGTGACCCAGCCACATATTAATATTTGACCAAATTTTCCTAAAATCTCCATTACATTCTTTTATTTGTAATTGTCTATATTTATTTTTCGCCTCGTTTACTAGCTTATTAATCTTATTTCTAAATTTTGTGTATTCTAATCGTTTGTTCATATTCTTTGGGTCGGATCTCCATATTCTAAATAAATAATCCCTACGGTTTAACATTCTGAACAGATAATTATCTATCCATGGCTCTTTTTTCCTTTTATTTTTCTTTTTGACCACAACGGTACTTTCCTTATATATCTCGTTGAACACTGTACATAATGTCTGAAACAAAGTTAACGGGCATGGTAATGGATTTACTTCAAATTTTGCATGAATATTACAAAGAGGTCGGGCTATATATATTATCACGCTATCACCTACGGGGGAGAAGCTGTGATAATTTATAAAATTTAACGCGGGTAAAACCGCGGGGCACAGCTAGTAATTATATAAGGATATTACACAGACCCAAACTGAAAAATTTTAATTTATGACTCCAAAAGGAGTCAAGGACGTGTGAACTAAAAATTGTGTGACCCCCTATGGATATAAATTATATGATATATGATAACATCACATTTATCTATGGAGTATGACTCCCGCTAGAATTATAGACGTACGAGTTTGGGTCAAACGTGATTCTTTTGGAGTCATTGTCATATTCATCGTTACTCAAGGCAGAGGATGTCTTGCTGAGGGGGCCGAGAGGAAATTGTTAACATGTCGTCTGCTCATGACACGACTAGGCGTTTTTTGCTATAGGTACTTTCCTTATGCCCTAGGCGCGTATGCGCGTTTTCATGCATTTTTCGTTTGGTTTTAATAGAAACCAGATAACTGATATACTACTACTTTACTTTTGTATACATATACTTATATAGATAATTACACGTCTGAGTGTCCATGTAATTATATCATACTTGTCGGCATGCACACAAATATCGGTCCTAGGGGGGAATAGTATGAATCTACCAACCAGTAATATAATAAATAGCCCGGTAATATTTTTCTTCAGTGCCATACGATTTATGATGAGTAGTGATATGGGTTGCAAGGTAATGAGAATGAATGTCGATTCTAAATTGTCGGAGTAGGTGATTCTAAATGTTTACTTTACTTTTTTATTGAGTTTTAGTTTTTGTATAAGCCTTTACTGTAAAAGACTATAACTGTTTTGGGGCAAATAACCCTTTGACACTAGCTCGATCACGCACAGATTTGTATTAAGTGCCTCTCAGGCCGTTTCTTCTTCTTTCGAACCAATGTTTCAACAGAATTAACTAATTATTAATTAAATCCATTACCAGTAAGTGGCTGCACTTAGTGCATTGGAGGAGGCCATCATGAGATCTCCCAAAGTGCAATTACGGCGTCGACTGTACCTGTATACGTACCTGTGATGTACCTTTCAGACCGCTTATTGTTGTATAGACGCCAGCACATCAAGCTTCCCCAATCTGCCGATCTTTTATCGATTTTCAACTTTATTACATAACCATAAGGTTCACTTTCAAATGGGGAAATTTGACAGATTTTGGTAGCTTGATTTGCTGGCGGCGTCTGTACATCGATGCCTTAAACCTCTTTAATGTATAACTTTTCCATTTTAGGTATACAGTGCAACCCCCAAGCTGAGACAGCTAACACGATGCGCAGGGCTTCAGAGACAGTGTGTAGAGTTTTGTGCCAGATCTCGTAAGTACAATTTTTTGCGAAGTTATTTAAGTAGTTCTTATTTTATTTTTTTATTTAAACTTTATGCACGTATACATACAAAAGCGGACTTAATGTCTAAGGCATTTTCTAGATAGAAGATAGGTGCATTAGGTACAGATATAGCAGACCGAAATTAAGATATGGTACGATAAAAATTAAAATGACATGATCAGATATATACATACATATATATAATTTACTATAAAAGTAATATCTTGACACAACCATCTGACCCCAAGTCAATCATAGAATCCAACTCGGCTGGGCAGCTTTTGGGAAGCTACATAATATCTTCTGGTCCAAAATACCGCAGTGTCTCAAGTTTTCGAACAGTGTGTATTGCCAGTGATGACTTACGGAATAGAGACGTGGTTGCTCACTATGGGCCATTTTAAAAGGCTCTAGGTCGGCCAAAGGTCAATGGAAAGGGCTATGCTCGGAGCTTCCCTGCGAGATCGTATCAGAAATGTCGAAATCAGCAAGTGAACTAAAGTCACCGACATAGCCCGAAGAATTGCAAAACTGAAGTGGCCGTGGGCGGGGCACATAGCTCGTAGAACCGACGGCCGTTGGGGCAGAAAGGTTCTCGAGTGGCGACCACGAACCGGAAGACGCAGCGTGGGCAGGCTGCCTAGGTGGACCGAAGATTCAAATTCAAATTCAAATAGTTTATTGTGGATCATAGGTTCATAGGATGTTGTGTTAAATACAGGTGTCTGCTATGTCCCGCCATTGAGGCATACAAAATTCATGACTTAAAGTTCGGTAGGAAATGCAATATTAAAAAGTTATTTATAAATTTAGATTAAATAACAATAATATTAAATACAATACATCAAATTTGCCATGCAATATATTATGATTAAATTAGCAAAAATAGTAAAATGTTTATGTCAGATTAACAAATTATTTATACAATGGATGTCAAATTCAAATTGTGGATTATAGGTTCGTAAGATGTTGTGCTAAATACAGGTAAGTCTGCTATGACTCGCCATTGAGGCCTACAAAATTCATGTCACAGGTTCGGTAAATATATAGTTAAATTAAAATTACAATACATCCACTTGTCGTATAATATGCATTATGATTAACCTACCTAGTACACTAATTAAGTCCAAATTAATAAATTATTCATTTAATGGATTTGCTTCAATGTTTTGTCATCTAGAAATTCTCTTATGGAGTAATAACATTTATTTACCAATAATTCGACTAGATTTTTTTTGAAGGTATTTATATCGCTCATAGTTCTAAGAAAAGGTGGCAGATGATTAAATATATGTGGGCCCATACAAAAGATGCTTTGGTGCAAAAGCTTTGTTTTACTGGCTACGGTGCGCAGCTTGTCTTTGTGTCTGGCCCTAGTGCAAAAGTCGAACAAGTTTGGATTCGATTTAATGAACATTACAGTTTCATAAATGTATAAACAAGGAAGAGTTAATATTTTTAAATTCATGAAGTGTGGTCTGCACGAGTCCTCTTGGTGTAAATTGCACATCGATCTAATACACCGTTTTTGCGCTCTAAAAGCACGCTCTTTTTCTACAGAGTTGCCCCAGAATATGATGCCGTAGCGTATAATTGAAGCGACATAACCATGATAGGCAGTTAGTAGTGTAGACTGACTGACAGTGTTCCTTAGTCTGTAAAGAGCATAAGAGCTCTGACTAAGCCTTTTGCAGACATGTTCAATATGTGACTTCCAATTTACTTTGCAGTCAATATAGAGGCCCAGAAATTTGGTTACATCAATTTCTTCTACACTGGTTTGAGAGTAAGATATATTTAGTTTGGCAAGATCTTGTGCGTGTCGCTAGAAACCGCTGGATGCGAATAGCGCAAGACCAGCATTGTGGAGATCATTGGGGGAGACCTTTATCCAGCAGTGGACGGCTTTCTGTTGATATGATTCATGATGATGATGATGAATATATATTTATTTCCGTGAACATATACTCAAAACTTACTTTTAACCTTATTTATTTTTAAAGACGTACTAGGGAATCTAATCCCTGTGTCGCGGGGTACTTTACAAGCATATAATAGACGGACACAATTTACATCCAGACACAGAAACAACTATGTATGGGTCACACAAATAGTTGACCAGAGCGGGACTCTAACCCGCGACACGAAGCGGCGAGGCGACTGTTTTAGCCGCTGCGCCACACGAGCTGTTAATTTATTTAATTCGTATTATATTTTTCATAAGCTTTGTTTTTTTTTGTTACACGACATTAGCCAATAATTGATCAATATATATCTGTAACAAAGATATTGTAATTCCTTAATTACTAAGTATTATATATGCTTTTCTTATTCCAGCTCGCCAGTTGCCGAGAGTAAGCGATCTGTTCCGCATGTATGCCAGCATGACGTACGGTAGCACGGTGCGGGACCTATGCAGGCGGATGAAGCCTCAGGAGCTCGCTATCAACGAGAGGAAGCTTGTCTTGTTCGGGGTACTCGAGGGGTTGATAAGAAGGGTATATAAGGTAGGGTAGTATTACTATTATATACAACATGTAACGTAATTAACGCACACCCTCAAACACCCCAATTAGAATATTATGTTATAATCATAATACGTACACTAAATTTTTTACTTAACATGTACGAGTATATGCATTGTTATTTACTAAATTAGTTTCTTGGAATAAAGTTAATTTTTCTTTATTTTGTATTGAATGATGGAATTTGTATGAATACAAATAAATGTGTAATGTTGTATTTATACTAGCTATGCCCCGCGCTTTCACCCGCGTTAAAGTACACTCGCGAGCAACCAAATCGACTCAAGCCTAGACGGCGCACATATACATTGATTTTCCTAAAACGATAAATGGTAATTACAAAAGTGATATGTCATTCGAAAGCTGAAGAATTAGGCTTTCAATTAACATCAATACCTTAAAAAAAACTAAGCGCTGATTTATTGACACATTTTAATTGGCCGTCAGCGGAAATTACCTCTTTAGGAATCCACGACTTGCGCTACCTGCTCCCGCTATAAAACCCCCCACTTCCGGTTTATCTTATCAGTTGCTTGTTACAGGTTGACCGGTACACATCTCCGTAAATTGCATTCCTTGTTTTCGCTAACCCATGGATACCACACCAGAAGAAGCCGCTCAAGTTGTTGCCTTGTTGCAACAAGGGTTAAGTCAGCGAGCAATCGCTGCCCAGCTCCACTTGAGCCAGTCTTCTGTATCCCGAGTATACAGACGGTTCCAAGAGACTGGTGCCTTCAATCGGAGACCAAGAACGAGCCGCCACCGGTGCACTTCAGAGAGAGACGACCGCTTCATTGTCTCAACCTCGCTGCGCAATCGACACCTTACGGGCGTTGATGTGCAGCAAGAACTGAGACGTGTACGACAAGTGGCTGTCAGCGAGTGGACAGTGAGAAGACGCTTGAAGGAAGCCAACTTGACGCCAAAAAGACCTGCGACGGGCCCTAAGTTGACTGCAGGCCACCGACAAGCGCGCCTTCAATTTGCTCGAGAGCATCTCAATTGGAGCGTTGCGCAATGGCGATCGGTCCTGTTTACTGATGAGTGCAGAATGTGTCTGCATGGCAGTGACAGGAGAGGCCGAGTCTACAGGCGTCCGGGAGAACGATTTGCCCAATGTTGTTTCGCTGAAACAGTGGCATATGGCGGCGGTTCCTGCATGATGTGGGCTGGTATCTCTTTAGAGGGAAAAACCGAACTTGTTTTCGTGCCTGGGGGCGGCCGAGGAGGCGGGCTAACAGCTGATCGGTACATCACCGACATTCTACTGGATCATGTTGTGCCCTACGCAGGGTTTGTCGGTGAAGACTTCGTGTTAATGCACGACAATGCCCGCTGCCACACGGCACGAGTCACTCGACAGTTTCTGCAAGAGGTCGAATTACGCACGATGGACTGGCCTGCGCTCAGTCCTGACATGAATCCCATCGAGCACTTATGGGACGAGCTTAAAAGAAGAGTTCGGGCCAGAAATCCAGTCCCTTCAAGCGTAGACGAGCTAAATACAGCATTATTAGAGGAGTGGGACGGCATTCCTCAAGAAAATGTCAAAAAATTGATAAGGTCCATGAAAAACAGACTGCGGGATGTAATTAGGGCTAGAGGGGGCAATACGAAATACTGATTTAAATAAAATAATTTTATTTTTAATTTTTTTTGTTTAATTTGTCAAATACGAGACACATACCCTTTTTCCTAAATTCCCGTTTTTCCTACTCTTGCATTCAGACATCATTTATTTCAAAAATGATGGATGGATTTCAATGATAATGATATCAAATTAAAGCTGACATCTTAAGCTTTCGAATGACATATGATTTTAATAATTTCCATTCATGATTTTAGTTGTATCAATGTATGTGTGCGCCGACAAGGCTTGAGTCGATTTGGTTGCTCGCGAGTGTAGTTTTGGCGTAAAAGGGAATAAACATACATCTATACTCACAAACTTTCGCATTTATAATATTAGTAGGATGTGTACCTCTAGCGGTTTTGGCAGAGCACGCCGGAGTCTCGCAGGTGTTAGATTTTTTCCTACTTACTTGACACTTATCGTCTTATTTTGGACAATTCACACAATATCTTTATGAATTGTAACCTATGTGTTAATCAGATGTATTAGCTATATTATTGTAAAGTTTCATTAAAATCTATTCAGTAGTTTTTATGTGAAAGAGTAACAAACATCCAACCATCCATACTTACAAACTTTCGCAGTTTTTTGTTTTTTTTTTTTTTAATAATAATAGTACATTTATTTATCTCATTTTAGGAACATAGCATCTTAAACATATATTTATAATATTAGTAGGATTTACACACGGCCATCTGATCCCAAGCTAAGCAGCGATTGTACTATGGAAACTGGATATTATTATCTGTTATGCTACATATACTACTTTTCTTTTGTTAATACGACCTACTTATATAGATAGAGTAGATCATTTCACCCAGACTCATAACAAACAGACAACAAAAATATCTGACTTGGGTGGGAATCGAATCCATGCAAGTACGTATCTACTAACCACGCCAAACGTATATATAGCGTATTAGTTATCTGGTTTCCATAGTAAAAGCTCTACTTAGTTTGGGATCAGATGGCCCTGGGTGAATAATAATATTCTCTTCTACTCTTCCTCTACTTTAAGTCGTGTACACTACAAACGAAATAGAATAGAATACTCTTTATTGTACACCATAAGAATACATATTTTATAGGATATTACATAAACTAGTTGAACAAAGGGCGGTCTTATCGCATAAAGCGATCTCTTCCAGACAACCTTAGGATGGATAGGAGCTGAACAATAACTAATAGGAGTAGGTGTGCAACAAGACATACACCAAAATTGTGGTATATCCATAAAAAAATGACGTATTTAACTTGTAATAAGGTTTCTTTTTCTCGTTTGCAGTACCCAATAACCCTCCATAACGACGACACAGCGTCAACGCGGAGTGACCACAGTGAGGGACTCGTGCGCACCTACAACGGCTTAGTCTGCCTCGACGAGCTCTGCTGCCAGAGCGGCCTCTCTGCCCTACACATTGAAGAACAACTTGAAAGGGACAATAATGTTATTTTTATCGTCAAATGAGAGCTTACAAATCCTTACAATTAAGTAAGTTTCTTATCAAAAGAGGGTTATGAAGCAGTTTTATGAAGCCAACCCTGGTTTTTATGACTTAGATGTGGATTTGACGTCGAGAATAGAATTTACTATAGCATTCTGAGGAAATAAAAGAAGATATTTCTACATAGTTTAAACCACTACCATACATAGATACACTACCATAGTATAAATATGGACAGTACAGAAATTAAGCCTATTGATGAAATAGTAGTAATAGCTATGCAGAATGTTGTGTTCACTTTGGAAGGTCAAACACTAAAGTTCCGTTTTTGCGACAAATCTATGAGATATTTAAGAGTTATCCCCAGTTTATGAAAGATCATTAAAAAATATTTTTTAATTTACTACGAACCATTGAAACAATAGGGCTGTAACTTTTAATATATTTTGCAATACGTTCATAGCATGTTTAAAAAGACCGTGAAGATAAACTTGTACGCCAGCAATCACATGTCAGTGACATGACACTCACTGCTGTTAGCACCGCAACAACCGCTTAGAGATCTTATTGATGCGCATCTTTGTGTGAAAGTGCCGTTTCGAACATTTGTAAGCAGTTTCCGTACTATCTATATTTTATATACTGTGCACACTTACATAAAGCTTCGACGTCTCATTAGGCTTTCAGAGTGGTCTCTCTGCCTTGCACAACAAAGAAAAGCTGGAACTATACAATGACAGCTTAAAAGCTTTATAATATTGACTATAGAAATATAAATAAAAATAGACACAGTGGCTTAAAGCCACTATATAAGCAGTTTCCGTACTATCTATATTTTAATTACTGTGCACATTTACATAACGCTTCGATGTCTCATTAGGGTTTCAGAGTGGTCTCTCTGCCTTGCACAACAAAGAAAAGCTGGAACTATACAATGACAGCTTAAAAGCTTTATAATATTGACTAGAAATATAAATAAAAATAGACACAGTGGCTTAAAGCCACTATATAAGCAGTTTCCGTACTATCTATATTTTATATACTGTGCACATTTACATAACGCTTCGATGTCTCATTAGGGTTTCAGAGAGGTCTCTCTGCCTTGCACAACGAAGAAAAGCTGGAACTATACTATGACAGCTTAAAAGCTTTTTAATATTGACTATAGAAATAAAAATAAAAATAGACACAGTGGCTTAAAGCCACTATATAAGAGAACTTGACCCCAATAAAAATGAGTCGCTCCCAATTGCAATGCGAAAAATCAAGGCAGATAATGATGAAAATGCAAATTGTGGTTTCTGTTATCGAAATACTACTTTAAAATTTTAGTTTTTTTTTATAAATAGAAGGGTAAACGTAATATCTAAATTGGGTTATCATAAATTTAACGGGGTGGGTGCTCATTTGTGACCCGCCCGATTTTCCATATTTGAGAAATATGACTTTATTGTGGGATGGGTGTCGATTTATCAAAACATAATTTGAATTTACAATGTATGTAAAATGATTAAGTTTCCGACATCTTTAAAATGGAGTAATTATTTAAGTGGGGATAGGATGCCCCCGGATAGGATAGGATAGGGTATGGGCGAACCCACGATCCACGGGATATCCGTATAATGTGCGATATCCGCCCCGCCACCGCACCGTGGTTCTCAGACTCGAATTAATACAATCCATTCGATTTTCTTCACGCACTTAAGACGCTTTTAGACAAATTTTAACAATGATGATGTAGAAACTATATAGAAACTGTAATTGTAATTTCATTTGAACCTGAGAAACCAAAGTTATTTGGTATTTTTTTGACTGCAAAATTTACAAAAATTCATCGACCAAGGGTTTGTGTGGGAGTAATGACAAGTAATTTTTTTTTTTCTATTTTTGATATACCTATAGTCATTTTACAATTAAATAAAAACTTATATATAAATCGAATATTTTTATTATTGAAGATTTGATTATTCTTTCCAAGTACAAGACTTCAAAAATATGGGTACCTACCCATTTTATTTTTCAAGTCTTGTTCTTCGAAAATATACTAATGAAAAATATTTTAAATGTAATTGTGTTATGTAAATGTTTAATGTACCTAATGTAAATGTGTGATTTACACGTCTCGTGTATCGATGCCAAATCACACCCACAAAATTGCAGCCATAAAAAGGCACACATAAAATTATTGAAATGTTTTTTACATATTATGACTGCATCCGACCAATGCTTCAGTTCATCAACTGAAGACTTACATTATAAGATAAATCGTGAATTGTAAATAGGTCAGTTTTAGTGTATATAGGAATGTGTTAAGCAACGAAATCATTGTACTCTATGTGTCAAGCTGTATTTTTAAACTATGGACGATATTTTATGTGGATATAGGGTATATCCACAGACTACAAACTAAGCCTGTTCTTTGACAGTTACTAAATCGGACAGGTACTACGGAAACGGTTCACCCAACTAATTACAGTAACTTCCGTATTTCACAGGGTATCTTGTAAAACACCAACAACCTCGCAAGACATGATTGCTAACATCATAAGCAACAACTTTTGTTCTACGAGTTTCGTCATAAGTCAAAACATGAAAAAAAAATTAAAACATTTTTGTTGTACTATCGTCACATTTGTAGGTCTATGTTTCATTCTTAAACGAAAGGACAATGCTAAGTTCGTAAGCGCGAGTACGGATCTTTGCGATGCTCGTAGAGTTATAAACATTCAAATGGGAAATTAAATTAATAGTCATTTTTGTATGAAACTTCTAATCTAACAAATTATCATAAGTTGTAGAACAAAAGTTGTTGCTTATACTTTTAACTATAGCACTGCGAGGATGTATTTTAAAAGACATCCTGTATAAAATAAAATGAATTTTAACCTTTTGGAAACAATTATATAATAAGAAGAGCGTCTAATTAAGCGCTATATTCGATTATTAATTGGCAATCTTTGGCGTACAAACTTAACGTGCAAAAGTGGGCTATTTAAAGGTGGCAATTTTCCAATTAAAATAATCTGAGTTGCTAAACCTTATATGGAAAAATTAAAATATTTTTTTTTAAATATGATCTTGATATAATCCGGAAATAATGTCCATATCCGTGATATCACGATCATTATTTAACAAAGTATATTCCGCCGAGCGCTTCCGCGTCCGTGTGAACAAAGGCTTTTTATTCCCTTTCGTGTTTGTAGTCTGTGAAGCACTAATTGTAAGTGAATGTATAAATTTAATAATGAGCTTTGATATGCAGTTGTTACGACCACAAAATATATTTCTGCTAACTTAACAATATTGTATGAACCAATTTCTAGTTACTCATTGTTAGGAAGCTAGATTTTCTATTTTTAGATTTTATATAACTTTTATACCTACGTTTTTTAATGTTTATGACACCATTTGTACTGTCAGCTAATTACTTTAAACTGTAAGTTTAGCTTAGCCAGAAACGGGAAAACACTGCAGATCTTTTAATTACGACTTTTTAGCATGTTAATACTCCGCTGCAGTTACTGTGTTGCCATTAAGGAAAAATTCTATTTAAAAAGTAATGTGGTGATTTTATATATTTTCCAGCAAAGTTGATCCTGGAAAGAAGACTTTATTTTACATATTTTAAAAGTTCAAATACTGCTCAATCTTCTTAGTTTTAATATATTTTTATAAATATTTTGTACTCTACATAATTGTATATAATGCCGTTCAATCCGTAAAGGTGCTAGATTTTTATTCTAATGTATAACAATGCAAAAAAATCTTTGTATAAAAAAATAAAACCAAAGAAAATAGTCTTGTGAAGCAAGAAAATAATATAATTAAGTTGTCTCATTCGATTTAAATAATGAAGTACCGATGTTGTTATAGTTATACTTTTGACTTTTTGTTTGATTTTTTCGTATTTTATTTGACTACCACGGTATGGGTTATTAAAATCAAGTTTTTAATCCTGGATAATGCACCATTTATGCTGAAATTGGTTCGTCATCTATATACCCGATGTGTTTTCTTTATGCACACACTGGCGAGAGTTTAATCAGCCGTCTTTCATTATTATACTCAAAAGTCTTGCCGTTTTTATTAACCACACTGACGAGATTTTTTCTACTCACACTGGTATTCTTACCAGTGTGAATAGAAAAAATATCTCGCCACAGTGTGTTGATAAATTAAGCACATCAGGTATATCACCAGTGTGAATAGTAATAATCCCGCATATAAGACCAGCGAAAGGATGATAAGCAAATATTAAAATCTATCGTGTAAATGGAGCACCTAAAAATCGAAGCCCCACCGAGAAGTACAACGTTTATACATTAATTTTGAAAATGATGAAATATCAATTATCACATTATTTACATTCTCGTGGTGTCTAGTCGTATGTGTGTATATTTGTAGGTGTCTATTATATGTCTGCCTGACATTGTCAACTTTAGCCGGTTATTACTAGTACTGGCCACTTAAAATCCAAATATGATTTCCGCTAGCCTTTTGTTATGTTATTATTTAGGCGTGTTCAGTAATATGAGTAGTTATATGTCAGGTCACTTTAAAAAAAAATTAAAATAATAATACTTGACGAAAAGGGCGTTAAAACAACGTGTAACATAGTGTGGGATACAACAATTAAACAATAGCATCTGTCGTATTAAGACGTTCGCTTGTTATTTAAAAAATAACGCCTATATTAAGTAAAGAAATTAACGTATTTCCTTATAAAACATTACTTGACGAACACAATGCATACCCAGAGTCGGAACAAGCATTTATTGTTTATCAAATAGTTTTTTCATGTACGGGGATCGCACTTGAACTACTACACGGCATCATTAAGGGGATTATATTGAACCATGCAGGGAGCTTATATCTATGATACTGAACGTATCCATAGAAAGTTTAAAACATCAATAAAATTTCAATTGCCCAACCAATTTCCCCCACAACACACTTTGCTTAAACAGGCAACTTTTTGTATATTTTGCAAGCTAATGTCCTGAAGTTGTGCAGGGCCACTAGCACGAGTTCCTGCAGTTTACTTACTCGATCACACGTACAGTTTTTCCCATACTTTGAGCACCAGCGCCTCTCGCGGAAACTATTAAGAACTAAAATTCTGGTGCTCAATGTATGGGACGAAACTGAACGTGTGATCGAGTAAGTAAACTGCAGGAACTCGTGCTAGAGGCCCAGTTTCATGAATAAATAAATAATAATGATTATTCCACAATGGAGAGGCGTCCATTATTTGAAGGATATTACATAATCGCCACACTTGGCAGATACATTGACGTTTCCATTCTAGTTTTTTTTTTTTTTTGGGAGTCTCGTATCCACGACGGATATCATTTAGCTGACGTGATTATTATTTTTTCACACAATATGTATTTTCTCCTCTTTGTGGGATTTTTATTTATGCAAAAGAGGTTTGCGCTTGACCACGATCTCACCTGATGGTAAGTGAAGATGTGGTCGAAGGTGGACCGCGCGTACCCATAAGATGCCTATTCACTATAACCTTGAATAAACCCAACATGGGTTATATGAGTCTTGAATCATGTCGTTTAGGAGGTTGTTCCACAGCTAAGACGTGCCGGGTAATTGATAGAACCTTATAGCTTTACGAAGTAGGTGTCATGTGTATTTGTAATGGAATTTCAACTTAATTTTTATGACAATTTTAGGGCGATTTTGGTATGATTCTAAATACTGACAATGCATTAATGACAATATGTGTATTTTTTATTATTATTTTAGATTGAGTTAGTTAAATAGTTCTTCAGACTGCACGTATGGCCCAGTGGTTCACCCTTTCCCGGGCAGTGGGGATATAGTTACCACCACATTTTGAACTCTATTAGCTTATAATAAGGTCCAAAACCAATCAATTAGAAATATACCTACTGCCTTTTAAAGGGTTAAGGTAGTCTCGTCGTTACCATCACCCTGCCCTTACGTTTCTGGTTCGAATCCCTTACAACTATTTGTGTGACACATTGTTCTTTGGGTCTGACTAGCTTTGTGTCCATGTATTCCATGTTTGTAAAGTCCCACGCGAATGAGGGAATTATTTAGTGAATCGGGAGTTGTCTATTAAAAAACACATTGTACCTATATTTATGGTATGCTACAGAATATTAACACGATGTAACATCTCATTAACTGAACACGCCAAAACTAGTCAGGATTTCTTTGTGCCTTATTTCTTGTGTACCTATTTCATTTCTAAGTGAAGCATAATATTAATGTTAATTTTAAGAGATTATTACAACATGTCCAATTTAATAATATTGTCAAAAGTAACTCGCTATTATGCTGCACGTGTGGCGCAGCGGCTAAGATAGTCGCCTCGCCGCTTCGTGTCGCGTGTTCGAGTCCCGCGCCGGACAACTACTTGTGTGACCCATAAATAGATGTTCATAAGAGATGTCTGGCTGTAATTTGTGTCCGTCTATTATATGTTTCTAAAGTACCCCGCGACACAGGGATTATTTACGTAATGCGGGCGATGTCATTTAAACAAATATATATTTTTCGTAAACTTAACATAATAGAGAATAAACCTCCATGGTTGTGGTTTAACCGTCCCCTTGTTGTCTCATTTCATGTCAGCCGAAGTACGTCCACTGCTGGATAGGGCCTCCGTAAAAGGACACCTCCGCCTCCACTCCCCTCCACAATGGAGTTATGTCCATCATTTGGAGGGATATGCCATAATCGCCACGAGTGGCTGAGCAGTTTTCGATCGCAGTATGATGGTCTCACAGAGATTTTTGACCATTATAACCATTGCCTATTGGGCGGCTTATACAACGCAATCACAAGTAGGGTTACCATATGACAGGCGTTAGCCGCATTTGACAGGCATTTTAAGGTTTAGACAGGTGTGCGGCCGGCATTGGTCTGAGATAGGCATTTTCGCAGGCGCTAGTCAACGCCCAGTGGAGTAAAGAAAGAAATCGGCTGACAATTGAATCAATAAAAGCAATATTAATTACACAGGAACTTTACAAAACTGTATCTTGTGAAGATTTTTACGTTTATATATTAGGAAATAAAGAACTATTAATAAAATAATGTCCTCTGACAAATATCAGTAATATATATCTCTATATAATATATTCATTATTATCTGTTGGCTTTTACTTATTACCTACAGCGTTTTGCTTCAGTCAGGCATTTTTCTGAAAATTCAGGCATTTTAGCTATCATAGACAGGCATCCCTCTATTAACATATGGTAACCCCAATCACCAGGGTAACCACATTATTTGCAAGCTATGGGAGCTTGCAAATAATATTATCAATAATATTTGCCAATTAGTACCAATAATAATACCAAATTAGAAGTTACTTACGAATCGACGTAGGTAGCCCCAAATTAAAGTCAAACTTTATTACATCGCCTCAAATTTTTTCGTCCATCTATCGCATGTTGCAATATGGCGGACCCCACGGTTCGCATCAGCTGACCATATAGCATTTAAATTATCACTCATTTGTGCAAGTGCTCCACGGTATTTATGTTTAGATCACACTGTATTGATATGATAGTTGTTTACTTGATCGTGATTTGCAGACGCTAGCACATCAAGCTACTCCAAATCTGTCAAATTTCGCCAATTGAAAGTGAACCTTATGCTTGTGCGATAAAGTTGAAAATCTACAAAAGAAATTTGACAGATGTGCTGGCGTCTAGTCCGTACTACGATACAGTGAATAATAATGCGAAAATATCCAACAGTGAATTAATTTTAAGACGTAAGAGACAAAGTCTCAATTGCATCGTGGGTTCATAAAACCACACAACGTATTTTTTTTTGTAGTTGTGTTATTTTTGACAATATTGTTATAAAATTATGATTAGAACTTCCATTATTATTGATGATTTACATTAATTAATAAGAATCGTTATGAAGTATGTTCGTGTCATTGTAAATGTTAAATTTCATGTTAAATGTTTATGTTATTACTCATTAAATTTGAATATTTTTGGTAATCTGTCTTTGATTTGTAACGATGTGACCTCAACTTTTTAATCCAATATAAAGTAACATTTGATGCGTTGCATTTTGCATCAATAATGGGCGAACTTAAAAAATATATACCTAAATACATAACTATATTCAAAATTAGTTTTTTCTGTTTCCTAAATTTGCTGACTATAGCCATTTCTTGAAGAAATGAACAACCAGTTAAGAATTTTTTAAAGGTACCTAATCTTACGAAGGAACTATAAGTGTCCCACAAAACAATATAAAATTTGTTGGTTGGGGAAAAAGTTTGTCCGCATTTTTTAAGAAAATTCAATACAGTTTTTAATATAGTTTATTTACATTTAACTAAAGTATGTAGGTACCATTTTATTCGATAACTTTTGGCCATCTTGTAGGTAGGGACATGATCCCATTGCTATAGAAATTTTGGGACTTGTGATAAAAATACCGCGACAAGTGGTTTTGGAAGGCCTCTCGTGATGTTAACCTGACGCTGCCTAAAGAATTCTGAAGAGACCGAAACAGGTGAAAGTCTGAAGGTGCCAGGTCAGGACTATACGGCGCCGCGGCGGATGCATTAACACCTCCCAGCCAAACTCTCTTAATTTTTGCTGAGTGGCTAAAGATGTGTGACCGATTATCTATCGGTCGAGCGTTATCATGATGAAAAACCACACCCTTTATTTATTCCGGCCGCTTTCTGTCAACTTCTTGCTTCAGTGTCGTAGCACACTTATCAAAACGGAAAGCGATCGTCACCGTATCAACTTGAGCCCTTCAGCATTATTTGTATGAAACTCCTTACTGCAACGCACACTAATCCGAATCGTAACGTAATCGCATATCCTCGGGCAAGCTCACGAACCGCGGTGCAGTGCGCGGTCGACTTGCTGTCGGCTTTCCGAAACCTCGCTTACGGCTCTCCGTACGCTAGCTTACGTATCTTCGTCTACTCTCCGCCCGCGCGGTCTGCGTTGCCGCACGTGCTGTACGATTCACGAGAGAGGCGACCGTGAAGTTAGCCTTTGCGAACGATTGCGTACACTCGTAAAAAAAGTGTTATTCATTTTATTTTACGAATAAAAACTAACAACGTCTAGCCGTCAACCAGCGGTCGGTGAGCTGTAAGCGCGGCGTTGCCAAGCTGTAGCCGAGTCGACGGGGCGGAGCTTCCGATCCGCTTACGTTAAGTGGTTACGTAAAGTGGACGACTAGTTGACGCCGAAGAGAAAGGCGAGGCGGTGACGACTCCTTTCCGTTTTGATATGTGTGCTACGACCCTTACCTAATCTCATCAGTTGTTCGCAGTAAAGTTCATAATTGATGGTCCTGCCTGGTGGTAACAGCTCATGATGAATAATGCCCTTCCATTGCCAAAATGGCATCCATTTTATCCGTAATAGGGCGACGAAAATGCTTAAACCAAATTTATGCTACTCTCACAGATACTGCACTAATTAGGTCCATAAACATCGCATTTTTTGTAGTAACATTTTAAAATGTATCGAATTTCTTCATTAGATTCACTCAAAACGGCCAACTTGTCTTGATCATATGATGATAAAAACAAAAAACGATGCAAAATGCCTTATCTTTCAATCATCGGTTACTGATCATGAAAGTGTAGCTATGAGTTTTAATCTAAACTCTCGCTCGGACTATCCCAGGTCTCGATAAAGCTGTACAAAACACACATTTTCAGCCTATATTTGACTGCTCAGATGCTAATATTGCTACGGATTTATTAATATCTTAGTATCCATCTACTGCCATACAATACAACACTAGACCACTAAAACTCCTAGGAGGAAATGTATCAGTTAACCCTGGATTACCAAAGGAATGCTACGATGCATGAAAAATAAGGACAATCTTTATAAAAAATGAAAAAGAGACCCGAATAATGATATAATTTAAGCCATGTACGTACAAACGGTACCGCAATTTTTGCAATTCACTTATAAGAAAGGCTAAGCGAAATTATGAGAAAAACGAAATAGCAAAAGGAAATAAAAATCAACTATGGGAGGTGATTAAGCAAATCAGCGGTAGGTACTACCGAAAAAGTCGTGAATCACTCTTCATGTCTTATTGATCTTAATAGCCCCTAAATAAGCATTGATAATGTAAATGGCTTGTTTGCTAATATAGGAAGTGAACTCGCAGAGAGAATTAGCTTATCGAATTCTCGATCAGTAGGGTCACTTGTCCTACTCTGAACCAGGCAGATTCAATGAACCACCGCCATATTTTAAAAACGCGACGTTTCTACTCCTCTCCTACCATACCAAAAGAGACGCATATGTACCCCTTCCCAGCCCCCTAGTTGGTTCCTACTTGCTGTGGATGATACACGCGTGGCGTGGAAATTTTCAATTGCAACCGCAAAAAGTAAGTATTTTTTGTTGGTTTTGATCTTATTTTATAATTTTTTTTAACTTATTTTTACGGGTTTAACGTAGACACACTATATAAAACATGAATTTCTTCATTTAATTAATAATTATTTAGTATCCTACGACTTTATTTTATAGTTTATATTATGAAATTAGTTTAAAAAGTGTGGTGTGTCCTTCTTTGAACCATTTCGGTATGTCCTACAGTGAACCATTTTTCATTGTCTACTACCGAATGTCCATATTACCACACAAGTCTCATACTCTCATAGTAGACAACCAAACAATTTAATTATTTATAGTCATAAATGGTATGAAATACATTTTAATTGTTTATAGATATACAATTGCACTTATCTTTTTTTAGAACGGCGCAACCAAAAGGTAGCGTCTAGAAAAAAAGACCGCAAATATGCTAAAAGCCCTACGTTTGCGCCGAAATGGTTGACGTATACGAAAGGCAGCACAGGAGTGCAAATTAGCTTATCCTACCCTACGTCGTTAGGTTTGTAAAAACAAACATTGCAGCGGAAAAATTGATTGACACAAGATTGACGCCGAATTACGACAGTAAAAAGGATTTTACACCTGAACAAAAAAACGCACTGTAAACATCTCCTCCTAAAGTCACTGGGACTAAAAGTCGTATCGCCACTTACATCTTCCCAGTTCATGTTGCACCTAACATTCATCCACTTACGTAAAAATTAAAACAATTTAATCTAGCTGTGCCCCGCGGTTTTACCCGCGTTAAACCTATTTGTAACCGTAGGTGTCAGCTAACTCCATACCAATTCATTAAAATTCCTCCAGCCGTTTAGACGTTTAGAAGTAACAAACATACGCACACTCACAAACCTTCGCTTTTATAATATTAGTGTGATACTGAAACTCACCTACTTTCGTTTCAGATATAATGTTTGATTTCATAGGAATTTTTATTAGTTCTAACATTTTTGAGTCTTTAAAACTTAATACTTTAGTAAAACAAAATATAAAAAAGAAAAGAAAAGTTGAATAAAAATTGAAATGAAGAAAAACTAAGAGTGGGGAAAAAGAAGAATATAATAATAAACAAAATTAAAATATTGGATGCAAAGAGACTATTACATATAATTTAAAGTTAATAATACAAATAAGACTTGATAAAAGGCTGTTATTTAGTTTTTACCATGTTCCTAATTTGTTATTACAGATTATTTTGAATAAAAGCTTTCATTTTATGACACATTATTTTATTACGTTAATATCTAATAACTGCTATGTTTTGCATACGTTTATTAAGGTGGTTCATTGTAAAATTTTGCCTGGTTCAATGTGTACAACCTGTGGTCCACTATGAACCAATTCTCATTTTTTAATAAATCGGTTTTAATTGAATATATATTGAACATATCAAAAAAACCTTAAAAGCCAATACAAACCCATATAAATTCCTTAGCTAAATGCATCAGCAAGATTGCATAGGATATAAAACAAAAAAGTTGTATGACTTTGAAATTTACTTGGTTCATAGCTGGACCACTCACTCTACTTGAAAATTACCATTCTTCAACATCTACTCTTAACCCATTCTTTATGCTACCTACGGACGAAAGAGAGGTATTCTTACTCATTAGTAACCTAAAAGAAAAACGACTGCCTCGTTGTCTAGCGGTAGCGTGTTCAACCGCAGATAATGAGGTCCTGGGTTCAAATCTCGGGTCGGGCCAAAAAGTTCAAATTAAGTTAGAGGATAGTCAAATTATATACGAAAAGGACACTCAGTATTTGCTATAGATCTGAGATTAAAACAATTGAAGAGTCCCTAGCATTAACATATATAAATTATAAGACATTTAAAAATGAAATGCAAATGCCAACCAAAAAGTGTAATAATAAGTTGGTAGCTGAAAATGCAATAGAATTAATAAACAGCAGCAGTACAGTATTGGAGTCATGCACACAACTAAAGTCAGGGTCACCAGTATGTACACAAGGTGACAATAAACATAGCTCTATATTGTATTCTGACAATATAGGCAAGGGCCTTGGTACCTTGTTCATTAATAAGATAAGTAGTCCCTTTATTAACTACTGCTTGCCAGGAGTACATTTCTCAGATATTGTAGATAAATTAACTAAGAATGAACGCAGCGAAAATTCATGTATTACTTTGTTGGTAGGAAATTGTAAGAACTTGAAAAAAAAAGATATTACAGATAGTTTTAATAAGATGTTGGAGTTAAATTGTTAAAAAATAATATTGTGTGCCTTCCCATATTTGGCCAACATGCCTGACAGAATAAATAATTATATTCATAAACCAAATATGCATATACAGTTTCTAGTCAGTCATTACCATTGTAATGACTGACTAGAAACTGTATATGCATATTTGGTTTTATTTTATTTAAATTTAAAAATTATTTATTTATTTAAAAATTTATGTTTTTTGACACAAATAAATTTATAGATAGTAGTAGGTTGACCTTGAGTACATTACATGTCTCAAGAAAGTTTTT
Organism: Pseudoips prasinana; assembly: GCA_951640165.1. Taxonomy (NCBI): domain Eukaryota; kingdom Metazoa; phylum Arthropoda; class Insecta; order Lepidoptera; family Nolidae; genus Pseudoips; species Pseudoips prasinana. Next base: position 6,595,993 of record OX621260.1, read on the forward strand.
ACATTTATTTTCTACATTAGTATCTTCAATTATTAACTCAGTCATAAGTAGTATGACGAAGTCACTATTTTTATCATCGCTTAGTAATGTTACTAAATAAAATAAATAAAAAAGATTTTTATTGACTTAGACTTTAAAAAAGCGCTTGTAAATAGTCAGAACATGTTTGTATTATATATTTGTATACAGTTACTATTTCTAGTTACTTATTACAGATATTTAGGTATACGGAATGTTAAAACATTTATACAATTTATTTTATAATGGTAGTGATATTTAGCTTGCTTGTATTAAGTAATCACTTAATACAAGCAATCTCTTACAAGTAATAACTTAATACAGCAAATCTCCTTGACAATGGTCAAGGAGATTATGTTTAGTTGAAGTTTTTAATATTATGTATTGAAATTTATATTTTACTACATATTGTCTGAATTACATGAACAGTTACTATTTCTAGTTACTTATTACAGATATTTAGGTATACGGAATGTTAAAACATTTATACAATTTATTTTATAATGGTAGTGATATTTAGCTTGCTTGTATTAAGTAATAACTTAATACAAGCAATCTCTTACAAGTAATAACTTAATACAGCAAATCTCCTTGACAATGGTCAAGGAGATTATGTTTAGTTGAAGTTTTTAATATTATGTATTGAAATTTATATTTTACTACATATTGTCTGAATGGTTCTGTCTATATTGAGGTATGAACTCAGTATTATTATTATAACGGACCTTGTGTTTAAAACGACGGTCGCGCTTTAATGCTACCACCGGACCCAATGCGCCCCAACTGAGAAGACCCAGCGAAACAAACTAGTTTAGTTAGTAATTTAAACAATTAAGTAAGACAACAGAGAAGTGTGATCAATTTTTAATTTTATCTCATCAAAATATTAACCGCTTCGCTGGCAAAATACTAGACGTAGAACTTTTTAGTCAAAAATTTCATATAGATATTCTGTGTTTTACCGAAACTTGGTTGAGGGCACACTAAATGGCTTTTAGTGTTAGTGGCTATAGGGTTGCCAGTTTTGATAATCGAACTTCTGCAGATGGTGGGGGTGTACTGATACTTCTACGGAACCAAATTCAATTTAAAGAACGGAAAGATATCTCTCAAATGTCTGTTGAGCGTGTGTGTGTGAGGTAGCTTGTGTTGAAACACAATTGTATTACATATTAACTGTTTATCGACCACCATCATCTGACTTAAAGCTCTTTGCATCCACAATTGAGGAAATTCTTAAGAAATTCAAAAGTAGTAAAACAATTGTTTTTTTTTTTTATATCTTTATTTTTTTTAAGGGGTTTTATCACTTAGTGATAATGTCACCCCCATACCATCTACATTAACCAACTTAAAACTAAACAAAGGGTAATGAACAGAAATTATTGTAATCATGACCATACAATTGTTGTATGTGGTGATTTCAATGTAAATATTTTAACAGTTTCACCTGAATTGAATATGTTTTTGTCTGTATTTCGGTCTTTTAATCTTCAATGTGTATTCTCTGAGCCCACAAGAGTTACACCAACATCTGCTACCTGCATCGATAGCATTATTACAAACTTTGAAGTCGCTGAGAAGTGTTTAGTAAGCGGTGTTCGTTCTGACCATAAATGCCAAATGATCAGACTAAATAATGTGATAACTGTAGAAAAACAAATATTCACTTGTAGGCCACTCACAAAATCTAAATTAGGGAAGTTTAGTTCCAACCTAGAGACTAGTTTGTGCCATTTTTCATCAAACTCAAATAACCCTAACGACATGTACATTATATTATTTAATTGCATTTGTAACGAATTTAATAAAGTTTGTAAAAAAAAAACATTAAAGTTGACCATAAAAATATAAAATTTACTGATCGGGCAACTCAAGGCATTAGACGGAGTAGAGATGTCCTATATGAGTTGTATGACAGAAGATCCTATACATTTCAGACAAACTTACCGTTGCCAACGTTTTTGCCGAGTTTTTTACAAATATACCTCTATTTACTACTAAGTGCCTCCCATCGTCACCGGATGTGGCTGAAATCTTTTTAAAACAATCTATTAAACCAATTGTGCCCAAATTCAGTTTTCGATTTGTTACAAATGCTGATATTTAAAAAATAAGGCACAGATGATTTATGGGGACTGCATGTAATCAGACATACAAAACATTGCTACCATCCTTGCAAACATCTCCAATTGCTGTGTAAGTGATGGCGTCTTTCCAGACCTCATGAAAATCAGTAAGGTAGTACCTGGGGCTCTACCGGCTAAGTCACCGAACATAGATTTCTTAAATGGCGTTCAATTAAATAAAGGTTAATGACTTAACCAATCGTTAAATCGGCTTTAACGTTGACAATCGATTCCGGACCATTTATGACGTCAACATGTGCTCATGGAAGCCAATTTAACGATTGATTAAGTCATTTTTAACCTTTATTTATTTGAACGCCATTTAAGAAATCAATGTTCGGAGACTTAGCCGGTAGAGCCCCTGTTTTCAAATCAGGTTGTTCAAATAATGCCACAAATTATTGACCCATCTCTATACTGCCAGCGTTTAGTAAAATATTTGAAAAGCTCATGCTCAGCTAGATGTTGTTGCACTTTAACATGAATGGGATATTGCATGACAAGCAGTTTGGGTTTACAAAGGGCCGTTCTACTCAGGATGCGGGGTGTACACTATTGAGGTCTGTGTTGGAGGCTTGGGAGGGGTCGCAGGATGCGCTTGGAGTTTTCTGCGATCTCTCTAAGGCTTTCGATTGCGTAGACCACCATACGCACATTGTGATACTAAAATAGTATGGAATTTCTGGCACATCTCTTGATCATGTAATGTCCTATTTAACAGGTCGAGAACAACTGGTTTCAATAGACGGGGTAAATTCAACACGACATTCTGTCAAAATGGGGTTGCCCCAAGGATCGATTTTGGGTCCATTTTTATTTCTAGTTTATATCAATGATCTCCCATATCTAGTAGAGAAAGTATCAGACATAATTCTATTTGCTGATGATACGTCACTCATATTTAAAGTGAGTAGGAAAGATAAGGATCTTATAGAACCTAATAAAACTCTCGGCCTCATATCAAATTGGTTTTCGGCAAATAATCTTCTTTTGAATGCAGGAAAGACCAAATGCATCAAATTCTCATTGCCGAATGTGACTCTTATTAAACCAACGGTTGCACTTGACGAGGAAGTTTTAGATTTAGTTCCTTCGACCGTATTTTTGGGAATAACACTGGACTCAAAATTACAATGAGGTCCTCATATTGAAAAATTATCTGCCAAATTAAGTTCAGCTTTATATGCAGTTTGGAAAATCAGACAATTGTCAGACGAACCAACTGCTAGACTAGTATATTTTGCTTACTTCATAGCATTATGTCCTATGGTATTCTGCTGTGGGGCTCTGACATAAGTGCTATTTTCGTATTACAAAAAAGAGCAGTCAGAGCTATTTATAATCTAGGCAGTCGCGAGTCTCTACGAAGCGTTTTTAAAGAGGTAAATATACTTAGGTACTGTTCCATCTGAATAAATATATCAGAATATAATGTTTGTACGGAAAAATATAGATAAATATAAAAAACGGAGTGACTTGCACAATGTCAATACTAGAAATAAGGACAAACTCGCTATACCAGTCTTTCGAGTTAGCAAAACTAATAAGTCATTCATGGGAAATTGTATTAGGTTTTATAACAAGCTCCCTATTCATATAACTAAACTACCTGATAATAAGTTTAAGTCACACATTAAACGTGAACTTATGGCTAAGGGTTACTACACTACTAAGGATTACATTGACGATAAAGACATTTGGCGGTCGGCATGTACCTGCACATAGTCCGCTGGGGATCTTATAGCCATATAGACATGAGTAATATTTTATGTTAGAAAGAAAGAAAGAAAGAAAGAAAGAAAAACGTTTATTCAGGATAATGCACAGACAACAAAAATATAAAATAACATAATGACAAATAAAAAAAAAAAACAGACACTAGTTGTCCGTGCAAGCCTGAAATGGCACCATCTCAGCATTAGCTAGAACATTTTATTGTTCTAGCGCTGGTAATTCTGATGGTGCCACATGAACTATCTGTAATAAAACTATTATTCAAATACTCTACGAATTTCAGAACTGTTGGTTGTCATGATTTTATTATTATTAAGTGTTTATCACACCAGCAGCTAGTAAGCTGATGCGTGTGTTTTTGTTTGCAATTTGGAAAATTTGTCAAGTCTGTTTTTGAAGCAGTTTAAATTGGGTGCCTTTATGACAGTTTCAGGAAGTTTATTCCAGTAGATTAATACTGTAGATTTTGACATTCTCCTTGGCACTTTGACGTCACTTAACATATCTCCAACGGTGATTGAATGGTTTCGATCTTACCTGTTTGGGCGCCGGCAAAGAATTCGTATTAATGACATGTTTTCTACATGGTCTAATACAGTTGCTGGCGTGCCGCAGGGTGGCGTTCTTTCTCCGTTGCTTTTTGCTTTATTTATTAATACGATTTCCAATAATATATCTTCATCCTACCATCTTTATGCAGACGATCTTCAAATTTATTCCCATGCTTCGCTTATGAATTTACCCACTGCAATCGCGACAGTCAATAACGATTTAGCTCAGATTAGAGTGTGGAGCCAGATGTTTGGTCTCAAAATTAACCCCTCTAAAACACAAGCAATAGTAGTTGGCAGCTCCCGAATGACGTCTAAAGTGGACTGGTCCCAACTCCCCCAAATCACCTTTGATGGCACGGTTATCCCTCTTAGTAATAACGTAAAAAATTTGGGGATTATATTTGACAGCACGTTATCATGGGGTCCTCAGCTGAAAGCTGTTAGCTGTAAACTTTTTGCGTCATCTGGTTCACTCAGGCGCCTGCGCAACTTTCTCCCTATTACCACTAAAACTGCTCTTGCACAATCACTTCTCCTACCTATTCTCGACTATGCCGATGTCAGCTATCTAGATCTCACAGAAGAACAACTGGATAAACTTGAGCGTCTTCAAAACCTTTGTATTAGATTCATATTTGGCCTTCGCAAATATGATCACGTTTCATTATTCCGGTCAAAGCTCAAGTGGTTGCCAATCCGCCTTCGTCGGAATGCTCATGTTCTTTCTTTATTATATAACACTCTCTTTAATCCCACTACACCTACATATCTTAAAAACCGTTTCGAGTTTCTCTGTGACACACATTCCAGATTCCTAAGATCATCACACAACCTAAAGCTGCATACTCCTATGCATTCTACCACATTTATGAACAAATCATTTTCTGTTCAAGCAGTACTATTATGGAATGCCTTGCCAATTGATATCAGACGTGCACAAACCCTTGCCACGTTTAATAAAGCTGTTAAAGAACACTACCTACTTTCGTAAAGTCACCTACTGTCTAATATAATATTTATGTTATATATTATATACTGTATTTATACATATTTTGCTATATACACATGCTATTTGGTATGCCACCTTACATTGTTATAAACCTCATTATATATTTATATATAATTATATATATACTTACAATGTTTCTATACTTTTCTACTTCATTTGTTGCACACCTACTACTTTAAATATTTAGAGCTCCTATCCATCCAAAGGTTGTCTGGAAGAAATCGCTTAATGCGATAAGACCGCCCATTGTACATTATTGTGTTATTTATTTTGTCTTCCATATAATTGTTTTGTTTGAGTGTGTACAATAAAGAGTATTCTATTCTATTCTATTCTATTCCACTCATTGACCACACGGTTTGGCAGGAAGTGTTTTAGTGGATTTCTTTTGTGCGGTATTCTGCTTAATTTTAGGGAGTGTCCTCTCAGATATTGATTGTCACTTAGAGTAAACGTGGTTGTGTCTCAAAATAATTCATGTTGCTTTTATTATGACGTTTTAATTTTCTCTTTTTAATATATTAAACCTAAAATAAATACTTAATCAGTCAACCGATCGAGCATAGATATATTGTGTTTGCCTGCTAAATAATTTCAGTAAGTGGACCAAATCTCGTGTATATGCCCCATTGAGTATGTGTCGCCGGAGCGTCTCAACTGGGCCGTGTTGAAACCGGTAGTAGAGACACCCGCTGAGTTTGTTTCGCTGGGTCTTCTCAGTTGGGGCGCATTGGATCCGGTGGTAGCATTAAAGCGCGACCGTCGTTATAAACACAAGATCCGCCATAATAATTCAGACAATATGTAGTAAAAATATAGCTAATTTAGATAATTAAACTTAATTTAAGTTAGTTATATATCGTTACTGTTATAAAATAAATCTTATTGTAAATTATTTCCTACAATCCGTGTACCTAAATATCTATATGTACCTAGAAATAATTATAAATGAATTATATATTACTACGAACATGTTCTGACTATTTACAAGCGCTTTTTTAAAGTCTACGTGAATAAAAACCTTTTATTTTTTTATTTTAGTGATTTTGGGATCTTTCCGAAAAAGAAATTTCTCAGTATCAGCCCGAAGTCTGGAAGTTGGCGGTATTACACCCCCGTGCGTCGGAGAGCACGTAAAGCCGTCGGTCCTGTACCTGAACTCTTTCCGGTCGTGTCGCTAGTCGTCCCATCGGATCATGAGAGTGATGGAATAGAAAGTGCCCCTGTGTTTGCGCACACACTTGTGCACTATAATATAATAATAATAATATCCTCGGACATTATTTACACACGGCCATCTGGTCTCAAACTAAGCAGAGCTTGTACTATGGATACCAGATAACTGATATACTACATATAGTACTGTTTTTTGTAAATACATACTTATATAGATAATTACACCCAGACTCAGGACAAACAGACATGTTCATGCACACAAATATCTGTCCTGGGTGGGAATCGAACCCACGACCTCCGGCGTGAAAAGCAGAGCATTTGCCAACCACGCCAACAGGCCTGCGCAATTGGCTAGTCTCCATTAAGAATGGCCGCCGTGGCCGAAATTCGGTCGGGAGGACATCATCATCATCATTCTTACTCATTAGTAACCTAAAAGAAAAATGCGCAGTAGGTTTTGATCAGATATCGGGTAAAATAATAAAAAGGTATATTCTCATACTCACGCCTCCTATGACCCATATTTGCAACCTAGCACTATCAACGGGCACTTTTCCTACAGCGTTTAAAACTGCTTTAATCATACCTATACATAAGGATGGGCATAGGGATCGTGTAAACAACTACCGGCCTATTTCAATATTGCCAACGCTATCAAAAATCCTGGAGCGAATTATAAATTGTAGACTTGTGAAATATTTTCAATTGAACATCTTTCTTTCACCAGCTCAGTTCGGTTTCCGTAGAGGAAAGTCCACTAACGACGCAGTACATTCACTCCTAAACTCTATAGTCACTGATATGGATAAAAAAAGAAATGTTTAACACTATTCCTAGATCTAGCAAAGGCCTACGACACGGTCTCTATCCCACCCACATCTCATTAACAAGCTGAACAGAATGGGTATAAGAGGAGTGACTTTAAAGCTTTTAGAGGACTATCTTACGGATAGGAATCAAAAAGTTTTGATAGATAATCGGTCAAGTACTGAGCTGTTAACCAAAATCGGAGTGCCTCAGGGCAGTATTCTCGGCCCCACACTATTTTTGGTATATATAAACGACCTTTGCCAAATTAGACTTCAAGGAGGCCAATTGGTAACTTTTGCTGACGATTGGTATTGTTAAAGATCAGTGTTTAACCTTCAAAGTGCACCTTAAATCACTTGTAGGTCGACTGCGGAAATTGATCTATGTGTTCAAAAACTAGAGACATACAGCTGAACGTAGCATCATTATGATGGTTTGCTATGCACTGTGCCAATCGTTAATAAATTACTGCATTATATCTTGGGGATGTGCATCTAAATCATATTTGCCTGAGGTTGAGAGAGCTTAGCGAGCTATTCTCAAGGTGGCCGCAAGCCTTCCTTTTCGCTACCCCACAGTAAATCTTTACAAAGAATGGGATGTTCTGACGGTCAGACAAAGTTTTATTTTACACATTATACTTAAACAACATTCAGAACTACAGTACGACCCCAGACTTCGTAAGGATAAGCGACTCAAAGGCAAAGTATGTCCTCGTCAGATTTTTCATTCAGCTTTGCGTCACAAGTTTTATTGTTTTCTAGGACATTACTTATATAATAAAATAAACACCTCCCTAAACATATAACAACAAAATTATACACTCTGCAAAATGTCAGTCACAGCTTACCTTAAAACTCTAGACTATCAAAATGCTGAAAAACAATTAATCCCGCAGAAATAGCATACTACAAATTATAACATAGTTTATTGGAAGTCAAATGTGTGGGGTGAGTTTATAGAGTTGAGCAGTAGAGGAGATTGCCTAGTCAATCTCCTCTACTGCTCAACTCTATAAACTCACTCCACACATTTGACTTCCAATAATCCAAGCGCATCTATTATCTACCTACATACACACATTCAAACTTACTTCCATACACACAATCCCACGATAACAATATATAATGTAGTTCCCTAATTTTTGTTCTTTTCAATCTAGTTTATAATAAACATTAATATTAAGTTCGCCTTGTTACGAAATCAAACCGCGTGAGAGCCCTGGTGACCTGAGTTCAGGTTTCTCGTAAACCTACATCAGCCACCAGTCTCTCACAAAGTTGGGTTCTAGCTTGGCAGTATTGTCATATCATTATGAAATTGTCACTAGATTCTAGATAACCCTATTCTTTGTAAAGAAAAAATAAATATATTTTGAATTTGAATCTTGACAGTACGAAATCAAATGAAAATCACAATTTTAATTTTCAATGATGATATTGTCTTTATAAATTTAAATGATACCAAAACCAGCCAGCCAGATACAAATACTATAGCGAAAGAGATTTTATGACAAGTTCATGTTACTATAATGCGAGAGGACTTATTCTCCAACCTAATAGGTTATTTGAATGTGGAATCAAAATAAATTAATCTTGTGCTAGAATTATCTTACGGCGTTAATTTATTTAGGTAGTATGTATTAAATTTTATTTCTGTTAAGGTAGGGTTGCAAATAGATTTATTTAAATTTAATTTTCAATTTGATTTACTTTTTAGTTATCCTCTGATGTCTTTATGTACGAAATAAGATTTTTTAAAGTTCTATGTCCATAATAATAATAAATAAAAATAATAATAATTGTTTATTTCTCACCACAAGCCAAATAATACAAACAATATTTACATGTAAAAAGTAGCCAACGATTTTTTTTTGGTTGTGGATCGCTGGTCCATAAACATTAGTTACTCTCGAAACAATAAATTTCACCGATATCATTGTCTTTTACTAATTTGTTGCGATGTAAGCATAACAGACGTGCATAGAAATTGTGCTACGTTTAAAGACATTTATTTCATTGGCAGAAGTTGCCAATGCACATTATAATTGACTGCCTCATTGGTCTAGCGGTAGCGTGTTCACCCGCAGAGAACGAGGTCCTAGGTTCAAATGCCGAGTTGGGCCAAAAAGTGATTTTGAGACTTTTCTGTAAAAATAAAAATTTCTCAGAATCAGCCCGAAGTCTGGGAGTTGGCGATATTATATACCTACCCCCGTGCCTCGGAAAGCACGTAAAGCCGTCGGTCCTGTACCTGCCCTCTTTGCGATCGTGTCGCTAGGCGTCCCATCGGATCATGAGAGTGATGGAATAGAAAGTGCTCCTGTCTTTGCGCACACACTAGTGCACTATAATATGTCCCGCGCAGATGGCTAATCTCTATTGAGACTGGCCGCCGTCGCCGGAATGCGGCTAGGAGGACATTATTATTTTATAATTTATTCCAATTCGTCAACAAAACCAGATTCGCGACAAGTAACACATCTATCAAAATATAAACTCACTAAGCCAAGGAGGCTTCCATTAATATGGAATATTTATTTTTACTTTTATTATTGTTACTTTTTTCTTTTACGTTCTAACATAAGTGGAATGGATTGTTATCATTTCTCTTCTTGAGCACTGGCGTTAAATAAAGGGCGAATGCAACAGATTATCCCACATCTATGGACAGAAGAAACTCAACGCCAATACGGGCTTTTAAATACCTACGCCCAGCTATCTGTGCCTCTAGCACGAGTTCCTGCAGTTTATTTACTCGATCACACGTACAGTTTCGTCCCATACATTGAGCACCAGCGCCTCTCGCGGAAACTATTAAGAACTAAAACTCTGGTGCTCAATGTATGGGACGAAACTGTAGGGGAAGGGGGCATGATGGGGTAGCTAAGGGAAATAACAAATAAAAACCATAATGACTACGTTTATTAGTCTTATATATTTATGGCACGTAATTGGGTCAATCTAACTACAATTTGGCTCAGTCTTTGGGAAATCAACTCATAATTTTTTTTTATAATTAAACAGGAACATATGAAAAACCGCCTTGCCCCGTACTATGGGGTATGACGGCGTATTCAAAACAATAGATAAATTCTGATGACATTTTAAGAAACCTTCGTGCCAATCAACCCCTGCCATCCCTTTATCAGTATTAAAATTGTGTCTTGCCATTTTTAATTGCCAATTGATATTCTAGACGTTGAAGTTTGATAGGTGTTAGGCCAAAAGGACGTTCTTCCATATATTTCAGATATGCTACTATTTCATTTTCTTTTTTTGGTGTAAACATTTTTTAGGGCCTAAAGGTCAACCAATTGTAACTTCACAGCCTTCTTTCATTTTATTAATATATCGCTCTAAAGTAGTCTGAGGCACTGCATATGCAGAACCAGCTTTTTTGTTGGTTGAGTTTGTCAATTGCTGTTTTCATAGCATCTATTGACCACTCTCCTCTTTTGGTTTTTTTTTTGTACGTATTAAGTACCATGATTTTACCTGAAAACTAATAATACGGTGCTACATATTCAGAAACTAAAATGAACGCAGACCCTCAACCCCATGTTGCCCCCATACCCCATCATACCCCACACCCATGGCCCCATCTTGCCCCAATGATTGATATAGATTTTTTTTTTTCAAAAATGTAAGGTTATACGGATCCATGTAAACAACATACCAAATCAAAATATAAAACACTAGCAAACATAGAATAAAAGTCGTAAATAGGATGATCATATTTACCTCACAATAAGGACGATGTTTCTAACACAAAAATAGATCAGCGAGACGTTCAAGTATATTTCCGTTTGTAAACAAAAAACGCGTGGGCTCCCGCTCACCGATTCTCGCGCAGGGATCATTAATCGAGTGTGGCTTACTATTGGCTTATTGCTTATTATTTGAAAACGTCTAGTTTCTTGTACGTGTGCGTGACCCCGTCAGGCCCCCCTTCCCCTACGTGTGATCGAGTAAGTAAACTGCAGGAACTCGTGCTAGAGGCACAGTTGGCTTGATAGAAATCGTCACTAAAGGGAAGGAAAACTTCATAAGAATTTTTCGAATAAAAAAACACAATCAAATACAGTAGTGATTTATTCTTATATAACACATAAGTTACAAAATACATAAACAGTTATATAGGTAACAAACCACGTGACTAGCGGTACTGAACGAACGTACGAGTCGATGTGAGCGGCGCTGCGGTATGTCGTTAGTTAACGGCTCAAGAGACATCTTATATCTATAGTAGCTGTGCCTCGCGGTTTTACCCGCGTTAAATTTTATAAATTATCATAGCTTCTCCCCCGTAGGTAATAGCGTGATAATATGTAGCCTATATGTTGACCCGACCTCTTAGTAATATTCATGCAAAATTAGAAGTAAATCCATGCAGTACTTTTTGAGTTTAGCCCGGACATACATACAGACAAACAGACACACATGCAAAAATTCTAATCGTTGATCACACCCCAAGTATCCTTATAAAAAATATTCAATGTTTTGACTTTCCTACGATTTTATTATATGTACGTAGGTATAGATAAAGTGTTTCTGAACGATCCGAAGCCGCTGCAGGAGGCACTTAAGCCAAGCTTTTGAGGATTCTTGAGACTTTTGGATGGAACTGAAATGGTTGCAGTAGCCAGGTCACGCTAAGTGCGAAAAAGAACCGCCCATCTATATATAAAAATAAATAAAATGATGTGTCTGTTTGTATTGTCAAAATAACATATTTTTACTAAATGAATATGAAACTCGCTACTAATAATAAAACATATATTTTTAATATCTTTTGCTGTCTGTTTGTTCCGGGTAATATCCGAATCTCCTGCATTCATTTTGGTCGGACTTTCAATGATAAATAGCTGATGTTTTAAGGTTTAAGATATACGAAATTCATATAAAATTTGTAACCAATTTATATTCGCCTAATAAATAAATCAAATTTTCTAACTCCTTGTTTCTTTCTGATAAAATTCTTTGTGGGATCCAAGACAGTGTCATTTCATTGGTGCCACTGTTGATCCTGGCTTACAGGAGTTGTAGCGAAAAAAATTATAATACTTAAATCAAGTACCCTAAAACGTGGGTTTTAGAAACACCAGGGGTGAATATAAACAGGAACAAAATTATTATTTTTGCATGGATCCCTGTTGTTATTCACCCCCGATGTTTCCATTCACCCCATTTGACTGTACCTGTTACGTCCACAGACCATTGCGCAGTTTGTGGTTCAAAAAATATCATATTTCAGCGCCTTTTGAGCCATTAACTATCCTACATATTATAAAATGAAAAGCTTGTAAACAATTCGGATGCGTTCATTTAGTGACAGATCCAACTTATAAACAAAAAAAAACCCCGGTATCGGGATTTTTTGAAAAAATACTATGCTTATATGTATACAAACAGTACATTAACAAAAATAAAAAAAAATCAAGTGATGAACATAAACTAGTGTAGATGCATAGTTGAAAACGTTCGCTATCAACTTCATCCGCATAAAATTAACTTTAAATAGCAGTCGAGAATTATAAGCCGTCGCGGTAATTATAATACGATTTGATTTGATTCTTAAATTATTTACCCCCAAGCTACTAATTCATTGAAAGTACACACAAATGTAATATTTTAACGTAATAAATGACTATTGATATTTTGGTAGGTACATACGCCAGCACATCCAGCTACCCCAATCTGGCAAATTTCTTCTGAAGATTTTCAACTTTATCACAAAAACATAAGATTCACTTTCGATTGGGGAAAATTGACAAATGGGGGTAGCTTGATGTGCCGGCGTCTGTACAAAAATAATAGGGCTTCAACACTTCTTCGTATTATCTTGTCTCGTATTTGTGACAGTGGCGTACAGGATAAGTTTTCGTCCAAGAGGTTAAAAACAAATAAGTATGTTGTATACAACATGTTAAATTTACAGAAGGTAATTGGTATTCATTGCCCAAAATATCCTGGAACATTATTCACACACGACACATTCATCTCATTCCAAACTAAGCAGAGCTTTACAAAACAAAAGTAGTATATATGGTTTATAAGCTATCTGGTTTATATAGCACAAGCTCTGCTTAGTTTGGGATCAGATGGCCGTGTGTGAATATGCCAGGATATTATAATTATAATTAACGAGAAGACGATCCCGGATGAAATGTATAACGAAAATTATCAACTATAGCATAAATGGATATATTTTGGCACTGCACATGTATAGAAATGAACGATTCTATTTATAAAATATAATACTCGATTACTGTTCATTAATGTAGAAAATAAATCCACATTATAATTCGATAATTCCTTAGGTATTAGACCGTGTGGATAAAAAAAGGATTTTATACATATAAAAAAGTGTTGAAAAAACAAACCAGTCAGTTCAGTTAACAAAAATCAATATGTGCTAGTGTTTTTGTCTTTAACACGACTTAATCCTCAATCGGAGAATGGTATAATAGTTTCCACCTCATTTTAAACTGTATTATGTTGCAATAAGAGCTAAAACCAATGAATCAGAACTTTCGCTTTGACCGAATAGGGTTAACTATTACATCTCTCTCTAATCTAGCTAGTATGAAAAGAACAGGGCATAGATATAACTATCAAATAACTAAAGCAGCGCACTAATTCGCGCAATGAGCGATAATTAGTCAGCGGGTTATAACGTGTCACTTATTTTTACTCTGTATTTCGCCATCCTTTTTAGACTCCCCTCTTTGGACTCGAACCGACCAAATATCCAAAGAAATTTATTTAAATTACTAATAAAAAAAACCGACGGCCGATGGGGCAGAAAGGTTCTCGAGTGGCGACCACGAACCGGAAGACCCAGCGTGGGCAGGCCCCCTGCAAGATGGACCGACGATCTTGTGCGGGTCGCTGGAAGTCGCTGGATGCGGGCAGCGCAGGACCGGCTATTGTGGATATCCTTGGGGGAGGCTATTGTCCAGCAGTGGACGTCTTTCGGCTGATATGATGGTGAAAAAAGGAAGAAAAGGGATATCTTCAGTTCTGGCAATTTCGCTTTGCTTTGCTTTATTCTAAGAGGCAATAAACGACACTTTAGAACATATTGAGCAATTATTGGCTGTTTATTACGCAGTTTTAGTAGTATCGCAGTTCTATATAGACTTCTATGTCTGTATGTCTGTCAATGTCCTTTTCTTACGAGCCACAATAAACAGAGATAATATAACTACATGATAAAGTAGATTCTTATTGATTTATATTATGTTATTGTTGACCTTGGGATACTCACGTAATTATTACTAAGCATACATTTTCCCATTCACATGTAAAAACATATTTCATTAATAAAAAAATAATTTAACCATATGGAGATCTATAGAAATACAAAACTATTTCCCAAATAATTTTACCTGCGAATGGTAAAATAGAAAAATGGATTCTATCACTCATGTTGAGACAGTTTTATCTTGGAAAGAAAATAAACAATAATATTCAGAGGCCTGTCAGTTCAGCGATTCAAAGTACGCTAATCTTTATATAAGAATACAACTTTAAATAGTTAAGCGGACTTTAAATACTAAATATATAGTGGACAAGAATTATATAACATATTCCACACGATCAAATACAATCCTTATTACAAAATAATTAGATTTCCATTTCTGTTAAATATGAAGGAGAGAACCTTTTCACATAATTACATTTAATATTATACTAGTTACTAACTTATAATATTTCGCTTTATATTTAATAATATACACACATTCAGGCACGCTATGTTCTGAATTATAGAAAAGTATATAAAAGAATTCATTCACAGAACATGTTTGACGGTAAAATTTAATTTCACAACTCTGATTGCTCGTCAAATTCAAAGAACATGCTTAACGGTAAAATTTAAATTCACAACTCTGATTGGTCGACTGTCAAATAAGTTTGGTTTAACGGAAAATTATGCTATTTACATTAGTTACACGGATTATTTTACCTATTAAAACGCAATTGGTTATCGAAATACTCTTTAAGTTTGTTTTAATAATAAATAATGTTATACATAAGCAATATCTCGTTGTACATACTTCCCATATTCACAAAATTACTATAAAAAGCAAACTAATAAATGAATTTTAGACTGTTTAAAAGACAAAATTGCATAAGTCAGTCACTCTAAATTAAGGCCATTGAGTTATAATACTTAATACTTTTTTAAAACAGTATTCTTGTATTTTTATACAGTTTTTGTGCAGTTGTAGTTAGTAGCTGCCACGTCTTGCACTGCACGGTAGGGATAAAATGGAAAAAAAGGTAAATTTTAATTTGTCTTCACGAAATCCCTATAAAAGGCAAATTAATTAAACAAAATTTGAGACTATTTAAATAACAAAAATGCTTGTAAGTCAGTCACTCCAAATTAAGGATATTGAGTAATGACATTTAATACTTTTTATTAAGTATTAATAGCTGCAGTTTTTTGTGCAGTGTGAGGCAGTAGCTGCCACGTTATGCACTGCACGGTAGGAATAAAATGGATTTACCATTTTATTCCTACCGTACTGTGTAATAAGGAAATAATGGAAAATTTTAATTGTAATTTTTTTGTTTGTAAGTAACTCTTGTACAAAAATTATTACATACAAAGAACTATGAAGTTGTTTAACAAGATTGTACAAATGGTGGCTTTATCGCTTAGTGCGATCTCTTCCAGGCAAGCGTTGAATGGACCAGGAGGGAAGAATAGGTAGTTGTGTATTTGTTGGCATGTTAAGTTGGCATGTTGCCTTATATGAGCTTGAAATTACGGCCAAGTGTAAAAAGTGTCGTTTTTCAGTTTTGACAAAAATGTGGCCAAACTATGAAAAATCATTCATGTCACGTCCAAAATAAGACATTTATTTTAAACGTTGTAGTCGTTGTTTTACGATTCAACAAATGTTTTGGTTCAAATTACATGTGTGTTACATTTTAGTATATATATTTTATTTAATGGTGTGTGGTATGGATTGTAATTAAAAAACCAACGAATATGCAGTGTTTATTTTTAAATAAACTAGCATAATTAACTTGACTAATAAATCATCTGAGTAGTGTTGAAGACATCGATCAAGCCATAATTTGGAAGGAAGCGTCTCCATTCAAATACTGATGATAATTCAGGCTTTAAGACTGACTTGTTTACTTAGTGTTTAGTGACCTAGACTGCTATGTCAGAGGTCAAGGTTCTATGCCCACCCAAGACAAATCTTTGTGTGATGACCAAGATTATTTGTTCTCTTATGTATGTCTATCAGTGGTCTGGTTGTAATAGTACAACCTCTACCTTGTTTAGGATCAGATGGCAGTGCCTTAGTTATCCAAAAATATTTAATTACTCAAACTGCTAAGTCAGAGGTCGGGGGTTATATTCCCACCCAGGACATATCTTTGTATGATGACCAAGATTATTTGTTCTCTTATGTCTATCAGTGGTCTGGTTGCCATAGTACAGGCTCTACCTTGTTACCCTTTCCCGGGCAGTGGGGATATAGTTACCACCAGATTTTGAACTCTATTACCTTATAATAAGGTCCAAAACCAATAAATTAGAAATATACCTACTGCCTTGTAAAGGGTTAAAATCAGATGGTAGTGTCTTAGTTATCCCAAGATATTTTAATTCAATTTCTGATGACGTAATGTCCATTACATATATGCAAAGTTTTCACTCTATTATCGGGAAGTGAGTCAAGGTTCTCGAATGTCTACCACGTACCGGAAGAACCATGTGCAGTCCCCCTACAAGGTGGACCGACGATCTTGCGATGGTCGCGGGAAGCCGCTGGATGCGGGCAGCGCAACACCGGCCATTGCGGAGATCCTTGGGGGAAGCCTTTGTCCAGCAGTGGACGTCTTTCGGCTGATATGATGATGATGATGAAGTGAGTCATATTTAATTCAAATAAAATCACATACCAGGAACGAGTGCATAAACACAGAACGCGTTTTTAAAATCAGTCAAATATACTTATTGTGCGTACTATAAACTAAAGTATAATTCAGAACCATACATTAGCTGTAATCCAATCATAAATAAAGAATTATACTAACATCGTGTTACTAATCTATACATATATATATATATATATATATATATATATATATATATATATATATTTTATGAGGAATGACCTAACGCTATGTAAAAGAGGTAAATCATTGGCTGTGGGGAATTTTGTTTCTCATACATACATACATCTATAATATAAGGCGGTCGCAAACGGTACACTTGCAATAAGCACCTATGTTCCCCTAAAAACGAGTGAGCCAGACCAAACGACTGAAGTAAAACTTAGATATACAAAACGTAACTGGCTATGCAAGAAAGAAAAAAATAATTTTTCCATGTATTGAGTTATGTCCGAACTCGTAGAACAAAAGTTGTTGCTAATGATATTAGCTATCTAGTCCTGCGAGGTTGTTGGTGTTTTACAAATAATCGTGTATAAAACAACATGTAATATAATAATGCCGTATACTGAAGGAAGGCAACCAATGTAGCCGACATAGCCCTAAGAATTGCCAAGCTGAAGTGGCAGTGGGAAGGGAATACAGCTTTCGAGCTGACGGCCGCTGGGGCAAAAACGTTACCGAGTAAAGACCACCATTTATGAGGGTACTTAGAAGCCGTTGGATGCGGGTACCACGAGACGTAACTGTGGAGGCCTTTGTCCAGCAATGGGCGTCTTTCGGCTGATATGATGATGATATTGGAGGAATTAATACGACCCATGAAACTTAATTACTTACTACAGACATCACTCATTTTTATATTGCTGTTAGTTTTTGCTATAACTATAACTTTACGTATTGCTTAGCTGCATTAGAGCCATAACAAATATGTCGTCGACTGTACTATGAGACTGATAATTGTAGAACACTACTTGGTGAAAATGCAAATAAAATGTTTGTATAATCGGTATCGACGGTGAAGAGTCAACATCTACTAACTGCGCCCAATAATTTGTAACTGAACTCAGTGAAAATTCAAAATTAACTTCTACTAACTGCACCCAATAATTTGTAACTGAACTCAGTGAAAATTCAAAATTAACTTCTACTAACTGCGCCCAATAATTTGTAACTGAACTCAGTGAAAATTCAAAATTAACTTCTACTAACTGCGCCCAATAATTTGTAACTGAACTCAGTGAAAATTAAAAATTAACTTCTACTAACTGCGCCAAATAATTTGTAACTGAACTCAGTGAAAACTCAAAATTAACATGAACTTGTACCGCAAGAACTTGTATCGATATAGTGTTGAGAATTTATCATCACCCCGTGGGAGGCGTAGACGTCGACCCTAGGGAATACTATCAGAGGACAGGCAGCAGTTTCTTTCTTAGTACTATGACCATCTTACTGCGATCGCCAACCCGTCTGCCAAGCGTGGCGATTATGACATATCCCCTAAGATGATTCTTGAGCAGACTTTTTCCAGCAGTGGACTTCTTCAGCTGTTATGATGATTAAAGATGCTCCAAAATGCCATTACATACACCTATCCGTAGAATAAAGTTACTTCTGCGTAATCGTTACTTTAGAGGAGAGCGATTTGAAATTTGTCAAGTACAGAACTCTCGAGTGGCGACCACGAACCGGAAGACGCAGCGTCCCCCTACAAGGCGGACCGATGATCTTGTGCGGGCTCTGAAGGCTCTGGGTGCGGGCAGAACAAGACCGGCCATTGTGAAGATAGAGGCCTTTGTCCAGCAGTGGACGTCTTTCAGCTGATATGACGATGATGATGATGAAATATATAGGTCGACATACAAAATCAACTTAATATTAATAATTATTAAGTTGATTTTCGTGTACCTTGTTATAGAAGTTGAAGTGCGTTCACGGAGCAGAAAGAATTTCGTACCTTTTAATGCTTGTTTATATGGAATATTTCAAATTATTAAGACCTTGTCGCGGGTAAAAAGTATGCAAACCCTTAAGACGACTTATCTGTGCGAGCGTGACGCATTTATATTTCCACAGGAGCGACACATACAGTTAATGGCCGAATTTCTTTACTGCTCCGCGACCGCACTTTAGTAGATATTGACACTTCACCATCAGTGCGTTAGTGGTGATGTATTTTGCAATGGCGATGTAAATAATTTATTTGATTTACTTAGTGATGGTCATTATCATTCCAGCTAAAAGAAGTCCACTGTTGAACAAGCCTCCCCCAAGAATAATCTTGGGGGGATATGCCATAATCGCCAAGCTTGGCAGACGGGTTGGCGATCGCAGTAAGATGGTCATAGTACTCAGAAGGAAACTGCTGCCCGTCCTCTGGTAAATATTCCCTCGGGTCGACTTCTACTCCCCCCACGGGATGAGATGGGGTGATGATACTCGGCGCCGTCACCACACAGCTAGCATGATAGTCATTATTAGCTACCCTTCTGCATAGAACCATATTCCTCATTTCCCTTCCTCATTTAAGATTAGACCAATATGACAGAACATATCTGACCTAACGATCCATTTTTGTTGTTACAAAATATTATATTACGAACATGCGTCTGGTCGATAAACCCCATCTTATTCCGTGGAGGGAGTAGAAATCGCTCTAAGAGAATATGGACCAATGAATCGGCAGCAGCGTTTCTCAGAGTACTATGACTATCGTACTGCGATCTCCAACCCGTTTGCCAAGAGTGGCGATTATGGCATATCGCTCCAAAGATGATTGAGGAAGGCCTTTGTCAAGCAATGTATTTCTTTCAGGTGACATCATCATAAAAATTTGACGTAAAGAAATAAAAAAGAAAACTGTCTAGTTTCTGAATTGGAATATACCGCAAAATAAATTGAAATCTGTTCCGTTTTGGAGGCGGAAGTATAAAAATATGAACCATAGATTTTGTGGATTCCAATATTGTATTCTTTTTCAAACGTATAATGAGCAAAATAGTCTCGGCGATAGCAATTCCTCTAAATACCACTGATAATTTAATGTTACATGTTGTAAAAAATGGATTGAAAACATGCCTTTATAGGTACTTTTTTTACATATATAAAAAGGATAAACATACAACCTTCTTTGTAAATAGTTTGCCGACACAAGTGTGTTACACTTTAATAAATAAGACATGAAGCAAATGATTTGGTAACTCTTGCGATTATTTTCATAGTTTGTGAAATGATATCAATATAAATAACTTATACATAAAACATTATATAAGTTACCTCAAACTAAATATAAATGATTCGATTTTGTTCTTATGATTTAGATATATTCAGTCAACGTTTATTTATTTGATTTATTATGCATACGCAAAAATAAAATAAATGAAAAATAGGCTAATTTAGTCCTTTGCGCTGTGTATATAGGAACCAATTTTGTGATCTATGTTTTTATTATAAATCATATATCAAAATAAGTAATATTTAACCCAAAAAATGTATCAATAAGCCCAAATCTACTTTTACCCTTAATCGGAAAATGGTATAATAGTTGCCACTTGATTTTAAATTCTACCGTGTCGTGATAAGAGTCAAACGTAAAACCAATGAATACACGCAACGGCCAATTAACAGATAATGACCGTAATTTATCATTTCAAGTTCCATATTCTGACAACGATAAGGCCCATATTTGAATTGATAGGCACTAAATATAGAATGATAACACTTATGCGGGGTTTACACAGGTCACTAAAATTGCACTCGGCTCAGTAATTTCCTTCGCAAATGTTGAACAGGTGTTCGTGAATAATAGATATACGAATAAATTACGTGCGTGAACACTCCTTCATGCGGCGGGCGATCGCCCGCAACTGATGGTTTACACGGTCGATTTTAGTCGCCAGCCGCATGCGGCCGGTTACGGCCAAAGTTGGATGCTACCCAACTTTGGGCGCAAGCCCCAAAGTCGATTAGCATCCGGCACTTTAGTCACTTGCAAAATAGTCGAATTGCCATTTAGACGGTCGATTTTCGCCGGTGTAAACCCCACATTAGCCACCACACAAGTAGCAGGGCGACCATGAGACCAATTTCTGGCTTTAATATTACCTTCCGTACATCATTTCTTGTAACTCTCGTATTTAGTGAAAACGCAGCCACTCAGTACTACCAATATAATAATTTAAACATAATGCCCAGGAAAATGGTTAAACCTGACTCAATCAACTATCTGTTTTAAATATCAACTCGTATTTATGTCGATGATGTATTACCGGTCTTTTAAAAATATTAGTAATTATTTTTAAGTAACTTACTAAATTCTCAGCTGTCCAAAGAGGTGATTAATAAAAGAGGTGTGTATCTATTCAAAGTACGCTCAACATTAACAAAGAAAATCATTACATATTTGGAAACACCAGCACCTGAAATGTACAGACGCCAGCACATCCAGCTACCCCAATCTGTCCAATTTCT
This sequence comes from Pseudoips prasinana, assembly GCA_951640165.1. NCBI lineage: Eukaryota > Metazoa > Arthropoda > Insecta > Lepidoptera > Nolidae > Pseudoips > Pseudoips prasinana. The sequence goes on from OX621260.1 coordinate 6,617,822, forward strand.
TTAATCGATTTTCATGCCTCTGACATGGCTGAACAACTGCTGTCTAACGACTTCAACCGGGACCGACAGCTTAACTTGCCCTCCGAAGCAAGGAAACGTGTTAAACGAAGCGTTTCAAAATTACAATAATGCAGCATTTCATTGCGCATCTTAATAATCTATACAAATAAATAAAATTGGAGTGTCTGTTTCTAATATTAAAATAACCGGTTTTTACTACATAAATATGAATATATATACGGTACATACACCAAATAACATTTTTTACAATTTTTGTCTGTCTGTCTGTCTGTTTGTTCCGGCTAATCTCTGTAACGTCTGGACCGATTTTGACGGGACTTTTATTGGCAGGTAGCTGATGTAATAAGGAGTAACTTAGGCTACTTTAATTTTAGCAAAAGTCTTTTATTTTACTAAAAAACAACACGCGGACGAAGTCGCGGGCACAGCTAGTAATGCAATAAAAGCTTTTCACGATATTTTGTTTTTATCGGATCATTCGTCTACATTTGAACGTATTTTGGGCTACGAAACGCACCTGAATTGTGATGGTAGAGGTTTATTTAAAACAAATAAATAAAATTGGAGTGTCTGTTTGTAATATTAAAATAACCGGTTTTTACTACATAAATATGAATATATATACGGTACATACACCAAAATAACATTTTTTACAATTTTTGTCTGTCTGTTTGTTCCGGCTAATCTCTGTAACGGCGGGACCGATTTTGACGGGACTTTTATTGGCAGGTAGCTGATGTAATAAGGAGTAACTTAGGCTACTTTAATTTTAGCAAAAGTCTTTTATTTGACTAAAAAACAACACGCGGACGAAGTCGCGGGCACAGCTAGTAATGCAATAAAAGCTTTTCACGATATTTTTTTTATCCGATCATTCGTCTACATTTGAGCGTATTTTGGGCTACGAAACGCACCTAAATTGTGATGGTTTATTTAAAATTATAGATACTGAAACAAATGACGTTATTATATTCATCATCATATCATTTTGGGTTGATAGCGTTTAGTTATTTCTCATTTTGCTGGGCAGATGTTAGATAGGTTAAATCATAAATATATACCCTATACTATGCTAAAGTACTGTACCACCAAATGACACAGTTAATACGGTCTCTACTAGGAATATGTTATAGGAAACTATACATTTTGTCGAGTAATGCTCTTATCATTTATACAAACAGTGGCGTGCCCTTTACAATTCTTTTTATTTAAAAACTGGTACGGAATAGTCCTATTCTCGAATCTGGTTTGTCTTGTAAGTACAATAAAGCACGCCACTGAGTCAAATTGATGTATTTTTTTTTCTGACAATAAACATTACTGGACAAGGGGAATACAATTAAGAAAGTATGTTTATTTTACAATTGAATGTTCACACTACTAGGACATCGAATTTAAATAAACTTCGGGTTCTTTACAATATTATGGTGTGGTCATTTTTTTTTGTGTGTCAATTGTGTGATATGTAACTATGCGAAGTAATATCGTTTATTCTAAATTTACTTCGCACAGTTAAATTTCACACAATTTAGCTCACGAAGGCAGCTCTTGCATTAAAAGACAGCTCAAACACTGTTCAAGGTTATTTATAAGCTCCAAAAATTATTTAAGATTTTTTTTTTAATTGTAACGGCAATAATTAGTGGGACACAACGGAATATTGATATCACCACATTTAAGGAAATAATATGAACAAGATTTTGGACTTTATTTCAAAGTGATAAGGTAGAAATTGACGTGGCTACATATAGTCCACTGCATGCTTAAAATTGAATTATATTTTTTCTTTCACTGTATTTGTTTAATAGTGTAAAAAAGAACTTTATTGTAATTATTTGTATTAAATACTGGAATTGATAAATGACCACACCTTAAGAGATTCACCTGCATACTACAGATAATTAAGGCAAATGGCGCTTCAGTTCGAGACGGGCGCCGCACATGTACATTACTCAATACAATATTATTATACCTTAATTCTAGCCCGAACACATTTCTGAGTGCTCATCCCAAGCTGCCACCTGAAAGAATAACAAATAGTGTTACCGGATTATTGAAATTTATTGAATTATATAATATTTTCGTACAAAATGAGAACCTTTTCTTCTCCATACAGAAATGTAAATAGTACAGACACCAACACATCCAGCTACCCCAATCTGTCAAATTTCTTTTATAGATTTTCAACTTGATTACTCAAGCATAAGGTTCACTTTCAATTGGGGAACTTTGGCAGATTGGGGTAGCTTGATGTGCTGAAGTCTGTACATTATAACTTCGAAAATGTGTCCATTGGTTGGCTAACTCATGGAATTCGTCTGTTTCATTTACTAAACCAATATGCCAATATGAGAGAAGAATTTTGATGTTTTGATATCTATGTAGGGTAACTTCTAAAACCGCAACAACCTCGCAGTATTTTGATAGTTAACACCATAAGCAACAATATTTGTTCTACAACTTAAGATATTTTGTAAGATTTTATTTTCATACACAAATAATTATTTATTTAATTTCTCGCTTGAATGTTGATAACCCTACGAGTATCCGTTGTATACTACGTGCTTAGCGTCGTTCTTTCGTTTATTAATGAAACATAGACCTACAAATGACAAGAAAGTACAAAAAAACTATTTTTTTTTAATATATTGAGTTAAGTCAGAACTCGTAGAACAAAAGTTGTTGCTTATGACGTTAGCGATTTAGTCTTGCGAGGTTGTTGGTGTTTTACAAATAATCCTAAACATATTGTCAGAATGTTTGCGTTTCTGTGAGAATGATGTATGATTGTTGTTTTTTTTAATTAGTAGCTATTAATAGTCTGAATGATTATTGTAATAATTATCTTTATTTACTGTAATTAGTGTTCTACAGTTTTAATTAAAGTAACATAAATCTAAGTTTAAGCATCACACGCCTATATTGGACGGGCTTTTGGCGTGGTTGTCAAATGCTTGCTTTTCACGCCGGGGGTCGTCGGTTCATTCTCCATTGGTCCTGAGTCTGGGTGTAATCTATACATATAATAAAATCGTAGGGAAGTCAAAAATGTACATTGTCAATTTTTTTTAAAGTATAATCGGGCCGTAATCTCCAATCGATATTGAAGTCAAAAAAAAGTTTTTAGAATTTTTGTCGGTTTGTCTGTCTGTATGTCCGGGCTAAACTCAATACGTACTGCATGTATTTACTTCAAATTCTGCATGAATATTACTAAGAGGTCGAGTCAACATATAGGTTACATATTATCACGCTATCACCTACGGGGGAGGAGCTGTGAGCTGTTTTAACGAGGGTAAAACTGCGGGGCACAGCTAGTTATCTATATGATACTTATATTTATAAAAGAAAAATAATATAATATGTAGTATAACAGTTATCTGGTTCCCATAGTACAATTCAGCTAAGTTTGGGACCAGATGGGCGTATGTGTACTACTCTGTCAAGAAAGTACCGGTAAAAGATCAATAATATACAAAATGTTTTAACAAACATTTTGTAACATTGAATAACTTCATCCAAATTTATTTTATCACCTTCAAAGTATGCTCCTTCAGAAACGATACACTTACGCCAACGAATAATCCATTCATCAAAACATTTTTTAAACGCTGCTTTCGGAATTGAGTTCAGTTCTCGCCGCGAATTCTCCTTTATGTCTTCTACCGATTGAAAACAGGTACCACGAAGTGGTAATTTGAGTTCAGGAAAAAGAAAGAAGTCAGCTGGAGCCATATCTGGTGAATATGGTGGTTGCTGGATGGTATTTGTTGAGTGTTTGGTCAAAAATTCGTTCACAATGATGGCCTTGTGCGAAGGCGCATTATCGCTGTGCAAAATCCAAGAATTCTCTTTCCACAAATCTGGCCTTTTTCGTCGAATTTGCTCTGTTAAACGCCGCATAACGCTCAAATAATATTCTTTATTTACCGTTCGACCTTCCGGTAGGAATTCAGAGTGCACAACACCGCGATAGTCAAAGAAAACAGTCAACATGGCTTTGACTTTTGATCGACTTTGGCGTGGTTTTTTCGGTTTCGGTTCAGTTGGAAGGCGCCACTCCGAAACTTGTTTAATAGTTTGCATGTCAATCTCGTAAACCTCGTCTCGTCACCAGTAACAATGCGTTTCATGAATGTTGGGTCGGAATTGACTCGTTCTACCATGTCCTCAGCGACTTTCATGCGATTGAGTTTTTGGAGCAAATTCAGATCTTTTGGGACTAGCCGAGCGGCAACATGTTTCATACCCAAATGATTAGTTAAAAGGGTACGAATCGACTCGTGAGATACAGAAAGTTCGGCGGCTATCCCTCTCAGAGTTGAATGAGGATTTTCAGTCACTATTTCCTTCACTTTTGCGATGTTAACTTCAGTTGCAGACGTTGATGGCCTACCAGAGCGAGGCAAATCTTTCATCACATCTGGACCGCTTTTGAACGCTTTGAACCACTCATAAGCACGAGTTTTTGATAAAGTTAAGACAAACTCTTTGTTCGATATTTTTGTCCATTATGAAATTCGCAATACACACTAAATATGATATTACTAAAACCAGCACTGTATTTAATATAAATAACAGATGCAACTCAAACTCCGCGCCAACATGGAAAACAGTTGTGCCAATCATCCATTCCCGCTATTTTTTTGACTGAATGTATAGCGAGTCAACAGGTGCCTCTCTCTCTTTTGGGACCAGACATCGACGCGTGCGGAAGCTCTGTCGGATTACGTGTAGATTATTCTTAAGCTCAAGTGTAGTGTTTATTGCAGTGGTTACTGTATTTGTCGTTGCACAAGAAAATTGTGAATTATTGATTTCTAAATTATTAATTCTGATGTGTGAATAAATCTCTTTTTTTTACATGAAATCCTTTTAATTCCTATAGATTATGCCTGCACGTGTGGCGCAGCGGCCAAGACAGTCGCCTCACTTCTTTGTGTCGCGGGTTCGAGTCCTGCGCCGGACAATTACTTGTGTGACCCATAAATGTTGTTCTGAGTCTGGATGTAATTTGTGTCCGTCTATTATATGTAAAGTACCCCCCGACACAGGGATTAGATTCCCTAGTGCGGGAGTTGTTTATTTAAATACATGGCGAGTCAACTGGTACTTCTTTCTCTCTTTTGGGACCAGACATCAACCCGTACGGAAGCTACTGATTATTGCAGCACCGTAGCCTAGTTGGTAGTGCTCCTGCCTACGAAGCTGGTGGTCCTGGGTTTTAATCCCGGTAAGTGCAAATATTTGTGTGATGAGCACGAATATTTGTTTCTGAGTCATGGATGTTTTTTAAGTATTTATCTATCTATACAACATGTAACGTAATTAACGCACACCCTCAAACACCCCAATTAGAATATTATATTGTAATCATAATACATTCACCGAATTTTTAATTTAACATGTATATTCATTGTTATTTACTAAATTAGTTTCTTGAAATAAAGTTTATTTTTCTTTATTTTGTATTGAATGATGGGATTTGTACGAATACAAATAAAACTGTGATTTAAAAGTATTATTACTTTGACTTACAGTCCATTTAAATTTGTTTTGACCGTACAGGGTTAATAGGACAATAATTTCTGTAGTTTTAATAATTTTGGAAATAAAAAATACCTATATTAAAAATGATATAAATAGATTCAGTAAACGATTCTGAACAAACTATTTTCAGGATGTGCGTTAATTAAGTTACATGTTGTATAAGTATGTATATAGTCGCCTGGTACACATAGTACAAGCTTTGCTTAGTTTAGGGCTAGGATGATCTGTGTGACATTGTCCCGAGATATTATTAAGTGATTGATTGTCATAAGCAAATTTAAAGTTGTTAATGTTTAAATGAATTATTATGCAGTGTGAATAAATCTCTTTTTTTATGGTGAAATCCTTTTAATTCCTAAAGATATTATAATTATAATGATAGCATACCTGACAGTCTCTACTGCAGTACCACTGATTGGCGCAGCCGGCGCACACGAACTGCGCGTCCCTGCGCCGGCAGCCCTGGCACAGCGGCGCGTCGTCCCCCGCCTCGGTGGGCTCGGTGGCGCCCTCTGCGTTGGCTTCGGCGCCGCCCTCGTCAATCACAAGGCGGCCGGAACCGGAACCAGCAGGCGAGCCGGAGGCCTCGCCTTCTGATGCTGGGCTTTCTTCGTCGTCCTACAAAAAGATTTATAGTTATTGTTGGAATTAGTGATAACGTCTTTTCTCCATTTATCTAACACTATGTTTTGAACTGATTTAATTTGAAATGGGTAGTATTTAACAGGAAATAAAAACATCCTTATGTATTACAAAAACATACATAATATAGATAATTACACCCAGACTCGGGACAAACCCACATGTACCTGTCTGTGTATCTGTCTTGAGTGGGAATCGAACCCACGACCTGCGGCGTGAAAGCAAAGTATCTTACAACCACGCCAACCGGGCCGTCAAAATAAACGGTGCACCCGTGCAAACACTTCTTCACTACTATGTCCTCCGTAGTAGGCTAAACTCTGTGGAGATTGGCTGCCGTGACTGCATAACATCCAGTACTATGACGTTTAAAATACTTTCACTGCTCCATTGTCCGGTGTTCTATCTACTCTATCAATCTACTATATACTCTTACTACTCCTCCCCCCCGGGGTTTGAACGTAGAATCTGGGCGGTTACTGGCAGGGAGATGCATGAGAGGGTCATAGTTTTTAATGTCGCCCTTCGTTAGAATGCGATGACGCGGGCCTCTGGTCCGTTTGAGGATCGGAGAAAGGATTTCGCCCCACGACTGCTTATATTTAAGGCACCTCGTGGTGACCCTGCCGAAGTACGGGCCACGATAGAGCTGTATGGAAAAAATAATCAAATCTTACTAGCTGCACAACCTCTTCAGTCTTTTCCGGCTGGGGTTCAGGAGGCGGCGGCGTCGGCTGCACCGGCGTTATCGTAATCTCGCCGCAATTCTGAAAACGTCACATTAACGTTTCTATATCGACACTTTGAATAACCACTTCGATATTAAATGTTAATAATATTAATTTAATATGGTAAGTAAGCGTAGTATTATGTTCTAGAATTTGCTTAGTCTACTTAATCGGTTGGAAATTATATTAAAATCAAGATCATATTTTTTTCTCCGTAACAATATTAGAAAGGAAATCCATAAATTTTATCTTAAGATCCAAAAAAATCGGTTCAATTCCTGCTGGCTGATAAAATTTATGTCTTTTCCAATTTTGTGATGTGTGTGTGTGTGTTTTAAACTATACCATTAAGTTAGTAGCTAGTAATTCGTAAAATATTAAAATAATACTAAACTATATTCTATATCAGTGCAAGAGGGTATTTGAATATAATATTTTGCGGGTATTTCGAAAAAATTTAATTCAAAAGCGATTGCATCTTTTGTTCGTAATATTTAAAACAGGTTTAAATGATTCGGATAGCTTGTGAGTAGTAAATGAAACTAGAAGATTATTATTTCAAAATATTACAAATAGAAATAGATTAGAAATGGCAATAGAAATGGCTTCACAGGGTAGAAACTATTTATTACTTGTTCTTATTTTTTTTTTATTTAAGAGAATAGAGCTAGTGTGTCACCTGATGGTAAGTGATCACCGTAGCTTATATACACTTGCAACCAGAGGGGTCGCGGGTGCGTTGCCGGCCTTTAAAAGAGTCACCAAACCAGTGTTGCTGACCCTTCCCTCACCCCGATATTTGTTTTGTGGACGTAACTTAAGGACCTTTTGTCTATGCTGAACTGCTTCAAATTGCCTAAAAAAATATTTACTTCCCAACAAGAATAAAGATTAACTGATGCGTTCTTATGGGATGGGATTGTGGGATGAACACAGTATTTTATTCATTTCTAAAGAAGTAAAACTTGTTTACGAACGCTTGACTTGGGGATTCAGCTGTTGAATTAAAATATATTATATATAATATATTATATATATATAAAATATATTAAAATAATTCCGCTAATTGTCAGTTTATTCATGCCGGGATGCAAGTCAGTCCGTTATCATCCCTTGAGGAAGGTCCGTGGAGGACTGAAACATCTGTCTGACAGTCAATCCAAGAGCATATAATTGACCGACTCAGCTAAAAAACATGGATTAAATAAATGTAATGTATGTATATTGATTGTGTCATAGTCGAGTCATTTTTTTTTGGTGCACTTATGTATTGTTATGGACAAGTTATGACAAGAATGTCGACATTATAACAATTATTTTATATACTGTCTGTGTTATGCATCTCCAAATTGGTGTTAATTTATTAATATTTATTTTTCAAGTTCGTTTTTCCATACATTTATTGTTTAAATTAGCTATAAGTTATATTTTGGTGTCCAGGTACTGTAAAATTCTAACTGCGAGCTGTACACTAATTGTTCGTGAGTTATTTTACGTGGTTCCATCATAAAACCAGCGCTGCAACTGTTAATGTTGCAGCTAGTGCTGAGATGGGACCAATTCGGACTCACACAGATAAGAATTAAGGACTTCTGTTTGTGTACATTTATATATATTGTTATTATTATCTGTGTCTGTTTACTGAATAAATGGATTTTCTTTCTTTCTTTTAAAACACGTGTTGAGTATCGTACTGGCGCATGTAATTTGCTTGTTAATATTGTCCTTTTTGCATGTGCATATTTTTGGCGGGAGGGCGATGCATTGCATCCTGGCTTGATTAAACTGACAATAAACGGAATTAGCACTACATATTGATTTTGGATTTTGGTTGATATTGATTTCCGCAAACATTGTACACGTTGTTATTATAAATATACACCCCGGTTAGTTAGTAAATTACTCAATTTCTAATATATAATAATATATTTTATGCATCTAAGTTATAATATAATATATTGAATAGATTTTTGTTTCAATTTTGAATAATAAGTACTTGCATAACATTGTATCAATTTTTTTAAATAAATATTTTGTGGTTTGTAACAAATAGACTTTGTTTTAATTTTTGAGTAAAAGTAATATAATTCCAGTTCCGTTAACCGTCGTATACTATGACGAAAAGCGTAACTGAAAAAGAGTCGCTCCTCAGTAGCAATATTTAATTTTACACATTTTTTTTACGAAAGACATAAATAATGGATGTGATGTAACAATCCATAGAACTAAACTAATAAGAAAATAATTCGAAAAATATTGTTTTAGCTCTATGGTTGTTATTCTTCTATGGAAGCTTATAATTAGTCTTAATTGCACACATAATTATAGATTAAGTAAAAAAATAGATACATTATACACAGGCGAGTGTAACTCAACTATGAGTTCTTTTCCAGCAAACCTTTGTCACAATGAGACTTATATGTAATAACAGGCTACGAATAGCGGAAACAATGAACTTATTTTGTGTATTTGTTGATTAGTATCATAGACAAATTAATTAATGCATTTTAAAATTACATCCACTATGTATGTCACAACTTGTGTATAATTAAGCATAGTATTATCAATTTGCTTCAATTGCTACTAAATATATTTGGTTCCTTAGAAGGGCTTCATCAAGTAAACGTACTGCCACATTTACGCATTATTCTCTAAAATTTATAGAATTTTTATTTAAGTGAATTTAAATTAATAAAATACATACATATTCAAACGCTAATTCGCCAACCTGTCTGCTAAGCGTGGCGATTATGGCATATCCCCCAATATGATCCTTAGAGGAGGCTTTTTTCCAGCATAGGACACTTTTACAGCTGTTATAATTGATCGCATGACACATCATAAAAACGCATCTTATCACACGTCAATAAGAGGTAAACGATAGAAATCTATTAAATATTCACTTTGAGATTGACAGTAGCACTTAGATAACTTTTAAGAAACTTCGATAATTCAAAGATATTTCTATAAATTAAGTTTTATATTAGACTGCATATTTACATTTGAGAATGTCGAATTGAATTATGACTTAAAATCATTAAGATATTGTTCATTGGATACAATAAAATGTCAATTGTTATTTCAATCACCGAGTCACAGATCAATAAGAGCTTATTCATAAATGACTACCGACTTCGTACGCGTGGAATTATATTTATTTTACTGTGATAATTTGTAGAAATTTCTTTTCATCTACAATAATCACGGTTTTTGTAATGTTTTAGCCTCAAAGATTATAGAAGTTTTGCTGTAGATTTGCAGCTAATTCAAAAGGAACTAATATAGTAGATGTTAAGACAGTTTTTCCCAAGAACGTGTCTCTAGTTTATAATTAATATCACATACTCAGGTCCCTCGGAGCTGTGATATAATCAAACTTCAAGTCAAGGCAATCATAGGATACGACCATTTGTGCCCCATATTATGACATTTCCCTGTTGACCTAGGATCATGAAATTTGACAAGAAACTGTAAATTTGTAGATTCATCATTTGTAAAAAGAGCGGGAAAAATCTTCATTACATGATTTCCGTGACGGGGGAACTATTTAAAATAATATATACGGGCGAGTGAACGTTCTCACTTGTACGCTTTTTTGAATTTTTTTGCCGAATCACAAATTTAGTTGACTTCTGTTTTTTTAACTTTTGATTGTAGTATAATGGGGCATCCAAACACAAGTATTTTTTACTTAAAAGTACCCAACCAATACTTTAAACCACATTGTACGAAACTGAATATAAACTAATTTCAATTATAAAGTCTATTTGAAACAAACTCCTAGATCATTTTGGTATAATAATATGTCTAATAGTGTATAGAATTCGCATTCACAGATCTTGATATATGATATATGATTGTGAGGTGGCATTTATTCAATGAGCATTGCCAGTCTCTCAAAAATCAAATCAAATTTTAGAAATATTTAAAAAGTTGAAGCTTAACTTAATTTAAGTTAAGGCCAGCATCACACTATAAAGATAATAAAATATGGTATTAAATGGGACATTGAAAAAAGATACTGCTCCATGAGAATTAAAGAGGTTTGTGTGAAATTGACCTTCGATAGGTTGGATATAAAGTGTATTAAAAGCACTTAAGATCCTGATGCACTCAATGTTAATAGTTCAAAGATCAGTAGGTATAAAAACAACATTTATCCTTAATAAATCGATCGAATCAACTTTGTCTATACCTCAGTAAAACTATAAACTTTGTCTATGCCTCAGAATCCGAATCCGCGGCCTCAACTCTTTAAAAAAAAGAAGCAAAACTTAAAACTAAATTTTGAATTTGGAATGATCACGGCCAATCAGGACACCAATTGTTATAATTTCGTAGATTTAGGTGGTACCTTGGCCTGACCGAAAGTTGGCAATGTTGGCGCACTCTGTTTCCTTTCCGGTGACATGAGGAGTTTAGCCAACGTCGGGGAGTAACTCTGAGACGCAGGAGACGCCTGCTGGAAGGTTGGCAACACTCATTTCAAGCTAGTTTGCAAGCATCATTATTGCCATATACAAAAAAGAAAATAATATTAATGAAAGCTGGGATTTATGATTATTTCTACAAGCCATAATAAAAATGATAAAGGCATATTCTTTTTCTAAGTAACTTAAATATTTACCTTTGTTAAGATGCCGTGGAGTAAGGAGTTATGTTGTGACGAAGCCTCTTGGCTGGTTGTGACAGGTAGTAAGGATATTTCAGGATAAGGAGGTGGGGGAGGTAGCCTTGGACTTGGCGAGGCGAGTCTTTCCGTCGGTTTCACTGATATATGGAGATCCTCATGGCTTCTTTCTGGTCTTCGTCTTCCTTCTGGCCTTATATGGTGTTCTGGTCTATTGGTAATGGTTTCAGGTGGCCTGTTAGGCATGGGTCCGGAGTTGGCTTGCTGCATGTTAGCAAATTGGACTAGGACATCTTTAAATGACAGACCGTTCGGTAGCCCACCAGCTTGGATTTGTTGGAGACGTTCTAGCATCGCTTTCTGGGTCTGGAATGAAAATACAAAATGAAAATAATTTATATAATGTTTTACTACTGTATCAATGATAAATATACTTAATGACCTCTTGGTCGATTTTCGGCCACGGCGGCCATTCTCGACGGAGATCACCCATCTGTGCGAGACATATGATTAGTTAATTAATAATTCAGCACATAATTATATCAACTATGTAAAATAAGCCAATTTTTACTTAATTTATAAAATAATTTAATTGTAAATCGAATTTATTTAATCGCACATTGGATTGACTGATTTTGAAGTTACATGGAATAATAATAAATAAGGATAAAATATTTGACTACAATACATCAACTCTCGACAGAATAGCTGAGAATAATTCGGGAATCTTTTACTGAGCTATGCTGTAAATTCGACAGAAATAAAAGGTTTTCCAATAGGAATGCGCGAACTTTGACAGCGTATAGCGGCCATCTTGGTAAAGCGATAGCTGTCAAATAAGGAATGAACACATATTTAGTCGTGACGTTCGAAAAAACAGGACGGCGCCACTTTCCATACAACACGGGAAATATTAAATGTATTGAACGTAAAGTTCGAGGGCTTCGTTTTCCTGCTGATGGCGAAATCAACTGGCAACCGTGTGATTCGTGTATGATTCGAGTGGCATCGGGTGATAAAACACTGCTCGACTACTTTCTATAGGTCTGTGTGTATATAGTCGAATAGAAAGAATCTTCTGGACTGAAAAAGTGACAAATTACGAAATATTAAATAGAGTGCAAGAAGAACGGCAAATTCTAAATATTATAGAGAGTAGATGAGGAAAAATGATCGGTGTTGAAGAAAGAGAAGGAGACCGAGACGTAAATATATGGACCAGGTGAAGGAAGTTGTAAAATTGGAGGCTTACAAGGAAGTCCAGGTGAAGCCTTACGATAGAGAAGGCTGGAAACTGCTACACCGACAAGTGCACAACACTTTAATTAGAGATGCTGACAAACCACAGTCAACTGCCGCCCTAAAGGCCAACATAAACGCGCCCTTCGTGAAACTGAGCCACATTAATGCCAAGATGTCGACAAAATGGATCATCAGAATGTCCTACCTACAGCGGACTCGCGGCAGCCATTTGACTTAAATTATATTCCACTAGCTGTGCCCCGCGGTTTTACCCGCGTCAAACTTTATAAATTATAGCCTCTGTTAATCCAGGGTGACAGCTAACTCCATACCAAATTTTATTCAAATCGCTCCTGACGTTTAGACGTGAAGAAGTAACAAACATACACACTCAGGCAGTCACAAACTTTCGCGTTTATAATATTATATATACCTACATAATGTCATCGAATATCCTTTATAATATAGCAACATTTGTGGCAACCTCACTTAAACAAATTGTTGTATTTTACATCAAAGTTCAAACGTTGTACAAGTAAATGAAAATCCCTTTATACCATGTCTTTGAATACGACAAACTATGTACCCTGAATAAACTCCAGTACACAGGTTAATCGACGATAGAGACCTAACAAGTAAAAAGCTGCAAAACTTGGATCATCGGCGTCAAGTTGCAAGCTTATCGGTTTTCTACAGGCTGTTTCATAGAGAATGCGCTCAAGACCTCCATTAACTTATCCCTCCATCTCCCTTTTTTCATCGGACTACAAGGCGTCGGGAGGCCCTCCACCGCTATGTCGTTGACATCCCATTATGCCGTACGAAGCGTTTTGCTTCCTCTTTCATCATACGCACGGCTAAGCTGTGGAACAGCCTCCCAAACGACGTGTTTCCAGACTCTTATAACACATGGGTTTATTCAAGGTTAGAGTAAACAGGCATCTTATGGGTACGCGCGGTCCACCTTCGACCACATCTTCACTTACCATCAGGTGAGATCGTGGTCAAGCGCAAACCCATTTTGCATAAAAAAAAGAAAGGTGAACACATTATAGGAAAAAGACGCTTGTAGCTATTAGCTAAACACCGGTTTGTAAGTTGCCCAACGCGATTAATTTCTGAGCGTCTCTGGTGCTTGGAAGGTCACATTAGGCTGTCGGTCCCGGTTGCAGTCGCTTGACAAGAGTCTCAAAGCCATATCGGGCCTTATAATGTATATATAATATAAGATATTATTATGATGATATATCCTAAGAACACAATGCTATCTATACATATAATAAAATCGTAGGAAAGTCTAAACTGTACATTGAATATTTTTTAAAAGGATACTTCGGCGTGATCTACATACGATATCGAAGCCAAAAATATAGTTTTCAGAATTTTTGTCAGTTTGTCTGTATGTATGTCCGGGCTAAAGTCAAAAAGTACTGCATGGATTTATTCCTAATGTTGCATGAATATTACTAAGAGGTCGGGTCAACATATAGACTACATATTATCACGCTATCATCTACGGGGAACTGTGATAATTTATAAAATTTAACGCGGGTAAAAGCGCGGGGCACAGCTAGTAATTTATAAATTTTAACGCGGCTAAAACAGTGGGGCACAGCTTGTTTAACATAAGAGTAAAAAATCTCGTGTATATGCCCCATTGAGTATGTTCCGCCGGAGCGTCTCAACTGGGCCGTGTTGAAACCGGTAGTAGAGACACCCGCTGAGTTTGTTTCGCTGGGTCTTCTCAGTTGGGGCGCATTGGATCCGGTGGTAGCTTTAAAGCGCTACCGTCGTTATAAACACAAGGCCCGTCATAATAATAATATTTAACTCGTACCTTAATATAGACAGAATCATTCAGACAATATGTAGTAAAAATATAGCTAAAATTTAAAATTTCGATAATTTAACCTACACATGATCCTTGACAATAACTTACTTTAAGCTAGCTACAATTATAAAATAAATCTTATTGTAATTTTTTTCCTACAATGTACCTAAATATCTATATGTACCTAGAAATCATTATAAATTAATTATATATTACTACAAACATGTTCTGACTATTTACCAGCGCTTTTTTAAAGTCTACGTGAATAAAAACCTTTTTTATTTATTTTATTTAAAATGATTTGCCGCGAACGACCCTTCGACAGATTTGCATGCAGTCTAGCACCGTTCACCGCTGGTTATTTTGGATTATCAAAACGTCGCTTCAAAAGGCTCGCTGCCTTAAAACTTGGTAATAATTTTTAATAACGTCTAACAATTGGCAGTACCTAGCGTCGTTCGAAGGCCATACGAATCCTAGCAATGAGTAATATGGGGCCAAGGCGAGTGGCACCAACCTATGTCGTAAGGTCAATCAGTTCTTGCACTTGTTTTTATTTAATTTACCGCAATAGAGAAATGGGGAGACTTTATCGAAGTTATACTTCTTTTGGCGCGATGGAGAAAAATGATGAGAGTGAATTTTTACGATGCGCGCGCACACCGACACCTAAATTTAACAGCATGAAGTTAGTTCTAGATGAGAGTGAATTTTTAGGATGCGCGCGCACACCGACACCTAAATTTAACAGCATGAAGTTAGTTCTAGGTGGTATGAAAATTGATAACTATGTTCAAGTTGTATATTCTAGTATTTTTATTTAAATAAAATCTTTTTGATTAATTTTAATATTTATCGTTAATCACGCATGCTTTTTAGTTATTTTTTTTCCATACGCCAAAGAAGTATAACTTCTAACGCGTGTACATAAGTACACACAAGGATTTTTTTTATTTTTAAAAGCAAATATTTCTGTGGCCTATATACAAGTTGAACCAGTATTAACGTGTTCAGCCGCATAAATTGAGGTCCTAGTTTCAAATCCCGGGTCGGGCCAAAAGTGATTTTGGGACTTTTCTGTAAAAAGAAAAAATTCTCAGCATCACCCCGAAGTCTGGGAGTTGGCGGTATTATTTGCTTTTCGCGCCGGAGGTCGTGGGTTCGATTCCCACCCAGAACAAATATTTGTGTGCATGAACATGTCTGTTTGTCCTATGTCTGGATGTAATTATCTATATAAATATTTATTTACAAAAGAAAAGTATTATATGTATATGTGGTATTACGAATTTTGCAAAAAGAAAATGGTTGTTTTTAATAATAACAATGTCCTCCTAGCCGAATTTTGGCCACGGCGGCCAGTCTCATCAGAAATTAGCCATCTGCGCGGGACATGTTATAGTGCACAAGTGTGTGCGCGAACACAGGAGCACTTCCTATTCCATCACTCTTATGATCCGATGGGACGCCTAGCGATACGACCAGAAAGAGGTCAGGTACAGGACCGACGGCTTTAGGTGCTCTCCGAGGCACGGGGGTATATTAATAATAATAATATCCTTGGACATTATTTACACACGGCCATCTAATCCCAAACTAAACAGAGCTTGTACTATGGAAACCAGATAACTTACATACCTACTGCCTTTCTTTAGTAAATACATAGTTATATAGATAATTACACCCAGACTCAGGACAAACAGACATGTTCATGCACACAAATATCTGTCCTGGGTGGTAATCGAACCCACGACCTCCAGCGTGAAAAGCACGCATTTGCCAACCACGCTAACAGGCCGTCATCCGCTCAAGATCAGAGAGGCTGTCAAACACAACAGTGAATACAATCTGTAATGGTGTTGGCAAGGGAATAATTTTGATCTACCGTTGCGTATTGTTCGTTGCGGATTGCTCCGCATTCAGACGCTCTGCTCTTAGCGTCTGAATGCGGATTGCTAAAGGGTGCAGGTTCGACACCCGCCGTAAGATAAAAAAAAAGGTCTAATTTTGGCCGTTCACCCAATAAATAAAAATAAATAATAAAATAAATATAAATAATAAAATAAAAAAGGTTTTTATTCACGTAGACTTTAAAAAAGTGCTTGTAAATAGTCAGAACATATTCGTAGTAATATATAATTAATTTATAATTATTTTTATTATTTAGGTACATATAGATATTTAGGTACACGGATTGTAGGAAATAATTTACAATAACATTTATTTTATAACAGTAACGATATTTAGCTAACTTAAATTAAATTATTGTCAAGGATCATGTGTAGGTTTATTGCTTGCTATATTTTTACTACATATTGTCGAATGGTTCTGTCTATATTAAGGTACGAATTAAATGTTATCATTATGGCGGACCTTGTGTTTATAACGACGGTCGCGCTTTAATGCTACCACCGGATCCAATGCGCCCCACCACCTAATCGAAAACAAAGCCTATAAATTCTCTATATCCAGCTAAGCGCCTTAACCAAAACCCAATTCGCAATAAAGAAACAGCCTTCAAACCACAAGGCCACTTAAAGCTTAAATCAACAGAAAGCCATCTACAGAACCGTATCACAATTCAAGGTACTGCCATCAAATACAAATAAATTTATTATAAATGTGCATCGTTAACTTTTTGGCAACCCCGTCAACTTTAACTTTGTTTACGTAAAGTAACACCACATCTCTTCAAGGTGGACCATAAATAACTAAATATATATCTTGGGATTACTAACACACAGTCATCTGGGGCTCTACCGGCTAAGTCACCGAACATCGTTTTCGGGATGGCGTTCAAATAAATAAAGGTTAAAATTATTTAATCAATCGTTAAATCGGCTTCCATGTCCACATGTGAAGTCATAAATGGTCCGGAATCGATTGTCAACGTTGAAGCCGTTCAACGATTGAAACTTTATTTATTTGAATGCCATTCACGAAAACAATGTTCAGCGACTTAGCCGGTAGAGCCCCAGATCCCAAAGTAGACAGAGCCAGTACTATGGCAACTAGACAACTGATAAACATACTCAAATATTTCTAATTTATTATTTATTTATCGTGTGGGCAGTGGTTACCCTAGTGTCAGAGTTGTTCAAGCCGCCCATTAGGCCTCTGACATGGCTTAACGACTGTTGCCTAATGGCACAACCGGGACCAACAGCTTAACGTGCCCTCCGAAGCACGGAGACGCTCGGAAATTAAACCACTTACGCGGTTGGACTGACCGCGAGCCTAGTTGCTTGACCTCGCCAATCACTTACGGACCGATGAGAGCATCTAGCTAATACATACGTAATATTTCTAATAAATACATATTATAGAATGAGATTCATTTGTCTAGCAGCCCTACCAGTATGGATCCAACTAATAGACCAACAATCTGTAATCATATGTATTTGTATGTTTTCAGACAAAACATAACGCACTATTTTGTATGTATGACCTCTTTATATACCTATGTTTCACAAATAAAATTTCTGATTCTGATCCAAGCCTGAAGTTGACGACATATAAGGAGCATAATTTACATATGAAACTAAACAACTTGTACCTATAAAATACATAAAAACAACATTAACTTTCTATCAATTTTTCCATACAAAAATGACGATTAGTCGGACGATTTGGATTGGGAAGAAAATATTTTGTACCACGAAGTAGTTTTCTTATCTTGTCATATTATAGTAGAATTTGACTGCCTCGTTGGTCTAACGGAAGCGTGTTCTCCTGCAAAGAACGAGGTCCTGGGTTCAAATTCAGGGTCGGGACAAAAGTGATTTTGGGACTTTTCTGTGAAAATAAAAATTTCTCAGAATCAGCTCGAAGTCTGTGAGTTGGAGGTATTATACCCCCGTGCCTCGGAGAGTACGTAAAGGTCCTGTGCTTGACCTCTTTCCGGAGGTGTTGCTAGGTGTCCCATCGGATCATGAGAGTGATGGAATAGAAAGTGCTCCTGTTTTTGCGCACACACTTGTGCACTATATACGTCCCGCGCAGATGGCTAGACTGCAGTGTTTTTCAACCTGTGGGTCGCGACCCCCCGGGGTAATATTTTATATTATTATTTATCGTTATTCAATATGTGTCACAATCACAAAATAAAAGAAACATGGAAAAAAAGCGGGTAAAAAACGTGTAGGGGGGTCGCGTGATGTAAAAGGTTGAAAAACACTGGGCAAAGGATCTCTATTGAGACTGGCCGCCGTGGCCAAAATTCGGCTAGGAGGACATTATTATTATATTATAGTATCTTAGGCAGTGGTTACCCTAGTGTCAGTGTTCCGCCCATTAGGCCTCAGAAATGGCTTAACGACTGTTGCCTAATGGCTACTACCGCGACAGAGCTTAACGTGCCCTCCGAAGCACAGAAACGCTACAGAAATTAAACCACTTTGGCGATCACGCATCTATGGACTGACCGCGAGCCTCGTTGCTTAATCTCGCCAATCTTACGGTGAGAGCATCCTAGAGGTTTGTAATTTTGTAAGACAACACCCGAACACATTTAAATAAGCAAAAGACGTTACTAAGAGAAATAACATCAGAAATCCAAATAGATTAGTACTGGACTTAATACCCAGAACAAGCCGGCTACAGAAAAATAGTTTTTCGATGTGCGTTAAAATTTTAATAAAATTCCAGAATCATTCAAAACATTGCCGCTATATAAATTTAATCTAGTTTAAAAAAAATGGCTGATAGAAAATGCGTTTTATTCGGTGCAAGAGTTGTTGAATCATAACTGTAGAAACATTTATCAGAAGTAATCCATACACAGATTACCGATTGTGATTTTGTTTGTGAATGAACTAGATGCTTTTACATTTTAAAGTTTGTTGATATTTGCATGCTGTTTTTATAGTTAAATGGGCTTGTTCTCCTGTAATGTTATACACCACATTATGTATCACCCTGTTTAAAGCAAATAAACCATTTGAATTTGAGCCTTTGGCTATGAACTTTTATCTTAAAGCCTGCAGATACTGCGGCTGTACTTTTACTGATGGATTGTTTGAATATATGCCTACGTCCACTTTATACTTCACACTTATCACCAAACAGTTCGTCTACTTACACGCAATGAAACCTATTCGTCGTGTACGGTTTTAGGGGAACATCTTCCCACATACACAGAGGCTTTTGCATAAGATATTTTTTTTAGTTTCTTTTAATTTTATTTTAATAGATATGAAGGTGATCAATTAGATACTCTCATCGATCCGTATGTGATCGGCGAGGTTAAGCAACTAGGCTCGCGTCCATAAATGGGTGACCACGTAAGGCGTTTAATTTCTGAGCGTCTCCATGTTTCGGAGAGTACTTTAAGTTGTCAGTCCTTAAGCCATATCAGAGGCCTACATGTTCTGACTATTTACAAGCGCTTTTTTAAAGTCTTACGTGAATAAAAACCTTTTTTTTGTTTACTGGGCGGCTAGAACAACTCTGACACTAGGGTAACCACTGCGCATATGATTAGTAAGTAAGTATTATTATTATTGAAATTTTGTAATATTTTATTTAGTTAGTTGTAATTCTTTAGCTTTATATTGATTTGCTATTCTTTAGCTATATATTGATTATGACTTAGGCACTGATATGTCTGTTGCAATTAGTCAAAACCTGTTATTGGCTCACTGTTGCTTAGTTTATATTTAATTTTATGTTTAATAGCTGCTGGTTTTCCTAAGTAAATAAATAAATAAATTAGTTTGTCTATGTTGCCATACTTTTTTTTAAAGACAACGCCCGCATTACGGTATTTTATCCCTGTGTCGCGGGGTACTTTACAAACATATAATAGACGGACACAATTTACATCCAGACTCAGAACAACTGTTTATGGGCCACACAAATAGTTGTCCGGCGCGGGATTCGAACCCGCGACACTAAGCGGCGAGGCAACTGTCTAAGCCGCCGCGCCACACGTGCAGTCTAACGCCATATTTAAAGTAACAAAACTAGAAAAGTCCACCACTTTCACAACACATACATCCCTTACATTTCTCACGGTTCACTCCGAACGCCACTTTACATGTGCCAGAGTACATTGACAATTGAGGTCAAGGAACGCAATTACAAATTAGATTATTGACTCGAGTGTTCTAGCAAAGTTGCGATCTGTGCGCCTCGAGTTATGGTAATTGCGACGCTTTTGTGCGCGACTGTACCACTAGCCTTGGATTCCGCACGATTGTTGCCCTGAGAGATGAGGATTATACTGCAAGATTTTGAGTCATTTGTAATTTATTTATTGCTGAGAACGGCAAGCGGACTTAATATACTGCATTCGGTGAAGGTTACATGGCGCTTTAAAAAAAACGGTGTTTACCTCGGGAATTGCTTATTGTGACCTGCATTTCATCTATTAGTCCGGTCAGTTTAGACATCCAAGGTTATAATAATTCCCATTAGGCTGAAAATTGGTAGGATCGTTCATTACACTATTATAAAGGACATGTAAAAAGTCCTCATCGATCCGGGAAGTGGAAAATAAAATACTCAGGTTCAAAGGTTTACACCCCTTTTATCATTTTCAACCCTTGCCAATATCTATAGTCATTCAATAACTCCAAATAAAACAGAATCACAACAGATCAGTGGAATAAGCCTACAGGGCCACATTAAAAAAACGCGCTAAGTACACTACCTCAAAGATGGCGTGGAAACGTGTGCATATTATGACGATTACAACTCTTTCAACTTTTTGAATCGTTATATCTAAAAAAACGGTGGCTCTTAGGAAAAAAAGTAATGAGACATTTTTATAGACAATTATCTAATCTACAATTTTGTCTGAGCTAATTTAATGATAAAACTTACCGTTTTGCTGAAAATCGCGAAGAACCCATTTTTGTGACCTTTTATTTTATTTATTTTTTTATTTTAAACCTTTATGCACATGAATGTACACCGCCTTGTGACCTTTGACGCCGAGAATTTTTTTTTGCACATGCCGGGTCGATGAGGACTTTTCACATTTCCTTGATAATAGTGTAATGAGCGATCCTACCAATTTTCAGGCTAATGGGAACTATTGTAACCTTACCCCTATTTTTTAGTCCAATTTGACCGGACTAGAAATTGCCAAGGACGCGTTTTTTATCAGTGCATATTGTTCAAAATACAAATTATTTAGAATTAGATATTTTGTGACCGATAATAGGAAACAACATTAATATTGTCATATGACCGAGGTACAACTTTGAATAATGTATATAATAATTCTTCTATTATATTCTATTCTTCTATTATATTGTATACCTCATTAAAACATCAATATGCGCTAGCTAAACAGCAGCACATTAAATTCAGGTCCTTAAGAAATATTTAAGCTTTTGCCGCCAAACCTGCCAATAGTTTTGTTTTTGTGGAACAAACCATACACCTCAATTTTACAAGGGTTTTTAATACGGTTGTAAAATAATATAGCTCTTCAAAACGTTATTTTGTTTTATCAAACTACAATTATAGTGCCCTCGAGGAGCAAGAATAAATTCATACAACAACCTTGTTATATACATACGTAATTTTTTTTTGTATAAAGTACGTCATTATCTATCTATATAATAAAATCGTAGGAAAGTTAAAACTGTACGTTGAATATTTTTTTAAAGGATACTTGGGGCGAGATCTACAGTCGATATCGAAGCCAAAATATATGTAGTTTTTAGAATTTTTGTCTCTATGTATGTCCGGGCTAAACTCAAAAAGTACTGCATGGATTTACTTCAAATTTTGCATGAATTACTAAGAAGTCGGATCAACATATAGGTAACATATTATCACGCTATCACCTACGGAAGAGGGGCTGTGATAATTTATAAAATTTAACACGGGTAAAACGGCGGGGCACACCTAGTATAAAATATGTTGAAAAGAAAAATAGATATTAATGTCTCGGGTAAAAGGTTTTTTTAAGACGACGGTTATTAAATGTACGAAATCCTTCCTGCTCGATGATAACACTTTAGTGCAATATTGGTTACCTTCGAATTTCATATTATTATAGTCACTTTTTAAGAATTAAGTTACGAAATATGATAAATTAATTTTACCTACATCTTGTGTGTGGGTCAAAGTTTATCATTTAGAAGAAAGATTTGGATTTTTATTAAAAAGACAATGTTTATATCCAAATTACACCACGTTTAAAACATATCTCTCAACCAATGACGTATGGAATGACAACACGTATCTTTGACGAGAATTAATAAATCCAAAGTTATTGAATCATTGAATTGTGATGTAAACATTTCGATTGTCATGAAAATCCCCTATTCTTTTTTCAAGTACCGAAGAAAACTGATGAAAACAATGAAGTAATCAATTTAAAATAAATTCGTTTCCAAGAAAAGCAATGAAAACTAACATAATAACACTTACCATATCTAAATTATTGAACAGCATACTCATATTGTTCATACCGTCTACCTTCGGCGCTATTGGTCGTGGAGCATTCATCATAGGGTTCAATATTGACTTCATTCTCCTCCCTCTCCTCGGAGTAATATCAGGATTCCTTTGCCTATAATCCGCTATTATTGATTTAACATCTTTAGTAGGACCTTGTCTTCCCATAGGTAAGCCAAAGCCAGGTAGCTGCCCATTCATGTCTCTAGGAAAACCTTGAAGAGGTCCAGGCATCATTAGCTGCTGGGGGAATACTGGTTTCGGCATTGACTGTATATGCGCGGCTTTGTCATAAGGAGGTGGAAGTCCTGCCATAGGGTTGAAATGGGATGTGATTGGCATTATTGGTGTTTGCATCATTGGATTGATGGTGGAGCCTGGGCCTTTAAGTGCGAGCCCTGAGATTTCATCACTTTTATCTATGGCTAGATTCTTTGCTTGGTTTAGGTAGTCAAATGGATCTGTTCTTTCGGAGCCATTGATGTCTGGTGACTTTTCAAAGGATAGGACTTGTTTCCGCCTTAATAATCGTAAGAGAATTTCTTCTTTTACTTTTTTTAGGTGTAAGATGTTGTTCCATTCGTGTTCTTTCTTTTGTGCTAGTTCTCTTAGTGTCTGTATCTCCGATAGGAGTTGTTCCGTGTGCCTCTGTATCTCGTCGACGCTGTTTTTGGTAGCGGTGTGTATGTAATCGTTGATCATTGTGTCGTGTTGAGGGAAAGTTTTCTCAACTTCTTGACACAGCTTCTTCAACGGGGATTCCGTTTCTACTTCTTCGCTCGATCGTCTTTTCGTTCCTTGGTCCTCCTAAAATTGTAAAAAAAGTATAAGTATACACACAAAGTCTATAAGAATAATACTATTGGAGTAGAGAGAGAATTAATAGTAATAATCCTATTGGAGTTATTAACGCTCCATACTAGGACCATTCATATGACAGACTTGGCTAAGAGCTAAAGTTTCGTCAGTTACCCCAAAAGAGGGCACTGGACGGTAGTTCACATACAAAAAAGCCGGTTCAAATCCGGTTAGATGTTTTAACTGAAAGCTGTTTGAATAGGGACTGAGATATTCAATAATTTGTATAAACAATATTTACATAGGGTGAAGACCTAACATAAACAGTACAAAACATATTTTGCCAACCCGACGCCATGCACATATAACATAGTATATTTTATTGTATGATAATAATTATAACCAAATAATGTAAATTTTTTTTAAATTATTGATTGATTTTCAAAGAAACATTATTTTAATGTTATATTAACCCTTAATCGGATAATGGCGGGCAATGGTATAATAGTACCCACATCATTTTATACTCTAATATGTTGTTATAATAGCAAAAGCAATGAATTATTAATAATATAGTTAATTAACTATGCGACCGATTGATTTTCGAGAAAATACATACATCTGTTTTCGGGGCCAAAGCGGAAGGAGACACATCGAGGTATTGTTTAATTTTCTAAAAATGGTGTAAATTCGAGTTGTTATGTGTAAATATGGATATATGGATGGTGGATTTTTACACTTCTAATCTAAATAATCTACAACATAATAGTTATACATATAGCTCATGGAAAGCGTGACGTGATGATAAAGCGAGTTTTCCGCTTTATGTACACTCAAAAAGTACATATACATATAGAAATACACAGTATACATAAAGGTCATAGGAAGCGTTACGTGATTACACGAATATCACGTTTTTTGTTCACCACAAGAGGACACATACTTATACACAGTAAACATATAGCTCATGGGAAGAGTGACGTGAGGATGACGCGAGTTTCACGCTTTTTGTTCACCCCAATAGTATACATATATACTCAGTATGTATGTATACTACTCTGTCAAGAAAGTACCGGGAAAAGATCAATAATATACAAAATGTTTGTTATTCATCAAAATTTATTTTATCACCTTCAAAGTATGCTCCTTCAGAAACGATACACTTACGCCAACAGATAATCCATTCATCAAAACATTTTTTAAACGCTGCTTTCGGAATTGAGTTTAGTTCTCGCCGCGAATTCTCCTTTATGTCTTCTACCGATTGAAAACGGGTACCACGAAGTGGTAATTTGAGTTTAGGAAAACGGAGTTTAGACCACAGCTGGAGCCATATCTGGTGAATATGGTGGTTGCTGGATGGTATTTGTTGAGTGTTTGGTCAAAAATTCATTCACAATGATGGCCTTGTGCGAAGGCGCAATATCGTGGTGCAAAATCCAAGAATTTTGCACTCTTAAACGCCGCATAACGCTCAAATAATATTCTTTATTCACCGTTCGACCTTCCGGTAAGAATTCAGAGTGCACAACACCGCGATAGTCAAAGAAAACAGTCAACATGACTTTGACTTTTGTAGCGCCATATACACACAATTTCGTTTAAAAATTCTAATTTAGGCGCGCCCTATTGTCCTGCCATCTGTTTAACTCCAGCATTTGAAGAGTCACCACTCTGCTAACTTGGAAGAAAGATGAGTTACATTTATCTTCATCATCATCATCTCAGCCAAACTACGTCCACAGCTGGACAAAAGCCTCCCCAAAAATGGGGGATATGTCATAATCGCCACGCTTGGCAGACGGTTTGGCGATCGCAGTTTGATGGTCATAGTTCACAGAAAAACGCTGCTGCCCGTTCTGTGATAGGTATCCCCTCGGACGATTTCTACACCCCCACGGGATTTGATGGGGTGAATTTATCTTAATTCTTCTTTGTGTGATGAGCACTACTATTTGTGCTGCGTCGGGGTGTAATTTATCTATACATATAATAAAATCGTAGGAAAGTCAAAACTGTACATTGAATATTTTTTTTAATGATATCTGGGACATGATCTACAATCGATATCGAAGTCAAAAATATAGTTTTTAGAATTTTTGTCTGTTTGTCTGTATGTATGTCCGGGCTAATCTCAAAAAGTACTGCATGGATTTACTTCAAATTTTGCATGAATATTACTAAGAGGGTCAACGTATAGGCTACATATTATCACGCTATCACCTACGGGGAGGAGCTGTGATGATTTATATAGTTTAACGCGGGTAAAACCGCGGGGCACAGCTAGTATATAATATGTGTGTATGTTTAGAAATATATAAGTATGTTTACCAGTTGTCTGGTTGCCATAATACAGGCTCTGCCTAATTTAATAATAATATAGATAAATGTAGTAGTTTCATACTAGCCGGCACTACAGGAAAGAGTTCTAGTGCATGATCGACGGGCTGATGGCATGCTTTCAGAGGCATGAGTATATTCCACAGCCAACTAGCAGACTCCGAGCGGATTATTTTTATTGTTTAACAGAATTTTCCCAAAATCACTCATTGGCCCGACCAGGTATTTGAATCAAAGACATGAGGTCCTGTGTGCTCTAGTACAAAAAAAAACGAGAAGGCTTAAGATTACACTACAAAACTTCTTTAACTCCATGCTACAGTGACCGCTTAAGTTTCCTGTTGAAAGCGACCATAGGCTGCAGTGACCGGTTATTTAACAAAGACAAAAACAAACTATACAATTTTCACATACGAAATCTCGCTCTCTCTCACTCTTTATTAGTTCACTAACTTATATTAAAAGAAAGAAAGAAAAAGATTTATTCAAAAACATTGCACAGACAACAAAAATATAAAATAACAATCAAAACGAAAGTTAAAATAAAAAGAAAAACAAAGGCACTTGTGGTCCGTGCAAGTCTGACATGGCACCACCTCAGCATTTGCTAGAACATTTTTTTGTTCTAGCGCTGGTAAAATAGTATATCTCCTCCTCAACTTCCGTTCGCCTCGCCCGTACACACTTTTCGTAACGGATTCACCAGCTTATTTTTTTACGTTATTCTAAGATCTAATCTTTATTAGGACTGACCATTTTGTAATTAGCAATTAAGAGAAGAAGCGAGTCAACCCCAACAGAAGTATTAATATAACTTACTAATAACTTACTTATAAAATGAATTGAATTGTGAACCCCAAGTTAAGTCAGGCTAAAAGTTTTACTTAAATAAACCGGCCAAGTGCGAATCGGACTCGCGCACGAAGGGTTCCGTACCATCACACTAATATTATAAAGACGTAAGTTTGTGAGTGTGTATGTTTGTTACTTCTTCACGTTTAAACGGCTCGAGCGATTTCAATCAATTTGGTATGAAGTTAGCGGACACCCTGGATTAACACATAGGCGTTTAACGCGGGTAAAACCGCGGGGCACTTCTAGTTATCTATAAAAACGAGAAATAATTCACGTTTGTTGTATCGGAGCCCCCTTAAATATTTATTTTATTTTGTTTTTTAGTATTTCTTGTTATAGCGGCAACAGAAATACATCACCTGTGAAAATGTCAACTGTCTAACTATCACGGTTCATGAGATACAGCCTGGTGACGCACAGACAGACAGCGATGCGATTTACAGGTGTGTAATGGATAAATATTTTAAAAAACCCCATGTACAAATATCAATAATAATACTTAGGTAAACCGCATATTGTAATGTTTTATATGTAAAAAAACTTCTTAACTTAAAAAAAAACTCTGTGATTTATATACTTTATTTTACTTATATACATTATTTTAAATTTACAAAAAATCTACGAGAATAAGACTGTGATTACTTGAAAAGTTATTTACAAATATGTAAAATACAAAGATATCTTATATTTACAAATTTAATTAAGTTGCTGCCTGTAAAACCAATCTTCACAAATTCAGTTGCTACGGCATACAATTTAGATTTAGATTTACTTACATTATTATATCAGTGTTTCTTTCTTTTAAAATGTGATATAAACATTCAAAATTAATATATAGTATGCATTTTTATGTATACCTACGGTCTTGAAGATTTGTCAAATTAGAAAAATGTAACTGGAATATGTGTTTTTATTTGTTACATAACGTTGTGATCTTTTATATTTTTGATTAATAACATTGATTTATGTTGTAGTGTTTTATTTTTAATAAGGTGTGTCACTTTTGTGCACGAGTGTATTTTAACTTTTTATACGAAGACATGTGAATGAGGTCCAACAGAACTCGTTGCTTAATAGAGGGTCTAATAGGTAATCAAGTATAGACAACATCCAAGTTTAAAGGTCCAAACGGTAGAAAGGGGTCCAAAGGGTCATCTTTTTAGACGAGGTCCAAACTAGGAGGTCCTACGGGTACGTAGCCTAGTAATAGTGTCCCGTTTTACCCTTTAGGTACGGAAACCTAAAAATTGGAAAGGATAAGCTACCGCTATACCTAGGAGGCATTCAAAATAGAGCCACAAGTGTTGTTCATGAAAATTGCGTTGATCAATATTCTCTGTACTTAAACTCCAACGGTGCCAAGGCTGGGAAAAATACTACCTACATCTATATTATCTATATTGACGGTCACCGTAGCCTAGTTGGTAGTGCTCCTGCCTACGAAGCTGGTGGTCCTGGGTTCGAATCCTGGTAAGTGCAAATATTTGTGTGATGAGCACGAATATTTGTTTCTGAGTCATGGATGTTTTCTATGTATAGTATTTATCTATCTATATAAGTATGTATATCGTCGCCTGGTACCCATAGTACAAGCTTTGCTTAGTTTGGGGCTAGGGTGATCTGTGTGACATTGTCCCTAAATATTATTATTATATGAATGCTCTAGCAACATTATTTAGGTCATTCGAAGGCTCAACCGTGTGGCGCAGCGGTTAGACGGTCAAGCCTAGCCACATCGTGTCCCGTGTTGGATTCCCGCGCAAGGCAACTATTTGAGCGATCTATAAGTATTTGTTGAGGCCTTTCACGTCCCAGTCGTGGAATTCCACCCAGGAGCTCTACCGGCGAGATCGCCGAACATCGTTTTCGTGAATGGCGTTCAAATAAATAAAGGTTAAAAATGACTTAATCATATCAGCCGAAAGACGTCCACTGCTGGACAAAGGCCTCCCCCAAGGAACTCCACAATAGCCGGTCCTGCGCTGCCCGCATCCAGCGGCTTCCCGCGACCCGCACAAGATCGTCGGTCCACCGTGTAGGAGGCCTGTCCACGCTGCGTCTTCCGCCGTTCGTGGTCGCCACTCGAGAACCTTTCTCTGCCCTAACGGCCGTCAGTTCTACGAACTATGTGCCCCGCCCACTGCCACTTCAGTTTGGCAATTCTTTGGGCTATGTCGGCTACTTTGGTTCGCCTACGGATCTCAGCATTTCTGATTCGATCTCGCAGGGAAACTCCAAGCATAGCCCTTTCCATTGGTCTTTGGGTGACCTTGAGCCGCCTGATAAGGCGAAGGCGACTTAATCAAATGTTAAATCCCACACATTAGTGCACCCACTGAGTTTGTTTCGCTGGCTCTTTTCAGTTGGGGCGCATTGGATCCGGTGGTGGCATTAAAACGCGACCGTCGCACAGTGGTTCGTGTAGAACAAGCTAGCTGGACAATATTATTTGTTTCGATTTTTATTTATAAATGAGGTTATTAAGCAAAGATATAAGGGTCATAATACTATTTGAGGTCCATTGGTCGTTTGAGCAGGTATAGTGAAATAAAAACACAATATTTTTTTAAACAATTTTATAAATAAATTTAACTATAAATGTAACTATAAAATCTAATATCAGATACATAAAATACCTACTTAAAAACTAAATCGATCACTCATCATCACTATCATCAGATGAATCATCCATTGAATAGTCATGATCATGAGTGGCAGAACTATGAAAACTAGAAACTATATTAACATTTTGTTCCTTAAAGCTAGGTTGAACTAATAAATCTAGGACTTCGATAGGGAATGAACCTATTTTCTTCCGGGGAATTTCTCTTAAACCATTTATTACAGGGTCAGATGTTATCAATAACATATTAAGTAAATCTCTATTCGTAGCTATTCTTTGCACAGCTGCTATTTCTTGCACAGCTGCTCCACTTTTCAGCCAATTTTGAAGAATATTTTGAGATGATGACCTTGACGTCTCTCAGGGACTGCTCCGTAACACCATCAAAGTCATGTCTCAAAGATATAAACCGAAAGAGCTCCACGTTTCGCGTTTCCTTCGGGTGTTTTAGCCATTCTTCAAAAAAGTCCATTTTTGAGACGGTGAAAACTGTTTAAAGAAAAAAAAAGAAAAAAATTAGTTGTGCAAATAATTCGCAATATTTTTTTCTACTAATTACTACTAGATACTTGTGAGAATCATATAAAATAGATTTTACAGAGTGGACATGAGTGGACATGTAATATTTTGACTATTGAATTCAAAAATATGGGTGAAAAAGTCCACTTTTATCGAAACATTTAATTTAATAAAATTAAATAATGAAGATCCTGTGATAAAAATTAACTAAAACAAAACTACTTACCCTTATGTACACAATCCATCACAAAAACACTATCACAAATTTCTTTTAGTGACTTAAAATAATGTTAACAATATGGTGTAAAAATGCAAATGAATGCACTTTGAATTATCAACACTTTATATACTTACCTTAATGACGGGCCTAATGAGGGTAATTACGAAAATTAATAGATGTATTCCTTAATGTATAGGGCTAATGAGTTCATCTTAATAATTAACTATTAGGAATTGAAGAGTTGTTTTTGTCCAGCTAGTTTGTTCTACGCGAATCACAGTGCGTCGTTATAAACACATGGTCCGCCATAATAATAACATTTAATTCGTACCTGTCACCTGTCGATAGTTGTGCCTCAGATCCCAGAGCACGACTAACCCAACACTTCACCGACGACATCCCGGACGTCAGCCTGTGCGAGATTAGAATGGCTCTCGAACAGCTTAAGAACAACAAGGCGCCTGGTGATGATGGAATTACGGCAGAGCTTCTGAAGGCGGGTGGTACACCAATCCTACGGGCCCTTCAGAAGTTATTTAACTCCGTCATACTAGAAGGTCAAACGCCAAAAGCATGGCACAGGGGTGTGGTGGTGCTCTTCTTCAAAAAGGGCGATAAAACCCTCTTGAAGAATTACAGACCCATCACACTGCTGAGCCATGTTTACAAGTTGTTTTCGAGGGTCATTACGAATCGTCTCGCACGCAGGTTTGACGACTTCCAGCCTCCCGAACAAGCCGGTTTCCGTAAAGGCTTTAGTACCATAGACCACATACATACGCTGCGGCAGGTTATACAGAAGACCGAAGAGTATAACCAGCCATTATGCTTAGCGTTTGTGGACTATGAGAAAGCCTTCGATTCGATCGAATCTTGGGCCGTACTGAGGTCTCTCCAAAGGTGCCAAATCGACTACCGGTATATCGAGGTGTTAAAGTGTTTGTACGAAAACGCCACTATGTCAGTGCGACTCCAGGACCAGAACTCGAAACCTATCCACTTGCAGCGAGGTGTGAGACAGGGAGATGTTATATCTCCGAAACTGTTCACCGCTGCATTGGAAGATGTCTTCAAGCTTCTGGACTGGAAAGGCTTTGGCATCAATGTCAATGGCGAGTACATCACCCACCTTCGATTTGCCGACGATATAGTAGTCATGGCTGAGACCCTTGACGACCTCGGTACAATGCTCGATGGCCTCAGCAGAGTCTCTCAACAAGTGGGTCTGAAAATGAACATGGATAAGACGAAAATTATGTCAAACATCCATGTTGCACCCACTCTAGTTAAGGTTGGAGACTCTGCACTCGAAGTTGTAGAGAACTATATTTACCTAGGACAGACCATCCAACTAGGTAGGTCCAACTTCGAGAAGGAGGTCAATCGTAGAATCCAACTCGGCTGGGCAGCGTTCGGGAAGCTACGTAATATCTTCTCGTCCCAAATACCGCAGTGTCTCAAGTCGAAAGTCTTCGACCAGTGTGTGTTGCCAGTGATGACTTACGGAACAGAGACGTGGTCGCTAACTATGGGCCTTATCAGGCGGCTCAAGGTCACCCAAAGAGCAATGGAAAGGGCTATGCTTGGAGTTTCCCTGCGAGATCGAATCAGAAATGATGAGATCCGCAGGCGAACCAAAGTCACCGACATAGCCCTAAGAATTGCCAAGCTGAAGTGGCAGTGGGCAGGGCACATAGCTCGTAGAGCCGACGGCCGCTGGGGCAGAAAGGTTCTCGAGTGGCGACCACGAACCGGAAGACGCAGCGTGGGCAGGCCCCCTACAAGATGGACCGATGATCTTGTGCGGGTCGCTGGAAAACGCTGGATGCGGATAGCGCAAGACCGGCAATTGTGGAGATCTTTGAGGGAGGCCTTTGTCCAGCAGTGGACGTCTTTCGGCTGATATGAATTCGTACCTTTATATAGACAGAACCATTCGACAATATTTAGTTAAAAATAAAGGCTAAAATTTAAAATTTTGATAATTAAACCTACACATGATCCTTGACAATAACTTAATTTAAGTTAGTTAAATATTGTTACTGTTATAAAATAAATCTTATTGTTAATTATTTCCTGCAATCCGTGTACCTAAATGTCTATATGTACCTAGAAATAATTATAAATTAATTATATGTTACTACGAGCATGTTCTGACTATTTACACACGCTTTTTTAAAGTTTACGTGAATAAACCTTTTTTATTTTATTATTTATGTCCTGCGCAGTTAGCTATTCCGTATTGAGACTGGCCGCCGTGGCCGAAATGCGGCCGGGAGGACCCACTACCAGTTAGATACAAATGGACTAAAGTCCAACGGAATTGCAACGTCCTATGGCCGACCCCGTCCTTTCTGTAACACACCTGAATCAACCAACACTTTGCAACGCTCAGTGAAACTCAAAAATAACCTTATTGTTCAGTTTTGCGAGCCAATGCTTGAGCAACATAACCTTGATAAAGATCAAGTGTCAAAGAAGGTCACATTGCAACGAGTTTTTATACAAAATTGGATGTTGAACGGTTTTAATTTAATAATAATAATGATACTGCTCTGCTGTGTGGTGACGGCGACAAATATCAGAATCAGAATATCATCACCCCATCTCATCCCGTGGGGGGCGTAGAAGTCGACCCGAGGGAATATCTACCTGAGGAAGGGCAGCAGCTTCCTTCTGATTACTATGACTATCTTACTGCGATCGCCAACCCGCCTGCCAAGCGTGGCGATTATGGCATATCCCCTCAAGACGATTCTTGAGGGAGGCTTGTCCAGCAGTGGACTTATTTAGCTGTAATGATGAATGATACTGCTGCTGGCCGAACTTTGTTTACAGTGGCTAATCACAATAGAGAGTAGCCAACGCGGCAACGTAGCACATTCCATACAGGACATTGCTGGCTATTCTGTGTGTTACCAACCACCAAACTAATTTACATATAATTCTATATACATACATAGACTCACGCCTTTTTCCCAGAGGGGTAAGCAGAGACAACGCACTTCCATTTTTCCTCCTAGCCAAATTTCGGTCACGGCGGCCACTCTCAATGGAGACGAGCCACCTGCGCAGGACATATTACAGTGCACAAGTGTCTGCGCAAACACAAGGCGTCACCGTAGTCTAGTTGGTAGCTGGTGGTCCTGGGTTCGGATCCCGGTAAGTGCAAATATTTGTGTGATGAGCACGAATATTTGTTCTGAGTCATGGATGTTTTCTATGTATATAAGTATTTATCTATCTATATTATAAGTATGTATATCGTCGCCTGGTACCCATAGTACAAGCTTTGCTTAGTTTAGGGCTAGGATGATCTGTGTGACATTGTCCCTATATATTATTATTCTATTCCATAACTCTCAGGATTCGATGGGACGACTAGCGACACGAACGAAGAGGTCAGGTACAGCACCGACAGGGTTACGTGCTCTCCGAGACACGAGGGTATAATACCGCCAACTCCCAGACTACGGGCTGATGCTGAGAAATTTTTCTTTTTTACAGAAAAGTCCCATAATCATCTTTTTTGGCCCGACCCGGGATTTGAACCCAGGACCTCGTTATCTGCAGGTGAACACGCTACCGCTAGACCAACGAGGCAGTCGAGTAATTACAATAGAGAGTAGCCAACGTAGCACATTCCACACAGGACATTGCTGGCTGTTCTGTGTATTACCAACCACCCTACCACCAAACCACCACCAAACATAGCAACCACCAAACTGCATGTGTGGCACAGCGGCTAAGATAGTCGCCTCGCCGCTTCATGTCACGGGTTCGCATCGCGTGCCGAACAACTATTTGTGTGACCCATAAATAGTTGTTCTGAGTCTGGGTGTAATTTGTATCCGTCTATTATATGTTTGTAAAGTACCCCGCGACACAGGGATTAGATTTCGTAGTGCGGGAGTTTTCTTAAAAAAAAAAAAAAAACGAGCCACGGGACGCCTGGCAGATGTGAAACATCGACATTATTTTGTAAAAGTAATATGCAGAAAAGAACATATTGTGATAGGAACTAAATATGTCATAATGATAAAATAAAATATTACGATTTTTTTCTAGATAACGATGACTATTTATTGAATAAACATTTATTTTCATTAAATACAAAAATTTACGAATTTATTTCAAATCGTGACTACGTCGCCACACCGTACACACTACTGTATATATATACCATCGTATAGCGTGGCGACGCGTCGCCACGCCAGAAATCGGTTTTACGTGCGGCTATAGATATTTCACATCAAAAAAGAAAACTAAATCAAATATCATTCCACCTTTGTCTAATATAGTAATAATCTCCTATCCGAATCTCGGCCACGGCTGCCACTCTCAATGGAGACTAACCACCTGCGCAGGACATATTACAGTGCACAAGCGTCTGCGCAAACACAAAGCGTTTTCTATTCCATAACTCTCAGGATTCTATGGGACGACTAGCGACACGACCGGAAAGAGGTCAGGTACAGGACCGACGGCTTTACGTACTCTCCGAGGCACGGGGGTATAATACCGCCAACTCCCAGACTTCGGGCTGATATTGAGAAATTGCCTTTTACAGAAAAATCCCAAAATCCCTTGTTGTCCCCACGAAGGAAGGAGGGAAGTTAAACTCAGGACCTATTTACTGCGGTTGAACACGTTACCGCTAGACCCACGCTGTCAACTACGACTACGACTCTGCCTATGCCACCACCAAACTAATTTAAATGCCATTGCATCTTGCTCCAATATAGCTTGTATGAAAAGAACAGGGCATACATAGAATTGTCAGACTATTAAAACTGCTTGTAATTATCTATTTATAAGTATGTATTCACAAAAGAAAATTAGTATATGTAGTATATTCGTTATCTGGTTTCCATTGGTCTGGTGCTTTTAGTATTTTAAACTATTATATTTATTTATCTCAAAAGAATTGCTTTTCATCATGATAAATCGCTAATCCTGATTATCCCAGTAAGGATTTCTAAATACCCAAACCATACTCTTTTTAAATAAATAAATAAAAAAGGTTTTTATTCACGTAGACTTTAAAAAAGCGCTTGTCAATAGTCAGAACATGTTTGTAGTAATATAGTTAAGTAGGTATACAAAATTATTTCTAGTTACATATAGATATTTCAGTATACGGATTGTTAAAACATTTATACCGATAATCTACTATATAAGTACATACATAAATAATAAAAACCGGTGAACTTGAGAACCTCCTCCTTTTGAAGTCGGTTAAAAATAAGTCGGGTTTTCCTTCCTGACGCGGCATCGGTGCGGCTCGGTAGAGCTCGGGCGCCTTACAGCGGCTTCGGGCGCCTGAGAGTTGTCCCGGCAGTCGTAAGCACGTCTAAGGACGCCGTAGCTGATTTTGGGTAGCCACAGAATAGTTTAGGCGGCAGAAACATTTATTTATTTATTTATTATTGAAACACATTTACAACACCTTTACAGAAAATTCCAAAGCGATATTGTAAGCTAAATATAACATAATAATTATATCTTAATATCTATTATTAGACCACTATATGGCACTGTTTACAATGCAACTTTGTGCAACTTCTGCAAATTTCGGCTGGCTACAGTTATATATATCTACTTCCATAGCTATAATATTAATGAGCCGTATGGCGCGCGACACAGGGGCAAACTTAAGTAGGTTCGTCCTCGGAACTGGCGGGCAGAGTGTGGAAGGGCGGCGGCGTTTACCCACGTAATCAGTAGGGGCGCACAGGCGCAACTCCTCCAGCACGGCTGGTGGTGTATCTGTCCGCGCAGCACACGCCACACGTACGTCACCAGCGAGAGGTCGCGCCGCACGCTCAGGCGCACGTACCCGACCATTCCGAGCACAAACAAACTTGGGTACATTAGCGGGTACAGGGGGTACACGCCATATTCCTTGAGGTATAAAAATCGAGTAAATTTGTTTTGAATTTTCTCCACCATGAGGCTATATTTAACCTCATGGGGATTCCAAATCATAGCTGTCGACTCAAGGTGACTTCTAACGAGCGCATTGTATAAAACCTTAACACTTAACATGTTATTGAAGTCCTTACAATTTCTTAATATAAATCCTAAATTTCGAAATGATTTCTTGCAACTATTCACAATGTGCTTACGGAACGTAAGCTCAGGTACCATTTCGACGCCCAAGTCTTTGATATCACTAAACCGAGGAATCAATATGCCATCCATTTCATAGTTATAATGCAGTGGAACCCTAGTGCGAGTATAGCTCATTATTCCACATTTATTTACATTAAAATAAAGTTTGTTGTCATTGCTGCACTGCACTATCCGGTCGACATCTCTTTGCAATCGTTCTGCGTCCGAAGCGTCTGATATCGACAGATATACCTTAAGGTCATCTGCGAAAAGGAGACATTGAGCATGCTGTACGACTGCTGGGAGGTCAATTGCAGAGCAGTCGTAACGTTACGTGAAAACAGTTGTGCGTGTGTATTTATAACGGTGGATTGAGACTTAGCTCTCATTGTTCATCTTGCTGAAGAAGAAGAGAAACTTGGATCCTTAAGGCAAAAAAAATATGTTGGGTGCTTACGGCTGCCGAGGCAGTCCAAAGTCGCCCGACGCAGCTCTCAGGCGCCCGAAATAGCTCTCAGGCGGTATCATCCTAGCAGCACACGCAATAAGGGCCAGAAACATCACAAACACTCGTATACGTATACTTTCTGACAGCGCCTCAGTACTCTAATCCTTGGCAGGAAACCACTTCACCTCAGGACTAATACTAGAATGCCATAACGCATTGGAACACGCATACCACAACAATATTATAATCCTACAATGGATCACAGGACACAGCGGATCACTAGGCAATGATGCTGCTGACGAGCTTGCCAGGAGGGGCTCGAGCACGACAGCCATTTGACCTGAACCAACTGTGCCCATACCTTTCACCCAAATATGTAGATGGTTACAGAACCACACATACACACAGTCCGAGAACTGGTGGTCGTCAGCATCGGGCTGCAGACAATCCAAAGAAGCAATGCCATGCACTCCACAAAATTTTTAGATCATTCCTTTTCCGTACAAGCTGCCCGATTGTGGAATGCTTTGCCAGAGACAGTGAGAGGTGCTCAGTCACTGGACATTTTTAAGAAAATGGTGAAGAGTTATTATATTTCTCTTTAACGTTAAATTACTGTTTATCTTATTCTCCTATGACCTGCCTTTTATATATATATATATATATATGTATGTATTTATGTATTGTTAAAAGTACCCATGGTACCAAAAAAAAAAAAAATCCTTTCTGCTAATTATGCTAACAAATACCCAAATGCCTTTTCTTTACTCCTGGTCCATTCAACGGTTGCCTGGAAGAGATCGCACTTAGCGATAAGGCCGCCATTTGTACAATCTTAACATGCTCAAAGTTCTTTTTATGTATTATTTTTTGGTGTACAATAAAGAGTTACTTACTTACTTACTTACATACCTGGATGGTAAGCTAACGAGGCGACTACTACGGCTAAACAGGAAAAGCCTGCGCGTCGTGGTGGGGACCATCACCGGACACTGATCACTAAATAAACACTTCCACACTATCGGCATAACTGACAGCCCTCTGTGCAGAGCGTGCATGGACGCTGAGGAAACGGTCGCGCACGTGCTACTCGAGTGCACAGGCATCACAAAATACTGGAAGAAAACCCTGGGATCACCAGGAACTCTTACGGAAGCCCTGAGAAATTTAGGAGACCTGATATGCTTCTGGAGGGAGTTGGGCTGGATGGAGTGAAGGCTGCCATGGCTCACGTTCAATGGTCCACATCGGGACTAAATGCGGAAACCACACCCACTAACATATTAGTGGGGACGAATGATGATGATGATAGCTCTCAGGCGCCCGAAGCCACCGTAAAGCGCCCGAGCTCTACCGAGCCGCACCGATGCCGACCTAAAATGGGCGTCGGGCCTTAGGTTATACCACTTGTGTGTCTGCTTGTATTTCCCTACGAATAACGGTCCTGTTTTTTTTATTTAGAAGTATGATACCTAAAATAGTTAGTTGTTTGTTTACAAGAACGCTCGCGATTTAAATACATACCTTTGTGAAGTGCAGGATAATTTAATTCAGTACTCACATTGGTATTCAAAAGTATGTATACCAGCCATTTTTGTTGGAATGCTAAAATTATGCATAAGACCTTGTATCCCCGCAATGCTTTGCATGATGCTTTGACTATTCTCATTGGGAATAACAAAACCGTCCAAATCCCCCGAACGAACTATTTTTGAAGTTATACTTCTTTTGGCGCGATGGAGAAAAATGATGAGAGTGAATTTTAACGATGCGCGCGCACACCGACACCAAAAAATTTAACAGCAGGAAGTTAGTTCTAGGTGGTATGAGAGTGAATTTTTACGATGCGCGCGCATCGTAAAAATAACAGCATGAGGTTAGTTCTAGGTGGTATGAAAATTGATAACTATGTTCAAGTTGTATATTAAGAAGTATAACTTCTAACGCGTGTACATAAGTACACACAAAATTTTTTTTGTCTGAAGAAATCGAAGCTAGCGATAAGACCGCCCTTTGTACATTATGCTACTATTTAAGTTCTATTTTTGTAATTCATTTGGTGTACAATATAGTCCGGTCAATTTAGACATCAAAGGTTACAATAATTCCCATTAGGCTGAAAATTGGTAGGATCGTTCATTACACTATTATAAAGGAAATGTGAAAAGTCTTCATCGATCCGGCACGTGCAAAAAAAGACTCGGGGTCAAACGTCATAAAAACAGGTTTATCGCGATGTTCAGCTAAACTGTAAGTATTATCATAATTTTTGTTAAGGTTTATTTCATCATAACAACGAAATTACGTCCACTGCTGGACAAAAGCCTCCCCAAAGAATGGGGGGATATGCCATAATAGCCACGCTTGGACAGGTTGGCAATCGCAGTTTAATGGTCATAGAAAAACGCTGCTGCCCGTTCTCTGGTAGTTATTCCCTCGGACGATTGCTACGCCCCCCACGGGATGAGATGGGGTGATGATTGAAAGTTGGTCGTCGGCATAGAAATGCCGTCAACCTCTAGTTCAAACAAATACCATGGCAAAGTCAATTGAGCGTAAGGAATTCCCAGGGTATCCCTTTCACTTATCTCTACACTTGTTATTGATATAAACAAAAGTGATTACCTGTGTGTGGGTCACACACACACACAGACAGTTAATCACTTTTGTGTCTAGTTTCGCCAACCCTTCTGCCAAGCGTGGGGATTATGCCATATCCCCCCCCCCCCCCCATTCTTTGGGGAGCCTTTTGTCCAGCAGTGGACGTACTTTGGCGGACATGATGATGAGGATGAGAGGTTGACAGTTTTAAAATAATATGCTAAAACATTATTCACACACAGCCATCTGATCAACTAAGCAGAGCATGTACTATAAAAACCAGATAACTGATTTACTACATATACCTACTACTTTTCTTTTGTAAATACATACTTATATAGATAATTACACCCAGACTCCGGACAAACAAACATGTAATATCTGTCGTGGGTGGAAATCGAACTCACGATCTGCAGGGTGAAAGGCAAATATGTATCTACCAACCACGCCAACCGCGTCATCTTGTATGGGACGTTTATATTTTTTTGTGTATTTCGCATATTGTGCTAACGGAGTTCAGTTTTATAAGCAAACTAAGCTCCATAAGTTACGTCCACTACTACTTAAGTTACACCTTGTATACAAAACCAATCGGCCAACTGGCAGACAGACACATCACAGGGCTCTGTACCATCAAATCAAATCAAATCAATTTATTAATTGCGAACACAGGTACATGAAATATAATAATGTACATTATTATATTTCATGGTGTCATACAAATCTTAAGATCACTATGTCCAGCCGGTGAGGGCATGCAATTTTTTAAACATGTAATGACAAAATTAATAGTTCATTACACAATTTATATATAAAAAAAGAAATGTCCTTAGAGTAATAAGTAATACAAAATTAATGTCATATTTTAGAAATACATGCTTATCATTATATCAAAATGTCAGAAATTATAAAAAACACAATGTACATCAATGTCACCTTAAATAATTTGTCATCATACAAGATTTTACTGCGGTACAGGAGATAGTCGAGCAAAACATCGAAAATATCACGCATACACTTTTTTGAAGGGAAATCCTTTTTAAGCGAGTTGAGCACTTTTTGGTTGAACACGAATCATGGAACTCGCGTCATCGTCACGTTACGCTTCCCATCAGCATACAGCTGATGGGAGGAGTGGAAAATATTGTTGTGCTTATGGGCACCCAGTTTTATACAGGTGGGTGGCGAATGTTTAAGCCACAGAATTCAGCTCGCAGATATCTGTTTTACTGTATTCACTATCGCAAAATGTGCTTCGGTCATCTGTGAGATTAATAATTAAAAACATTAAGCAGAATTTTCCATTTGAGCACTTTTTGGGTGAACAGAAATCATGGAACTCGCGTCATCGTTATGTCACGCTTCCCATCAGCATACAGCTGATGGGAGGAGTGGAAAATATTGTTGTGCTTATGGGCACTCAGTTTTATACAGGTGGGTAGCAAATGTTTAAGGCACAGAATTCAGCTCGCAGATATCTGTTTTACTGTATTCACTATCGCAAAATGTGCTTCGGTCATCTGTGAGATTAATAATTAAAAACATTAAGCAGAATTTTCCATTTGAGCACTTTTTGGGTGAACAGAAATCATGGAATTCGCTACATCGTCACCGAACGCTTTCCATGAACTATATGTATACTGTGAATATATGTGTACTTTTGGGTTAGCAGAAAGCGTATAACTCGCGTCATAATCACGTCACGCTTCCCATGACCTACATTTTTAATCATTACTAGCTGTGCCCCGCGGTTTTACCCGCATTTAATTTTATAAATTATCACAGCTCCTCCCCCGTAGGTTATAGCGTGATAATATGTAGCCTATATGTTGACCCGACCTCTTAGTAATATTCATACAAAATTTGAAGTAAACCCATGCAGTACTTTTTGAGTTTAGCCCGGACATACATACAGACAAACAGACACACAGACAAAAATTCCAAAATCTATATTTTTGGCTTCGATATCAATTGTAGATCACGCCCCAAGTATCCTTTTAAAAAAATATTCATTGTACAGTTTTGACTTTCCTAGGATTTTATTATATGTATAGATATAGTAAATTATTTAAATTAGTAGTAAGTGTAAAACATTCTGTGTGTACTTATGTACACGCGTTAGAAGTTATACTTCTTTGGCGTATGGAAAAAAAATAATTAAAATGCAGTAGTGATTAACGATAAATATTAAAATAAATCAAAAAGATTTTATTTAAATAAAAATACTAGAATATACAACTTGAACATAGTTATCAATTTTCATACCACCTAGAACTAACTTCATGCTGTTAAATTTAGGTGTCAGTGTGCGCGCGCATCGTAAAAATTCACTCTCGTCTAGAACTAACTTCATGCTGTTAAATATAGGTGTCGGTGTGCGCGCGCACCGTAAAAATTCACTCTCATCATTTTTCTCCATCGCGCCAAAAGAAGTATAACTTCGAAAAAGTTTTCACTTCTATCAGCAGTCGCCAAAGACTGCCCCGCGTATTTTCTTTGTACCTGTTACGCCTACTGTCAGATCTACGACAGCGGAAGCTCTGTAATAGGGTTCTGTTGGCACTCTATGGGTATGGAACGAATTAAGAACCTCTGAGGAAGACCAAGAAGGACCTATATGGATCAGATAAAGGAAAAGTTAAATGTAATGTCGTATCAAGAAGTCAAAGCGCTCGCCGAAAGCCGAGACGATTGGAAAAAGCTCCACCGACAAGAGCATAGCTCTTAATGATGACCTATTTTAAAAGTGACTTAAACAGTACAGCAATAAACTCGAAAACTGTAAAATCACAAATTAAATCGTCCGACGCAAATCGCACCAATCCAGGTTAATCTAAAAGATTTCCGACTGATATTATAACAGTTGTATGTGAAAGATTGTCACATTTAAAATACTTCTTCGTTTTTTAACGTAGAAGGACAGTCCCTCAAAACCTAAAATCCCCCACGCATGTCCATGTCAGTAACTTAACCTGGCTGATCACTGACGGACACATGAAAGCAACTGGTAATAAAAAAGAATTAAGATACCTTGACATCACCATTCATAGGCTTCAGTTTAGGCTTCTCCAACTTCTGTTCAATTCTCCCTTCAGCCGGTACAGCCTCTGCCATTTCCACATCACCAAGCTTTTCCTGTCGTTTCTCCTCAACAACCATAGGTATTTCTTTCACAGGACACGGTTCTTTAACCACAGGTTCATTAGTAATCACAGGTTTAACTACTTCTTTCGGAACCGCTGGCTTCTCTGTCTCGGGAACAGGTCTGGCATAAGGAACAGCTGGTGCAGATTCATTATTATTAGGTGCAGGTTTGTCTTCTAGGGTTTTGGTTACCACAGGGCTAATAGGTTCTTCTTTTACAGGTTCATCTGAAAGTAATAGGTCATTTTAATACATGATTAAGGTAAGCCGTAAGGTAGTCGGTCTAGTGGTCAGAGACCCTAAGCCAGAGGTCGTGGGTTCGATCCCATTCAGATCAAATCTTTGTGTGATGAGCACGATATTTGTTCAGTGTCTGGGTGTAATTTATGTATAATATACTAGCTGTTCCGGCAAACTTCGAACAGACATATTTTTTCCCGTCAATACTAACTAAAGTATAATATTTTAATGCATTGTAATGTACAACTTTTCTTGTTTATCCTTCCGGAGTGAAAACAAATAGTGCTGAAGAAACAAAGACAAAAAAAGCACAACATCTCACAGCAGCATTCGCACACTCACTTTTCGGATATTTTTAAATATTTGCTATCATTTTTTTTTATACAAACCTTCTCCTGACAGTTACGCACACATAAAAGAAAGATTCATCCAATTTGGTGCAGTCGTTTGGAAGTTATGAGCGTACATACATTTCGATGATTCATTTTTATTGATATAGAAATATAGAACTATATTTATCAGTTGTCTGGTTGCCATAGTACAGACTCTGCCTAGTTTGGGATGAGATGGCAGTGTGTTAGCTGTCCCAAAATATTTATTTTATTTTATCAACATGGTCTCTAGGGCTAGCCTACACGGTCACGATGAGAAAAGACGGCTTTGCGTGCTGTCCAAGGCACGGGTGTGTAACTTCCAGACTCTGGCTTGATACTGGCTATTTTTAACAAGGCTATCTTGTTAAGAGCCCTAGGAGAGCTCTGGATTGCCCTCCCCTATTGCCGACTCCCGCCAGTACGGCACAGCGACTGCGCTCCAAACAAATCGCTTGTCTTCCCGGAGCTGCTAGCATGTGGCGGCAGTAGAAGACGCTTCGCTTACTGCCATTGGAGTCCCGAGAGCAGTTTGGTTACCGGCTGCCGCCGCCGCTCCTACGCATCCTCCGTCTACGAGCGGGATGGGCACGTTCCCGATGACTGCCCGTTCATGACTGCCTCACAGAAGAGACTACGGAGCAGCAATATAAATTACTTTGCTACACAATTATTTATTTGTATTATGCTTATAGAGAGATCTCCTCTGCCTGCCAAATGTTGTTAACCCAAATCTATTTTTAGCAATATTCTATAAATGCTTTGAGAGTTTGCCATACTCAGCAGAGAATTATGATACAAAAAAATTAATAAAGCATTAAAAATTAAGCATTTTGATTTCAGTTGAAGAAAAAATACTATGCCGTATTTCTTAGAAAGAATCAATGACTTTAAGAAAAGTAATATTAGGTTGGGGAAAAAGTCTTTTCGCATTAAAGTATGTATGAACTTGTCGTAAAATCTCTTTGGCTATACTATTTGTATCGGGCTGGTTTTGGTATCATTGAAAGTTTAAATTTTAAAGAACATAATTCCAAATTCAAATTAGGAAATTGTGTGATTTTCATTTGTTA
The DNA here is from genome assembly GCA_951640165.1 of Pseudoips prasinana. NCBI lineage: Eukaryota > Metazoa > Arthropoda > Insecta > Lepidoptera > Nolidae > Pseudoips > Pseudoips prasinana. Next base: position 6,662,227 of record OX621260.1, read on the forward strand.
TTCGTACTGTCAAGATGAGTGAATGTAATGAAGAAATTTGATACATTTTAAAATTTTACTACAAAAAAGGTAAAAATGCAACGCAAGCCGCGAAAAAATTTGCGATGTTTATGGACCTAGTGCAGTATCTGTGAGAGTGGCACAAATTTTGTTTAAGCGTTTTCAATCCGGAAATTTTGATGTCAAAGATGCACGTCGCTGTGGTCGCCCTACTACGGATAAAATGGATGTCATTTTTGGAAAAGTGGAGCAACATCGGCATATCAGTAGTTACGACGTAGCTAAAGAACTGGGAATTGACCACCAAACAGTTTTGGCACATTTGAAAAAACTGGGTACACAAAAAAGCTCGATATTTGGGTACTTCACGAGCTATCTGAAAGAAACCTAATGAACCGTGTACTCATTTGTGATTCTTAATTACGGCGTAATGAAACCGAACCATCTTTGAAGAAGCTGATAACTGGTGATGAAAAGTGGATCACGTACGACAAGAACATGCGAAAAAGGTCGTGGTCAAAGCCCGGTCAGGCTTTACAGACCGTTGCGACCTGTGTGTGTGTGGTGGGATTGGAGGGGAATTATTCATTATGAGCTGTTACCACCAGGCAGGACCTTCGATTCTGAACTCAACTGCGAACAACTGATGAGATTAAAGCAAGAAGTTGAGAGAAAAAGGCCGGTATTATTCAACAGAAGGGGGTGTGGTTTTTCATCATGATAACGCTAGACCTCACACATTTTTAGCCACTCAGCAAAAATTAAGAGAGTTTGGCTGGGAGGTGTTAATGCATCCGCCGTATAGTCCTGACTTTGCACCTTCAGATTTCCACCTGTTTCGGCCTCTTCAGGCAGTGTCAGGTTTACACCATGAGTGGACGGCCAAAACCACTTGTCGTGGTACTATGATCTGAAGTCCCAAAATTTCTATAGCAATGAGATCATGTCCCTACCTACAAGATGACAATAAGTTCTCGAACAAAATGGTACCTGGGCCGTTTTTCTTTTAAACCTACAATTTGAAGAGCATTTTTGGATATTCTCGGATTTTTATAACATCTATTAAATATTAAAGTTAAAAATAAAATTTAACTTTTTATGAGTTACCAGAAGACTACTTAATGCTTCATTGTAGGTTGGCAACGTATTGCTTTTTGTTTGAAGTGGTTTACTAGTAAACATTGTGACAGAGTGGTCCTTTTCTTCGGATACAGTATTTCGCTTTACCACTCTGTCACAATCGTTTGTGACCAAAGATTCGGTATTTTTACATTCACTAACAGGGGAATTGACAAGTATACTGTGTTTATTTATTTATAGTAAAATAAAACGGTTAAATAAAACGGTTAATAACCAATTACATTAATTAGCATAGAAACAATTACATTGTTGATTATTTAAAGCCAATTCTGGACATCGACTTCCTCTAGGCAATATAAAAAATAGCATTCTAAAGGGATGCTTGTTACAATGAAGGACAAATTATTGTAGGTAAAAAAGAAGAACGACCCACCTACATACTTTAAATGTTAAAAAATATATTAAAAAATGTTTTGAATTTTCTTAAAAAATGCGAACTTTTTCCCCAACCTATTAAGTAAGTAAGTAACTCTTCTTTGTTCACCAATATAATAACTTACATTAAAATATGAACATATTTCACAATTTATTGTACAGGGGCCAGCACATCAAGCTACCCCAATCTGTCAAATTTCCCCAATTGAAAGTGAACCTTATGCTTTTGTGATAAAGGTGAAAATCTATAAGAGAAATTTGACAGGTTAGGGTAGCTGGATGTGCTGGGGTCTGTACAAATGGCGTTGGCTTTACCCCTTTTTTTTTTACGTAGTGGAAATGCCATTCGCACGTTGTGTAGGGCCGACCCACTAAAACCACCACGGTAGCCAGCCTCACAGTGCCTGTAGCGGGGGCTCTGGGTACTCGTGAACGATCTCACCAGTGCCCCCGCCGTACACTGAGTGTCTGAGACTCTCACCCGGGGACGGGTGGGGCCCGAATGCCTCCCCCTCCCCATCACGCACGAGCGCGTTTAGACAACCTGGGCTACAGCAGGTTACCTCTTCCCGGGAACGCTTATACAAGACGAGTGGAGTGCCCTTCCTCCAAACGCCAGCGGTGCCAGGGGCGGCGCCTAGCCGGGGAGAAGACAGCCGGACGCCGCATACTCTCTCGCGCTGAGATTAGCTCCCACCGCCGAAGCATTGGCCTTATCCCTAGGTGCTCTCTTGCGACCGGCATTGAAGAAATGTTACCTAATTGTTTATTTACGCACGCTTGACTTGGGGAGTAAGCTGGTGGTGAATGGGTGACGAGATACGTACCTTAAGTAAACAATTGTATGTAAATGAAAATAAATACGGATCAGCGCAGACAGAGAGGAGCGCAGCGGAGAGGATTTTTTTTAAGGCACTAGAAAATCAACTTTAGAGCTATAGGAATAAAGTGCATATATGCTTGAACCTGACAAAAAGCTCGCGCAGTCTCGCGCATTATAATGATCAAGCATACATGCACTTTATTTAAATAATTTTAAAGTTGATTTTCTAGTGCCTTAATAAAATCCTCTGCGCTGCGCTCCTCTCTGTCTGCGCTGACCCTACGACTCAAGGAAATAAGAACCCAAGCTACAATGTTACTGCAATACAAATAGTAGCAGTAAGTCAAAATAACAATTAAAAAAAAAACATATTCGGCCCCGGGAAGTAGGTACTTCTCCAGTGGTATAGATGTAATGGCCGTGGATCCGGATGGAGTCCCAAAGACTTGACATCTTTACTTGTACACTAGCGGAATTTATGAGAGTGACTCTTGATTACTTGACATAATTGTAAGGATTTATGTTACTTAATAATTTTATAATAACACTTAATAATAATGTATAAAAATAATGTATCTTCAATGTAATATTGTAAAATTTAATTAATCTTCTTTTTTAATAATATGATATGTTTTAGATTAGTGGTGTTATAAATAATTAACGCACTGGGTGTAAACCTGTCATGTTAATTGTATGGTGTTAAATAAATAAATGAAAAAAATAAATATCGACGAAAATAAGATCAATGCCCAGTAGCTTGCGCATACAATATAACAACACGTTCCAGGTGTTGATGGGGCTGCCGCGTGTTTTTAGCGCGTCCAGAATGCTTGCCGACGCGGCCGTTGATAGTTTTCGGCCATCATGCGCAAAAGGTTTGCATCTCTGCTAAGTCGTATGCCCGCCAGCCCCAACATCATTCTTAAAACGTTGGTCGACAGGTGGGACTCTCCGATCTTGGGAAGGTGGATACGACTGCACGCAGTCAAGTAGACATATCCCAGGGTCGGCGGGCTCTACCACGATGCTCACGCAGCAAGAAAAATTTTTTACTAACACTAGTTTATAAGTTGTCATTGTAACTAACACATATGGAATTTATTCAGAATTAAATTATTATTATTATAGATATGATCAGCTGACGCATTTTGTATGGCTAATACTACTCACTTAACTAACAATAGAATGGAATACTCTTTACTGTACAACTGTTGTACTGTCAATTAAGATAATTTCATAGCAGACAAATTAAATAACACATTCATATTAATATACAATGGGCGGTCTTATCGCATTAAGCCATTTATTCCAGACAACCTTTGGATGGATAGGAGCTCTAATTATTTAAAATAATAATAATAATGTCCTCCCGGCCGAATTTCTGCCATGGTGGTCAGTCTCAATGGAGACTAGCCAATTGCGCAGGACATATTATAGTGCACAAGTGTGTGCGCAAACACAGGGGCATTTTCTTATAAGAGATCAGGTACAGGACCGACGGCTTTACGTGCTCTCCGAGGCAAGGGGGTGTAATACCGCCAGCTTCCAGACTTCGGGCTGACACTGAGAAATTTCTTTTTACGAAATAATCCCAAAATCACTTTTTTGACCCGACCCGGGATTTCAACCCAGGACTTCATTATCTGCGGTTGATCACGCTGACCAGTCGAGGCAGTCAAGTTTAAAATAGTATGTGTGCAACAAATGCAGTGCAGTTGAGAAGTAGTATAAAAATCTACCTATCCAGAGTGTGGAGAGACTGGCGATCTGTCGTACAGGACTCCTAGTACAGGCACCAGTCTCTCACACATGTAGATTAATCCTAACTACACCTAGATTAAGTATATTTAAGACGGGCCTGTGGCATGATTGGTAAATGTTTGCTTTGCATGCCGCAGATCATGGGTTTGATTCCCACCCAGGACACATTTTAGTGTGCATGAACATGTCTGTTTGTCCTGTGTCTGGGTGTAATTATCTAAATAAGTATTTATTTACAAAAGAAAAGTAGTATATCAGTTATCTGCTTTCCATAATACAAGATCTGCTTAGTTTGGGGTCAGATGGCCATGTGCAAATAAAGTCCCAGGATATTACGCACACATGGTATATAAAGAATGGGTGAATGAAAGAAGATTGACAAAAGAAGTACATATACCTGGCGTGTGTGAATGGTACAAGAAGGGAAGACCTCGTAGATAATTATCTGACCAAATCTGAGACATTCTCAAGAAAGGCCAGGTAAGAAGTACCCTAACCGGCCAACATGTATGAAAAATATAATGACAGTAAACGAGGTAAAAGAGGTGTACAACGCACGGATATGGAAATCTGTGATAACCCCTCTGGGAAACAGGCATGAGTCTATGAATGTATGTACATACAATAAAATTAAAAATAATTATTAACAAATTAAATTATCAATGGACATTTATCACATAGAAAAAGCAATGTGATTTGATGGCACAATTTCTTACAGAATGTTCATCTCTGATATCATTTTTGATGGTGTAATTTTACTGACATCCAATAAGGTTATGTATTATTAAACAGATTGAGTCATAGTTACTTGAATAAATAAGTAGCTTTTAAACATTATGCTTAGAGTTAGTTTAGACACATTTAGTGGGTCACTGGACATGACTGTTTCTATTATGTGCCCAGGTCTTGGAGACTACATAATATTACATAAAAGTATAAAATGTTGGTTACTACATAATATTAGATAAAAGTATAAAATGATCTATTAAAATAAAATAAAAAAGGTTTTTATTCACTTAGACTTTAAAAAAGCGCTTGTAAATAGTCAGAACATGTTTGCAGTAATACAGTTATTATTTCTAGTTACTTATTACAGATATTTAGGTACATGGAATGTTAAAACATTTATACAATTTATTTTATAATGGTAGTGACATTTAGCTAGCTTGTATTAAGTTATTTTGTCAGGAAGATTATGTTTTGTTGAAGTTTTTAATATTATGTATTGAAATTTAAGTTTTACTACATATGGTCTGAATGGTTCTGTTTATATTAAGGTATGAATTCAGTATTATTATTATAACGGACCTTGTGTTTAAAACGACGGTCGCACCTTAATGCTACCACCGGATCAAATGCACCCCAACTGAGAAGACCCAGCGAAACAATCTAAGCAGGTTTCAACACGGCCCAGTTGAGATGGTCTGGCGAAACATACTCAAGTGGGCATGAACACGGGATTTGGTCCACTTAAAGTAATTATTTAGTAGGCAAACACAATATCTGCTCGATCAGTTGTCTGAATGAATATTAATTTAGATTATATTATTATATATATTAATAATTTAGATTATAGAAAAAACATTAACATTATTAATTTTGAGACAGAGTCAATAAATTTAAATTTAGTATATATTAGCAATCATATTACAGATAGTTCACATAACTCAACTAATTAGTCATGTCTATATGGCTACAAGATCTCCAGCGAGCAATATGCAGGTAGGTGGTGAGCGCCAGGCGTCTTTTTACTATTTGGACATTACTAGTTGGACCTCACATTCTTCTTCTAGGGACCTATGCACACCACGTTTTTAAAACGCGCCGTTGACGCATCGCGTTTGTATTGATACAAACAAAAACAAACTGTTCTGTCTGTTGGATAAAGGCGCAATTAAAAAACGTTATGTGCATAGGCCCTTAGTGTGTTGATGGTAAACTTATTATTTTTTATGGTCCAGAACTTGGACACACTGATTGCCTTGCTTGTGGCATTCTTAAGGTCCTGCCATGAACATGGGGTAGGGCAGTCTGGGCAGGATATTAAGTGCTAAAAGTGTAAAATATATAACTATAACTAAAATATTGCATTAATTCTGTGTAATATAAATAAATGCAATATTTTAGCTATAGTTATATATTTATGTCACTAGTGTCATGACTCAGTATAAATTAAGTACAAGGGTGCAACATAGGTCTCACTCCTTAAAATGCCAATTGTAGTGACAGACATACAGCTTAATATCCTACAATAGTAACAGATTGCTGTAATAAATAATATAAAAAAAAAAAAACTTGCTCATCACAGAAAGATGACATCTGATCATCATGTTGAATTTTCATCATTGGGGATCGAACCCCAGACATCTAGCTTAGCAGACAGGGTAACTAACCACCGGAACAACAGGCCAGTCACTTGCCTTCCTACAACTGAGCAATTGATTGACAACCCAAAGGGTAATTTTGGCAGATTTATCTACATCTATATGTTGGGTTGAATTCTGAAACTTGCCTTCCTGCAACTGAGCAATTGATTGACAACCAATAGGCTAATTGCCTGGCAGATTTATCTAAATCTATATGTTGGGTTGAATTCAAAAAATTTGAACCTTTCCTGAAGTTTAGCTATTCCAATATCATTTAAATTTCAAGAACTGAAGGTTGCCACCCCCTTGTTGAGTTGTCAATGTATCAGTTATACCATGGATGTTGCATTTGCGGTAAAAAATATTGTAGATGAAATAGACAGCAAAAAACGAATATCGGTTATCTTTTTTGATATGTCAAAAGCCTTTGACTGTGTGTCACATACACTACTACTAAATAAGTTAGAGCGGTATGGCATACATGGACAAGCTCTACAATGGCTAGAAACTTATCTTGTGAATAGAAAACAATGTGTGGAGGTTCTAGGTATTAACGAATTGAATGAGTTAAATGGCATTAGATCCCAGAATAAATATAACAACACAGGAGTCCCACAAGGTAGCATACTGGGGCCTCTTTTATTTTTGCTATACATTAATGATCTACCTGAAGTGACATCAAATTCATGTACGCTGTTTGCTGACGATATTTCCATAATTATGACATCACCAATATCTACTGACATTAATATTTATAAAGCTGACATAAACAATACTATCCAATCAATCACTTATTGGCTTACTTCTAATAACTTAAATGTAAATATATTAAAAACTAAGATGATCCAATTTGGCACATACGCTAGTAAACGAGACAAACTTAATATTGACTATGATGGACAGATAGTATCAGAAACAGATAATACTACCTTTTTGGGAATTGGATTAGATAGTCATCTCTCCTGGAAATTTCAAGTCGAAAGAGTCTGCCAAAAATTGAATAAATTCGTTTATGTTCTGTACACCTTAGGAAAAACCTCTAATCAGAGCACCGTATTGTCCGCCTATCACGGCTATGTTGCATCCACATTGCTCTATGGATTGGTTCTATGGGGTAATTCTACTGAGGCAAACAGAGCATTCCAAGCGCAAAAAAAATGCATCAGAGCCATTGGTGGCATTCCTCCTTGGGAATCATGCAAGCCTTTATTCGTCAAGCTGAAACTACTAACTCTACCATGTATGTACATATCATTCCAATTCCCAATCTATTTAAAAGAGCTGCAGAGAAGTATCCACGTAATACAAGGCATCCAGATAGAATAGTTCTACCTAGAGTTCCACGAACAACTATGTACAAAAAAAATTGTTACTATATGTGTGGATGTATTTTCAATAAAATACCAATAGAAATTAAGTATCTAAGATATCAACTATTCTGTAAGACACTAGGACTATGGCTAATTAAAAAATGTTTTATTCTATTGATGAATTTCTGAACTCAAATGCAATATAAAATTACATCTTACTGATCCCTACATAAATATTATTCTTTTTTGATTACTGTCTTTTTTTTTACTTTTATATTTTGACAATTTTAACTTTTGACATTTTAAATTTTGATTGTGTCAAATAATTTTATATTGACTTTGAAATTGATCTGATGTCCTTTATTTTTTATTATTATTTATTCGTAATTTAACTCATATTAGAAATTATTATTGTTATATTGTTGACTTTACTTTATTTAATAATGCTTGTGATGTATTTTAACAAAATTATGTAATTTATTAAACTAAAATAATTGTTAATACTAATATAAAATTGCATGTCTATCTTATGACTAAGTGTTCGGATTTATAATATTTTACCAAGACCTGTCATGTACCAACACTTTAAGCAATAAATGATTATGATTATGATTATTAAGAATATAACCACTAACAATAATAGATTGAATACTTGTTTCTAGAGATAGAGGGCAAAAAAAGCAACTTCTTAAATTACAGGAAATCTTGCATAATTTTATCAAACAAGAAACAAGTTTAAAAGGATACATTAATGTTTGAGCGTATGTAGTGTCTAAGGAATAAATTTCATAAACGACTATTCATATATGAAATTTATTCCTCTAATGTTAGATGATAATGATTTTAAGGTACCAATGTGATAACAATTAAGCTTTAAAATAATATAAAAACATACATAATGAAGTGTTTATTATTGTCCCTCAATGAACAGGTTTGTCTAGTTTTAGGGATATTGATATTCATAGTTGGTGCTACTTTGCCTACATATTATTCTACCACCATCAACCATGCTGAGGCGACCCCTGGTCTGGTTAATTCCCAGCATGGAAGTGAGGTGTTTCTCCTAGTTATGGTATATAGTAAGAACCATTACCTCATCTATGTTTTTTTTTTCTCTTATTATATCTGCAATCAGCATTTGCTATAAGCAGGTGTGTTGTACGCTTTGACAGTTAGAGTGTGTCCTCTAGTGAGGAATCTCCTCCTTATTAGGCCATATTCATTTATATGTTTAATGAAAATAAAGATTATATTACCTTTAACATTCTCAGGCTCAGGCTCAGTTTTTACCAGAGGTTCACTACTTCCATTCTGACTCTCAATTATACTTTTTTCTTTGGCATTATCATCACAGATTCCCGCTTTTTCTCCATCAACTTTCTCCACTTCCGACGCCGGCTCCTTCACGCTTTCAGAGTCGTCGTCAATAGCCAACGGGTCCACATCATTTTCGCCCGTCTCCACCGGAGATATTTCTACTCCAAGCGCCTTCGGAGATTCCACTATTTTCAAGCTTATATCGTTCATGTTTATTTACATATTTCCGATTCACAAGTCACTGCACAGTGTCACCACGCCGCACATAGGTTCAATGACTTTAAAATGACCATTTATAACCATAATAAAATAACTAACACTTAATCAAACCAATTGAAAATATAAGACGCAAAATAAAAGCTAATTAAACAATATAAACAACAATAATGGCTAAATTATTTGTAATTTCTTTCCCATATTGGGTAATATCACGATGTACCAGCGACGGCAGCCGTGAACTCAGGGGTCATTGTGACTAATTTCGTTACAATATTATCATTACTTTTAACTTAGTAAACCGCTACACATTGTATTGATTTTAAATAAGGATACTAATTAAAATTTACTTTTGTATTCTATTTATTATTCTGCAAAATAAATGCTACGGCGCTAGGACGCAAATCGCACGCGAACTACTTAGTATTACCATATTGATCAATGATTTTTCTTCTACTATTACTAATAATTAAAAGTCTCTTAAACCTTCTGATCAAATAATTACGAATTACCTTTAGTAACACAACATGGATATATTCTTTATTTCTGAAGTACTTTAAAAGTCAATAACCATTACTAGTAACTATTTACTGATTCATTAATGTACTTCCGAAATACTTAGGCATTTTTATAAGTGGCAATAACTTTCCCACATGAGTAGTTCAGTGCACGCAGTACTCATAATAAATATAGAAGTGAAATGTTAACAATTTTTATCTTTTACATTATCAGTTTTAATTTTAGACTATTATTATAAATACATTACCATAAATATTCAGTTAGCTAGTACTAAAAATGTTTTGAACACATACATGAAGACAATTACTAACCTTGAAATCAGATTGCTCAATTGCTACATTTCTTAGACAACGTAAAACGAAGTATTGTTTCCGGCGGATGGCATTCTAGACTTTATTTACTAGAAAATTTAACAGTAATAAACTATTTATGTTGAATAAAATTAATAGTTATATTTTAATATGAGATTTTTATTTATTAGCTTTTCCATTATACTTTTTATATTAAAAAACATCAACCCGTATCAATTTTGAATTTAGCGCTACAATATCGTTTCGAATAGTGATGTCCCTGCATGAAAGTTAAGATGTCGCCAATAATAAATAAAAACACAGGATCATTATAAAACCTTCATCACTTATTTATAATAATTATTTCTTTTATAATTCGGAATGGAAGCATTTATTTCTATATTATACCTTAGGTACCAGCAGGTAGGAATGGAAGAGGTACAACATGCCAACTGCTTTGTATTAATTGTAAACCGTGTTATATTTGGAATGAATATAAATGTGTATATATTTTTTTTGTGTATGTAATTTCATACTCGAATTTCAGCCTTCAATTTCCGTTCTTAACATCAGCATTTTCGTTAAAATTAAATGGTTCTATTTTAAAAGAATATTAGCATGTTTTTACAGGTAAAAGGCACTGTAAAAAATATTAACGTAGTGAAAGCACGTTTTAGAGTAGCAAAGTTATTGTGAAATATATGGATGGCTTAGTTGTACAACTGACAAGTTTTATTAGTTAGGAGCTAAAATAATATCGAGTAAAAAGTACAAGATATGACACCACGAGAGTAAATGACATTATGAGAGTAAATGACATGATTTGTCTTTAGGATTTTTTGTAAATTGTTCTCGATATGAGAAACTTCTCAAATGTGTTAACCAGTTCACAAAATATACCTACCAAGTAACAGTTTGAGTAGCAATCGGATATTCTTATTGGTTGGTTTATAATAAGTGGAAATAACCATGGGTCCAAAATCCCCAGTGGCGTCTGAAACTGCCATATTATTCCACAACATGAAGCATTACCGGGTAATTCAATATTTGTGACTAAAGTTAAATGTAAAATAGGGGTAAAATTAGAACGGATCTAGTTTCTGCTTAACCTTGACCAGGGGTCATAAACTCAATAGGGAATTTGCTAATACTTTAATAAAATATTACCGGACAAATTTAATTTTTTTAGTATGATTCTTACTACCAGAAACTTTTGGTGGTGGTTCAATTATTCGCACAAACACGATTGTATATTTGAACCCAAACAATGCTTCAATTCATTAAACATACATAGGAATTAAATCAGCGTGATCCTTGATTCGTGAATAAGCCATTGTTACCCGATTGTCACATCATGTAATAATAATTTTGAGAATCGATTAAATACGTTAAATCGATTATATATGTCAAGAGACAGTTTGTGACAAGACATTAGTTGAGTAGGTGCAGCACTAAAGCATGATGAAAGAAAATGAATGAAAAAAGCAAATGGCTGACTAAAATCGACGTTCTTAGTCTGAATATAAATCCAATGTAATTACATGAATTATGCGCTCTTCATGATTATGATTAGCGGAATAAGATTATAAACAGAGCAAAGAACTACGATAACTCTATATTATTGGCAGAAAGCCTGCTAAAAGTTAGAAAATACAAGAAACTAATACCGTAGCTTACACAATTCGTATTAAATTATTGCTAAAGTAATTATAGTGCGTGTGACGGACGCACGTCCGTTTATTGCTTAGGTAAGTCCTTTTATTTCATATTTTTGTTGCATGTGCTTGCGCAATGCTGGGATTTGTTTTTATTTTTTGGTTGGAGTTATCAAAAATCGCAAGTGCTTACGACTATGTTATTTTTAGAATTCGCAACTTTGTTATTAATTTACTTACAGTAAAGTTGCGGATTAGAACTAAAATTGTAATTGTTATTTTGATTAAATGTATGCTTGTCTTTGTTGATTTATCAAGATAATTGTGTATGTACGTGCCTAGGTTTTTTATGCGGGTACAGTCAAGCAAAATGAACATCGCTTGACAAATTGCAAGCAACGCATACTTTTATTTAAGTACACAAACTTTTGAGCAATTTTGTTGGTATGTACTAATTTGTTATTTTTATTTTTGATAAGTTGAACTTTGGACAGCTTTTCGCTTATCACGTCCATTTTAGTTTATATATTACCATTTCATATTTATTCGTTATAAAATGCACCTGATGAAATGTTTCAGTTGAAGTGATGTGAAGGAGCATCACAGGGCGGGGCGCCGCCCCAGTTGACCATGGACCGAGGCTACGATAAGAGACACACCAAGCACCACAAGGACAAGCACAAGAAGCGTGTCCACAAGAAGCACAAGTCATACTCAGGTAGTTCCCATGAACAATCATATGCTACAATCAATTCTGTCAAACCGCTGGTGGAGTATTCCGATGTCAGTTCCGAGGCACTTTCCGCCCCGGAGGCCGGGGAGATTGACAGCGAAGCAAGCTCCATCAGCAGACATATTGCTGATGACCTCGATAGAACAAGGAAGTCCCATTCCATCCGTACATTTGTAGATAACAAGACTATATCGGTCACAACACGGAGTCGCCGTGGAATCGAGGAATATGCAGTGAGAGACTCATCGATGGGCCGGCAGAGGCTCATGGACTTTGTTGAAGGAGACGGGGATCTGGACGAGCATTCAAGGTATAGGAAGAAGAAAGATAAGCGAAAAAAAGATAAGAAGAAAAAGAAGAAGCGGTCGAAAAATAGGTCACATTCGGCAAGTCTGGAGAGTGTATCTCCAGACGAGAATATGCCGGAGGTGTCAGTTCGTGGCACCAGTCCCATACGCTACCAGCAGGTGCCTGTGAGCGAGTGGGAGAAGGGGTCATCCCCGCTGCGCAATGGTTCGTGCTCGCCCGTGTCGCCGGCGTCGCCCAGCACGCCGCCGCTGCAGCCCGCGCCGCGCTCCCGCGACGTGCAGCTGCATCTGGCGCTGCACTCTCCACCACATCGAGAGAGATCACCACCCCTCAGGTAAGATCACCTTTTATACCTTTATATTATTATCAACATCATTTTTGGTCTAAGTTTTTACATAAATCATGATATTTCAAGAAGAAATTGATATTGCCATAGTTCACTGCTACATTCGTAAGTTATATAATAATTATTGTTCTTATTGAGAGCAGTGTGTTAGGGACCAAAAATTATAATATTAAATTTTTTGTATAATCCTGTAGCCATTGATGCTAAGCCTGCCTAACAAAACGGATTTGCATATAAATACAACATGTAACGTAATTAACAGTTAATGCACACCCTCAAACACCCCAATTAGAATACTATGTTGTGAACATAATACATACAATGAATTTTTAATTTAACATTTATATGCATTGTTATTTACTAAATTAGTTTCTTGGAATAAAGTATATTTTTCGTTATTTTGTATTGAATGATGGAATTTGTATGAATACCAATAAAACTGCGATTTTAAGTCTTATTACTTTGACTTACTGTCCATTTCAATTTGTTTTGACTGTACAGGGTAAATATGACAATAATTTCCGTAGTTTTAATTATTTGGGAATAAAAATATACCTATATTAAAAATGATATAAATTGATACAGTAAACAATTCTGAACAATTTTCAGGATGTGCGTTAATTAAGTTTCATGTTCTATATGTACACAGTCATCTTTAACTTCCTCAGCAATGTAGGCAGTTATGCCAAAAATAAATAAAATACTTTCTATGATTGCATATCACACAGGGGAGGTATAATTCAAGTCTGTTTAATAAATAGTAATTATCTTGTGACAGCTAACACACTGCCATCTAATCCTGTACTATGGCAACCGAACAACCTTTGAACACCTGTAAAAGGTAGAATATGGACCTGGACAATATATTATTTTTAAGATCTACAATGCATGTACCCCATGTTGAGGAAATAAAGATGACTTGATTTGAACAACTGATAAACATACTTACAAGTTCTAAGTACATACATATTATGATAAATTACACCTAGACAGAACAGATATGTAATGCTTATAGTGCAAAGAATTGTGTTGGGTGGGTATCAAACCTACAATATCTGGTTTAGCAGTCAGTGTCACTAACTTCTAGACCAGACAGGTCATTCCAAATATATGCCAGTATGTATATAAAACTATAATAAGCAATGGGAAATAAATTTGTATCTAATTTTCTGAAGTTAACCTTATTTGTTGGGAAACTAATAAGAAAAATAATTTATTTCAGAAAATTATTCCATAGATAGGTTAGTAACAATAAAACATATAGAACTATGTTAGTATATAATGTACATTCACATATCATAACTAAAACAAAATATAACTTATAACTTTAGGCCAATTACACTCTCCAGCCAGAGTTTCTGTATTGGACAGTCATAATGCTATATATTCGGAAATTTAACATGTTTCTATGGAAGTTGACCCTAATATCTTTTTAAATAATCCAGTTTTTTTTTGGAATTGAACCCTGTCATCTGTTGATAGTAGGTACTTTTAAAGTAGGTGGAATTAAGTTGAATGAAATAAAGGGTATAGGTTAGATCTCTTGGTTTAGTGCTTAGTGACCTTGATTGCTAAGCCAGAGGTTCTGGGTTTGATCCTCATCCAGGACAAATCTTTGAACTATTTATTTATATTTAAGATCCTCCTTGTACCAAATTTCACACAATAAATATTGATTGATTGATTGATCTTTGTGTGATGAGCATGATTGTTTTGTGTATAGGTGTAATTAATCCATAATATATATGTATAGAAATACTAGCAGTGCCCCACGGTTTTACCTGCGTTAAACTTTATGAATTATAGCCTATGTGTTATTCTGATGTATAAGCTACATTGTGAAGTTTCATTAAAATCCATTCAGTAGTTTTTATGTGAAAGATTAACAAACATCCATCCATACTGACGAACTTTCACATTTATAATATTAGAAATATATGAGTATATTTATTAGTTGTATGGTTGCCATAGTAAAGGCTTTACCTAGTTTGGGATGAGACAGCAGTATGTTAGTCATCCCAAGATATTTATTTTATTTAACTTAAGAATCTGATGTTTAGATTATTATAAAGTTTAGAGAATCCATTTGTGTTGTTAAACACATTTTGTTGTTCCTTAATAATAACATTAATAATTTTAATGTTGTGTTTCTGAGTGTGAGTATGGTCGCCAGAGCTCATTAGGGTGGGGGGAAGGGTCAGCAACAACTTGTTTGCAGACTTTTAAAGGCTGGCAACGCAGCCGCGACTCCTCTGGTGTTGCGAGTGTCCATGGGTGGCGGTGATCACTTACCATCAGATAACCCACTTGCTCGTTTGTCGCCCTCTGATATAAAAAAAATCATATTGATAAGTCACTGGGGTGCATATTTTAAGGTTATATGTATGTTTGGTTACTATGGTTTCCTATAAATTACATGTTCAATCATTGTTGCTATATCTAATGCTTTAAACTATTTTTTAGACTTCTGTATTGTGTCTTTGCAATAGTGTTATTGACCTTTGGGTGTGACCTTCACAAGCATTTTATGGCTGTGCTTTTAATGGAGAATATTGTTTAAGACAGTTGTGTGAATCTTAAGTTTCATTAGGTTTAGTGGCGTTTTACTAATTTAGTACAGTCAGCAATAAAAGTAATTGCCATTCCTAAAAGACAGGTACAGTTGACAACAAAAGCAAGATTAGCCATATTTAATAAAAAGTCAACAGTTGTATCCTTGATCAACGTTTAAAGCCATTGAATAAATAAATATTTGTATAAAAAATTTTTGTGTAGTCAAGTGTAAAAAGTTGGTTGCCATTGTTTTTATTTGTGAGTTGATTGGCGAGGTTAAGCTGCTGGGCTCGCGGTGATTCCATAGATGAGTGGCCGCCAAAGTGTTTTAATTTCTGAGCGTCTCCGTGCTTCGGAGGGCACGATATGCTGTCGGTCCCGGTTGTAGTCATTAGACAACAGGGCAGTGGTTACCCTAACGTCAGAGTTGTTCAAGCCGGCCCAGTACGCCTCTGGCATGGCTAACGACAGTTGCCTAATGGCTACGATCGAGACCAACAGCTTAACGTTTCTTCCGAAGCAGCACGGAGACGCTCAGAATTTTATTTTATTTTTTTTTTACTTAAAAAGAACGCCCGCATTAGGTAATCTACTCCCTGTGCCGCGGTGTACTTTTCAAACATATAATAGACGGAAACATATTACATCCAGACTCAGAACAACCATTTATGGGTCACACAAATCGTTGTTCGGCGCGGGACTCAAACCCGAGACTCGAAGCGGCGAGACGACTGTCTTAGCCGCTGCGCCACACCTGCAAATTGAACCGCTTTGGCGCTCATCTATGGACTGACCGCGAGCCTAGTTGCTTAACCTCGTCAATAACACTGCTGTTTCTATATTGTGTAGGGAACTCATAATTGTAATAATTTTGTATGTAAAGGTCCTATTACAACTCCTGCAATCTGTGTCTTAAACACAATGTGGGCCTCGATTTGACTAGTGTATTATTTTTATAAGAATTTAAGTTTTTAATGAGATTCGATATTAAGAGCACACTTGCTGCTCTCAGGATCGTGACTTCGTCCGCGTGGGCGATTTTTATGTCGACCTTATCTTTATAGAGAATGATTGATTCAATTAGTTTTTGAACTTTGTGAAGTAATCAAAATACTAAATGAATATGTAGTGTTAATTGTACTTATCGCATGTTTAATTAAGCCGTGATGCTATTGGCATTGTCTATAATGGCATGCCTTCGCGTTTACTGGACTTTCGCACTAACGTGCATCGCGTTGGAATACATTCGACAATGTGTGAATCGATGTACACACACACACACAGGCACACTTTCGCACTAACGTGAGTCGCGTTTCAGTACTTTAGGGCTACAGTTCATCGCTATTTTGAACTTCGAAATACAGTATTACAGTCGCTTATTTTGAGCTCAGATGGCCGTGTGTGAATAATGTCCCAGGATATTTTATTATTTCTAGGCCTCTGCAAGTAATTTAACAAGGCCGCCGTTTAAAACTACAATTTCCACGAGTAAAGTAACGGCAAATATTTCTAATTTACATAACGAATATTTTTCATCGCTATGAGACCTTCGTCCCAGCCAGTATAAATATTTAGCAGCAAATTTATGTGATTCGTCCGTTTTGGAATTAACGCGCTGGGTATTTTGCGCACATGAAGAATAAATAATACCCTAAACCGGCGAGCATGTATCAATAATGTAATGACATCGAGGCAAAAGAGGTATGCAAAGATCGTGACAAATGGAAATCCGTTGTCTCTGTCTACCCCTCTGGGAAACAGGCGTGAGTCTATGTATATATATATATATGTAAGAAAAACAATTATATGTGACTTTGAGAGACAGAATTCGAAATACTGATGTAAGAGAGCGTTGTGGTGTGAAAGAGGATGTAGTCACAAAGATTGAAAAAGGCATGCTGAGATGGTTTGGCCATTTAGAAAGGATGAATGAAAGAAGATTGACAAAAGAAGTATACCTGGCCTGTGTGAATGGGACAACCGGAAGGGGAAGACCACGTCGAACATTCTCTGACCAAATTGGAGATGTTCTCAAGAAAGGGCAGGTCAGAAGTACCCTAAACCGGCGAGCATGTATGAAGAATATAATGACAGTAATCGAGGCAAAAGAAGTATGCGAAGATCGTGACAAATGGAAATCCGTTGTCTCTGCCTACCCCTCTGGGAAACTGGCGTGAGTCTATGTATGTATGTATGTATATGTGATTACGTGAATATATGACGTTTTAAAGACAGCATCTATTTACAGTCCTTAATAACCTAATCGTTAGAAAACCCGCGACTTCAACTATTATTACATCATTTCGGACACTCTTATACTGCTGGACCGATATTAACCAAACATAGCTAAGTTACACCGCAAGGAAACTGATTTTCAAATGAAGAAGCCCCGAATCGAAATAGGTTAATCCGTTTGCTTGCTTATCGTATGGGTAGTGGTAACCCTAGTGTCAGAGTTGCTCAAGCCGCCCAGTAGGCCTCTGACATGGCTTAACGACTGTTGTCTAATGACTACAACCGGGACCGACAGCTTAACGTGCCCTCCGAAGCACGGAGACGCTCAGAAATTAAACCACTTTGGCGGTCACCCATCTATGGACTGACCGCGACCCTAGTTGCTTAACCTCGCCGATCGCTTACGGCCCGGTGAGAGCATCTAGCTATGAGCGCCTCGTTAATCCGTTGGAGAGCTACAATGGCACAGACAGACCGTCAGACATACACGTCAAGTTTAGAACACCCCTCTTTTTGCGTCGGGGCTTACAAATCATGAAGTCGATTACACTTTTCGTTACGCTCTCGTCACCCATTCAACAGCTTATTCCCCAAGTCAAGCGTTGCTAAAGAGGTTTTACTTCAAATAATAAATATTTTAAAAAAAAGAAGAGAAAGTGACCGTTGTATGGCATTTATCCATGGTTTCATGGATTTATTCTATTGCTATTCTTCACGGACAGTTAATTTGAGACCGTCGATGTCAGAACTCTACTTTAATAACACCAGGGGCTTTACAGCCTAAGTCGCCGAACATCGATTTCTAAATAAATAAAGGTTAAAAATAATTTAATCAATCGTTAAATCGGCTTCCATGAGCACATGTGACGTCATAAATGGTCCGGAATCGATTGTCAACGTTGAAGCCGATTTAAAGATTGATTAAGTCATTTTTAACCTTTATTTATTTAAACGCCATTTATGAAATTGATGTTCGGCGACTTAGCCGGTAGAGGCCCTGAAAGTGACACTTAATCGATATGAATCGAAACGTTTCTATGTTCAAGAATATCAGACAGTAACAGGAATAGGAAGTATAGTGATCATTTCGCTAAATATTTGTTTAAAATAGAATAAAATCTGTTTTTATTGGCATGGATTTTAAGTTGTAAGGAGTTGGATCATGTTTACAGTAATAATATATACTGGGACAATATTTACACACGGCCATCTGAACCCAAACTATGCAGAGCTAGTACTGTTTTTCTTTTGTAAATTCACACTTATACAACGTGTAACAGAAAGTGTGAACGTAACTTAAGGGGGTTATAGGGTATCAGGACGGCTACCTATGGACGAAACTTCAAACAGAAATAATCATTTTTTATTCAACTAGTAATTTATTTTTCTATCGACAACCTAAATCAACAAGTAAGATTACCGACATTATGAAAACACTAAAAACTCAGCCGCAAGGGTAATGAACCTTACCGTGAACTCTTTGGGTACCTACTACTTAGACTGTAAATAAAAAGTGTGGTTCTGTACAGTCACATAATTTATTACACGTGTTTATTTTAAGATTCAATCAAATGTTTAACTGAATTTTTGCTCTAATTTTTAAAGTAACGACATTTTAATCATTCATACAAATTTGATAACTAGGAAAAATCACTTAATTTAATTTAAATTGATATTCCGCAAGATGTTGGATCTAGGAGAAATAAATAATTTAATTGACTTATGTAACTGCAGATATTTTTTGTGTGTTAAATAAATAGTAAGAATATTAAATTTTTCTTTCAGTATGTGAATTTAATCTGACCAGCAACGAATAGGTACTTAATTTTTAATACAAACTATACAAACTAACCAGATAAACACACGCGGTACGACTCAGTACCGCGTGTACGCGTGAATTTATCAGTATAAATTATGAAAAAATATGAATAATTTACTAGGCTCATATGAACATTAGGGGACATTTCGAATTCCGTCCTGATTTTGTCGCAAGGAACTCTAATACGGCGGCGAATACAAAGGATTGATGTAGGTAAATAATAAATGGTTAAATATTTTTTAATATTCATCAAAGCGGGCCCCGCGCCGCGACATTGAATGTATTCGTGTATAACTCATTGGTCTAGCGGTAGCGTGTTCAACTGCAGATAATAAAGTCCTGGGTTCAAATCCCGGGTCGGGCCAAAAAGTGATTATGGGAATAATGAAGTCCTGGGTTCAATTCCCGGGTCGGGCCAAAAAGTGATTATGGGATTTTTCCGTAAAAAGAAATTTCTCAGTATCAGCCCGAAGTCTGGGAGTTAACGATTTTACACCCCCATGCCTCGGAGAGCACATAAAGCCGTCGTTCCTGTGCCTGACCTCTTTCCGGTCGTAACGCTAGTCGTCCCATCGGATCATGAGAGTGATGGAATAGAAAGTGCAGGGGCACTTTCAATTCTACCTTTAAAATTTAGAGTGATACACTCTAAATTTTAAAGGTTCCCTGTATTAATCATTCATACAATACATCATCATCATCATCATCATCATATCAGCCGAAAGACGTCCACAAAGGCACAAGCAAGACAAA
This sequence comes from Pseudoips prasinana, assembly GCA_951640165.1. NCBI lineage: Eukaryota > Metazoa > Arthropoda > Insecta > Lepidoptera > Nolidae > Pseudoips > Pseudoips prasinana. Next base: position 6,682,747 of record OX621260.1, read on the forward strand.
GGCCTCCCCCAAAGATCTCCATAATGACAATGAGTTACAATACATACAAATAAAAAAAAATGAATAATGTACTAGGCTCATATGAACAGTTGGGGACATTTCAAATTCCGTCCTGATTATATCCAAAGTTACACTAATATGACGGCAAAATCAAAGAGTTGATGTAGGTAAATAATAAACGGTTAAATATCTTTTAATATTCATTGGCGAGTAGCCAACGACCGCATCAACGCAGCTGTAGGGATCCAAACAAACTAGCTATACCCACCTCAAAATTTGCCATGTTTCATTCTAGCCCCTATGCCATGAGCATAAAAATATTTAATAAATTACCAGACAAAATAAAAAATATTGATTTTGAAACTAAATTTAAACATGAACTGCATAAATATTTAATACAAAAATGTTATTATAACCTAAATGAATTCCTACAAAATAAATAGATAATTAAAATAATACCGACGCACTAATATAATCTCAATAACTTTTCCTTCCTACTGTCTCACAATATTATTAGAATCGTAATACCATAAATTTAATTAAATTGACGAACATATATTTGTATTATTATTAATTTATCGTACCTTATATTGCTATGACTACTTATTTACTTTTATCACTTATTGAAATATGTACTTATAATGTTAACTAGAATTACGATCTGACCTTAGAAATAACTATTTATATTGTGTTGTGTTGCTGTGCCCTAACAGGGTTCATGTTGGAAACAAATATACCTGTAACACCTATTGTAAACCCATGAAAATAGCAATAAATAAATAAATAAATGGAAGCGAGCCGCGCGCGTCGTAGATACCTAGGCGGCTCTTTTGAGTGGACACAAAGACGCCGCCAAAGGGGCCGCGTTCGATGAAAGCCGCCAAATTCATCAAATATTGTGCAATTTCATTTATTTAATAAAAATATTAAAATCATCAGTTGTTCGTAAACTGTTGTCTATTTAGGCCGTGTTTAGTTACTAAATCGTCTAAAATGTCGTTTAGTAATGAGTAAAGTGTTCCGCGAAATCCTTAACTATGTCGTTTAGTGATCGTAATAATTTTGAACATTTCGTGCATTCATCTATGAAAGAATAGCCTCAGACGTGCACTTTGTGATGATGAGGATTCATAGGTCACAGAATTTAAGGCTGTTTAATTACGAGGAACCTATGTCGTGAAGGGTACAGTGTCGCGATGCAGGCCACGCCTCTTTATAACTAAGAAACATGAAAGCTTTACGATTCTATGAATATGTTGTACATGAGAGAGACTCGTGTTAGTTGGCAAGTCTTAGAGTCAAGCTTTCGGTGTCGGTGCAGATTTTAGTGAACGTGAAATAATGAAATTCTTCCATCAGTACTGAAAACAACTTCAACTAGAAGTTAAACTATAAAAAGATTCTCGTAATGTGTTTGTGTATCACGTACTTATACGATGTAAAGTATCCAATAGCTATTCAGCAGTGCTATAAATAAAAACATAACTCGAAAATAAAACAAAATATGTGTAGTGAGTGCAATCGGAATCAAACTACCAGGCGTGCATAGAAACACAGAGGTATGTCAAACAATTTCTAGCGTAAATCAGAATCAGCTGTGCTGTGTTAGTACGGATGTTCGTTATATCGATAAAAATACTTGTCGATATATTGAATGGTATATTATTTTACGATCAAGATTAAAATGATGGTATTTCGGTATGAGATTTTGTGTATAGGTAGGCTTAAGGAGACCGTATATGCCCCTTAAGTTACGTTCACTCTTTCTGTTACACGTTGTATAGATAATTACACCCACAATCAGGACCAACAGTCATGTTCATGCACACAAATATTTGCCTTGGGGGACTACCGGCTAAGTTGCCGAACATCGTTTTCGTGAATGACGTTCAAATAAATAAAGGTTAAAAATTACTTAATTAATCGTTAAATCGGCTTCCATGAGCACATGTGACGTCATAAACGGTCCGGAATTGATTGTCAACGTTGAAGCCGATTTAACGATTGATTAAGTAATTTTTAACCTTTATTTATTTGAACCCCATTCACGAAAACTATGTTCGGCTACTTAGCCGGTAGACGCCCTGGGTGGGAATCGGACCCAAGATCTGCGGTGTGGAAGGCAAGCATTTACCAACCATGCCCACCGTTGATTTTTATGAATAATGTAGATTGAATACTTATTTTTTTCATTAAGCAGCGCACATTCCTTTATTATAATTTGTTTTATCTCTCACCTACTTATATCTACTTTTACAGGGTTAGGACACCAATACATAACTGTCGACTCAATATTAATTATTTCCTTATATTCTATTTCAAATATAGGTTTTGCCTTTGTGAATTCTCTCTGAGCACGTTGGAATAATATAATTAAAATATCAATTTCCGCAGAAATGACTAAGCAATGCCGTCTGCCATTATGTCCAGTACGTTCGCAAAAGAAGGGATTAACTATTTGCACCATATACATAGATTCCCGACACCTGTTTCACTCCTCCCATAATCAAGAGATGTTAAATTGGTTATTTAAGGTTTTAAATTGTCAATACTTATATTTTTAGATATATTTAACTACATAGGTAGTACATATCCTAGCAACCAAGGTGTTAAATTGGTTATTTAAGGTTTTAAACTGTCAATACTTATAGTTTTAGATATATTTAACTACATAGGTAGTACATATCCTAGCAACAAATGACTAATAAAGAACGTTTATCCACCAGGAGAAGACAGAAGTCCACAACCCCACACACGCCGATAGCACCTCCGTACCACGACACGGTCACCATAGACTCTGACAACGAACAAGACTACGAGAGACAGAGACGGGACTACTGGCATGAGCAGATGAGAGTACAGTCTCCAATTATGGTCTCAGGTAATGTTTTAAGCTATTTATCAATTGTGTTTACGCAACTACGGTCACCGTAGCATAGTTGGTAGTGCTCCTGCCTACGAAGCTGGTGGTCCTGTGATGAGCACGAATATTTGTTTCTGAGTCATGGATGTTTTCTATGTATTTAAGTATTTATCTATCTATATAAGTGTTTATATCGTCGCCTGGTACCCATAGTACAAGCTTTGCTTAGTTTGGGGCTAGGATGATCTGTGTCACATTGTCCCTGTATATTTCTAAAGCCAATTATTCTTTACCGGGTTCGAAGAACTTATGGATGCACTCATAGCTAGATGCTCTCACCGGTCCGTAAGTGATCGGCGAGGTAAAGCAACTAGGCTCGCGGTCAGTCCAGAGATGGGTGACCGCTAAAGTGAGCATTCCTGTATTTCGGAGAGCACGGTAAACTGTCGGTCCCAGTTGTAGCCATAAGACATGTCAGAGGCCTAATTCGCGGCTTGAATAACTTTGACTCTAGGATGACCACTGCCCATACGATAAGTAAGTAAGCCGTGTGTGAATAATGTCCGTGGATATTATTAACCTTTAAACAGTCTATGGACTATACGAGGCCACATTAATTTCAAACTTATCACTTTGCAATAAGGTCCAAAAACAATGAACAACTTAAGCAAAGCCTGGTAAAAGGTTATTAAAAAAAGTGTGATCTGGCATCTTAGCGTATGGCATTCGACTGCTAGTGTGGCACAGCGGCTAAGACAGTCTCCTCGCCTCTTCGTGTCGCGGTTTTCGAGTCCCGCGCTGGACAACTATTTGTGTGACCCATAAATAGTTGTTCTGAGTCTGGATGTAATTTGTGCCCGTTGTTCACGTTGTTTGTAAGTTCACTGTAACGTCGTTAGATGGCGTTGCACCGCAGTGATATTCTCCATACATCAATTAGTAGATTGATGTACTAAAGAACATAATGTTTCCGCTTAGCACCACTAGATGGCATTGTACCATAGCAGACAAAAGTTAGAAGTCGCTATTGAGATTCTCCGCACATTGATATAGTCGTAAGATTTTTTTTGTATTGTGTGATTATCGAAAGCTTTGTAATCGATAGATCATATTAAAGATCAGATCAGATATATCCTATCAGGTTTTTTATTATGTCTATTATGTTTATAAAGTACCCCGCGACACAGGGACTATACTCACTAGTGAGGGCGTAGTCTTAAAAAAAAAATTATTGGTGCCGTATTCAATGTAACACCATAACGTGACGGTCACCGTAGCCTAGTTGGTAGTGCTCCTGCCTACGAAGCTGGTGGTCCTGGGTTCGAATCCCGGTAAGTGCAAATATTTGTGTGATGAGCACGAATATTTGTTTCCGAGTCATGGATGTTTTCTATGTATTTAAGTATTTATCTATCTATATAAGTGTTTATATCGTCGCCTGGTACCCATAGTACAAGCTTTGCTTAGTTTGGGGCTAGGATGATCTGTGTCACATTGTACCTAGAAAAAAAAAATTGTGTCCGTCTATTATATGTTTGTAAATTACCCCGCGACACAGGGACTAGACTCCCTAGTGCGGGCGTTGTCTTATAAAAAAAACTAAAAAATGTAAGTAAAGGGTTGTGATGTGCTAGACTCGCCAGTGCACGCGGAGCTGCGGCCGCGCGAGTACTCGCCGCGCCGCCACCGCCGCCACAGCCCGCACCGGCGCCGACGCACGCGCGAGCGCGAGCGCGACCGACACAGCAGGGACTTCAAGACGTCGCACCGGTCAGTATCACTGCACAACTGTATAAACTGCACGCTTGATGAGCGAGTAAGCTAACGAGAGCGTTACGGAGGTTGAGATGTTAAATGTAACTTTTCTGTTATTATTTATAGTAAAAAAAAATAGGTTTTTTTATTTTTTAATATTAATTTTTAACTGATTGTAACGTAACCCACCTAACTTTCTTTATGTGTAACTAGCTGTGCGCGTTTTACCTGCGTTAAATTTTATAAATTACTAGCTGGGCCCCGCGGATTTACCCGCGTTAAATTTTATAAATTACCACAGCTCCTCCCCCGTAGGTGATAGCGTGATAATATGTAGTCTATAATATGTTGATCCGACCTCTTAGTAATATTCATGCAAAATTTGAAGTAAATCCATGCAGTACTTTTTAAGTTTAGCCCGGCCATACATACAGACAAAACAGACAAAAATTCTGAAAACTATATTTTTAGCTTCGATATCGTTTGTAGATCACGCCCCAAGTATCCTTTAAAAAAATATTTAATGTGCAGTTTTGACTTTCCTAAGATTTTATTATATGTAGAGATGAATGCTATGTTTACTTCTATCACTAATTATTCCTTTCTCTTTTTCTTATAGCCAGTTAGATTCCGTACTACTTTTCAACACCCACGCAAACGAAGTTGCGGCTTCGTTTGCGTGGGTGTTGAAAACGAAACAGAAAATTTGTGCTCGCATCTCTCTCTCTCTCTCTTGCCTCTACAGTAATATATTAAACGAAATTTTCTCCATCCAAATTCACTAAGTTCTATCTCCCACTCAACTTCCGTTCGCCTCCGTCGATCACATTTGTCGTAAAGCTCTCGTCACGCAATCTCCAGCTTACTCCCAAAGTCAAGCGTACGGAAAGAAGTTGTATTAAAAAAATGCAATCGTTATGCAATATGGAATTGAGTTAGAGTATATAATATGCAAATGCGATGCATTGGCAAGCCACAGAATGGCAATTCTGGGGCTGGCATATCCAGAATGAGGTGACGACAAGTATCTACCCCTAAGAAGCGTATTATGTGTAGACTTCATTCAGGGCTCTATGGATAAAATAAAAAACCTGTGGATAGTACAAAAGATCCTGAAGGGTCGAATGCTGTACACAAGTACACCCCAATTAAGATGAGTTAGAGTAGTCCCAGTGTGGGCGCCAGCTGCCAGAGCGCGCAGTGCCGTGGGTCCCACAGGGGCAGCTCGCTGAAGCGGCGGCGCTGCTCCACCTAAGTTTCTTTATGTGTAATGAATGCTATGTTTACTTCTATCACACATTATTTTTTCTCTCACTCTTATAGCCTGTTATATTCCGTACTAGTTGTGCCCGCGACTTCATCGCGTGGGTGTTGAAAACTAAACATCGAAAGTTTGTGCTCACACCTCTCTTTTGCCCATATAGTAATATACTAACTCTATCTCTTTCTAATTTCACTAAGTTATATCTTCCATTCATCTCGCCCGATCACATTCCTCGTAACGTTCTCGTCACACATTCAGCAATTTACTTCTCAAGTCAAGCGTACGGAAAGAAATTTGATGCAATCGCTATGCAATATGGAATAGAGTGAGAGTAGCCCCAGTGTGGGCGTTAGCTGGCAGAGTGCACAGTGCGTGGGTCCACAGGGGCGAGGGGCGGGGCAGCTCGCTGAAGCGGCGGCGCTCGGTGTCGCGCGCGCGCCGGCGCGGCTCCACGGCGTCGCCGCCGCGCCACCGCGCCAAGCACCGCGACGCGCCGCGCGACGCGCACGTCTACAGGTGAGCTGCTATACTATATATCCACTACTCCCTAGAATTACATTTTAACCCTTAAGAGCCATTTCACAAAATGATTACGCTCGCGCCGCGCGCCGTACAAATCGGCGCCCACTCGCTCGTGTATCGTAATTTATTGTAGTTTAAACTGATGTTCAAATCGATATTATGACAAATTAATTGCAAATATTTAAAAAAAAACTGTAGAATTCGATTCTACAAAGAACATAGTTTATTTTGGTATAATTTTATTTTAGTAATTACGCTTTATTTAAACCAAAAATCAATATGAAATTTAAAAAAAAAAAACTTAAAATTGCTGTAAGGATTTATTTTTTTTACTAATTAATGGTAAGTGGCAGATGTTCATAATTCATTGGTTTTAGCTCTTATTGCAACAGCATAGAGTTTAAAATTAGGTGGTAACTATTATACCATTGTCTGATTAAGGGTTAAATCATTCAGCGGTAGTGTGCGGCAAAAAGTTTCTTGTGAAACGCAGTGGTAGATGACCATTCATCCAGGTGACTTTTGCGACTCTTTCAAATCATTAACATTATATCGGCCAAAGTCGTCCACTGCTGGACGTTGGACTGCTGCATGGACTGAGTTTTATTATTTCATTTCATTATCCTTAGGAATAATTCCGGTTTCTTATTTAGAAGTCATCATCTTATATCAGCCGAAAGACGCCCACTGCTGGACAAAGGCCTCCCCCAAAGATCTCCACAGATACCGGTATTGCGCTATCCTCATCAAGCGGTTTCCAGCTACCCTCACAAAATCATTGGTCCATTTTTTTACGGTTATTTCTTGACGGTCACCGTAGCCTAGTTGGTAGTGTTCCTGCCTACGAAGCTGGTGGTCCTAGGTTCAAATCCCGGTAAGTGCAAATATTTGTGTAATGAGCACGAATATTTGTTTCTGAGTCATGGATGTTTTCTATGTATATAAGTATTTATCTATCTATATAAGTATGTATATCGTCGCCTGGTACCCATAGTACAAGCTTTGCTTAGTTTGGGGCTAGGATGATCTGTGTGACATTGTCCCTACATATTATTTTGTAAGGGCATGACATTAAAATGATTTCTCTCACAGTAGTCGGATGCGACACGAGTCACCGAGTCCTCCCGCAGTACTCCAACGAAGAATAGACTTTAAGGAGAAAATCAGTGATACCAGCCTCTTCGCGGAACTAGTCAAGGACAAACATAAGAGAGCTAAGGTATAAATATTTTCATTTATAAAAGAAGAAATGTAGCATGCTTTATTTTACCTACAGAAATGCGCTCGCACGTTGCTTTTTATTTATTAATGTTTTTAAACTTTCGCGATTTGGACACATTTTTATATACTGTGGACACTGGTCTCAATCGCGATAAAGATATAGGCAAATCATTACCTTGGTTACCCGACGTTTCGGCATGGATTGCACCAGCCGTGGTCACGGGTCGACTGAGCCTCTAGCACGAGTTCCTGCAGTGCCTCTAGCACGAGTTCCTGCAGTTTGCTTACTCGATCACGTACAGTTTCCTCCCATACATTGAGCACCAGCGCCTCTCGCGGAAACTATTAAGAACTAAAACTCTGTATGGGACGAAGTGTACGTATGATCGAGTAAGTTAACTGCAGGAACTCATGCTAGAGGCACTGGTGTGGCTCGGCATCGTCGTCTCCGTGAAGCTCGGGTTTCGGTATCTACCCTCGCATGGTCTTGATATTTTTCTTTTACGAAACTGTCGGTACACACGACACTAATGACATCAGCGTCCGGGCGCACTACGTTGGTTACGCTTTTTATTTAGTAAAACACTTATTTTGTCTTCTGTTTTTGTTTATTAGAAATTGCAAGAGATCTTAAATCAGAAGGAAGAAGAGTCTCAGGGCACGATATCCAACACAACTTCTATCAATAATCCAGAAATACTTACTATTGATGAACTTTCGAACGCGACTGGTGATAGTTCTACGCAGGTCAGTATGTTTTTAATAATATCATTTTACACAAAACCATCATCATTGTGCAGCCTCGTCCTGGTTATCTTGAAATGAAACTGCGCACATTGGTTTAATGGACTGTATTGTAGGGATAATAATGCGAACTTATAAAAACACATGTGAACCGCGCTAAAATATAAGAGTGACTGACTGAATGAACGGATTAACAACTTAGGTTCGTTTGGAAACGAACAATCATCATCATAACAGCCAGAAGATGCTTACAAAATAATACATAATGATAAAAAAACATTTACTTTGAACAAAACGGGATACAATACCGTTTCTGTATGCTTTACCTTATACGAGAACCGAAAGGTTGGTGATTATAAAAATAAAATAAAACAACAGTACATGTAGTACACGAAAAAACTATATTTTACTACACCCATGGGATGGTATGGGGTGACCCCGTTCTTCTTTCTGGGGCTCTACCGGCTAAGTCAACGAACATCGATTTCTTAAATGGCGTTCAAATAAATTTAGGTGAAAAATGACTTAATCAATCGTTAAATCATTCCGGAACATTATGACGTCACATGTGCTCATAGAAGCCGATTTAACAATTGATTAAGTCATTTTTAACCTAAATTTATTTGAACGCCATTTAAGAAATCAATGTTCGTTGCCTTAGCCGGTAGAGCCCCAGAAAGAATAACGGGGTCACCCCATTCCATCCCATGGGTGTCGTAAAATATAGTTTTTTTGTGTACTACATGTACTGTTGTTTTTTTTTATTTTTAAAATCACCTACCTTTCGGTTTGAACACCATTTAGGAAATCGATTTTCGGCGACTTAGCCGGTGGAGCCCCTGGGCCGGAAACAAGTAGGTTAAGACAGGATATACCATAGGTCAATGCTTCCCCCGGGCTGAAAGTAGCATAACTTAGCTAATGCATTTGAACGAAATATGGGGTACAGTGCAGATTTTGCGCCATGTGAATTTGCCTGCTGTATGATAGTGAATTATGGGATATGTAAATGCTTTGAAAGAAAGAAAAAGAAAAACTTGAGAGGTGTCAAGGGACACCCGGATGGAACGAAGTTATTTCTTATTATTTATTATGTACAAAAAACCTGTATACACTCAACAAAAATAATCGTCGCGACACCACACTGTTCAATGCGAAATAGAAATGAAAATATCTGGCTTGCTTTCTATAAGAGAGAGAGAGAGAGAGACAGACAGAGAAACATGCGCACGCCGCACAGCTGCAAAAAGTGTCGATTTATTTCTTGTTTCATGTATTTGAATTGTTGAGTTCATTTATTTCACCCTTTGAAACTTTGTTGAGTCGGGTCTCGCTCCTCAGGCATCTAAAGAAAACGGTGAGGCTACAACAAAAGATTCGAGTTCATTTTCGGACATCCCTTGGCCCCGAGCGGACGACGCGCAGCCGCTGCTGCCGCCGCCGGAGTTCGGCACCTTCCTGCAGCCCGACGCCAACGGCGCCCAGGAGCCTGCTGCAGACAAGGACGACTCCGACAATAAGGAAACCACGGATACAGAGGTCAGTATAAGAAACTATGTAATCATCATGTATGTATCATTTTTAGCCCAATTAATAACAAAAAAAAAACAAAAATGTATTTATTTACTACACGTAGTTGTTAGAGTGTGTGGGTCTCTTCTTTTAAGTTATATGTAACTTGTATTATAAAAGACTCCTCTCTTATCTGTACATCGATATTGCTATAGTTACATTTGATTTATTTAAACGTACCATAGAGAAAAATCATAAAGTATTGACACATAATCCGATTTAGTCTATTAATTTTGGTCTAGCTCTATACCAGTTTCAGAAATGTTGACAGAGGAAAATAAAATGACGTTACTTAGCTGAGAAATCTATAAGTAGGGTTTTTCAATAAAGTAATAGTTGAATGTGGTCACTTGAACCACACTCAACTATTTGTTAACTGTGCGGGGTTTAGCTAAGCCATGGTTAAGCGGCGGATCAAGGCATTATTCTAAATAAGAACACTTACTTAGTATGGTTTAGAAGACAAACAAAATCAGTTTTATACGCCTAGGTAATTTTTAAACATTACCTAGGCATTCCTAAAACCTGTTGTACATATACGGGTAAGAATACCATGTTTGCGACGTAAAATTCCTACCCATCATGCCAATTGAAAGGCATAGTTCTCGCCCAGATATGTCCACAATTGAGAACATTTCAAAACTGACACCACCTTAAAACAAAAATACCATTTCTTTATTTTCGTATCCTGAGTTCAAATATATTATTTTTATATATTTTTATTTTGATGACGTCACTTATACGGCGGACGAGGTAATTTCATTTGCCTAAGCATTCCAATGTTTTAAACGAAAACATAAATGTCAAACAAGACATGTCAAATTGTCAATTGGCATTCAGGGTTATATATTTCGAAACTTTCATGGTGACTTAATGAAACATAATAAGGATAATAAATAACACTGGAAACGAATTTAATATTGACGATTTTAATTTAATTTGAAATTGAGAATATTAAACAAACGTATACAAGTTTAGGCACCAACGAGTTTGACAAGACAACTACGCGTAATAAATGAAGTGATTTTTTTTGACGGGTCACTTTAAAGCTAAGGTCGATGGCGATTCCACCGTATGTATGTCGTCATTTGGCGTTTACGTCTTTTTAGAATACATAGAATTCCAATGTTGAAATTATGAACGAAAAGTTCATTATTTCACAAAACGGAAAAATAAGGGTGCCCTAGTTTTGGATTTACTTTTAAATAACGCAATAATACATGCCAGTTAAAAATATGAAATGTTGTCAATTGCCGTTCTTGCAATACATCCAGCAGCTTCCAGCGAAAATTATTATTAAGAGGCCTATTACAGTCCACTAGCGCCGCCAATCGAAAAAATGTCATAACTCGTAAATACAATCAAAAATACAAAATGTGGTCTATTATTACTGTAGAAAAGGCAATAACGTAATTGTATAACACATTGTCAACACTTGAAATATAGCTGTTTAGCTAAATCGTGCATTTGTAACAAAAACGGCCGTTTATGTTTTGAATGCACGATTTAGCTAAACAGCTATATTTCAAGTGTTGATAAGGTGTTATACAATTACGTTATTGCCTTTTCCATAGTAATAATAGAACATATTTTGTATTTTTGATTCTATTTACGAGTTATGACATTTTTTCGATTGGCGGCGCTAGTGGACTGTAATAGGCCTCTTAAGCATAATACAAATTGATTGGGCGTTTGCAGGCCCCTTACAAGAACTGATGATCTTATATTTTTATTCTATAAAGGTATATTCGATTTTATTTTCTCCACATTGTAGACATTTTTAAAGTTTAAATGGTAAGGTTTTGCTGAATAAACCAACAAAGAGGACTTATTGACCAATAATATTTACTCAATTGTTTCACAAGGCGTTACCACAAGCACCACCGCTCCCACCAGCGCAACCACCGCGGCCTGTATCCCCACCGAAACAGTCAGTAGTGGAAAGCGTATACTACCAGAACAGCCAACCACCGCCCAAGCCCAAGAGTTTGACCAAATTGCCAATGCCGCCTAACACTCAAGTAGAAGATCTCAAGACTTTGGCTAATGAGAGCCCTCTCAGCACGCCATCGCCAAGTCCTGTGAAGAAACCCGAGAAGCCAAAGAGGACGGGGATTATGAACCTGCCTATGCCACCTGGTAAAATAATTTTCCTTTTATTTCCACTTTTTGTTATTTTAATTTGTAATCATCATATCAGCCAAATTAAGTTCACTGCTGTACTAAAGCCTTTCCAAAGAATGGAATACTATGTAATGTCTATTCGGAAATAATTACAAGTAAAAGGTGCCGAATAATAAAAAAAATATAAATGTACTACCACTGACTACTACCGACTGGGACACATTTTCCAGGTTGAGGATGGAATGATGATATTCTGATATTCCGGCGGCAAATATCAAAATATCATCACCTCATCTCATCCAAGCAATATCTACCAGAGGACTGGCATCAGCGTCTCTCTGTGTATTATGACCATTATACCGCGACCGCCAACCCGTCTGCCAAGCGTGGCAATTATGGCATATCTGCCCAAGATGATTCAGGAGGAGGATTTTGTCCAGCAGTGGACTTCTTACACCTCTTGTGATGAACCAAAAGCCCGATATCTTTGAATATGCCATTGAAATTGGGTAAAAATGCTAGTAATTTTTGACATGTTGTTGGCAGTAATCCCTGGCAGCGAGGAGCTGTCTGGCGACGAGTTGGACGGCTCCACGCCGCCGCCCGCGCCGCGCCGCGACCAGTACGAGCACGTGTTCACGCGCAAGCCCAACCGGGACCACAACGTGAGTACACGCATCTATTATTAACTAGCGAAAACTTACACGTTTTTGGTGACGTGTGAACGTAAGTAAACCGTCACGTTCCTTGGTGACTTGAATGCGCTTTATTTGTCTCCACTGGACACCAATCATGCTCGGGTCGGTGATAGACTGTGTGATAATATGATTCGAAATCAGATTCCCTATGGGAGCGTAGGTTCGTATCCTACCGACTGCGCCCTGTTAATTGTGTTGCGGGACGTAAGTTAAACCAGAGTGTTGGATAATGACTAACTTTATTCACAATGCTCCTACTTCACATTATCTCATAATACCCACATATAAATATTATCACAGACTGAATTGTGGAACTCGACTCTAATCATCATCTGCTTCTGTTTACTGAAAAAGTTTTCTCTTCTATCATGTAGTCATAAGCACACACCTAATTTAGCTTTTCCTACTGAAACAGTAAGATTGTTTTGTGTGAGTAAATATCATAATTGATGTGTTGTGCTTGGCGAAATATTGAACCGAATGGCACCTATTTTCGCTAAATATGGCCACAGAGCTGATATTCTAATAGTGCCTAATTTACTCAAGTCCGCGGTCAAAATTTTCCAGAAGCGAATATCTGAAGAAATAAATCTTCTATAAATGTATCTTTACATAATATTCATGTATATATAAATTTCCAATTTCAGGCAAGTTCAAAATTAAAGAGGCCGCGCATCCTGAAACGACGAGGATCTAAAGTGGTGCCTGTGGCTACGCCGACACATCATGCCAAAGACTGGGGCGAGAAATGCGTTGACGGGTTCCAGGTAAATCTAACTCTTACTTACTCTTAGTAAGAAACAATCTTATAAAAGATGCTTTATTTAGCTATCGAATTATTAAACGTTTTTATATACAGATTACTTCTAAAACAACAACCTCGCAGGACAAGATAGCTAACACCATAAGCAACGACTTTTGTTCTACGAGTTCGGACATGAATCAATGATGACAAAAATAAAACAAATATTTCACACAGATGACTGGCGACTAGAGAAATGGGTTAAGTTCAAAGGCGCTGTCGCTGCAGCATTTCCCCGCGGCCTGGCAATTTATTTACGTAATCTGTGTGATGCGCGTGAAGTTATAAACATTCAAGCAGGAAATTATAATTTTTTTTTGTAAAAAAATAATATCTAACAAATTATCAAAAGTTGTAGAACAAAAGTTGTTGCTTATGGTGCTAGATATCTAGTCTTGCGAGGTTGTTGGTGTTTTAAAAGTTACCTAATACAGACTGGTGTAGTTTTATGGAAAATTATTTTTACTCTCATCTCTTTCTCTATTATAATATTCAATTCCGTTTCTCTTACGATGGAAGCAGCCTAATGCTGACCCAGTTTCATAAGTCATTGATGTGATTCTGAATCTATCTAAAATCATCATCTTACATTCAGGTTATCACTCAAATTGGTGAAGGGACATATGGTCAAGTTTACAAGGCTCGTGATAAGAATACAGGCCAATTAGTGGCCCTCAAAAAGGTCCGACTTGAGAACGAAAAGGAAGGATTCCCTATCACTGCTGTGCGAGAGATCAAGATCTTGCGGCAGTTGAATCATAAGAATATTGTCAATTTGAGGGAAATTGTTACGGATAAGCAGGATGCTTTGGACTTTAGGAAGGTGAGTGTGCTAAGGCCTTTATAATATCTGCTAGGATATCTTATATCATACCAAATTTGGCTAGGAAGAGGGGGGAACACTGCGAGACAGAGAAGGTGAGCGTTGATGCATCACAGGGGGCCCCCTTAAACCTACATCTGAGTCGCAAGTCTCAGACTCTGCCGAGTGTTCCCTCCTCTACCACGCGATGGACCCGGTTTTCGCACGATGAATCCATGGAATGCTAAGAATTAGGGCATTTAGATTTAAAATATCGTATCTGTACAATTATATAGATTGGTTACCTATCATTGCTTTTTTATTAGGCCGTTGTGCGCATGACCGTTATTGGCTTCCCGAATCATTTCATTTCTGTCCAGAAGTACAAGCGAACTCGACGAGTGCCTATGTCCTAGCAGGACGTGTGATGGTGTTCTCATCTTCATTGCATCCTCTGCACAGGACGTACAGGCGCCAGCACACCAAGCTACCCCAATATGTCAAATTTCCCCAATTGAAAGTGAACCTTATGCTTATGTGATAAAGTTGAAAATCTATAAAAGATATTTGACAGATTTGAGGAGCTGGATGTGCTGGCGTCTGTACATGCCGCCATACTGAAGTGGTCCGCGTCTCTATTATAAATAAACAGAGAATGGATATAGCAGACATAACAGTAAAATGGTGTAAAATGACTCGGTACGCTAATGACGGGGTCTTGCGTCAATACTTCTCGATGCGGCTGTCTAGCACGCCGGTCTGTAACTAAACTAGTTTTATGTCGTATTTAATATAATGGCGAATGACTTATTTAAACATTAAGAGCTCTGGCGACCTTTCTCAAGTGCAGGGCCACATGTGGCTTAATACGTGCAGGGTTCTAATTTTTATTTCCATTAGGGGGGCTACCGGCTAAGTCGCTGAACATCGGGATAGTGATCGGCGTTCAAATAAATAAAGGTTAAAAATTCGTTAACATTAGACTTTAAAAATCGGTTCCGGACCATTTATGACGTCACATGTGCTCATGTAAGTCGATTTAACCATTGATTAAGCCATTTTTAACCATTATTTATTTGAACGACGATCACTATCCCGATGTTCGGCGACTTAGCCGGTAGCCCCCCATGGGAGCTACCGCCTAATTCGCCAGTTAACGTCGTGATCGGCGTTCAAATAGATGAAGGTTAAAAATAAAATTAAAAAAAAAATCAATAATTATATCGGCCTCCAGGAACTCATGTGACGTCATAAATAGTCCGGGTGCTCTATCGGCTAAGTCGCCGAACATCAATTTCTTAAATGGCGTTCAAGTAAATAAAGGTTTAAAAAACTTAATCAATCGTTAAATCTCGGCTTCCATGAGCACATTGTGACTTCAAAAATGGTCCGGAATCGATTGTCAACGTTGAAGCCGATTTAACGATTGATTAAGTCATTTTTAAACTTTATTTATATGAAAGCCATTTAATAAATCGATGTTCGGCGAATTAGCCGGTAGAGCCCCTGAATCGATGTTCAACGTCGTAGCCGATTGAACGAATGATTTAGTCTATTTTAACCTTCATCTATTTCAACCGGCGATTTAGATGGTAGACCCCCAGATTGGAGCTGTCAGTCCCTCTTTAATAGTTAGCCCCTTAATTGCTAGCGACTGCTAGACTATGGAAACCTAACTTATTTACCTATGTTTAATGTTTCAGGACAAGGGGTCATTTTACCTAGTTTTTGAATACATGGACCACGATCTTATGGGACTATTGGAATCGAAGATGGTGGATTTCACGGAGTCTCACAACGCGTCCATCATGCGACAACTGTTGGATGGCCTCGCGTATTGCCATCGAAAGAACTTTCTACACAGAGATATCAAGTGCAGTAATATTTTGATGAATAATAAGTATGTTCGCTTTTTACTTGTTTAACTTGAGCTAAGTTTTGCGTTTGGCTAAAGTGATTATGTATTTTTGTTTGACGTGTTATACTAAGGAAGTTCTTGCGCATAGTGATGAGAACTTGAAGTTTCTACAGTCTTGGGATGGTTGTCATAGAAATTTATTTACCAAGATTAAGTCGGGTACTTTTAAAGTATTTATCAATTTGCTTTGTCTGAGAATGTAGAAAAAATTAATGTAAAATGCGTTTCTAAAATAGCTTATTTTATTAAGGTTAAGGTAAGTATTCTAATGACATCTTAATTTCATCATTTTCGGTGTAGGCTAGAATGTAGAAAAAATGAATGTAAAATGCGTTTCTAAAATAGCTTATTTTATTAAGGTTAAGGTAAGTATTGAATTGATGACATCTTAATTTCATCATTTTCGGTGTAGGCTAGGTGCCGAGAAGTAAATGATCACAAGAAAATAGAGTTATAGGGATTATGGTTGCATCTGAGCTACTATAGAAGATATAAGCCGATAGAAATGGTTAGGACAGCCTTACACCAAAGATTACGCTCGATTTATGTATTACAACGCACTCAGGGGGGCTACCGCTTAGTTCGCCAATCATCGTGATCGTGATCGGCTTCATCTATTTATGAAGGTTAAAATATACTAAATCATTTATTCAATCGGCATATGAGCACATGTGACGTCATAAATAGTCCTGTATCGATTTTCAACGTTGATGTATGTGTTTATATCTAGCGGGGCCCCCTTAGCTAGAGCGATGAAAGTCATGAGAGCGGTTAGCTTGTTCAATGTACCTACCAAATATAATGAAGTGGTCCAATGTACCTCCAATGTATCCACAGAAATGCCCTCTGAAGTCGATTTCCTAAATCGATTCTTTCCTAAATGATTAGAATTGATAAATAGTGAATAACTGTGAGGTACATTGGGAAAATATAAGAATGGTCTGCATTTTCCGCACGTGTAAATTCAAATAACAAAGGCCCCGCTGGCTAGACATAACTTTGATACTTAATTTCTGGTATACCATCAAACATTTTTAAGAACAAATACATGAATAGGAAGGTACATTGGGCCAAGTTTCGTCTGACACCATTTTTAGGTGTCCCGGCGTGATATCGACGGAGGGCCCCGCTGGATGGAAATCGACTTCAGAGGTCATTTCTGTGGATACAATGGAGGTACATTGGACCACTTCATTATATTTGGTAGGTACATTGAACAAGCTAACCGCTCTCATTACTTTCATCGCTCTAGCTAAGGGGGCCCCGCTAGATATAAACACATCGTTGAAGCCGGTTGAACGAAAGATTTAGTTATTTTCAACTTCCCATCTATTTGAACGCCGATCACGATCACCATGACCGACGAATTAGGCGGTAGCCCCCCTGGTCTGACACGTTCATTGCCGCTATTGGCTTTCCAACTGTACAGTTCACGTGTCCTACTAGCCCATACCAAACAAGCTACCTCATTTGTGACTTCTACGCATACATGAACCTAAGAATTTGCTAGTTCATGTTTGCATTTGATAACTCCATGACAACTGACAACAACATATATGATTCTCCTAGGTGACATAATGAGCTAAATGAAGTAAATATTCGTGGAGACCTATAAATGGCTAACTGTTGTGTATACCTAAACTATTAAGTTACTAGCTGTGCCCCGCGGTTATACCCGCGTTAAACTTTATAAATTATCACAGCTGCTCCCCCGTAGGTGATAGCGTGATAATATGTAGCCTATATGTTGACCCGACCTCTTAGTAATATTCATGCAAAATTTGAAGTAAATCCATGCAGTACTTTTTGAGTTTAGCCCGGACATACATACAGACAAACAGACAATAATACTAAAATCTATATTTTTGGATTCGATATCATATGTAGATCACGCCCCAAGTATCCTTTTCTAAAAATAAGCAATGTACAGTTTTAAGTTTCCTACGATTTTATTATATGTATAGATTGTAAGCTGTTGGTCTTCCTAATAATGTTAAATAAATAAATAAAATAAATGAAGTAAATTCTTTTGCAGTAGTTTTAACGCTGGGTACATTACAGAGGCGAAGTGAAGCTGGGTGACTTCGGTCTAGCGCGGCTGTGGTCGGCCGAGGACCGCGCGCGGCCCTACACCAACAAGGTGATCACGCTGTGGTACCGGCCGCCCGAGCTGCTGCTGGGCGAGGAGCGCTACGGCCCGGCCGTGGACGTGTGGTCCATGGGCTGCATATTGGGCGAGCTGTTCCTGAAACATCCACTTTTCCAGGTGACAATAGTATACGATTATTTGTTTCTATACTAACAAGCTTATCACGTTTTGGTACCGCTCGCTGGAGGTGTTCCAAAGCAAGTAGCGCTATGGCCCAGCAATTTATTTATTAAACAAATGTTCACTACACTTACAGTTTTGGAGCCAAATCATGTAGTGAACTACAACATAGGTACATCGAAAATTAATATTACTATTATTATATTACGAACTAATTACACATCATTAAATAAAGTTTGCAAAAGCACAAAAATTAATTTACATTATTATAAAAATGTCAGCATCTGGTTCACTGGCAATTGACCATTAAGCAGGGTTGCAGCTTAGCTAGTGGGAGCATATTGCGCAGTGCATGTTATATATGTTTTTATACAGATAAAGAGCAAATTTTCGCTGGACCCGTCCTAGCATTAATTTATATTTTGTTTCATGTGGGTCCCAAACTATAGAACCATACTCTAGTACACTTTGGACAAAAGCAAAATACAAGATTGAAGACGATTGCCTCGTAACAAAACCTAGCAACTTATAAGATTGCCTACATAGTGCAGCTATGTGCGTATTAAAGGTTAAACCTCTACCCAAATCCACTCCTTAAGACACGAATTTACGTGACGCGTTCTAAATGTATGTCATCAACGTTGTAAGTGGGAAGTAATGGGATTGGGTAAAAGTAATACTTTTCCATTTCGCAGCGTTAAATTCTAGGTGGTTACGCTTACTCCACATGACATTATCAATATCGCATTGTAACGCATGACAGTCACTTTCAGTCTTCATACCAAAGAACAGTTTCAAATCATCGGCGAATAAAATATACCTAGCCGTCCTAACGACTTCTGGTAAGTCATTTATCATTATAAGAAACTGAGTTGGGCCAAGAATACTACCTTGACTCACGCCTGAAGCAATTTGGTACGGATGAGAAATGTATCCCGAGAGTTGAACGATCCGCTTCCGATTAAGAATGTAACTGGAGAATAATTGAACTAATTTTGGTGTAAAACTGTAGGCTGAAAACTTGCTTATTAAGCTATTAACATGGACGCAGTCAAAAGCTTTTTAAAATCAAAATATGCAGCGCCTACTTGTTTGCTATAGTCTATATCTGTGACAACATAGTTGTCGTGGACATTTGTTATCTGGTTAGCGGTGGCGGTAAGAGAACTGTCCTCTACTGCCGCCAGGTGTAGCCAGCTCCGGGAAGACAGTGTTTTGTTTGACATTGTCTCTGCCGGTTGGCAGGAGCCGGTAAACCGGAAGGATATGCATTTGTCCTCCCAGTCCAAGATTCCCACACCATGTGGGATATGGCCTAAAAGGGAGCACCAGAGCAGCACTCCCGTGTTACTGGAGCTCCCCTCGTGGGCGCCAAGAGCAGTCCACGGCAGGTTATGTTTAGTCTGAGTCTGTGAATTCGACATACCCATCCGCAGACACCTTTTGCGGATGGCATGCGTAGGTATTCCCTCGGCCTTACCAAAAAAAAAGTCCTCTGGTTAATTGGATCAGTTTGTTAAGCTCAGGCTTGGAGAAATATCAACTTAAGTTCCTCTGATTTATTTTGCCTACCTTACTTATAAGTAAGAAAAAAATTATCTTGACAATGTAGCAAGTAGGTCATCATAATTTGTAGGTAATAAGGAGGAGAAAGTAGAAATTTTTATTCTGAAACAGGCTGTTTACTGATCACATCAATTTGAACCTTACTACCAAGGAATATGGTCTTCAAATTATTAAATAAATAAAACAAGTGTCCTTGCTAGACCACACAACTGAAGTAAAATTTCAAAAGTAACTGATCATTAACCTGATATCTTCTTTTGCTGTAGATAGGCCCCCTCCAAAGGTTTCTAACGTTGCCATCTGAAGGGGTGTGCCGTAGTTACCGCGCTTGGCATGCGAGTTGGTGACCGCAGTTAGGTGGTAGCTAGTACACAGATGGCACTGCTGTCTGACTACCTGGTGTATCCCTTAGTTGCCTTTTGTGACACTCACGGGACGGTATGAGGTGGCCTTGTTACTCTTCTCGTCCGTCGAAAACCACACGGCTCAAGCGTAACTGGCAAGGAAGAAAGAGAAAAGAAAATGAGTGTTCGCACCTCTATGCAGTATTACGGAAGTAACGACTGTGTGAAGTTTCGAGCACTTTTAAATTTCCGAGATATCGCGCGCTCGACGCGTGACGTCACCTGTCCGGTCGCTCCGTGCGCTCGTGCCCCGCGCCATATGAAACACATTGAAGTGAAGACTCGCGCACTTGTATCATTGCTTTATTTATTAATTTATTATAATTGTATTAAATCAACCTGTTAAATACCTTGTATGTTGACAAAGGTAGGTAAACTCAGAAGTTTATCTACCTTTGTCAGGAGTTGATTATAACATGCACCAATAGATGACGTAGTGCTTCATGAAAAAAGTATAAATATAATAGTTATTTACATCAAAATAATATTCATAACAAAATGCAATAGTTTTCAGTCATATTGAATCCTGTCTGCGTATTGCGGTCATCCATTACTTCCTTATCATAGGATTTTTAGGTATACTAAAACAATATTTGGGTGTGTTAACATTGGAATCAAAACTCTTGGGCACTGCACAGGAATTTTCTATAAATTTTCTCGTAATAAAATCGCAAGGACGAGCCACCAGCAGCGGTGATTAAATTAATAGTACCTAGATTTGTACCCGCAAAGCGGCCGGCGCGCTGCGTGACGGGACACGTGACGTCACAGCGCGATCAAACGCCGCGTGCGGTTAAAAATAATATCGCGCGAAAATGCGGACTTTGATTATCTCAGCTGTCTTTGGGAATATAAAAAAATTTAAAAATGCAGATGTTCTTGTATTTATTTTCTAGATTACATTCGCATATCTAGAATGTAACATTGGCCAGCCTCATTCTCTCTCTATCTTCTATAATTTAAATGTTTCTCTCAACACACACAGTTTTCGTAACGCTCTGGTCTCGCATTCACCAGCTTACTTCCCAGCCAAGAGTGCGTAAAGAAGTTTTACTTTAAAAGTTTGGTTAAGGCCAGGATTGATCATTTTTCTTTTCATCATCATATCGACCGAAAAACGTCCACGAACAATGTCCGGTCTTGTGCCGCCCGCATCCAGGAGCGTCTATTTTACGTTGAATATGAATCAATGTTTGAGTGTATGCGTGTGTGCGTGCAGGCCAACGTGGAGATGATGCAGCTGGAGATGATCTCGCGCGTGTGCGGCACGCCGGTGCCGGGCGTGTGGCCCAACGTAGTGAGCCTGCCGCTGTGGCACACGCTGCGGCCCAAGCGCTTCCACAAGCGCTGCGTGCGCGAGCACTTCGCCTTCATGCCGCCGCACGCGCTCACGCTGCTGGACCGCATGCTGGAGCTGGACCCCGACAAGCGCATCACGGCCGACGACGCCTTGAAGAGCCCCTGGCTGAAGAACGTGGTGCCCGACCAGTAAGTATTGCTATCACTTCGCCTTCATGCCGCCGCACGCGCTCACGCTGCTGGACCGCATGCTGGAGCTGGACCCCGACAAGCGCATCACGGCCGACGACGCCTTGAAGAGCCCCTGGCTGAAGAACGTGGTGCCCGACCAGTAAGTATTGCTATCACTTCGCCTTCATGCCGCCGCACGCGCTCACGCTGCTGGACCGCATGCTGGAGCTGGACCCCGACAAGCGCATCACGGCCGACGACGCCTTGAAGAGCCCCTGGCTGAAGAACGTGGTGCCCGACCAGTAAGTATTGCTATCACTTCGCCTGATGCGCGTGATGCGGGTTGCAGACTGTCAGCTGAATCAAATCCCAGTCCCTACAGATTTGCTATTCCCTATAAAATTGCATGTGGTTTTAATTTGGTGTCTGTAGGATTAAATAAGGCTTAATAAGACTAAATACTTATTCTTTTGTAAGTATTGAGACATAATAAGCCTTATTTAGTACTATTTCTTAAATTTAAGCTGGTCTCTTAGCCATAGGGTATCAAAATTTTAATATAAAAATACAATTTAACTTTTAAACGATACTTTAATTAAATTTTTAATCGATAAAGAAATATGCTGCTGCCCCACATGTTGTTCAACGTAAGTATTTTAGATCTTCGGGGAATGCTGATAGAAGTAAAAACTATTTTTTACATTTCTAATCTAAATAATCTACAATATATGGCTGACACTTCACATTAAGATATACTCTTTGTATGTATATAATGTATACGCACGGAAGTATACCTACGTTCATTCATTTAATACAATAAGTTGTTTATAATTTTAATACCAACACTATCGCATTAGGTCAAGACCTGTAATGATAGGTGTTAAGGAGAGAAATAAATAAATAAATAAATACACAGAATACATATAGTTCTTGAAAAGCGGTTGCTGACGATGACGTGAGTTCCATGTTTTTTTTCACCCAAAAAGTGCTCAACGCACCTAAAGAAGTTTTCACTTAAAAATAACCGTGTTAACTAACCCTTTCAGAATGCCCGCGCCGGAATTACCCACATGGCAAGATTGTCACGAATTATGGTCCAAGCAGCGACGGCGCCAGCAGCGCGAGCAGGACCAGTCCAAACCGAAGCCCTATGGTTTCGACGACTCCAAGGACGGCATGAAGTCCGACTCAGACTTCAAGTCGGAGCCCTACAAGACTGAGAGCGGCTTCAAGCCCACGGAGCCTGCGCAGGAGGCAGTCGGCCAAGTGAAATAGTACAGATACTATTGCAAACGATACTTTCGTAAAAGGAAAAAACGGTGCTTACATAGGCCGAGTGATTAGAATAAGCGGCGTGTGTGATGAGTGATGTGTCAGTGAGTGGGTTCCGCTCCGTGCCTAGTCTTAAGCGTTAGCTAAGTGCAGGCTGTGGCTTCTTATCTTTTATGCTTCCCACGGCTGAGTACCAAACGGAATCAGCAGTTCTATATCCGTGGAATACTGAATTATACACTAGTACATTTTATAATTAATATAATATAACAGCGTAATGAATTGTCAAATGTTTGTATGTGCGGAACCCGTCGAGCGATCTAACTTATTGCGTTGAACGTAACGCGTACCAAATTTTATGAATAAATATGATAGATTTAACCAAAGCATCGCGTAGCTCTAGGCGGCAGACGTCTCTGTAAATAATGTATAAGCTATTATAATTTCTTATCCACAAATAAGAACAGTTTTATTTTATTTAATGTTAGCGAGACTTGTTTTGTTTTATTTGTGTAAGTCCTTGTTAGTGAGTCATTGATATGTTTGATTGTTGGCAACACCACCTTTAGAGTTCTGGTCTCCTGTTCCTACATGGTTCAAATTTGCCAAAGGCGAAGCTATAAAAACATACTTGCCATAAAATGGTAGTGTTTATACTTTTGGACAATTGCTATACTCGCCTAATAGCCTCAGTTTGGTTTTATCTAAATTAGACTTTCTTTTAGAAAGACAACGCCCGCACGGGCAGTTAAAAAAATCCCTGTGTCTATGATATATAATTGACGGACACGAAGTACATTCAGACTTAGGATAACTATTTATGAGTCGCATAAATAGTTGTCGTGAATCGAACCCGGGATACGAAGTGGCGAGGCAACTGTCTTAACATAATATAATTGATAATCTAGTTCTCAATAAATATTACCTTAGTAATTTCCTTCCCTTCAAAATAATTATTTATTATAGATTTTTTTTTTAATTATGAATATATAATTTTAATATTTTAACACTTGTCTGAATACCAATGATCAAAAAATGATAAGGTACAGACGCCAGCACATCCAGCTACCCCAATCTGTCAAATTTCTTTTATAGATTTTCAACTTTATCACATAAGTATAAGGTTCACTTTCAATTGGGGAAATTTGACGGATTGGGGTAGCTTGATGTGCTGTCTGTACAATGAGACCTTTATGTTGCCAACATATTTTTAGAGCGTTCGAATTTGAAAGCTAAAGCCTTAAAACCAGCCTTGTTCAGATACAACTGCCATATCAAATGTAATAAACTTGCACTACACCATCGAAATCAATAACAAGAGTATATATTTTAGAGTCACTTTATCAGAATATGCCTTGTAATGTTCAACTGTACCTTAGAATGAGCCTTATTATTACGACATCGATGCTTAAAAGTGTTTAGAAATTTATAGCTTCAAACTAGTACAAGATATGTAAAAAGGGATGCGTTATTATAGTGTATGGTCTTTATGGTTTGGTGAAAGAAGTGGTCCTGATTCTGCTGTTATAAATGATAATTAGACAGTATACACATACATTTGTACTTCTCATAAGCAAAATAGCTAAGATAATTCAACTTTTGACTGCTACAGTTTAAAATGTGTCCGGTACGACTGCAGACTTGATAGTGGCGTGCTTAGAACATTGTTCAAATGGTTAAAATGTAGGTTTGGAATTAAGGCCACGATTACAGTGCGTAGCAATTTCACTCGAAGTGAGATTTCTACGCACTGTAATTTTAACTATGTTATAAAATAAATCTATGCACAATCTTAACAATGTTTTACGCTCATTTCGATATTTTTGTTAAGACAACGATCTGGAGGAAAATAAGATTTTCTAATTTCTTTTGGTGAGTAATAAACGTTATCATCAGCATCATATAAGCCGGAAGACGTCTATTACTAGAGATTGATCTAAATAATAGCCAAAAAAAATTTAGGTATTGCAGAGACCTTTCTCTAGAAATAGACAAATATATACTGATAAATGTATACTGAATATTTTGGCGTGTTAATGGCATAATAATTAGAAAACGCTGACCAAATTTTTTTATCCTATGAACTATCTAATTGCTCGACTGAGGATTAAGTTAAATGCGCGCCGCGTTCTGAGCCTTAAAAACTCACATGAAAGTGGTTAAACAGTCGTTTGCTTAATTTAATTTGTAACAGCAGAATTGGTGCCACATTGCCTTGAAATGTAGGGTAAAGAAGGTAACATTGCTGGCGATTATGTCTTAAACACCACTAAACTAATTTAAATGTCATTCATATCTCTCTAATATACATCGTATGAAAAGAACAGCGCATACATAGAATTGCCAAATAATTATACTGCGCACTTATTCGCGCATCGCGCACGTAATTAAAAGGTCCTAACTTGTTGCTTATTTTACTCAGTATTTTGTTACCGTCGGGATGGCTGGACCAAACGGGATATGAACATGAGGCCATGTCCACTGCTTACTACCTATTTGGTACTATTTAAAATTGTGTAAAAATATATGTTACGGTAGCAAACAGGTAGTAAATATATACATTAACAACGTGGTTATCACAACGCAAAAAATATAAGAACTTGGAACTGGTCGGCCAACCCGATGTCAGAATAATAATAATATCTAGGGACAATGTCACGCAGATCATCCTAGCTCCAAACTAAGCAAAGCTTGTACTATGGGTACCAGGCAACGATATACATACTTATATAGATAGATAAATAATTATATACATAGAAAACCTCAATGACTCAGAAACAAATATTCGTGCTCATCACACAATGGCTGACCACTTTATTTCTTTGATATATTTCTTAACGCAAAGGTAGCAAATATCACATTAGTAAATAGTAGCAAATAGGTAGTAAACAGTGGACATGGTCTCATGTTCATATCTCGTTTGGTCCAGCCATCCTGACGGTAACAGTATTTCGCGTCATAACTAAAATGTCACTGTCAACTAGAGATGCCCCGTCCTTTTCATAACAAGTATGTTAGAAAGAAATGGAATCATATTAAAATTAGCTTGGTTGGTAAAGCATGGAATCTGGGGAAATATTGTTAATAGATTCCGTTTATGATGATGTGTTTATAAACAGAATAGCGATAATATATTAGCGAATAAAAAATTAGTCTGGGAATTCTGTGATTAGGTATAAATTGGAATTGAGTTTGTATCTTGAGTTATTTAGGTTTTAATATTAGGTTGTTGGGTCTCAAATATTAGGCGAATTAAAGTGATATTAATAGTTATACAGTTTGTGACATATTTTGAGGTTAAACTCAATGCTAGGTAGGATCTTTATTCTGAAAGTAAACATTAAGTAATAGTCTGAAGATGTATTCAACGTGTTGCGAATACACGATTGACAATGTAAACTACAGCCGTATTTAACCCTTAACCAGGCTTTGCTATACACTTTTAGTCATTGTTTTTGGACCTTATTGCAAAGTGATAAGGTTGAAATTGATGTGACCTTGTAGAGTCTATAGCTTGGTTAAGAGTTAAAATACACATGGATCACAATACAACTTTAAAAGATTACTTATAAAACACCAATAACCTCTCAGGACTATATAGCTAACACGATAAGCAACAACTTTTGTTCTACGAGTTTAGTCATAACTCAATACATGAAAAAAAAATGTACATCAGAACGTTCGGCCACTCGAGATAGGGAGCTGGTTGCTACTCAGGCGGATTGTGACGCATAAAAATACCAGTCAAGTAATTCGTGACGGTCGAGTTCGAGAAATAGAGGCATTTATGGCCGAACGTCCTGATATCAGAACGTTCGGCCAACCTGAATTTCCTTAATTAAAGACCTAAGAGAAAGTGTTAATTACTAAATATTTAGTAAGTAACGAAATTGTGATGAGCAACCACTGATTTAATTCAACTTATCTTCTTTGCTTACATTCCCTTACTGAGAACTTTACGAAGTATTCATGTGTATAAGATTCAATGGCATCAAATTGTCGTGTTACGTTTACATAATTAGTTGTAACATATATTCAAAATTTTGGTTAAATTTATCGCTCGTTTTCCCATTTCACATGTGGCATTGGCAGAATTGTCGACATCGGCATAACTTGCCATTTAGAAAACGAAGAAGAAATTAATGGAATCGGGCGTTACTTTGCGGAAATGCAAAACAATCCAAAATAGAATGTCAATATGTAGTGTTAATTCCGCTAATTGTCAGTTTAATCATGCCGGGATGCAATTTGCACCGCCCTCCCGCCCGCAAAAATGTGCAAAAAAAAAAAGGAAATTTCATGCGCCAGTACAATACCCAACACGTGTTTCAGTTCTCCACGGACCATTCTCAAGGGCTGCTCACTCGTCGAGAGTCTCATTCGAGCACTCTACGAGTTAGCAGCCTTTGAGAATGGTCCGTGGTTTTTTTATATTGTCCTTCTTGCATATGCACATTTTTGCGGGCGGGAGGGTGGTGCAAAATGCATCCCGGCATGATTAAACTGACAATTAGCGGAATTAACACTACATATTGATTTTGTATTTTGAAGAAGAAATTAACTGTATAACTATTTCTATCACAGAACGTAAAGGTCCTAAGTAGCAATAATATTGGACCCAGTAGTTGGCATTTATAATATATAAATATAAATAAGTGTATATATATTATATGTATAACTGTGAGGCGATAACATCGGCCATGCGATGTTAATAGTTAAATTAATTTACCATCATGTTGTCTGTTCACAAAATATATGATTGGATGTAAAAATAACTATGTACGGTAATAATATTTTTTTAAACGAATTAATGTAAATATGTGGGTACGATTTGTAGCATCGTAATTCCCGTGGAGTATTTTGTATATAATAGGTTATGGCGGTTCATCCCTTGCATTTTGTTTTATGAATATTGTTTGGTAGAGGTACGAAAGTTTGTATATAAGAGCCTTAGCCAGCTGCAAAAGACCTGTAAAATATCGTAGAATAGTATAGTATATAAATAACGTATTGAACATAGTAATAATTTCCTATATCCTGCCCTAAGAGGGTTTTAAGTAAATTGTATATACAATAAATTAATAATATTTTTAGTATGGCAATAGATATTGCTATGATTATTTGACTGGGAATTATACTCATGAATGCAGCCAATATGCCAGTCGTGTATGTAAACTTTCGTGTCTCTATATATGTAAATATTATTGTATCAAGTATCGGTCAGTTAAAGACTATCAGTTCCATTGTATTATATTAGCCGTAAGACGCGATTTATGTCGTAGAAATAATCCGGAGTTTACGAGATAATCGTCGTTTTTTAAATATTTTTTGTATGTTGTTGGAGAGTGTAGTCGAGTATTTGTTGAGTGGTAAACTATAACTTATATTACAAAACGGAAGTCGAGATATATATTGTTGAATCTGAGCATCCGAGGTTGATACAGACGATTATGAGTGTATAGTATATAATACTCATAATCATCTAATACAAAAAATGTGAGCCGTCACGGGACGCCTAGCAGATGTGAAACATCGACATTATTTTGTAATAGTAATATGCAGAAAAGAACATATTGTGATAGGAACTAAATATGTCATAATGATAAAAGAAAAAGTCGATTGCGCATGGCGACGCGTCGCCACACCGTAACACTACTATCGTATAGCGTGGCGACGCGTCGCCACGGCATGCGTCGCCACGCCAGAAATCGGTTTTACGTGCGGCTATAGATGTTTCACATCAAAAAATGTATGTATACTCGCATACACGTTTAGATTAGATGTCCCGATGATGTCAATACATAAAAGCGTACACATTACATATTTTTTAATTCAGAATAAATAAATACATTCAATTTTAGATGGCCGATCATAATAGTTATGGTTGTTCTATCTATATAAACAACTTCTTTCTGTAATTAGGTGTACGTGATCTTTTGTTCTTAGGTACACATATACTTATACTCGATAAGCTGATCTCGCGTTGTGTAGGATTTCCATATAATGACAGGTCAGCTTATATTGGAAATGTATAGCTTGATATGTAGCCGTGTGTACAGATTATTATAATAGCAACCAATAAGGCCTTATTGTTTTAAATTGTAATATTTGCATTGTTAGTGAATTTTAGGATATGACCTATTGTTATGGACTAACTCGTTCGTCTTAGCATGTTCAGGAAAAAGTAAAGGTCCTGGGTTCAAATTCTAGATGAGCCATAAAGTAATTTTGGTATTTTTCTGTTAAGAAAAGTTCTCATTATCAGCCCGGAGTCTGGAAATTGACCATCGGTCTAGCCATTTCCGGTTGTTACGTATAGTCGTCACACAGCCGAGAGTCACACACTTGTACACTATTATTTGACAAGCATGTTGGCTAGCATGCAGAATGCTAGTTGTACTATCCTTATCTCTCCAGTTGTTATAGAAAAAGATACAATAACATTTTAAAAAAACAATGACATTTATTAAATTATTCTAGTTTTGGACCACATGCTGACGGTGAAGCGTCCAATATGTATGACATATGACAGTGACATGATTAATTTAGGTCAAAAATTGTCAGCCGTGTGACGGATCTTGACGTTTTCGACGTTGCCAAACTTAGCAGTACGTAGTGTAGTAAAGTTAGGCCCACTTGCACCAAAAGCTAGGTTAATTCTTTAAATCTTTAACTCGACATTCTGACACGGAGTGAAAAATAACACCGAGTTTTGTTCCGTAATGTAATCCAATCAAAAATGAATGAGTGAACAATGAGTGAAATATTTATACACCTCTTTTTGTCACCAGAAAACTTTGTATATGACTGTCTCATGTGTCAAGTTTTTTCAAAGACATTTCAATTTGATCGTTTGTGTTTGAAACCAATCTGTAAATTTCGAGTCGTTCAAATATTGTCATGGCAACGTTGATATGATCGACCTTTCTGCAACTCTTATTTTATAAAAGTCCGAGCTAATATTATATTCGACGATGTCTTCTTCATCATCAGACAATAAATAATCACTCATAGTTGTTTTAGGACACAAAACTGTTTTAAAATTCTGACATTCACTTCTGCAACCCAACATAACCTCTCAAACTAAATAAAATAAATAAAAAATTGCTGGGTTAAAATTTAAATAAAATAACCCAAGGTTAGTTCCTAACTCTTGGTGATGCAAGACGTAATTGTAATTTAACCCCATATTAGCCACTAACTCTGAGTTAATTCATTTAACCTGGGGTGGCGCAAGTGGGCCTTAGCGCGATAGCGCCATCCTGCTTGTAAACCTACTATTGTTTTGTTAATTTCGTTGATTTTATTATTCCATTTTTCATACAAAATTCCCCACGGTCACAATTAGTGAAGTAAAACACCCTTGTAAAATAGACAACGTCGCATTTAATTAACTTTAAATATAATGAATTATTCGTTAATTTCGACAGCAATTGTGATTTTGGGGAATTTCATGTATGATAAATGAAAAAATAAAAATACATGATGATTGGGAAATTATTACAATATAATATAATATCTGGGGACAATGTCACACAGATCATCCTAGCCCCAAACTAAGCAAAGCTTGTTTTATTCATATTGTTACCTTTCTTTAGTTCTGGGATCTAATAAAAAGAAGCACGGTATATATAGATATTCAAGACACTTCACCGACGATATATTATGGATGGGCTGCAATAATTAGATATATTTTATACATCAATTACAGTAAACATTTAATAAATCAAATTAATGAATAATTAATCTGTGAAATCCTTTTAGCATGTTTGAAAACGAGTTGTTACTCCAATGATATTTTGTTGTAAGACTGAAGGTATGTGGAACGGACGATTGTCTGATAACTCTGGATTGTTGTTATCACAATACGATGATAATAATTGTAAAAATGTACCTAATGTTTTTTAAAATAATTATACTACGATGAAATATGAAATTTTGTCTCATTTACCTTTTGTATGACATCAGAGAGAAATGTAAGTCACTGATTGTGCGCAAAAATGGAGGCTGAACATTTTTACTTACAGGTTGGTCTATCAAATATAGTCACGGGTCACACAGATTATTAAAACATCAAAACCGATGGAAAATTTTGCTAGAAAGAATGAATAATTCTATAAAATTGAACGACGCGCATCAAGCGACCTCAGTCTGTCAAATTTTCCCAATTGAAAGTGAACGTTATGCTTATAATAATATAATAATTTATTTCATCTAAAGGTCACAAAGACCTTATGGAACTTATATTACCTTAACTAATAATACATTAATTAAAATAAAATTAAATAAATCTTATAAAATTACAAAATTCTGTTTCTAACCAATTTAGATTGACTGTCCTTTATATTGCGTGAGTATTTTATTATTTATTTAACGACATTCAACCTTATTAGTTATCATATTTAGGACGCTGTTGGCACTGCCGCGAACTCAGAACTTTAGCATTATATATAGCACTAAAGCTACCACACGTGCTTCCGCGAACATGCCAGATGCGCTACAGTACCGCGGCAGCCCCATCAGCATCCTAAATGTACTCTGAGGGCTTCGCAAGACCTTTGAGTGTATGTCTCCCATAGGCCGCACGTGTAGAAAGATGTGCAATACACTCTAAATAGTGTCACTAGCTTCTATGGAACAACGAGCAAACCTACGGGATATCAAATTCGCCCTTACTGACAAATATAATATAATATAAATTTATTTTCAATCAGATAACAAGGATCCATTTTGTTAGTAAAACATAAATCTTAAAAATTATGTTAGTATCTACAATATAATTTTACATTCACAACTCTAACAGCAATGGCTTCTTGCGTGAGTCAATGTATCACATGCAGACCAATCCAGTGACTGACGTAAGGGCAATCTAGCCTGTTTCCTATAACAGCCAAGACGGAATTTCGGCTGGCCCGCACTCTGCTTAGCATGGACGCGCACCGCTTGCGCGGAGTAGCGTAGAAGCAATCCCTCCGTTCTCGTTCCATATCTAAGGTGTCATGCAGATCACTAGTGACCACATGACCGAGATATTTGAAAGTTTTGACTTTCTCCGGGATATTCCATTCATTTTAATGAGGGCTACCGTTTTTGTGCTCACCAGTCGGCGCCACTGTCGCGGAAGGTCCACTATAGCTGTCAAAATCATTGTTATTGTGGACGCGACGAATGTTTTTACAAAAAATATTTAAAATCCTGCTAAAGTGTTTCATAAATAGCATGCCGCAGTGTTGTGCAGTCCCCGCACAACACTGCGGCATGCTATTTATGAAACACTTTAACTGGATTTTAAATATATTTTTCAAATTATTTACAGTCATCGAGCTGTTACTCATTTTGTAATTTATTTAGTTTTAAACCAAAATTTTTAGTTATAATCGCAGTTTTTATTAATAAACAGCGTAACCCGAACAAAAACAGTGTATTTTGACGTTTCGTAGACCTGCCGCGATGCTAGCGCCTCTAGCGGCAAATTGATACGCGGTAGCCCTCATTGGAGGCACACTGGATGGGCGTTTGGAATCCGCCTTAAAACCATGTAACAGCTCTTTTTTGCATTATAAATTAGCCCATGGGAGTGAGCATACCCTTCGCATATATGAAGGAGTCTCCTCAGACCACGTACAGATGCACTAAGCAAAGTACATTCATCCGCATACGAAATTTCGGGCGGTTAAATTTCAAGGTGAATGTGAATCTTACCTAAACGTCAAGTTTTTCTGCATTTCTTTTGACATTTCTCAACTCCAGACTAACTCAATTTGAACCATGGAAAGATACACAATCGAGCAACGCGTTAAAGTTATTCAAGCCTATTGTGAAAATGGGCGCAAATCAAAATGCATATCGTGTACTTCGTTATTTTTGAGCCACGTTTTTACCTCAGTGGATTTGTCAATAAGCAGAATTGCCGCTTTTGGGCGAATGAGAATCCAAGAGTAATTGTCTAAAAACTAATGCATCCACAAAGAGTGACTGTTTGGTGCAGTTTATGGCCTGACAGGCATCATCCGCCGTATATTTTCGAAAATGAGGCCGGTCAGGCAGTAACTGTGAGTGGTTTTCGCTATCGTGAGATGATAACCAACTTTTAATGCCCGAATTGGAAGATATGGATGTGGACGATATGTGGTTTCAACAGGACCCCATTTGCCACATGGACACATAACGAAGCAATGGCTCTTTTGTGCGAAAAATTTGATGGCCGAATAATCTCACGTCGCGGCGATGTCAATTGGCCGCCAAGGTCTTGTGATTTGATGCCGTTGGAATTCTTTATTTATTCTTTATACAATATGTCCGGTTATGGACTAGCGATAATTTAAATACATGTGAAGGAACTATTTTTATACACAAATACACCATATACTAGGGGTCAATACCCCACCCCGCCATATGGCAGCCATTTTGTTTTTTTTTGATGACCTATTCTCTACGTGTGAACAAAAACGTTCATATCTCTCAAAGTTTTGGTCTTACTGAGATAAAAATAGGCTTATTCGACTGACAATAATACTGTCTATCAACAACATTTCAAAACAAAGTGTTAACGTTTTCTTAACTTTTGAAAAAAGATGAAATACAAAAAAAAAACAGTCAAAAAATTATTCAAATCAACAAATTATTGCAAATCAATGCAAAATTTGTCCCGATAACCCTTCATTTTTTTTCAATCGAAAGAAGTTAAGCTACGATACAACATTAAATTCACAACTGTATGTTTATTACTTTAGGAGTTATTGTTGTTTGAACATAGCGTATGCGCAAGCACAAAGGGCCTTTTTCGGGACCTTAAACCGGTAAACATTTAAACCACATAAAATTCTTATTACTTTTTATTTAATACTTTTACAATCTTTTTTACACATTAAATTTAATACATATTCAACCTACAGCAGTTGTTCAAAGTGCCCACCTCCAGCTTGTAGACAAGTTAATGCTCTGTGTGCTATCTGGGCAGTTGAGCGCTTAATTAGTTCTAAGTCTGATCTTATTTCTTCAGCGACTGCCATAATTTTAGCGACGAGGTCTTCTCTGGTGTTCGAAACTGTAGCATACACCTTTTGCTTCATATGACCTCACAAAAAATAATCCAAGGGGGTCAAATCCGGTCAGCGAGCTGGCCACGCTACTACACCACCCCGACCGATCCACGGTGCATGGTTATTGTTTAAATATTCTCTCACTGCTCGAGAATAGTGCGCGGGTGCACCATCTAGCTGCAACCACATATTATGTTGACGGTATAATAACGGTAATTCCATGAGGCTGTCAGAGAACTGTGTCTGCAGGAACTCCAAAAAATTAGCACCGTTTAATGTAGGAGGCAATTCCAACGGCCCAATCAAACGATCGTTGATTATGCCTGCCCACACATTCACAGAAAATTCGTGTTGAAACGAACTTGGGCGCACCACCTTAGGGTTTTCAGAGCACCAGAGATGGTCATTTCTGTGATTTGTAATACCAGCTCTCGTGAACTTCGCTTCGTCAGTCCACAATATCCTTTGTAAGAAATGACGGTCCTCTCTCACACGTCGATTAATCCACGAACAAAATACAGATCTTGTTGCACAATCTATTTCGAGAATATCTTGGACCCGACGAAAATGATAAGGGTGTAGTCCTTCTCTTTTTAAAATTCTCCATACATGCCACCTAGACAGTTGTAATTGCGCTGCAATCCGTCTCACACTTAGTCTAGGATCATTGGTTATTAGCCTAAGTACTTCTTCTTCATCTTCGGGCGATACCAAACGAGCACGGTCATTTATAGCTCTCTGAATGCCCCTTTCTGCTAATCTTGAGTGCACGTCGATAAAAGTTTGGCGAGTCGGTGTAGGCCTGTTAGGGTACCTTCTTCGATATTCTTGTACAGCCAAATTTGCACTTCCATTGCAGAAACCATACACGAAGTGTATATCAGCAATATGTTGCGTTGAATATTGACGATTTGCCATATTTATATCACAAGATAACCACTAAAACAGAACGTAAACAGCACGGACGGTAAGTAAAAGTAGCGATCACAACGCAGGGCGAGGGACAACTAACGTAACTAGTTTTTATTCTCTTTATCCATAAAACAATGTGATTTTTTTGCAGGTAGAGCCAATATGTTCCATCTCGCTTACTCCCGCTAGTCGCCAATAGTATTGCTAGCCTTTTCTCGGACAGCACGCAGCTAATGCCAGATGTCACTTAACAATGGTCTTACTCCGTCTTATTGTGCTACAAACTTATCTGGCCCGGTGGCCAAAAGTAGAACTAACGACGCCAGTTTGAAATGTCAATCCATGACATTCCTGCCATTGATTGTTTGTTGCGCGTATCAGAATATTGGTAGATCGAATTCTGAAATCCTATCATTGATTGCAGAAGCTTTTGATAAAATAACAGTCAATGAATGGCAAAATCATTGCGATCATGTAAAAAAATATTGAAAATGTGTGGCGAAAAAGGGATGGATACTTAGACGAGCCTTTCATCATTCATTTAGGTAGTGAAAGTGAAAGCAGTGATTCCGATAATGATGATGATGAAATGACTTCAGAATTAAACCATTCCGGTGACATAATAATACCTGGAATTATTATGTCACCGGAATCCGGAGATCCGTTAGAGAACACCCAGCATACATTTCATGTAAATGATCATAATTATTGTATAAAAATATAACGATTTGTAATGACAGTATTTGTTTGCTTTTTAGTGAAGTAACATTTACGTTACAATGTTCCGTGGAAGATGGGTAGGCCCTTGGAGTGGGACGCAACATGCGTCGACACCCTGGCGCCCTCCCATCTTCCCCATACGTCGGGTTCTGCAGGCGCTGCTGCTGCTTTGGCGGAAACCCTTAAACGGCGCAAATACACAAATTTGGCTGCAAATTTTGTTTTTGAGCCGTTTGGGGTAGAAACCTTAGGACCATGGGGTCCAAGCGCACATTTAATATTTCGGGAAATAGCTAAACGTTTGATCGACGCTTCCCATGATCAGAGGGCTGGTCTATTCTTGGGCCAGAGGATCAGCATTGCGATCCAGCGTGGCAATGCGGCCAGTCTTCTGGGCACATTTCCCATAAGCGATGCGGAGGGATTATTGGACGCCTTTTAGGGTAAATAGTGTATCTATCTGTAGTTTCTCTATTTTAGCTTATAATTTCATTTTATTTAATTTAATTATTTACTCGTAAGTTATTGTAAATATTTTCTTAATACCATTGCATTATCGTTACAATGTGCATATTATTTTTACCCACTTTATTGCAAAAAATAATTACTAGCAACACTAAATGCGATAACAGCGACGCTGCCAGCGGGTCAGATAAGTTTGCGGAACTGTACGCATACGCTATGTTCAAACAACAATAACTCCTAAAGTAATAAACATACAGTTGTGAATTTAATGTTGTATCGTAGCTTAACTCAAAAACTTTCGATTTAGTGAAAAACAATGAAGGGTTATCGGGACAAATTTTGCATTGATTTGCAATAATTTGTTAATTTGAATAATTTTTTTGACCGTTTTTTTTTTGTATTTCATCTTTTTTCAAAAGTTAAGAAAACGTTATCACTTTGTTTTGAAATGTTGTTGATAGACAGTATTATTGTCAGTCGAATAAGCCTATTTTTATCTCAGTAAGACCAAAACTTTAAGAGATATGAACGTTTTTGTTCACACGTAGAGAATAGGTCATCAAAAAAAACAAAATGGCTGCCATATGACGGGGTGGGGTATTGAGCCCTAGTATATGGTGTATTTGTGTATAAAAATAGTTCCTTCACATGTATTTAAATTATCGCTAGTCCATAACCGGACATCTATACAAATAAATAAAATTGAAGTGTCTGTTTGTAATATTGAAATAACCGATTTTTACTACATGTATACGAATATATATACGGTACATACTCCAAAATATTTTTTTTACAATTTTTGTCTGTCTGTCTGTCTGTTTGTTCCGGCTAATCTCTGAAAGGGCTGGACCGATTTTGACGGGTCTTTTATTGGCAGGTAGCTTATGTAATAAGGAGTAACTTAGGCTACTTTTATTTTAGAAAAAACGTTTATTTTTGAATAAAATAACAAAAATAAACTAATTAACTCGCGAACGAAGTCGCGGGCACAGCTAGTATTGTATATAATTCTTTATTTGAATGAAAAGGTGTACGTCGATAAGCCAGTAACAATTCAAGAGCTAAAGGATGAGCTAATTCGGCACATTAACGATATTGAACCTCAATTATGCCTCAGCGTCATCGAAAATTTGGACCATCGGATGGAGGTGTGCCGCCGAGGCCGTGGCGGTCATTTGGCAGATATTTTGTTCTATACATAATTGAATATATCCAATCCAATATATCATAACAAAAAGAAATGTAAATAATTTCCTAAATAAATTGTGTTTAATTCAAAATCAACATGGGCCCTTGAAATTTAACCACCCTTTATTATTTACACATACATTGCCTATGTAGGTAACATCCAACTCGCTCGCTGCTGAGTGCAACAATCAGTTCTTTGATGTATAAATTAAAAAGTATTGGGGATGTGAGCCCACCCTGTCTAACTCCACAGTTAGACACCCTGTCCACTTTATGTTATTGACCTGGTTTCCGTACCAATATTGAAAGATTTTAATAATTTTTGCGGGTACATTTTCTGTGTGCATCACGATTGCTCCGCTACGTTGTCCAAACAGAAAAAGACAGCGCTAAAATTTTTTTCGAAATTAGTCAAAATCGAAGGCAACAAACCAAAACTTTGTCAAAGCAGAAATAAATAAGTTACAGGGGTTTTAAGTTGGCCGCGCGAACGTAACGTGGAGGATTGCGCGGCCATGGAGATCTCAGCAACTACTTGGGATAGAAATCTAATTCTTTTTGTAAATTGAACATTTTATTTTTCAACAATTTAGCTAGCTTTTTCCAGAGTATGTCGTAGGAAGCCTTTGATAGGTCGAGAAAACATGCGTACACCGGTGTTTCACATGTGCGTGTGGATTGAGAGATCTTTTCGGAAAACTTTTCCAATCCCAACCAAATTATAAGAGGATTTAGGAAATAATTGTGAAAACTTCATGGTAAGGTATAAAATTTGTGAAACCTAAACAAAGAAAGTTAGAACTCATTAACTGGATCTTTCAATCTGGACAACTGAAGAAAAAGTCATAACGCGTATCCAAGAATATACTGCCTATGTGTTTATAATTTGCATTTTAAGAAGGATTGTGTTAAGTGTGATTGTATTGGATTGTGAAGGATTTGTGAAAGCTGCTAAACAAAATTTCAATTGGTTTCAAAGCTACGTTTAAGATTTATAACGGTGTATAAGGATCACTCGGAGTGGACAATTTTCAATTGAGTGATCTTCTAAAAGACGACATAATACTGAAAAAGTATGAATAATTAGGTATCATGTTTATTGCAAATTATGCTTCTGGGAAAGTGAAACAAAAATCGTGATTGAAATCTTATTGGTTCAAGAGAAAATGAAAATCTTATTTTTTGTCGATCGTCCCAACTGACAGATCATTATTTTACTTACAGTTTGCTTGAGGCACAGAATTGCACTTTCAGTCGAGAGTTTAGGCCTGAATCCGAATTGATTATCGTACAACTTGATATGCTGACTAAACTGAGTCTTAAACAACTTGTCAAGCACCTTGGCTATTAAGGTGGCCAGCGATATCGGTCTATAGTTGCTCCGATCTGACCTATCTCCCGTTTTATTCTTTACCATAGGCACTACTATAGTTCTCATCTAGTCGGTCGGCAAGTAACTGTAACTTATACATATATTATATAACTAGCTGTGCCCCGCGGTGTTACCCGCGTTAAATTTTATAAATTTTCTTGGCTATAAACCTCACGGAGCCCGAGACCTTTCCAACGAATGCAAAACCGTGGAAATCGGTTCGTGCGTTCTGGAGTTATAGCGTCAGGAAGGAAAACCCGACTTATTTTTATATAGTAGAGAAGATAGAGCTAATAATCTTGACATGTGTATACCGGCATACGTAGATGCTCTATGCTAAGACCTTATGAAATAAAGTAGGAAATCTATAAAATTGACAGATTGGGGCAGCTGGATGTGCTGGCGTCTGTAAAATGGTGATGGAAATATGGTGACCATGTATTCTAGCCGCTTCTTTTTTTTTCATTCTCATGTGACGACGTGTTTCGTTTAATTCAATACGGAATACTGAGTAAATGTACTTGATTCGCTAGAATACATGGTCACCATATTTCCATCACCATTGTAAATTTTATAGATTTATTTTGTACCAAATTACATTGTTCTTCTGGACGACTGCAACACATTAGGTGTTTTACGGGTCTTCTAGGCGTCTTTGTTGGGGAAAAGTCGTTAATGCCAATGTTTTTCGGTTATATGGTTGATCTTTTCATTAACTATTTAATAGGGCCGTCCAAAATAACATAAATGCAATTAAACATCGATTCATTTTCGTTACTAAATCTGATTTTAATAACGATTTCTCTAATGTCTTCGGTTATGAAGATCACAATGACCTGGAACTGATATTGCTAGGACTTAAATTCATTATATTTGGCTATCAGTTTCTTTACGAGTAAAAGTAAAGCAGTGGTTGCACGTCACAATGCCGTTTTTTTTTTAATAGCAGACGGCGACAAATGACCAAGTGGGTCACCTGATGGTAAGTGATCACCGCCGCCCGTGGACACTCGCAACATTAGAAGAGTCGCGGGTGCGTGGCCGGCCTTTAAGAGTCAGCAAACATGTGTTGCTGACCCTTCCCCCCACCCCGGTGAGCTCTGGGGACGTTATTCACACGGAAACACAACATTAAAATTATTAATGTTATTATTAAAGAATGTCTTCTTTAAGGTGGAGGTACTTCCCCAGTCAGGCTGCTCTTTGAGCTAATGAACGCTGTGCCCTACCTCTCTTGTTCGGCCATACATTAATGCCTCTATTTCTTGAACAAGACCGTTACGAATTACTTGACTGGTATTTTTATGCGTCACAATCCGCCTGAGTAGCAACCAGCTCCCTATCTCAAGTGGACGAACGTTCTGATGCATATCCTTGTGGTGGTTGGTTATGGTTTACTGCACTAGACACACAAACGCCAATATTTTCCACAATAACTCGCTCTGCGGTAATGTTCTAATCTTCTTAATATTTACTAACATATACTTAGTCACTACTCACGAGTTTCTTTGTGGCTTTCTTCTCCGGGTCGTCCACCTTGGTAGCTAGAGAAAGCCGCAGGCTAGCTAGGGTAGGTTCCTCAGCGGCGAGAATCGCTTTGGCCCCTTAACGCGTGATCGGTGATCCCGTGGATGTGATCACACCCTCATTTAGAATTTCGTCTTTTTGCTTTAGTCATCCATTCTTTAATTTTAATATAGTAGAATTAAATTTCAAAATAATAGATTAGTAACTTGTTATTTATTTTAGGATTTCAGAAAATACCTATATGCGATAAAACAAACCGCACGGACGGACTAATTATTGAAGTTATACTTCTTTTGGCGCGATAGAGAAAAATGATGAGAGTGAATTGTTACGATGCGCGCGCACACCGACAGCAAAAAATTTAACAGCATGAAGTTAGTACTAGGTGGTATGAAAATGTATGAGAGTGAGATGCGCGCGCATCGTAAAAATAACAGCATGACGTTAGTTCTAGGTGGTATGAAAATTGATAACTATGTTCAAGTTGTATATTAAGAAGTATAACTTCTGACGCGTGTACATAAGTACACACAAGTTTTTTTTTTGTAACTTTTATACTATCTACTATGTTTATATACTGCATTGTGAGCTTGACAAGTACAAGTGTATGTTAATACCCAAGTGCTGAATACATTTAATTTCATTTCACAATTAAATTATAAATTAATTCAGCGGAGCGTGCAAAATGGCCTGTCAGTTGTGAGCGTCACTTCACATATCCATCATCGGCTTTCTCCCTCCAATGTTGTATGGCTTAATAGGTAGGAAAAGGACAGGGACATGGATTGGCCATCTGGCGAAAACAATATGATTGCGCTACTTTGTATATAATTCTTGGGTTGACTGCCTCGCTGGTCTAGCGGTAGCGTGTTCAACC
This sequence comes from Pseudoips prasinana, assembly GCA_951640165.1. NCBI lineage: Eukaryota > Metazoa > Arthropoda > Insecta > Lepidoptera > Nolidae > Pseudoips > Pseudoips prasinana. The sequence goes on from OX621260.1 coordinate 6,724,116, forward strand.
GCAGATAATGAGGTCCTAGGTTAAAATCCCGGGTCAGACCAAAAAGTGAATTTGGGATTTTTCCGCAAAAAGAAATTTCTCAGTATTAGCCCGAAGTCTGGAAGTTGGCGGTATTACACCCCCGTGCCTCGGAGAGCACGTAAAGCCGTCGGTCCTGTACCTGAACTCTTTCCGGTCGTGTCGCTAGGCGTCCCATCGGATCATGAGAGTGATGGAATAGAAAGTGCCCCTGTGTTTGCGCACACACTTGTGCACTATAATATGTCCTGCGCAATTGGCTAGTCTCCATTAAGACTGGCCGCCGTGGCCGAAATTCGGTCGGGAGGACATCATCAATTCTTGGGTAATATTGGTTACAAAAAATACTCACTTTATTATTAAAATACATTTATTTAATAAAAATGACTGAAGGAACTGGCTTACATAAGGCACGTATTGCCTGTACCTAGGATATGGCCAATGCTACCGCCACGGAGACCCAGTGCCAGATACTTATTCGTATAAAATTCATAAACTTGTTATCGACTAGAACTTAAACCGATTTGTTAAGTTGGTGATTATGTACAGCGTGTTTGTAAGTTACGTATCTAAATATTACGCAGCAGTCCTCTTAATCTGATTCGTTATAGTATGATGGTTATATTATCATTAACCTTTGACGGCCTGATTTACCCACAGGCTAATTAGTCTTGAGTCCAGGGCGCAAGAACCGAATAAAATACATGGTTAAGGGTACCTCTGACCTGGCCTTTCTTGAGAACGTCTCCGATTTCGTCAAAGAATGTTCTACGTGGTCTTGCCCTTCCAGTTGAACCGTAAACTGGCGAGCATGTAAGAATAATATAATTTCATTAAACGTAAATCGTGACAAATGGAAATCCGTTGTCTCTGTCTACCCCCCTATGTCTTTATAAACTGTAGTTAGTATGGTAGTGCGTTGGACAGTTGCAAGTAAGACATTCCGGGGGGGGGGGGGGGGGTTCCATAGTAAACCTAGGTCTGTCAGAAGAAATTAGGCTCAGACCTTTGTACTAAAATTAATGTGATACTTTAGATTATTGTAATCTCTATTAATGAAAATAGAATTTGCCCAGTAAATGGATAATGCAGTGTTCGTTACGTGTATTGAAGATTAAATTGAAAAATTTAAAATCTGTTCAATAGTTTTATTTTAAGGTTAATTCAGTACCTACAAACAAATACACAAAAAATATTTCTTCACATTTAAAATGTTGTGTCTTTATAATACCTATATATGTCCACTGTTAATTTGAAGGTATTGCGTTGTTGCAATTGTACTGTCTTCCCGGAGTAGATAATAAACCATCTGCCATGACGAATCTTTGAATTTATCATTTACAATTCACACTTCGTGAAGGAATAACTGATAAATATTATTCTTTCAAATTCCCCTTATATTAGGCACCTTTGATTCAGCTTATACATAATTTTCAATTGAAATGTGTCAATTATTATACTATCATGACAAAGATATAGGTACTTACTAAATTTATTTTTTTATTATTTTTATAAAGCGTCTCTCTCAAATAAACTTTGGTTAAAGCGATTATATACATATATTATATACCAATTATATAGGGGACCAATTTTTTTTTATTTCTAATAAAACCTAACAGTAAACACAAAATTCAAATTCCCTTAAAACAAAAGAATTTATGCGCATTTAAATATCACGTTAAAAAAAGAACGCGCTATACTTACCTACATATGACGTCATTTGTAGGGGACGCATAGAATGTACATACTAAAAGTCATTTATATAGAAAGAGACATGGCATCCCCATTGCATTCCTGCTATCAACTTGAACTTTCTGAATCATGTTTGTGGTTTTTTAAGTGTAATATATTTACTATTTATAATAAATTCACGAAAAGTCCGGTCCCCTATTATATAATATATCTTGTGCTTATAATTTCAAATTATAATAAAAAAAAATCGTAACATATCAGTAAGAAAAGCAAAGTAAAATAATTATTGACACATTCCTATACTTAATTGTTATGGCATACAAAAAATACTAAGTACTTTGTACGTAAATCTCATGAATATATCACATCATATACGTAAACAATTCAATAACACTATGCATAGAATATACAATTCCATATATTATCATCAATTATATAAAATAAAATGTAAATACAATTGTAATTAATACAAATAATAATATATATAGGTTTTAGTTAAGTACTTTATGTACTGATACAATTTATACAAGCTGTAACATAAATGCCGGACGTTAAATTTTCTCTACTATTTAAGTTACACTTTGTATATTAAGCACAAAGTACATAACTATAGTTTGTAATACAAAATAATAAAAAATAAGTACTTCATTCATTTATTAACATGATTATTCAAACTTAACGACTTTTTCAGTTTAACATCTGTATCAAAATTGACTACCCACTTGTGCATGTTTGCCAGACTAAAAAAACAAATCGTATTTATATTATATTAATTAATAGCCTTTTTATTAATTTTGATTCATTTTAAGATAACATTTGTTAATCAGAAACGATTCGCAGCGCAAGGCTTTTTTTTATATGAACATATCTTAGGGTTGCCATTATTGTTGAGAACGGGAGTTATTAGAGGCAAATAAAAAAAAATGAAAATAAGAGTAGTAAGGATTTATTTTGCTAGAATAGCATCACCCCATCTCATCCCGTCGGGGGCGTAGAATTCGTCCCGAGGGAATATCTACCAGAGAACGGGCAGCAGCGTCTCTCTGTGTACAATGACTATCATGCCTTCGCTGTGATGGAATGATGGACACAACTACATTGTGGAAATCTTTTTGGGAGGCCTTTGTTTTTAAAAATCGGTGAAGCGAGCGATCTGCACCGCCCCTCCCTCACCCCTCCCCACAACCGCGCTCCCCCCGCGCGTCTTTCGGCCTCCGTCGACTTGGAGCCTTTAGTACGTGTATATTGATAAACGGAACAAGTAACAATACGGGACGTTTGTGAGGAATGTGGAGGTATCGAGGACCTACAACATTTATTGATGGAATGTGTTCGATATGAGTCTAGTAGAAATTATTTAATAAATTCCCTGAATTTGAATAGAACCGATGTGGGATAAAATTCTATCCCAACCATCGCCGTGATCGAAATCGGCCGGGATCACATCATCCCAACCAAATAGTGATGATGCGATGGGTTTGTTCAAATTCATGGCCCATATTTTGTGAAAATTCAATTGTTTAGGATACGATGGGACTGACATAAAAAAAGAAAAAAAAAAATACGGGACGTGATACTTAAATACGGCGACACTCCCGTATATACGGGACGTATGGCAACCCAAACATATCTGATGTATCAGTTCTATTGCTAACTAAATCCACAGTATAATATGTTAAACTAAATTTATTTCCAAATTAAATTAAATCAGATTGCCGATTGCCTTAATATTTGTAACTGAAGTTTTCTCGTCTTTTAGCAAACATACATCAAGGTAAATACTATAATAATAATAAATACTACTTACGCAATACAAAATGGAATATTATAAGTAAATCGACTCGTACATCAAAATCGTTGTTTGTAAAACTAGTTTGTTTGAATACTGCCGCACTCAGGGGGATGCGATCTGGAAAAGATAATTTGTATTGTATTAAATAATGGAATCAGGTGTTACTTTGAGGAAATCTATAACATTCCAAATACAAAATTAATATGTAGTGTTAATTCTGCTAGTTGTCAGTTTTTGCAGGCGGGATGATTAGCGATAACTACTGACAATTGGCGGAATTAACACTACATATTCATTTTGTATCATGAATTGTGTTGAATTATTGATTTCGTTGCTGGTGTCTAGGGCTAGGCCAAGATATTGAGGAGTGCTTACCACGAGCAAGTTGCCGCTCTTGGCGCGGTGGATGGTGGGCTCGGGCCCATGAGACACCTCGATGGTGCCGCCCTGCTTACCGTTCACCAGGTTGTGCGCGATGCTGGAACAAACATAATGTTAATACTATGTTTTAAAAAAGATTCATGAAGTAGAATGTTATATATACTAAGAAATAAAGCTGTAGATTTTGTTTGTTTGCTTTAACGCCCTAATCTCAGGAACTACTAGTTCGATTTGAAAACATCTTTCAAAAAAATCAGTATTATATAATTCATTTATCGAAGAAGGCTGTAGGTTTTATATCATCACACTAAGACATACATATACATTGCGCGATATTGACATGTGTAATTAAATTGTGTGTCATTTTTACTTTTATTTAATTTAATTATTAAATTTGTAATTGCATTGCTTCTAATATTAAGCAAAAATTATAACAAAATAAAATCCAGTTGAATGCTCTAACAGGCTGGACATTTTACTATCACCCTTAAATGTACATTATCGACCTGTGTTCGCAATAATAAATTTGTATTTGAAAAAAAAAGACCTATAGGGGCGGAACATCAGTGAAGAATGTTTCAAATGGCGGGGCGTTTTTCCCTTTTGAGAGCTTTCGCTGCGTGCGCTGTGTAAACGGTTAAAGTTTCGCAAAGATCATTGCCTCTAGCACGAGTTCCTGCAGTACTTACTCGATCACACGTACAGTTTCGTCCCATACATTGTACCTAAATACCTTAATAACTGCAGGAACTCGTGCTAGAGGCACATGTGTGACAGAATTGTTCCCCTTTAAAAGTTCTAAAAAAGTCCTCGACAGAATATCTATTTTTTAACGTTTGCTCACTATAACCTTTTTTATGCTAACCAAATTTCTTCTCAAATAATGCATTATTTGCGAAGGTGTTTTTATAAACATGGTATTGTAATGATATTACCTGCCCTCCTATAGAATAAAACCTCTTTTGAGAAGATAGCTAACTCTGGTCATTTTGTTAAAATTGCTGGATATAGCTTTTTAAGTTAGAAATAGAATTCGAATCAAATAAAAAGTATAATTTTACGTTTGAGTAATGTTTGTCAATAGTTACGGAGTGCTAAAGAATACATTGTGAAATCTAGTTTTATTATTTTTTCAATAATATAAGTGATTGGTGTTTAATACGTGTGTTATCATTGTAAAGGTCTCCCTAGATCCCGTTACAGAGTACCTCTTGCTGCTGCGAGTGTTCTACAGTATTAATCCTTATCTAAATAAATACCTACGTTATTTATTAGAAGTAGTTAATTTAAAACAAAATTGCTATTTACATCATTCGATTTCATCGAATATGTTACTAGATATCGCAGTTACAACAATAGATAACATCGCAGCATAATAATGATCAAGTAACGCGCGCATTTATGATGTGCACGGCCAGCGGGTAGTTATCAGGGGAAACTAACGAAACAAAGCCGGGAGTTGAAGTCAGCTTTAGCCTAAAGTAATATTCCACGTGGACGAGGTCGCGGGCAGCAACTAGTATCTATACATATAAAAAAATGGTAGGAAAGTCAAAACTGTACATTGAATATTTTTTTAAAGGGTACTTGGGGCGTGATCTACAATGGGCATCGAAGCCAAAAGTATAGTTTTCAGAATTTTAGTCTGTGTATCTGTTTGTCTGTATGTATGTCCGGGCTAAACTCAAAAAGTGCTGCAAGGATTTACTTCAAATTTTGCATGAATATTACTAAGAAGTCGGGTCAACATAAAGGCTACATATTATCACGCTATCACCTACGGGGGAGGAGCTGTGATTATACACTTTAACGCGGGTAAAACCGCGGGGCAAAGCTAGTAGATTATAAAGCCGTTGGCATTAAAGACCTTAACATTATAGTTTTCCATAAGATATTCAAGTTACAGTCCCATCGGTGTAACTAAATGCTCGGGCGGTCCTGGATGTGATCGCCGCAAATATGTCAGTGATAAAGATTTTAGACACTAATATATACTAAAAACATATTGACGATAACCTTACTGTGGTTGATAGATACTTGCCTTTCACGCCGCAGATGGGTTCGATTCCTACACAGGACAGATATTTGTGTGCCAGAACATGTCAGTTTTCCTGAATCTGGGCGAAATCTTACTACTTAATATTATAAATGCAAAAGTTTGTGAGTATGGATGTTTATTACTCTTCCACGGATAATTATAATATAATTTATTTCAGATCATTACAATCCATTTTTGTTAGTAAATATTTTATGAACTTAAACACTATTGTTAGTTAATACCTTAAAGCTAAACATTCATAAAAAACCCCATTGGGGTATGTTTGCGCATGCAATGTTCCAGTATTGGGCTGTCCCCCCGGTCCACGATCGTGTTTAATATGCTATTGGGAGTGCCTCGTACCCTGTTCATCAATCCCAAGCCGTTTTGTCACTTAAATACTCAGAAGTTTTATAGTAAGCCCTGCTACACAATATGGCTTTTACAGTTCTTTTAAACTTATTCGTAGACATTTCTCTGATATCACTGGGATGTTTGTTATAGAATCATACTTTGCCCCATAAAAGAGTTACCTATTTTGTGGAGACGGGTATATAGTATGGAGGTAACACAAGGTAATGTTTATATACATATATTATCTCAGAAGCGAAGCCGTTTCATATTTTAAATGCTGTAAATGTTAAATTGTCAAAAATATTTATTGCATAGCACCAAAAATTTAATAAGCTTCCAGCCTCACTAAAACTTCTGAATTTTAATCTGTTTAAGAGTAAACTAAGGGACCTACTATTTCAAAAATGCTACTACTCAACAACTAATGTTCTTAATGATACTCTTTAAGTAAAATGTAATAATTGTTAATAATATAGTATATCTAGAACCTGCTATTTTGTGACCCACTCTTTGTTTTGTTGTTTCTTACTAGCTGTGCTCCGCGGTTTTACCCGCGATAAATTTTATTAATTATCATAGCTCCTCCCCCGTAGATGATAGCATGATAATATGTAGCCTATTATGTTGACCCGACCTCGTAGTAATATTCATTCAAAATTTAAAGTAAATCCATGCAGTACTTTTTGAGTTTAGCCCGGACATACATACAGACAAACAGACACACAGACAAAAATTCTAAAAACTATATTTTTGGCTTCGATATCCAATGCAGATCACGCCCCAAATATCCTTTTAGAAAAATATTCAATGTACAGTTTTGACTTTCCTACGATTTTATTATATGTATAGATTCTTATCTCTGCTTCTTGATTTATATAGTTTTGATTAGCATTTGATTTTGTTGTATTATTTTAATTTGTACGCCTGATAAAAATAAATAAAAATAAAATAAAAAAGCAAAGAACGTATTCGTAGTAATATATAATTAATTTATAATTATTTCAAGGTAAATATAGATATTACGTACACGGATTGTAGGAAATAATTTACAATAAGATTAATTTTATAACAGTAACTATATTTAACTAACTTAAATTAAGTTATTGTCAAGGATCATGTGTAGGAGATAGGCAGAATACGATGTTCTCATACTTTACTTTTAAGATCTGTATTTATACATTACCATATTCATGCAAACAAATATATTGATTGATTGATACTCACGTCCTAGTGTCGACAATTTCAATAATATCGAGCTTCTTGGTGTAGTCGGTGACGATAGTCAGCGCTTCGATTAGGTGCTCCACGGAAATGATCAGGTCGCCCTGGTGAAGAATATAATTATAAATTAATAAAAATAATAATATAATATCTATAATATAATAATAATAATATCTGGGGACAATGTCACACAGATCATCCTAGCCCCAAACTAAGCAAAGCTTGTACTATGGGTACCAGGCGACGATATACATACTTATATAGATAGATAAATACATATATACATAGAAAACCTCCATGACTCAGAAACAAATATTCGTGCTCATCACACAAATATTTGCACTTACCGGGATTCGAAATCAGGACCACCAGCTTCGTAGGCAGGAGCATTACCAACTAGGCTACGGTGACCGTCTGGGGACAATGTCACACAGATCATCCTAGCCCCAAACTAAGCAAAGCTTGTACTATGGGTACCAGTCGACGATATACATACTTATATAGATAGATAAATACATATATACATAGAAAACATCCATGACTCAGAAACAAATATTCGTGCTCATCACACAAATATGTGCACTTACCGGGATTCGAACCCAGGACCACCAGCTTCGTAGGCAGGAGCACTACCAACTAGGCTATGGTGACCGTCTAGGGACAATGTCACACAGATCATCCTAGCCCCAAACTAAGCAAAGCTTGTACTATGGGTACCAGGCCATACCATTAATTCCTTTAATTGTACACGGGAACGAAAGAGGACCGAATTAAGGACAAAAACCGACACGACATGGGACGAGCCATATCATAACGGCGTATCGAGATCCCGTATCATGATACGTATATCATTACCCGTCCACATATGCGATCATGATACGCGTCGACGATACGGATACGGTGATCGGATCGGGCAAATGATACATGTCTAGACCCACCTTAAGGCGTCGTTTTCGATAGCAGATACCGATCTGTTACCCAATTTAATCTATATAAATAAAAAAAGACGTGTGGCACTCGGAGACTGCCGCGGTAAAGCTATTGCATAGCATTTTTTATCAGCTTATGCAATTATAATTATTTATTTATTTTATAATACTGCATTTGTGATAATAATAATAAAATTAATGTATATAGAGTACTAACTCATTTTCTTTCACTATTTTTTCGTGACTTTCTTCATTAATAAATGCACTTTGTTTATTCATATTTAAAACACTTTGTACACAAATTATACGAGTACAGATATTCACTGTTGTACGTAGATGATAAATACCTATACACCTATATACTTTCTCACAAACAGCTGATTACGGTAGTTTTCCAATACAACCAATGCCACCTAAAGGCGGGTTGCTGAACTAAAGAGACAAGCGTGATATTTCAAAAAATCATTAAAAGTTCTGGTATTTATCGATAGATGGCGGTCGGAGTGGGGGTGTTAGGTTTTTCGTTACGGAATTTCTGGATTCGGTCCCCACGCTCAAGGCCCGTGATAGAAGCTATGCAATAGCTTAAAAATGGAATGCTGTGTGGTGCCGGCGGCGAATATCAGAATATTATATCATCTCATGGGGGGCGTAGAAGTTGAATATCGAGGATGGCCAGTAACTTCCTTCTAAGTGCTATGACCATCATACTGCGATCGACAACCCGTCTGCCAAGGGTGGCAATTATGGCATATCCCTGCAAGATGATTCTTGGGGGAGACTTTACAGCAGTGGATTTATTCCAGCTGCAATGATGATGATGATGAAATAAAAAAGAATCACCGAAAGATTTATCCAATTTGGCGCAGCCGTTTGGAAGTTAAATAACTTCCAAACGACTACGCCAAATTGGATAAACATTTATATACATAATTATACAATAAATCCACTGCTCTAAGCGTTCGTTATAATCAGGAGTAGTGTTGAAAATGACTAAAGTGACTGAATTAGACTGACTGTCATTTACGGTCAAATTGGTCAAAAATGGTCATTAAATGTCAAAAATGGTAATTTTCAGTCAATTTGATTTCAGTAATATTTTAGTATTTTTAAGTTTTTGTCGTTGATAAAAGCTTACAAATTCTAAATTGAAACAAAAAAGTGGTTTTCATGAGTTGTAGTGTTATTATATAGTGTTAATAATTTTACATTTCTAATCATGCGTGCATTTAAGACAAAATGGCAACGTCGCATCGCCTCGCGCATAGACTTTGATGTCGTCTTATCCTCTCATGATATAATAGAAAATAAAACGTCGCTTCATTTAAACTTGCATATGAATTGGGTACCTAAATAAATAAATAATTGAGTGGTAGTCGAGAATAGACAATAATATTTGAATCAAATTGACTGAATTTGACAGTAAATGACCGGTCATTTAAGGTTTATGACAATTGTGACTAGTCATATTCAGTCATTTTACATCGCTAATCAGGAGAAGGTTTGTGTGAAAAAAAATGTGCAAATACTTGAAAATATCAGAAAATTGAGTGTGCAAACTAGACAGAAGACTGTGAGATGATCTTTTTTTTCATACAAACTTCCAAACAGTTTTTTGCTCACAGACAGTATTGACGGCAATCAAATATTTCGGTACGAAGTTCGACGGGACAGTGATCTTTAATATACTAAATATATACATAAAAAATTGGTACAAAAGGACAAATTGATAGGTTCAACTGAAGTGGATTAAATTATTCAACATTACTTTACAATTATTTTTGAATTATTTTCGTTCAGAGACATTATTTGACTGACGGGTAGTAAAATTCGTCTCTGAACGAGTCTCAGTTTGTACAAAGTCAGATTTTGTACAAAGACAGTTGTTACTTGACTTCTCTCAGTTAGTACAAAAGCCAGATGGTGTCACACTACCTTTAGTTTGTAAAGTGACATAATTTGACTGACTACCCCCAGTTTGTACAAAGTTAGATTTTTTACTTGACTACTCTGTTTGTACAAAGTCAGATGGTGTTGGACTTCCTTCAGTTGGTTCAGAGGCATAATTTGACTGACTACCCCCAGTCTGTACAAAAGCAAATTTTGTACAAAGATAGCTGTCTCTTGACTACTCTCAGTTTGTACAAAGATATATGGTGTCGGACTACTTTGAGTTCGTACAGAAAGAATTTGAATGTCTACCCCCAGTTTGCACAAACTCAGATTTTGTACAAAGACAGCTGTTACTATACTTCTCTCATTTTGTACACAAACAGATGGTACCTTTAGTTTGTATAGTGACATAATTTGACTGAATACCCCCAGTTTCTACAAAGTCAGATTTTGTTCAAATACAGCTCTTATTTGACTACTCTCAGTTTGTACAGAAACATAATTTGAATGTCTACCCCCAGTTTGCACAAACTCAGATTTTGTACAAAGACAGCAGTTACTAGACTTCTCTCAGTTTGTACAAAGACAGATGGTGCCTTTAGTTTGTATAGTGACATAATTTGACTGAATACCCCCAGTTTCTACAAAGTCAGATTTTGTACAAATACAGCTCTTACTTGACTACTCTCAGTTTGTACAAGAACAGATGGTGTGGGACTAACTTCAATTCCTACAGAGACATAATTTGACTGCATTTCCCCAGTTTGTACAAAGGCAAGGTAAGTACAAAGATAGCTGCTACCTGACTACCCTCAGTTTGTACCAAGACAGATGATGCATAAAGTATCAGACTGTATCAAGGCTTTGCCTACCGACCTTGTCTTTCTTGAGTTCCTGTGGGATCTTGATGAGCACAAGGGTATCAGTCTCGTTGGTGACGACTACTCGCAGCTTATCCAGGGGCAGGCGATGCTTCAGCTTGTAAGTCTTGCGGTTGCTCGCGTCCAGCACGTACAGAGCCTTGTCGGAGGCTAGGAGAGCTCGCTCCCGAGGCTTGTAGCCACGGCGGTCGTATTTTACAGCTTCGCAGGAGTACTGGAAGAAAGGTTAGGTTAAGATTGAGTGGACTATTTAGAAAAGACACTGTAATAATAATATATAGGTAATATCCTTGAACATTATTCACTCACGGCCGCCGTCTCATCCAAAACTAAGCAGAATTGTAATATGGACACCAGATATCTGATATACTATATATACTAGTTTTCGTTTGTAAATATATACTTACATAGATAATTACATCTAGACTCAGGACAAACAGATATCTTCATGCACAAAAATTTCTGTCCTGGGTGACAATCGAACCCACGACCTGCGGCATGAAAGGCAAGTATTTTCTAACCACGCCAACCGGCCCGTATAAAAATAGTGTCCATAAGATCCAAGAAACACCACATTCTTAAAATCCAAGTAGAATAACTGCTCCATATAGCGTTAAAGTTCAATGTATTGCAGGTTGTGAAAGAAAAGCACACCATCCTTTAAACCAGTCAGGTCACCGTAGCCTAGTTGGTAGTGATCCTGCCTACGAAGCTGGTGGTCCTGGGTTCGAATCCCGGTAAGTGCAAATATTTGTGTGATGAGCTCGAATATTTGTTTCTGAGTGATGGATGTTTTCTATGTATATAAGTATTTATCTATCTATATAAGTATGTATATCGTCGCCTGGTACCCATAGTACAAGCTTTGCTTAGTTTGGTGCTAGGATGATCTGTGTGACATTGTCCCTAGATATTATTATTAATACCAGTGCTGAACATAGGCCTCCCCCAAATGTTTCTGTAACGTCACCATTTGGAGGGGTTTCTTGGAGTTGGCGACCGCATTAAGGTGGTAGCTACCTTCTGTATCCCTTAGTCGCCTTTTACAAAACTTATGGGGTGCCCCTGTTATTCTTTCTAGGCCGGTATTTGATTATAGGATATGGATTTGTAAGATACTCACGATGAGCTGTTCGCCCGTGGGCCACGAGGGCGAGGCCATGAAGGTGTTGCGCAACACCTGGTGCTCGGAGTTCAGCCGGTCCTCCTGGAATAACATCGGGATGCTCGCTGGGTAGCTGTTCTTCTTACCTACAAATCAAGCAAAAATAATCAAGCAAAGCAATGCAATATTAGCTGGCGCGGTGTTGGTGGGTGACTCCACCAAAAGGGACTCCGTGGTCTCCTTCTGTGAGGCAGTCATGCTCCAGAAGGAGGCCGCCGAGAGCCCAACTCCCATGGGGATGCGGTGGTAGTATGACACACTTGTCTATACACTTCCTCTACTGCTGCGACGTGCAATCACCTCCGGGAAGGCAGCGATTTGTTTGTGGCGCAGTCTCTGTGCCGGACTGGCATGAGTCGGCAATAGGGGAGGGCAATCCAGAGCAATCTTGCCCTTATAGATTATAGCTAAGGCTCTTATAGCTATGTCAATCGGATTAAAATTTTCGCAAATCTTCAGTTGGCGTCTTATAGCAGAAATACAAGGTATAAAGTAACACTTTGGCATTGGCAATTCTTCCAACGAAAAACTTGTATACCTAACGCATTTTTATCCTGAGCAGGCATGCAGTCATCTAGAACCTTCTTGATATACAGCAGTGAAGATAGGCCAGGAAAGTTGACGGTTTGTCTTTGCCAATATTTGTTACTAGGAACCATCAAGAGTTTGTTTTGGAAATTCATAGAAGTAACTATAGAAATTGAGAAAACAATCTCCGTTTAGAATATCTTGTTAATAACGACTGCATATGGGTATGGAAAACCATGCACCTATTTCGAAAGTTTACAGGTGGTAGGAAGGACGGAATACGATAGAACCAAGATAAGACGCTTTGGTTAATATTTTCTCTGGTCTTTACGAAACTTCAAATAATTGACACCCGTCCAGTCTATTCTTCTGTAGAATGCGGTGCATCTCGAGATCAGCATGGCCAAAAGCAGCTTCTCGTTCAAAAAGAAGCTAAGAGAGCACATAGGTACTAAACAACTTCTAAGCAGAATCGTTTAATCCCTGCCTGTTAAATTGTGTTTGTTTAGTATATTATAGTAGTAATATTATTAAATATATATGTTATTATACATGTATATTAAACTATATATTGATTTTTTTTCTTATTATTATTAATGAATCTGAACTTAGTGTACCTACCTACTTTTTAATCTCTGCACCTCCTTAAGTTCGATTGCAAGAAAATGGCATTAAGTCCACCTCTGTTCAACTTAGAAATAAATAAAATAAATAAATAATATGTAAATTAAGAAAAGGACTCACCCTTAAACATCCTCTCAGCAAGAACCTTCAGTTCAAACTGCTTCTTATCCGGAGCACTTAAAGCCAAGCGATACTTCCTGGCCAATAACGCCCTATGTAGTCTATGAAGTTCTCTCGAAGCTTCTTGGCAGGTAGCAGGACAGATAGGCCAGGATAAGTCCAAGAGTTTTGTGGGCAGTTGGGTGGATAGGCGCTTGAGCCAGTGTACTTTGGCGATGCCGAGGAAGCGACGGTTTTCAGGCGTCTCGGGGCCGTTGCGGGTAATGAAACCTGCCAAGATAATAATTGAAGCAGTTTAATGTCGGGATGCAATACTTTCTCATCAGCATAATAATATAAATTATAAAAACCATGAGTTTTAGACCAATTAATTAACATAAGCTTAATATAATCCTGTATCTGTTTCACCTATAATTAGAATTGCTGTTTTGTAAAATATTATTATTAATTTTTATAATTTTATCTTTAGAATGTAATTTTAATGTATTGTAACAGTAGTTTGTTAGCTAACTATCTCTTTGTTTTTTGTTCACGTACCTATTCTTTATATTATTGCATGTGGTGTTAGCGTGTAATTGGTTGTTGCACAAAGAAAATATCTAAATATATCTGTACCATATGTTATAAATTGTGTAAGCGATCGTTGGTTGACCTAATAAATACATAAATGTCTATTAGAGAAAGAGAGAAAGAAAATGCGTGCTCGCTCCTATCTCCTGCCCCTCTCAGTGAAGATAGAAAGAACATGAGTTACATTTGGTAATACACCAAACGTTCATGCTCTTCCTATCTTCACTAACTTATATCTCGCTCTCAACTACCGTTCGCCCCGTCAGATCACACTTTTTGTAATACATTCACCAGCTTTCTCGCGTGTCAAGTTAAATCAAGTCATAGAGAGGAGGACCCTAAAATAATGGAAAGAATAATGTTGCTAAATTTCATGCACTTTTCATTTGGAGTAGTGCTTCATTTAAAGTTTATTTAAGGTTTCTTATAGTTAATCTATAAGAAGTATTAAATAAACTTTAAAGAAAGCAGTACTTTCGAATGAAATCTCAATAAAGTTCCACCTCTCTATGTCTGGCAAAAATTAATATTGTTCCTACTTAATTCTTACCGAAAGCAGGGGTACTGGTTAACTGTAACACAGATTTTCACCAGTCTCTCAGATATATAAAATTGCTGGCTTATCTCTGATCTAGAATCTGATGAACTGAACAGCTTTTTCTTGGTTGTCTTTCAACTTTGTACGTAAAGTCTTTTAGTTCAAAAATGCAGAGAGCAAATGCAAATTCAAGTCTGCAGATTTTTTAATATGCTGGTTAACAAATATGGACTGTTTGCTAAGAAATAAGTTCTAATATGCATATGAGCTGATACCCTAGCTATCTTCTTCTACATCTTTAGTTTCCACGCGAGGTACGCTATATTAAGGTATATAATAATAATATCTGGGGACAATGACACACAGATCATCCTATCCCCAAACTAAGCAAAGCTTGTACTATGGGTACCAGGCGACGATATACATACTTATACACGGTTAATTTTTTAAGGTTTTAATCCGATGGACAGGAGGTTTATCTTACCAAGTACTATTCATTACTAATTAATTTTACATGATATCACTAAAATTAAAAAAAAAAGGAAGGTGATAATGTAATACTCTCATAGTGCGTGAAACCAATAGTAACGTTTTAGTTAACTACTCGTATACGCTAACGTAAGTACCTACCTACGCGGCCCGCTCGAACGACCGAGGTCATTGACTCGCTCAGCTGTAGGACTGTCTTAAACTGTCTCTGAATGAAAGTACGTACTTACTAATGGTTCTCATAATGTTTTCTCTGAAGCACGACTTGATTCGAGTTGATAAGAAAAAATAATTTTATATGTTAATTTTATCTACACAAATCGATAGTGTTTCATGCACCTTATCGCCTCTCCAAGGCATGTAAACGATCATCATGTAACCGTGTATAGATAGATAAATACTTATATACATAGAAAACATCCATGACTAAGAAACAAATATTCGTGTTTATCACACAAATATTTGCACTTACCGGGATTCGAACCCAGGACCACCAGCTTCGTAGGCAGGAGCAGTACCTACCAACTAGGCTACGGTGACCGATACTAAAACACTGCTAGGTTTTAAGGACTTGATCTTATTAAAACTGTCTTATTTACCTCTAATGAAGGACCTAATGACCTCAGCAGCCTTCCTCCTCCTCTCCTTGAGTTTCTGCGCGAGATACCTCCGAACCCATTTCTGGATCATAATAGCAGCCGCCTTCATCCTCAGGTACTGCTTCCTCTGCCAATACCCTCGCCATCTGCTCTGGATGATGGTTGCGATGTCGTTCTTCTTGATTTGGTAAGCATCTTCGGTCTCAAAGAGAGTCTTCGGGAAGCGGATGAAGATTTTAGAACTGAAATTAATAAAAAAAAAATCAGCTTAGTTGGTAGTGCTCCTGCCTACGAAGCTGGTGGTCCTGGGTTCGAATCCCGGTAAGTGCAATTATTAGTGTGATGAGCACGAATATTTGTTTCTGAGTCATGGATGTTTTCTATGTATATTATAAGTATTTATCTTTCTATATAAGTATGTATATCGTCGCCTGGTACCCATAGTACAAGCTTTGCTTAGTATGGGGCTAGTATGATCTGTGTGAAATTGTCCATTGAAAAAAAAAAATAATAATAATTGAGAGTGTGTTTATAATTTGTTATCAGGAAGTTTAGCCGTGTGGTTTCTGGCCCGGCCTCCCCATAGCATGTCGTGGGTGTCGTAAAGGCGACTAAGGGATACACCAGGTAGTCGGGCAGCAGTGCCATCTGTGTACTAGCTACCACCTAACTGCGGTCACAGACTCGCGTGCCAAGCGTGGAGACTACGGCAAACCCTTCCTTTGGGGTAGCCTTTGTCCAGCAGTGGACGATATCAGGCTGCTGATGATGATGATAGAATTTATTCTGTATTTTAATAACCTAATCGTTAGAAAACCCCCGTCTCCAACTATCATTGCATTATTTTGGAAAACAGCTGATACCCTTCACTGCTGGACCGATATTTACCAAACATTGCTAAGAACTACTGCAAGAGAACATTAAAAAAAGCCGCATTGAAATCGATCCATCCGTTTGAGAGCTACGATGCCACAGACAGACATCAAAATCCAACTTTTAACACCCCGATTTTTCGCCAGGGGTTAAATGGAAACATGCGATCAAAAAGAATGGAAACATGTAATCAAAAAGTTTAATAATAAATATCTTGTAACGAGTAACACACTGCCATCTGATGCCAAACTAGGCAGACCCTGTACTATCGCAACCAGACAACTGATAAACATACTTATATATTTCTAAATACATCATCATGTCAGCCAAAGTACTTCCACTGCTGGACAAAAGACTCCCCAAAGAATGGGGGGATATGCCATAACCGCCACTCTTGGCAGACGGGTTGGCGATCGCAGTTTGATGGTCATAGTTCACAGAAAAACGCTGCTACCCATTCTCTGGTAGGTATTCCCTCGGACGATTTCTACGCCCCTCACGGGATGAGATGGGGTGATGTTATTCTATGCCGGCACCACACAGCACTAAATACATACATATCTATACATATAATAAGATCGTAGGAAAGTCAAAACTGTACATTGAATACTTTTTTAAAAGGATACTTGGGGCGTGATCTACAATCGACATCGAAACCAAAAATATAGTTTTTTTGAATTTTTTTCTGTGTGTCTGTTTGTCTCTATGTATGTCCGGGCTAAACTCTAAAAGTACTGCATGGATTTACTTCGAATTTTTCATGAATATTACTAAGAGGTCGGGTCAACATATAGGCTACATATTATCACACCATCACCTACAGGGGAGGAGCTGCGATAATTTATAAAGTTTAACGCGGGTAAAAACGCGGGGCACAGCTAGGTTTAAAAAAATTACACCCGGACACAGAAAAAAATAATCGTGTTCATCACACAAAGCTTTGTCTCGGGTGGGAATCGAACCCACGACCTGTGGCTTAGCAGTCAGAAGAGATATCAAAAAGAAATTCATAAGATGGAATAATTCGTAATCGAAGACTTACTTGCCCATCCTGTAGTCCTCCCGCTCGAAGTTGAGCACTTCCACAAGCTTCTGTACCCCATCCCTGGCGGGGCCGCGGTAGTTGGGCCAAGTGTCGTTACTCAGGCACTTGTATCTGTGGAGAAGCACCTAGATTTAAGGGTTCTGTTTGTCCTTCATGGTCTCAAGCCTACCTATCACTAGTCCCTCCATCTGTCACAGCGGTCTATCACGGCATCTGATGCTAGTGATTTAAAATGTTTGCACACTCATAACTTTCAAAGAAATGCACTAAATTGGAAAAATCCTTCTTTTATGTGTTCGTTATTGTCAGAAGAAAGATTGTATGAAAACTATCAGAAATATTTGAAAATAACAGAAAAATCCTGCTGGAGAGGAAACAAAAAGAGCTGGAGAAACAATGACCAAAAGAAAAACACTCACTGTATTTCTTTTAGTGGAAGTTTCTTCAGCACTTTTTGTTTTCGCTCCGCCAGGAAATACGAAAAATATTGTACATACAATGCATTAAAATAATCATTGAAATATTAGGCTTTAGACAGTATTGATGGGAAAAAATATGGTGGTACGAAGTTGACAGCTAGTTTACAATAACTTAAGATATGGCTTTCTCACTATTCTTTTATTAGTTAGAAGGAGATAGTCTAGAGCGTTCCACTGTGGATCAGTGATCTTGATTTCAATTCCAATGCACTAGTTGATAAACAATTACGTTAATATATCAGAAAAAATTGAGAGATGAAAACATCCAGCACAGAGACAATATGTATGGTTGATTTAAAAGATAATTCTTTAATTATTACCTCTCAAGGAAGGCTTCATAAGTACGCCTGTAGGCGAATCCGGCACGTCGCACGCGCAGGTTCTCCATCAGCCCGAGGTATTTAACTTGATGAGAAATCAGCTTCTCATTGAATTGCACTATAACAATAATCAATCCAGTTAATTGGAAGAATAAAACTTCGTCGGGATTCTCTTCACGAATGAAGTTGAAAATTGCAATTATAAAATAAAACTAACCATATTATGAAATAAAATGTGAAATGTTGTCTTAAATATTTATCAAAACTAAATTAAACCACCCAATACACGAACTGCATCAGTACCTAAAGGTGACCGAAAGGCTGGCAACATAGCCGCCTTGTATGGCAAAACTTATTCTCTGTACTAAAAATAGGCCAGCCCTCTGGGTTCCGGTAGAGTCGATCAATTTCTTAGATACCTTAGAGCAGACCAGCACTTGGCATCGTCAGAATTTGAACTTTCCGCGAGTACTAGTTGTCGGTTTACGTTAAGTACAATTAGAGTTAATTTAATTTTGTAATACCCTTTGTAGTACGTGTGGATTGATTTGAATTAAGAACTTTTAAAACTCTGCTTTCTGCCGTATGACATATAAATTTGTTTCTTTTGTTTGCACATAATTGTGGAAACTGTTAACTCGTTTTGCAAAGATAGCTTTGAATATACCGTTGAGTTACGACTTCACCAATGCGCAGAATTATGTCGTTTACCTACTAAGTTTTCATAAAAGACATTTGAGTTCTACATTTTGTCATTCGGCATATGAAGTGGCCTCCATAATGTAATTTATTCATCCCATCAACTTGATGGACTTTTAAATTTAGAGTTCAGCGTACGGTATAATTACTCGTACTTCCACGAATTATGTGATTTCCCTACTCGATTTATGTCCGTCAAGGACTTTAGAATTTTGCATACTGTAGTTCGGTCTAAGTAATGCCGAGCAGTTCATATTGTACTTGTAATTCTGTTGTTAAATCGATGCTGTGCAAAACGCTTGATAATTCCTAAGAGGCTGAGACGTAAAGATGAAATTGATTGTACTTACTAGGGGCCTTATTGTCATTAGGTTTAATGCAGCGGATATAGGAAGGCTCCTTGCTGCTCAGAATTTTGATAAGCTCGTTGAGCGAATTCTTGAACTGGGTGATGGCGGTTTCTGGACGCTTCTTGCTGGTTAGATTCATGTCCTAGAATATATATTTCATATCTAGTTATAATTTCTATAAGTAATTAAGGTTTTCTATGAGAAGATTCTAAAATGCGTTCATGTACGTATACATACTATAAGTCAATAAGCTAGAATAGAGTACAACAGAAAATTAAAAGATGTTATAAATAAACACGCTCACACAATATATATATATATATGCAAAGCGAAAAAGGTTGACTATATCCTGAACATTTACGAGTCTTAATACATTAGAAAACATGAAGAAATAATGCAGAACCTTTGATTTACTGACTAAACAAATTATAGACCAACAGATTGCAAAAAGTGGATTAATTACATAACTACCCTGGCCAATACAAAGATGTGAAGGCCGAATAAAATTAGATTTATTTATTATATTTATGGACCTGCAACGGAGGATACACACAATACAAGTCGTCATAAAAAAAATTACGGTTTTATTTCCAGCGTGCTCCTCCAATTATAGGAAGGCATTCAATTCAATATTTAATACCTAACAGTTAACAGTTTTGAATATACCTAGTATAAACAATCGATGGATCGATGACAGTATATATAAAATGAGACAATTAATTATTTAACATATAAACGTACCTTGAAGCAGGTAGCGACGATTGTGTTTCCACTGCTAGCCATTAGGCTCTGGATGTCTCTGAACAACAAGTCATTGTTCTTCTCGAGGAAAGTCTTCACAGTGTAGGTTACTTCACCAGCGTAGTGTACCAAGCAGAATTCCTACGAATGAAGCATCATTATATTTTTTTTGTATTAACTCTGGCAACACCAATCAACGCCGTTCAAAGTATACGACGAACGAGCATCTGTTGTTGGTAAACCGAATTGTTGTCGATTGGATAGTTGTGGATAGATGTGGTAGATTCTCCATTCGTTTGAGCGGAGACACGTCATTTTTTTTTTATTTCTTACATATCTGTTTCAACATAGGAAAATGGCAGCCAGAATTCAAGATAGCGCCAACGGCTAATTTTATTTAACGGAAGATATTCAAATTGCTAGTTTATGTTTTAATTTTAAAACATAAACTTGTGCCGGTTTCACCTTCAATATTTTTTTTTAATACAAACTAGCGTTTTACAAATCAAATACTATCACAGGATTCAGGGCTTTTCTTGCAAATTGCATTCGCGGATTAGATAATCCAGTCGTACATTAAAATGAGAGGCAATGTATTGGCGAACACTTACTTTAAACAAAAATGTTAACAAATTTTAAAGATCTAGCTCAGCTTAAAATAAGTCAGGTACCGTATCTTTTATCCCGTATTATTTAGAAGTTTTCCAGAATATATTGAAACACATGCACCTGTGAACATATCAGTCAGCCATGTTTCTAGAAAAACAAAGCCAATAGATAATACCTACATCCTCCAGAAGGGTGTTAGCAAGGGAAGCCTAAATTTGATCTGCCAGCGTGTATCGTTCGTAGCTTAAAGCAGAGCGCCTACCACGTATTGGTAGATGGTGCAGGTTCGAAACCCGCCGGACGATTAAATTTATGATTTCCCATTTTTGAGATTATATTGAAACAGCCTAATTACAGTTATCGTAATGTCTACTTACATCTCTGCCCATAATCTTCTGCGTCTTGATGTCGGAGCGTCGGTGCGACTTGTAGTGCTGGTGTCCGTCTAACTTCTGCGACAGTTTCTCCAGGAAACTAATGTCGGTGGCGTCGCCGGGCCGAAGGCACTCGTCATCCAGGATTGAAATGATTCCTGCGAATTAACGGAATATTCATCATCATTATATCAGCCGAAAGACGTCCACTGCTGGACAAAGGCACCCCCCAAAGATCTCTTGCGCTTTTCGCATCCAGCAGTTTCCAGCGACCCGAACAAGATCATCGCCAAAGAGCCCATTTTGGGGGGGTCTGCCCACGCTGCGTCTTCTGGTTCATGGACGCCACTCATCAACCTTTGTGCCCCAACGGCTGTCGATTCTACGAGCTATGTGGCCCACCCACTGTCACTTCAGCTTGCAGTCTTCCGGGCTATTTCGATGACTTTGTTTCGCCTGCGGATTTGACATTTCTGATTCGATCTTGCCGTAAAACTCCGAGCATAGCCCTCTCCATTGCTCTTCGAACGGAAGATTATAGGACCGCTAATAACTTGTTGGTAGTGGTGGCATTAACAAAATAATGAGTTCGGATTCGATCCTATATGGGACAAAAAGTGAACCCCTGCAGCGAATTACTAAAGCGAAGCTTCTTAGTAACCATTATATTTCAGAAGTACGCATTACAGCCAGTGGATGGATTGTATTAATTACCTTTATGCCTGGCTTCGATGAGGTCACAAATGACGATATTGTTGAAGTACTCGACGGGTTCCCACTCAATGCCCTCGCGGAGGTACTCCTCCTGCTCTTGCTTCAGGGTCAGCTCGATGAACAGTTGCTGCAGCTTCTCGTTACAGAAGTTGATGCAGAACTGTTCGAAACTGTGAAACAAAGTCATTTCATATATATTACTTATAGTACATATTATATCTTCTTTTGTTGAATATTTATGGTATAGTTATATATTAATAATACTTGACAGCATAACTCTGAATTTTAGCAAGAACATTTTACCGATAAATTCGGATCATAAACATATAACTGTAATACTAGAATGAATCGAGTCATTAAATGATTATAATCTTGGAGGAGAATTTGAATTTATAATGTCCAGATCACTCATTACCGATGAAAAGGGTTCCTATAATTCAGTATCTATAATACTGATGGAAAGGGTTCATAATTCAGGATATATCTGATGAACTACACTTAACCCGGTAAAGAGTTTTAGTCATAATGGCGGCTTTACACGCTCGCCGTGGCACCCCGAGACAGGCCGAGAGCGAGTGTGTTCATGATGATCTCGTCACGTCTCGCCTTGCTGCCTCTCGGTCGCGTGTCGATTTTGTGCCCAAAGTCTCTCAACTCAAAGGGTCTCGTTAAGTCTCGTGCGGATAACGAGAGCGGGCATGTACACACTAGTTTTATGCAGTTGCCAGCCGGTTTCTATTACGGTTCATGGTAACCATCCACCGTCTTCTTTTACGTCAATGCTTGAGAATTTACTTTTTATAAATTACAATAGCTCACAGTATAAAGCCAAACACAGCAATTTCTACGTCCATTAACTCGGAAGCGGCAACTAAAAGAACGAGTGTGTACAGATACGTCGAGAGCCTTCTCAGCCGAGACTCTTGATGAGAGGATCTTGGCGAGTGTGTACAGTCGGCATAACATATCTTGAATATTCCAATATTCGAAAACACAGAATGATTCCTAAGTATTTGTAGTTTATCAAAGGTGTTCTTACCTGTTCTTGGGGAAGATTTCAAAACCGTAGATGTCAAGAATACCAATCACTGATGAGAAAGCGTCCTTATCCTTCAGGGCCAGGGAAGCGTTGAGCCTCGCCACTAACC
Organism: Pseudoips prasinana; assembly: GCA_951640165.1. Classification (NCBI taxonomy): domain Eukaryota; kingdom Metazoa; phylum Arthropoda; class Insecta; order Lepidoptera; family Nolidae; genus Pseudoips; species Pseudoips prasinana. The sequence goes on from OX621260.1 coordinate 6,747,300, forward strand.
AGCTGAAGTGCTTATCGTAAATGGCTTTAGCCAGAGCATCTCTAGCGTAGTGAGCCTGCTCCAAGTCCAGCGGTGTATTGACGACGTCACCACGGGCTTCGATCGTACGACTCGTCAGAGCTTCCCGCAGTTTAGTGAGATTAACTTTCAAGAGCTGTGGAAGAAGAAAACGTGTTAGAAATTCTTCAAGTTATCAGAAAACTCTACAACAATTTCTTCAGTTAATCTTGTTTTCAAGCATCAGTCTTAGCTTATCTCCCTTATCTGAATATCATTAATAATAGTCAAAGTTGTCTTTATTTAAGCCAAGTATTTATATAAGGCCGGTGTACTAAGATTTACGATCCACAAAGCTAAAGCCGCTTTATGCTCGGAAATGCTGATGCTTAAAGCGTAACCATAACTATTTTAATTTAGTTTAATCTAGTTTTAGCAATATCAGACTGGTTTGATTTTAGAGGGATTTCTTCCACAGTCAAATCGCAAGTTAACCCCTGCTTTCTGCGTCGAATTAAATGCTAAATAGTAAAACATTTTAGGTTATAAATTCTAATGCATTCGTTTTTTTACGTTACATACATATTAAGCGATTTCTCATTTATTTTCTTTTTACGTGACGCACTGTTTCGTTTTCTGTGAAGCGATTTTGATATCTATATTTATTCTAAAAGAAAGGCGTTCAATATCCTACAATAGAAATTATGTTCTGATTGATTGCCATAAAGAAAAGTTGAAGTAGGTTACATAGTTTTTCAAACAGTTATTATTTATTCAGTGACATCAAAAACGGCGCGAGGAGTTAATGAATGGTGGAAACTGACCCTTACCCAGGGTGATGCACCGGCACTAATGCACGTAAGACTAGCACTGCGTGGAAATAACTCGGGCCATTGGCCAAGTTAAAGGTAGGTTAAACGTGTATGTTATTATGATTAGTACACCACGTTCGTAAGTTATGTAAACATTGAGTGTTCAATTGAATTGAATTGTCAACTACCTATAGTTTGTAATTTGTTAGTAGCTGGTATATTATTGTACGGACCTACTGTTACTATTATAATGCGATCAATTGCAGGCCCCAGTTAGATAGTAAGTTCACTAGCAGTTGAGAGTTAAGAGTTCGTGTATCAAGTCCAATAAATTTGTATGGTCCCTAACTGTTTATTTTGAATAATCATTTAATTCGTAAAGCCAGTTTACTTAACTGTGATATTTGATAGACACGAAATAAAATAAAAACTAACTAGGATTTAAATAAAAGTCAAACTAAAACAAGATAAAGTAAAATAAAAAATAAGATTAGATCTTAATTAACACAATATAATTGTAAATTTGTATCGTAAATTTTAATAGTTCGATATAATTATAAAACGAATGCTCAATAAGCCGGCATTTAAGACGGTATTTGTGTGTGTTAATTCCATGTTTTGTAGTCTTCCGCAATACAGGGCTTTATCTCAATAATAATAATAAGTACACTTTATTGCGTCATATAGTATACAGTTCAGTAAAATAAATAACAGTAATGTTCATGCAAAAGGCGGCCATATTGCTAAAAGCGATCTCTTCCAGGCAACCATTGAGTTGGATGAACCTAAATTTATATGGATATTAAAGGGGGTATAATATGCGAATATCGATTCAAATATATGAATTATGTTCTTTCTATGAATTCTCATTTGATTATCAGCGAGTTGGCCATGTGTGTTTATTTTTCTATGACCTATCCGTTCCTTACAAGCATCAACAAAAAGAGATGTAATGGAAAGTATTTTCGTTCAGCGCGACTGTTCACTTACGTTCACCATCAACGAAAATTATCTAAAAGTTTTTATGTCCAAAATATCCAACGGACAGAACTAGTTAGTGTGTAATCCAATTTGAACGTGAGTGTAAGTTTATATATAATAATAATATCTAGGGACAGTGTCACACAGATCATCGTAGCCCCACAATTAAGCAAAGCTTGTACTATGGGTACCAGGCGACTATATACATACTTATATAGATAGATATATACTTAAATACAAAGAAAACATCCATAACTCAGAAACAAATATTCGTGCTTATCACACATAATATATTTGCACTTACCGGGATTCGAACCCAGGACCACCAGCTTCGTAGGCAGGGGCACTACCAACTAGGCTACGGTGACCGCCATATATAAATAATAAGGTAAAACTAAATCGGACTACTATCGAATGAATAAAGAGAACAAAAATAAACATTGTAGGGCAAAGGGATATTATGAAATAAACTACAATCACTGCCGGGTAAGATAACAAAGGAGTCATTGTCCGGAATATTTTAATTTCATGTTATGGTCTAAAATAGGTACAGTACAGTCGATGTCACATTAGTGGAACTTGTACTACGAAATCCATCCTTATTGCCCAAAAGACGATAAAAATAAAGTCATATAACGCACTTAGAGTCCAGTATAATAACACCTTCAGGGTTCTCTCAAAGTAAAAAACTCAAAAAAAATATTTATTTCGTAAAAATTTTACATTTATGTGGAATCATCATTTTATTAGGGTTCCGTAGCCAAATGGCAAAAGACGAAACCCTTATAGATTCTTCATGTCTGTCTGTCTGTCCGTCCGTATGTCACGACCACATCCGAAACTGTAAGAGCTGTACTATTGAACCGCTCACAGAATACATCTACGTACCAAGTTTGGGGGTTCCCCATACATAGAACTGAAACTCAATTTGTTTTTCATCGTACTCATACGTGTGGTGTAGTTATTTATAGGTCTTCAAAAATGATATTGAGGTTTCTAATATATTTTTTTTTCTAAACTGAATAGTTTGCGCGGGAGTCTCTTCCAAAGTGGTAAAATGAGTGTCGCCCCCTGTAACTTCTAAAATAGAGAATGATAAAACTAAAAAAAATATATGATGTTACATTACCTTAAAAACTACCAACGAAAATTGGTTTGAACGAGATCTAGTAAGTAGTTTGTTTTTAATACGTCATAAATCGTAAACCGCAATTTACCTTTCTTTTAATCAAGTAAAATACTTGCTGCTATGGAACCCTTCATGTGCGAGTCCGACTCGCACTTGGCCGGTTTTTTTTACCTTATCGTGCAGTACATGACGTGGCAGCTACTGAGAAACACTGCCAGAAAACTCAGTAGGAATCCTTTTTTAAACTAAAATATACTTAAGATTAATTACAATCATGTGTGTTGACTCAGAACAACTCAATCCCAAGCACTTTTGTCACTTACATAATGAGAAATTTTGTAATATGCCCTGCTACACAATTTGGCTTTAATAATTCTTTTAAACCTATTCGTAGACAATTCTCTATTCTCTTCTTCTGCTGAGGCTTCCTCGCTACTGTAGTGCTTCAGGGATGTTTGCGGATGCTCTATGCGGATGATTTTATGCCATCATAATATGTAAAAAAAAATAAACGTATCCCGTACGTACTCAATAGTTTACCTAAAGACATCAGAGAAGAAATTCATAAATCTAAATTTAAAATAAAGTTGCAAAAATATCTATTAGGAACCATACATTGAACGAAAGTAAATTTAATACTTGAGAAGTACTCCATAGACCCAAATACATTAACACCGTATAAAAATGTAATAATTTTAGCATAGTATTATTTTATCTTGATCCCACAGTCAAATAGTATATACTGTTTTGTGGGACACAGTTCTAGTTCTTAAGATTACCTTTTACTGAGTATAAATCAGGAGAACTTTGTCATATTTTCGGATTCAAAAAGCAGCCTCCAACATTTGGCTCGAGTACCCTCGACTCTTCGAGGGTTCCCGATAGCCATAATCATTTTAGACTCAATATGTAGAATGCAGTCTATGAACAAAACCGTCACCATTCAATGGATTCCCTCACACATTGGAATCATGGGTAACGAGGTGGCAGACTTAGCAGCCCGTCAAGCGTCGTATGAGGGTATTAATTACACATGCACACCATTATACTCGGATTGGCTTGGCCATGTCAAAGAACTTTGCAGACAAAGATGGCACGAATATTTTGATGAACGATCAATGTTAAAGGGAATCTGGTATAAAACCATCCAGTCTCAACCGCTTCGTTTCCCATGGTTTGAAGAAAGGGAGATAGATAGGAAATATGTTGTACTTCTGTTGAGGATGCGTTCAGGCCACATCTCATCTAATAAATTTAAATATTTAATGGGTAGAAGTTTCTCCCCAAACTGCGAAGTTTGTGGGGTGATTGAGGATGTTTATCATGTGTTGATGGAATGTGACCGGAATGCTCATGAAAGACAGTATTTGCTGAGTGTGGGATTTGAAGTGGGGACATGTAACAGCATTCTGGCGTCCCCTTTGTCAAAGGAGGCTAGGATGTTGTGTCGGCTGCTATTGGTTAGATATCAGAACGAATAGGGATTTGTCCCTATTCGTTCTGGTACCTATATGGTCATGATTATAATAATTTCTGTTCATTACCCTTTGTTTAGTTTTAAGTTGGTTAATGTAGATGGTATGGGGGTGACATTATCACTAAGTGATAAAACCCCTTAAAAAAAATAAAGATATAAAAAAAAAAAAAAAAAAGATTACCTTGTACCTTATAACAAATAAATAAAAAAAAAGTCAGCCTCTTAGTGGGTAGGATGAGGGGGAGCTGCATTGGAGTTCTGAAGATGATTGCTGAGCGGATGGATGCATATATTTTAAAAAGATTTGCTGATCTTCATGTTAACACTAACATAGTTTATAAATTTATTTTTTGTTTGTTTTTTAAAAGACGACGCCTGTAGTAGGGAATTTAATCCCTGTGTCGCGGGCTACTTTACAAACATATAATAGACGGATAAAAATTACATCCAGACTCTGAACAACTCTTTATGGGTCCCACAAATAGTTGTCCGGCGCGGGACTTGAACCCGCGACACGTAGCAGCGAGGCACACGTAGCACGTAGCAGCGAGGCGTTTGTCTTCGCCGCTACGTGTTTTAACACTAGCTTGTCAATTATTACTATTATTATTGTTATTTATTATTCAATTCAATTGAAATTTCAATATGGACTAGTTTGTATGATAAAAAGATTTTTTTTTATTTATAGCTTAAAGTCTATCCATCAATGTGACGTCGACAGTAAGTTTCGTATGTGCAGTCGAAATCACGCACGTCGCGGTGTAATGATAGAGAGTCGGACATCTTGAGTTCTTGACAAACCTAGAAGGTGTAACTGACGGCCTGTGGTAACCCTGGTATCAGAGATGTGCAGAAATGTGGTAAGAAATTGGCTGCTTAAAATGGATTACTTTGATACCGAAAACATTATCAAATTGCTGCAATAACTTAAATGCGATATTGCTGCAGACTATTTTTAAAATCTTAAAACTACTATTTACATAATATTGTTTATCATAATCATTTACTAATGTATGTATAATTTAATTCAATCCAATGATTAAAGTAAAGATGTATCTACTCAATTATCTATATACAAAAACACACACACGAGCATACACACACATACACACACACACAAACACACACATGTGTACACAGACACACACACGCTTACACAGGTTTATACACTACTTATATATAGCTAAATAAAAAAAATATGTAATATAACATAAAAGTATCTTGCTGACAAATTTATATACTGTACTAGGATTTCGGCGGGGCCTGGAGTGCCAAAATACAGGCCTTGGCTTAGTTTGGACTCCAGATCTGCCACAAGTTGCAACTTCTTACATTTTGTCAACTTTATTTCTTTCATGTTAATATCATGTAATTTGTGGAGATGAAATAAATCATTTTTGTATTGTATTGTATTTGTATTGTAACCAGCACAGTAGGCCTCTGACATGGCTTATCGACTGTTGTCTTGTGAAAAAAACCGGGACCGACAACTTAACGTGCCCTCTGAAACACAGAGTTATACAGAATTAAAGCACTTCAACGGTCACCCATCTATGGACTCCCTCGCGAGCCTAGGTGCTTTACCACGCCGATCACTTACGGACCGATGAGTCCAACATGCAATGACTAACCCAAAAGTATAATCTTTATAGTACAAGGAATGAGACATTCCTAAAACGGGCTATCAGTACATCGGAGAGTATAAAGACGGATATAAAACAACATTTCAAGATCTTATCGTGTAAACGAGTTATAGCGAAAAGTATGCAGTCATCATTTTATACTATACGATTTTTTTTCTATGGTTTTTCCATTCTCTATGGAAGATGCAGTTGGTTCTTCGGTAGCTTACTTAGCCGAATTCTTATTTTGGTTTGAGTATGTTAAGGCATTTTTTTTTTTTTTTTGGTTCTTCCGTTCTCTATTGAAGATGCAGTTGGTTCATCGGTAGCTTACTTAGCCGAATCCTTATTTTGGTTTGAGTATGTTAAGGTGTTTTAAAAAATTAAACACCTTAACATACTTTTCTTCTGATATTTTTATTGTTAGCTGGTTTTCTATATTTTTTTTCTATACGATATTGTTTGATAGGATGGTTTCGTAAGTCGTAACGGTTTCAGTGAAAACTGCTTCGATAGATAGTTTGACATTTATTAAAGTAATCCATTTATTAATAAAATAAATATCTTGGGACAACTAACACAATGCCATCTGATCCCAAACTACGCAGTCTGTACTATGGCAACCAGACAACTGATAGACATAGTTACATTTTTCTAAATATATGCATATAAAAGAATAGAATTTTATTTAATTAAATTAGAAATTACACGCAGACAGATCAAATAATCATGTTCAACCCACAAAGATTTGTTCCGAGGGGAATCGAACTCACGACCTGCAGCGTGAAATCCAAGTATTTCCCAACCACGCCAACAGGCCCAATAATAGAGTATATGCAATAATTTATATTTATTTTTTTTTTTTTTTTTGAGTTATATTTTAATGTATCCTTAGGCTAATAATTAATACAATATTTACATGTTATATTTTATTTATATTCAAATCAGGAAATTTAAATTAGGTTTTTAATTCTGTGATTATTAATAATTATATTTAAAAATTTTAGACTAATGCCATAATGTTCCTGTAGATGTGGTGCTCACCTATAAGTGGTCGCTATACTTGCTTTATTTAATGTATATTTTGATTTCTCTGTGATTGTAGAAGTTGCCGTTGGTGAGCCAAATAAATAAATAAAATATATAAATATACTTTTTATGGGACATATTTTTTTAACACGACATTAATAGGCCCTAAGTTATTGGGAACGGTCCGATGATACTCCTATCTAATACTTATTTACTTACTTATGGTTACCCTAGTGTCAGAGTTGTTCAAAACCTGGGGCTTTACCGGCTAAGTCGCCGAACATCGTTTTCGTGAGTGGCGTTCAAATACATGAAGGTTAAACATTACTGAATCATTCGTAAAATCGGCTTCAACGTTGACTATCGATTCCGGACCATTTATGACGTCACATGTGCTCATGAAAGCCGATTTAACGATTGATTAAGTCATTTCTAACCTTTATTTATTTGAACGCCATTTAAGAAATCGATGTTCGGCGACTTAGCCGGTAGAGCCCCTGGCATGACATGGCTTAACGACTGTTACCTAATGTTTACGATTGGAAACGACAGCTTACCGTGCCCTTCGAAGCACTTTAATCTCGCCAATTAGTTACGGATCTAATATTCCTCTTCTTTCAAATATTTCTATAATATAGGCCTAATGGGCCCTATCGAGTAGGAAGGGTCCAACTATGAAAGTCCAGTGTGTACAAGACCTTAATTTTGGATTTTATTTAAACCCCGCATCTCTATAACTCCCTTCTCATTTCACCTTTATGATACGGCCGCTAATTAAACTGCTTTTTTTTTTTTTTTTATAAAAGGCAATGCCCGCATTAGGGAAATAATCCCTGTGTCGCGGAGTACTTTACAACCATATAATAGACGGTCACAAATTACATTCAGACTCCGAACAACTATTTATGGGTCATACAAATAGTTGTCCCGCGTGAAGCTCGAACCCGCGACACGAAGCGGCGAGGCGACTATCTTAGCCGCTGCGCCACACGTGCAATCTACTGATACAAGTTGTAAGTTTTCTAGCTAATGTATTCTTCCTTGTGTTATGATTTCCAAATAATTGGTAACATTTTTGGTGATTTGTTTACTAAAAAGGTATGATTTTGCTGTGTATTCAATTAAATATTTATTAAAAGGATATAATCTGAATAAAAGAGGCGAATGAGCGGAATGGCCAATCCATTCAGTTCATTCCCGTTCATGACATTCGGAATAACAGACTAGTTCGGAGTTCTCACCGAGTGCTGGAACCGAAACGTTGTTAACAAGTATCGTGTCTTGTATGTACCTTCATTTATTATAATGCCGAAGTGAAGTAGTTTAGTTTAAGTTGGATAAGTGTTGTAATGGTGGAATCCTGAAGAGTTGAATATACGTCTATGGTTGCTGAATAACGTGTTTTCTTTTGCATCTATCATTTTCGTTTTGTGGTTTAAAAATCAATGCCAGTTTTAACGTCTAACGGCATTCTGAGCTAATAACAATAAAATTATATAAACTTCATAATTCAGCCATGACGGTATGTGTATACGACACAATACTATAATGACGTAAGTGAGCTATAACAATGCACAAATCTAGACCTTTGTTAGGCTACAGAAAATAAACACTATTGTGAGGATTCGGTCTAGACTCTGGAGGTATTGGAATAGTGACCTTTATATGTGCATTTGTACATTGTATCAACCATTAAATTATGTATTTGTGACGCTTGGGGTCCAAAGACCCGTTTATTGTTTCGGGATATCATGAAATAAATAAGTGCCTTAATAAATCTAGCCTAAACTAAGCATAGCTTGTACTATGGATACTAGACAACGAATAGAAAAACTTATGTGCCTTTTTTAGGGTTCCGTACCTCTAAGGGAAAAACGGAACCCTTATAGCAGGGTTTCTTAAAGTGGGGAAAGTCACGAAAGTTTAAAATACCAATAAAAGTGTATCTATACTAATATTATAAAGAGGTAACGTTTGTGAGTTTGTGAGGTTTTGTATGAGTTTGACGTTGTAAGGGGTGAAATCTGGATCTACTGAACCGATTTTCAAAATTATTTCACCAATAGAAAGCTACGCTATGAAAAATTCCAAAATTAATAACGCATCTTTACTTAATTTTGAATAATGTAATCCAAGTTGCGGGACAAACGGGCAGGGACAAAAATATTTATAACGCGGAACGAAGTCCGCGGGCGCTGCTAGATTTTTTATATACCTATTACTTCTTTTCTTCTGTTATAATATTCATTGACAGGGTTCCGTGGGATTGTTTCAATTCTGACAGGGTTCCGTGGGCTAGTTTAAATTGTGAACGTGGTCTGTGACCGCAAAAAGTTTGAAAAACCCTGCCTTATAGAATCACATAATATTTTTTTTTAAATAATTTATACTGGTAGTAAGTTTAAATTTATCAAAAATATTTTCATTTCCTCATGAACGCGTACAGGTATTAAATTGAAACTCATATCAAATAATCAGGTGTATAATTCATTTAAGCCCACAGTACCCTACAGGCTTGTACGGAACCCTCGGTGCGCGGGTCCGAATTGCACTTAGCCGGTTTTTTATTTTTAAAACGAAAACGCCCGCTCTGTTTTGCTTTATGGTCTATACTATTATTCGTTTTAAAATACCAATAAAAGTGTATTTTTTATATATTACTTGTTTTCATCTGCTATAATATTCATTGACAGGGGTCCGTTGTCGCCGACGATTGTCATTGTCCTGAGCATTTGTGTCCCCAGTTCGATTCCCTCACAGGACAACTATTTGTGTGACCCATAAGTAGTTGTTCAGAGTCTGGGTGTACTTTGTGTCCGCCACTTATACGTTTGTAATGTAGCCCGCGACACGGGGATTCATATCCCTAGTTTAATGATTTATTAATTATTATGTGTTTCTTCTTTTTAATTTATTATTATTTTATATTAGTTTTCATTAAATTGTTCTATTGTTACACCTATCTAACCTGTTTCCCCTTTCCTTTGTCTATTCACTCCATAATTGGTTGTCTGGAAGAAATCCCAGTGGCGATGAGTTTGTACCTAATTGACGTATGTTTATTTTAAGTATGCTGTACAAGAAAGAGTAATTTACTTTACTTAATATTTTAAAAAGTGAGGTCGTTGACGTAGTAGTTACTTAACAAAGACTGATTAGGCCTCACCTCGGCCACATTGGCAGTGTTGGCATCATGAGACAGAATATCAGCGGTGCCTCTGTCGTTCTGGACAAACTTGGCATTTCCAAGATGCAGGATACTGGCGACGATCTCGAAGATCTCACTCTGCTCCGAAGGAGAGATCTCGATGACCTTCATGGCTTCCTGAACGATTCTGAACTGTTCCACGTCATTTGCACGCTGGCTGCCTTGAGACGCCTGGAAAGAAGGAAGGGGTATATTATAAGATTTTAATAAAAATAAAATAATTGTTTTTATTCTTTTTGAGACAGGCACAAACAAAATACAAAAGAATGAGGTCTGAGGATATCACCGTTTTGATATAGGTACCTTCAAATGCTCTGGTTTTATACATCGTGTTTTTTGATATCCCATAACTCTGTAGGGTTATAATAAAAATAATACAGAAATTTCTATGGCGTGTCCAATTCAGAACGTCACAAAAGTAAATTTTTGACCTAAACTAATTATGATTGTTGATATCTTCAAAATTAGGCATTCATTTTGAAGATATAAACAATCATAATTAGTTTAGGTCAAAAATTTACTTTTGTGACGTTCTGAATCTACGCAATTCCTAGTGTAGTAAAGAAGGTAGCGGGATTTGTAAACATACACTATACTTTGTCATTCCATTCACGTAAGGGTATTTATGGAATTATTTTCTATGAAAAATGCCAGTTACTATTTTCATATGGTCCCATTCATACCTTACAGTTATGGTATTTAAAAAATCACGGTGTATAATGTAAATATAGATCCACGTTAAGCTGAAATGATGCTTTGAAGCAATATGGATAAAAAAAATCCCAAATGTGGCACAACATTATACGAATACAGCACTATGAAGAACACATGTAGTCTAAAACATGGTAGATACATGAGAACTCATGACAACTTGATAGGGGACATTATTAGGGTCTGCTACCATTACTGCTTGCAACAGTGACTATTACTTCTAGTGTCTTATAAACAACGAAAGAACCTGGGCAATGTAGATACGATAAACGGGTCACGACTATCCTCTGAACTATGAAAGGAAACTATCAACTAATGACTAACAATAACTTAGCTACTGACCGACATATACATTCTTCCGCATTGTCGGGAGGTAAAGTAACCAGAAGGCTGGGTTGTTCCAAGATATTTATTATAAGGCATCATCATATTAGTCGAATAACGTCCACTGCTGGACAAAGGCCTCCTCAAAAGATCTTCACAATGCAATTGTGTCCATCATCTGCTAAACGTGGCGGTGCATGCGTGGATATGCATATTCCTGCCATAATCGTCTCGCTTGGCAGACGAGTTAACCACAGTGCTCGGAGAAACGCTGCTGCCCCTTCTCTGGTAGATATTCCGGGGACGATTTCTACGCCCTCCACAGGATGAGATGGAGTGCTGATATTCTTTGCCCCCGGACACACAGTGATTTTTATATGTTCTATTAAAATGAATTGGAATGGAAATATAATATTCATAAAATACTGCTATCTTTGCTCGCACCTGAATCCTTAAAAAGCCATTTAAATTCAGAAATATGTGGCGATATCGACGATATGGCGTCTGGTAACCCTCATCATCATCATCATCATATCAGCCGAAAGACGTCCACTGCTGGACAAAGGCCTCCCCCAAAGATCTCCACAATTGCCGGTCTTGCGCTATTCGCATTCAGCTGTTTCCAGCGACCCGCACTGGTAACCTTAGATAAACACAATCAACAAAATTACATCACAATGAGAACCTTAACCTGAGAACCAGTGAGCCTGATTGGAAAGCGGGCAAACTTCGAACACAAGACGAGAAAGAGATGAATTACCTGAATCATGCGACAAAATAAAGATTGGAGTAGAGTACTGCCATTGATGCTCAAGTCCCACTGTAGAGCACAACTGACTTAGAACACGTCTACGCTATCACTACTTTTGAGCCTGTGTGACAACAAGCACAAAAGGCAAACACGGGAACCTATATAGTCCACCTATCAAACAGTTTAAAATGGGCATAATCCAGGGTCTCTTATTTCTGGATCTATCACTCAAGGCTACGCACTGATCAATATGCGGACTAAAGTGCATTTTTTGTTATTGTGACTGTCCCTCCCTCTTACACACCATTGCAACTCCTGTAAGCCAGGATCAACAGTGGCATACCATGACATGACACGGAGCGGTGCGGGTCAACCATGTCCTGGAAAATTGCTTAGACCGTCTTGGATTCCGCCACAAATAGGACTGAGGTGAAGTGAGCGGACGGTAAACTGCATAAAGCTAGTTGAATCGGCCGGTCGACAGTGCCAAAATAGTTTAACTCCTATTACGTAGACTTACAAATTTTATGAAATTCTGTAAATAGAGTTCAGAATACATTTAGAATTATCTATTCCGAAACAAGTCTGAATCTATTTTTAAGAAGCATTTAGTAATATATTTTCCGTTATATATCTATAACCATAAATAGTTAGGTCAAAGATTTGAAAAATTACATTAAGGACCACCAATATAATATTATACTTAATACGACGCCATAAAATTGTTGTCGTGTTGATACAGTTGTTGGAGAATTGAATAGTTTGGTATTAAAATATTATTGAGGCCAAGTGAAGAATTTTCTAGGCCTTTTTTAATTTATTTAATTCACTTCCGTCTTTATTATAGAAAAATTGTTACATTTATCAGCTTGAGAGACGTTTTGAATCTGAAATTCTGATTTGGAATCTGTTTCGTTCTGATAATATTACCTTTACCTTAAAGTGCATTATTTATATTCCTCCGGCATTAGTTCGAATGTCATCCACAACCTTCTCCGGACTTCCGCTTACGCTGAAGCGGAGAATCGAGGAGAACCCCACAAAGTGTCGCCGTGCTCTTTTCGTGTGCCAAATTAGTCCAAATATTCGGAAAGTTTCTCCCTTGTGAGAGGCAAGCGAAATATTTGGTTCACCTAACAGTAAGAAATATGTCCTTTGACAACACAATGAAAATTTACGTGACGTACATTCAACCCGTTTATGTATACGACAAACTGTTTGACAGGTAGATCTTTTGATATTTTTATAAGTAAGTGGTTTCATGAATTTACGAAATACGGAATAAAATGCTTAATGCACCTTATTCAAATAAAAAATGCATCACCTCCATTGTCTCTTCAAATCTTATTTCTCTACGTACATACTACGTGGTTTTACTTACAGAATCGCTTGTGTATTTGTACGCTTCTGGTTTTGCCTGAAGTCTTAACTCCTTCAGCAACGCCGGGTCAGCACCTGCCAGCAACTGGTAGAAGATATGGAAGTTCCTCTCCCCTTGCATCTGACTGACCACCCTGGACTTTTCCAGAAGATAGTTCAAGATATGACCACCTTCAGGGGCACCTTCGTAATTAAACTGAATGTCCATGTATTTGCCGAAACGACTAGAGTTGTCGTTTCTATGTGTTTTGGCATTACCGAAGGCTTCAAGGAGGGGGTTGCTTTGAAGGAGTTTGTCTTTGACGGTTTCTACGTTACGTAGGTGGTTGGTTCTTGCTGCAATGTATTCTAGAACTTTCTTGGAGGCTTCCGTTTTGCCGGATCCAGATTCACCTGTTGAAAATGCCGTTTAAGAAAATTTACAAGTCATGTTTTTCGCATTTATATGAGACGAGTCAATGTAACTACAAAACAGTTCTTTCCGTATTTTTAAAACCCTTAATGTTTATTTTAAAACTTTGTTCGGAACTGGAGCAATGTTGTGAACACAAAATCACTGTCAGGAAGTAAATCGTCAATATTGTATGAAATTATCTGAATTGCTAGAGAAGACAATACTGGAGAGACTGAAAGGGGAGATGAAATAAGTAACAAATATAATAACCTACCCGAAATTAAAATGCATTGTTCTCTGTGTTCGTATACCAAGGACCTGTAGGCATTGTCTGCAATGGCGAATCTGGAACAATTAATATTATCAAGATTAAGAATCATCATTATATTTATCAGCGTGATATCGTCCACTGCTGGACATAAGCCTCCGCCAAAGCGTCTCAACTGGGCCGTGTTGAAACCGGTAGTAGAGACACCCTGAGTTTGTTTCGCTGGGTCTTCTCAGTTTGGGCGCATTGGGTTCGGTGGTAGCATTAAAGCGCGACCGTCGTTATAAACACAAGGTCCGCCATAATAATAACATTTAATTCGTACCTTAATATAGACAGAACCATTAAGACAATATGTTGTAAAAATATAGCTAAAATTTAAAATTTTGATAATTAAACCTACACATGATCCTTGACAATAACTTAATTTAAGTTAGTAAAATATCGTTACTGTTATAAAATAAATCTTATTGTAAATTATTTCCTACAATCCGTGTACCTAAATATCTATAAGTACCTAGAAATAATTATAAATTAATTATATATTACTACGAACATGTTCTGACTATTTACAAGCGCTTTTTTAAAGTCTACGTGATAAAAACTTTTTTTATTTTTTGTATTATTATTAATGGTTTCTATTACGTGGCTATTTTAAAGGATTCGCCGTAGTCACCGCTCTGCTGCCGGACTACCTATTATATTCCTTAGTCACTCTTTACGACACCCACGGGTTGGTATGGGGTGGCCCTATTATTTATTCTCGGCCGTAAACCACACGGCTTAATTTTAAAATGCCGCCAGGAGCTAATTTTTGTTTGTAGCCCCTCCCTCTTACCCACCTCTGCAACTCCTGTAAGCCAGGACCAACAGTGGCACACAATGAAATGACACTGAGCGGTGAGGCTCAGGTATGTCCCGGGGAATCGCGACAACTGTCTTGGATCCCGCAATGAATTTAATCAGAACGAAAAAAGGAGGAGTTAGAAAATGAAGCTGGAGCTAATATAGTGAAAACTGTAATGACTTGGCCAGTTGCGTTTCCATAATCAGATTAGGCTGACCATGATGAACCGCAGGTAACTGTAGGGGCACCCATTCTAATACTCCCCCACTTGATTGCTTCGCAAAAGAGCAGCGCGACAGTCTGTACATTATGCGAAGAAGCGGTCACTTTAATAAATGTGAGTAATTATTCCTATGCATGGAATTTTCCGTCTGACCCAGTCGAGATTGCCTAGTGGTTTTAACTTTCCACTATTTATGATGCATCTTGTATAGTCGTTGTAATGTGCTCGATAGTTTTATTAGCTCTGTTATTTATTTTTATTTATTATTTATCACAATATAATTAACCTAACAGGTTTACACCCAATGCGTTCTATACATATAATAAAACGGCAGGAAGGTAAAAACTGTACATTGAATATTTTTTTAAAGGATACTTGGGGCGTGATCTACAATCGATATCAAAGCAAAAAATATCTATACATACTCGTATAATAAAATCGTAGGAAAGTCAAAACTGTACATTGAATATTTTTTTAAAAGGATACTTGTGGCGTGATCTACAATCGATATCGAAGCCAAAAATATAGTTTTTAGAATTTTTGTCTGTTTATCTGTTTGTCTGTATGTATGTCCGGGCTAAACTCAAAAAGTACTGCATGGATTTCCTTTAAATTTTGCATGAATATTACTAAGAGGTCGGGTCAACATATACGGTACATATTATTACGCTATCACCTACGGGGGAGGCACTGTGATAATTTATAAGGTTTAACACGGGTTAAACCGCGGGGCACAGCTAGTAGTTATTAAAAGTTTTTTGTCTGTATGTATGTCCGGGCTAAACTCAAAAAGTACTGCATGAAATTACTTCCAATTTTGCATGGATATTACTAAGAGGTCGGGTCAACATATAGGCTACATATTATCACGCTATCACCTACGGGGGAGGAGCTGTGATAATTTATAAAATTTAACGCGGGTAACACTGCAGGGCACAGCTAGTTATTTATAACACTTCTAATATATATAAACTACAACATATGATATAAAAAAGAAGTACTTGTGCATCATGAAGCGCCTCATTCACTTCGTTGCGATATCGCCATGATAAGTGTTTATCTGCATTATATATTCAGAACAAGTGTGGAAAAGTTCAGCCGAAAGATGTCCACTGCTGGGCAAAGGCCTATCCTAAGGAGCTCCACAAATGCCCGTCTTGCGCTACCTGTTTGCAGCGACTTCCGGCGACTGTTGCAAGAGTATTGGTACTCCTTATCGGGGCCTTGCCGACGTTGCGTTTTTCAGTTCGTGATCGCAACTCAAGATCCTGTTTGCCCCAGCGACCGACGCTTCAACGAGCGATACTTACTTATTAAGACACTTTTATAATATAATAATATCTTGGGACAATGTCACACAGATCATCCTAGCCCCTAACTAATCAAAGCTTGTACTATGGGTACCAGGCGACAATATACATACTTATATAGATACTTATATACTTAAATACATAGAAAACATACATGACTCAGAAACAAATATTCGTGCTCATCACACAAACATTTGCGCTTACCAGGATTCGAACCCAGGACCACCAGCTTCGTAGGCAGGAGCACTACCAACTAGGCTACAGTGACCGTTTTTCTCAGTGACTTATAGCTCTACTGTCTGCTCTTGCTGGTATTTAAGTGATTGGCGAGGTTAAGCAAGTAATAAAGACCGGCAACAGTCGTTAAGCCATATCAGAGGCCTACTGGGCGGGCTTGAACAACTCTAACATTAGGGTCACCACTGCCCATACGATAATTAAGTAAAAAGCGATATGCCGTCCACTGCCTCTTCAGCATTTTAGTACTATTTATTCTCTTCTTCAGCTTAGTAATTCTTCAGGCTATTTCGTTTACTTTGGTTCGCCTAAGGATTCATACATTTCTGATTCAATCTCGCAGAGAAATTCTGAGCATAGCCTCTCCATTGTTCTTTGCCTTGTCCAGCCTACTTATGCTTACTATGGGCAAGCAACCGATGTATAAGAATTATGATTTCTCTTCTATAGGTATAGAATGTCCATCAGGGGCTCTACCGGCTAAGTCGCCGAATATAGTTTTCGTGAATGGCGTTCAAATAAATAAACGTTAAAAATGACTCAATCAATTGTTAAATCAGCTTTAACGTTGACAATCGATTCCGGACCATTAATGACGGCACATGTGGTCATGGAAGCCGATTTAACGATTGATAAAGTCATTTTCAACCTTTATTTATTTGAACGCCATTTAAGAAATCGATATTCGGCGACTTAGCCGGTAGAGCCCCTGGTCAAGTTATGGTGCAAGCGTCCGGTCTCATCGGAGTTTTAACATAAGTATATTACTTGTTTGACAGGTGTGTCGCCTATTTTATTAGATTATTAGAGTGCGACTGTGGTGATAGAGTGCACACACTTGTGCACTATTATATAGCCCAATGGAAACTAGCCATCTATTTTTAAATCTTTTAATGTCCTGGTCAATTTTTGGCTACGGCGGCCAGTCCCAATGGAGATTAGCCAACTGCGCGGGACCTATTATAGAGCATAGTGTGTGCGTAAACACAGGGGAACTTTCTATTCTATCACTCTCATGATGGGACCACTAGCGACACGACTGGAAAAGGGTACACGACCGAAGGCTTTACGTGCTTTCCGAGGCACGGGGTGTAATACCGCGAACTCCCAGAATTCTGGCTGATTCTGTAACAAATCACTTTTAAGCCCGACCTCGAATTTTAACTCAGGATTTATATATATTACCTACTAGCCGCCCGGTACGTGCTTCGCTACGCTTTTAAGTATTAGTACAAATTGTTTGTATATGGGAGTATAGAAAGATGTTGATTTTACACGCTTTCAAGACTTTTTTAAA
Organism: Pseudoips prasinana; assembly: GCA_951640165.1. Lineage (NCBI taxonomy): Eukaryota > Metazoa > Arthropoda > Insecta > Lepidoptera > Nolidae > Pseudoips > Pseudoips prasinana. The sequence goes on from OX621260.1 coordinate 6,765,297, forward strand.
ATTTTCTCTACGTACAAACCTTCCCTGGTCTTCCACGAATAATTCAAGACGAAAATTAGCCAAATCGGTAAAGGCGTTGTTGAGTTATAACATTACAACGAAAAGTGGCATTGATTTATATATATATATATACATATAGATATTATCTGCGGGTGAACACGCTACCGCCAGCTAGACCAATGAGGCAGTCGAAATACCTCTGACATGTTTTACACAAGACAATATCATCACCCCATCTCATACCGTGGGGGACGTAGAAATCATCCGAGGGAATACCTACCAGAGAACAGGCGACAGTGTTTTTCTGTGAACTATGGCCATCTTACTGCGTTCGCCAACTCCTCTGCCAATCGTGGCGATTATGGCATATTTCTCCATTCTTTGGGGAGGCTTTTGTCCAGCAGTGGACGTACTTTGGCAGTCTCAGACGAACCTTTCTCCACTTCCAATTTGGTGTGGTAATACAGTTTTTTAATCGTAACGATACCTAATTCTTTTTATCAATAGTCCGAGCGGCACGTGTAAATATCCACGTTAAATGTATTTATCAACAAGTCGTTATAATATAGATTAGTATGTTATCGTGTTGATGTAATAATATATTATCATTAGACTGCAGGTGCGTATCGCATGCTGCTTATAAACGAAGCTACTCCGTGGTCCTCCTGCGATAGATGGCGGCTCAGACTTAGATACATTAGCATAAACATAAGTTATAATAAAATTTAATATCTTTAACTAAAGCCCTCTTCTTCTCCTTTTGACGGTCACCGTGGCCTAGTTGGTAGTGCTTCTGCCTACGAAGCTGGTGGTCCTGGGTTCGAATCCCGGTAAGTGCAAATATTTGTGTGATGAGCACGAATATTTGTTTCTGAGTCATGGATGTTTTCTATGTATATAAGTATTTATCTATCTATATAAGTATGTATATCGTCGCCTGGTACCCATAGTACAAGCTTTGCTTAGTTTGGGGCTAGGATGACCTGTGTGACATTGTCCCCAGATATTATTATATTATTACTAGCTGACCCGGCACACTTCGTACTGCCTCAATCGATAAATGAACTTTATTGAATAGCAATAAAGTTCCAATTGACTCTACATATTTTATTTATAATTTTATTTATTTGGGAAAAGTAAAATGACTGTTTTTTGGGTTTTCCCGGCAATTATTCGAATTTTGGCTTAACAGACAGGGTCACAAACAACAAGACTTATAGGCACGCTGTCAACCTGAGAGTCAGTTTTAGCTGGTTGTACAGATGCTAGCACATGAAGCTACCCCAATCTGTCAAATTTCTCCAATTGAAAGTGAACCTTATGCTTATGTGATAAAGTTGAAAATCTATAAAAGAAATATGACAGATTCGGGTAGCTGGATGTGCTGGCGTCTGTACATAACCCATTCAGAAAGGTGTTCTAGTGGCGACCACGAACCGCACGATGCAGCGTGGGTAAGGTCCTACAAGATGGACCGATGATCTTGTGAGGGTTGCTGGAAACTGCTGGATGCGGATAGCGCAAGACCGGTAATTGTGGAGATCTTTGGGGGAATCCTTGCCAAGCAGTGGGCGTCTATCGGCTGATATGATGACATAACTCATTGTTTTAACTCAGGTGTGGATGAATTCATGATGGATGTCCCACAAAGGCGAAAAATCCATAAAAGTCGGACAAAACCAAAAAACACAAAAGCATTCAAAAATTTCAGAACTTGTTCTTATCGGCTAATCCGATAAACAATGCATGCTAAATGCACAGGTGGCACTGTTATCAGTTACCTACGGGTTTTGGTGTCATTCCAAAGTTTGACTTATTCAACAGCGGATGTGTTTACGGCGCTCAGAGTGTTACTTAACAGGTAGCTTTTTCATCATTTGTGTCGTGAAAGTTGAAGTTTTTGTGATGGATTCCCTTCCAGGAGGTAATAAACATGTATTTTTATTATATTTTTATGAGAATACTTCTGTTTTTTATATTAAAAAAAATGTTAAAGAAACTATTATTTTGCATGTTTTTGATTTTCATGAAGGGGTAAAGTGTACCATACGGAACCCCCGGGGTATCTTTCTAGTAAATTTAGAAAATATGAACATTGATTCATAATAGGCAATCATATTTTAATACGTCCGTACGCGACGCTTTAACAAACTTGTCTTTTGAAACGATGACTAGTGATTTTTACCCTCTATTATTTAAATTGTGTAATATAAGTTCTTTTTTAAAAAGATCCATTGTGTACAGATGTATTAGGTATGTTAGACGAACCTGATTATTAAATTATTTTGTCAAAAATATTTTCTACGTTGTTTTATTTACATATAATTCGATATTTAAGCGTTTCCTATAATATTAAAACCCATTTAGGTTTTGTCCGACTTTTATTGATTTTTCGACTGTGTGTGTCCCCACGAAAAATAACAATACTCTTATATGCATCTATTTATTACTAGCTGTGCCCCGCGGTTTTACCCGCGTTAAACCTTATAATATATCACAGTGCCTCTCCCGTAGGTGATAGCGTAATAATATGTCGGGTACATATTATTACGCTATATGTTGACCCGACCTCTTAGTAATATTCATGCAAAATTGTAAGTAAATCCATGCAGGACTTTTTGAGTTTAGCTCGGACATACATACAGCTAAACAGACACACAGACAAAAATTCTAAAAACTATATTTTGCCTTCGATATCGAATATAGATCACGCCCCAAGTATCCTTTAAAAAAATATTCAATGTACAGTTTTGACTTTCCTACGATTTTATTATATGTATAGATTTCATCATTGTATTTGTGGTAAACAATTATCTCGTTATGGAAAAACCGCAATCGGGAATTCCCGGTAGTCGCAAGGGACTTCAAAAAGACACAGTTCTCGGACACAAAGCATTCTCGCACTCGGAACTACAATCTACACGCTTCCTAATTACAAAGCTTCCTAAAGGGGCTGACAACAGCAAAATTGCTTTTTTGTAAGTTTTTTGCCAATATTATAAGACCAAGGTTTATCTTATTAAAAAAAAATATGTCAAAACTAAACACTATTTTAAGGAATTTCATTAATATTACAATATTTCTTTTAAAAAAAAAATGGTTGGAACAAAAGGAACTCGATAACTTATACTAGTGCATTCTATAATTTGGAAAATCTTGGTAGTTTTAGAGTTATTATAAAGCTTATATTTTGCTGGCAATTAATTGTATTTTATTTTTGTTTAATAGCTCACTAACAATTGTTTACACTAATACAGTTGAGTAATTACAGTAATATTAACAAGCATAGTGTAACAATTACTAACAGATAAGCACCACATTCACTAAATTAATATAAAATAAATATAAAACTAATACATACAATTTTCAAATAGGTAATAAATAATTCATAAATTATATCAAATTTAAATTATAATAATAAAAAATTAAGTAAAAATAAATGTTGATTTTTAAACTTTTGAAACGAGTCATAATGCAAATCCACCTGGGGCAGTACCGGCTAAGTTGCCGAACATCAATTTCGTGAATGGCGTTCAAATAAATCAAGGTTAAAAATGACTTAATCAATCGTTAAATCGACTTTCATGAGCACATGTGACGTCATAATTGGTCCGGAATCGATAGTCAATGTTGAAGCCCATTTAACGATTGATTAAGTCATTTTTAACCTTTATTTATTTGAACGCCATTTAAGAAATCAATGTTCAGCAACTTAGCCGGTAGAGCCCCTAGTCACTGTAGCTACTGACTAGTTTACAAAGTCGGGGCATAACAGAACTAGCACCGAGGACAGCTCTACGTAGAGGGGGATGCAGGGGTGTTTTAGTGGCCCGCGGATATCTGGCAGGGACTTGGAAATTTATTTTCTCCAATAAAGGTGGACAGTCAATTTGAGATCTAAGTAGCTTGAATACAAAATGATAGTCGGATATGTTTCCACGTTTCTCTAGGGAGACCATTTTAAAATAGTCTTGCCTCATATGACTTTTTCTTTCTGGCGAACCCGGAGTAAAAAGCTTTCTAAATTCTTTCAGAAAAGGTTGTATATTTATATTTGGGAAAACGGAATCCATTGTGTGTAGGAAAATAAAATTATAAAAATAAACTATTTATCTAGTGTTAGTACCAATCCACCCTCCTCCTGTTTCAGTATTGGAGAGATAAAGTTCTCACACTGTCTCAAGGTACTATTTTGACTATTTCTCATTCTCCTCTTTAACGAAGCAGTTTTTTATGTATCAAATGAAATGAAACCCGTCGGTATATCATTTCGCAAACATTTCTGACGCACTGCAGTAACGAGGCGGTCTTAATAGGATTCTACTCTAACGCGACGTCCTGCGTGAGCGATCTAGACGCGAACACGAAGCGGCGCGGCGCGAAAACAACAAACAGTCGAAACCGATTGAAGTGTCCTACGTGACAAAACGCGGTGCGGAGCGGCGAGAAATGAAGCGAACGCGATCAGTTGATTTGATATTTTCGCGCGAACAGGATGCGGTGCCGTAGTGTTTTTGTGGCGTCGGTGGTGGCTGCGCGAGACGATTCGCGTGCACGTAGGACACCGCCACCGCGTCGCACCGCATCGCTTTGAATTCGCGTGTCACCGCTTCATAATCGCGTTCGCTTTGAACCGCCTACGTAGGACGTAGCGTTACGCTAGGTACGTCCTACGTAGGCGGATAGAATTTTTTACTGTTTTTAATTTCAATTCCGGTTTTTTTGGTCGTTTTGATAGATTCTACCAATTTAGAACTACAAAAATTGAAATTGAAAAACAGTCTACCAAATAAATAAGCAATGTACCTCTTTACACGGGCGGGATTGGTGTTTTATGGTATAGGTGTTGTCAGCCTCTTAAACTAACTACTATGAGTCATCGCACACCATGAGCAATTAAGTTTTATTGGAGTCGTGCTTATTTGTATGTAATAAGTAATAAAGTAAATGACTTACACGTGCGGGGGCGCCTCGAAGAATGCCTTCTTGTAGTACATCTTGGCTTTCTCCTCCGAATAGATGGGCAGGTTCTTGTAGGGGTTCACGGATATTAGTACATTGCCGATGTATGTCTGTAGGGGGCAATAAAGTGTAATTAGTATAAGGGGAATTATAAAACGATCGAATACAAAAATACTTAGCGACTGATGTTGAGATACTGTTTTAATAACTTGCATGAATTTGAGTAAGCGAATAATTAACTAAACTAACGACGAGTATTGATTAATAATAAAATCCAGAACGAGCTTACAAAAAGTGGGTTATAATTATTAATCCATTTCAGATATAAAAATTTTTGTCGTGCGAGTAAATTACTAATTGAGCGACTAGAAATACAGAGTTATTTTGGTTAGGTTAGGTTAGAACTGTGCCCATCAAGCTAGACACTGTTGTTAGTGAAAATTGGTGGAAAGTTTTCAAAAATCCCATTTTTATTGGAGCTTTTTGAATTTTTCAGGAGACATAGGTACAATGCAAATCTAAACAAAAACAATAGCGCTTGAAGTTCGCCGCACAAGCCTCTGATCTCTCTGATTGGTCAAAGCGAAGAAATATTAGGTCGCTCAGATATTATGAAGCTTCTAATTTTGTATTTTAAGTAACTCAAATTAATATTTGTTAGTTGCTGTTCTGTTGATTTCTCTTCACTCGCAGTCAGTCGCTCACTTAGTAATACTATAACGTAAATTCATTATTTTTATCACTTAAAACTTTAATTTACAGTCACTCGTTTAAATACTATCCTAAGTATAATACTAATATGGGTACTATAGTATACAAAAACTAGGTCGACAAGAAGGTGTCGACCCCGCGATACAGGATCAATTTACCTAGTGCGGGCATTATTTTTCTATGAATATTAATTATATTAATTTATAAATCACGTATTAAAAAGAACAGGGCATACGTAGAACTGTCAAACTAGTAACAATGTAAAGGATTGGGTAACAATTTGCTAAAAAACAACTTGTAGCCTAATCAATTTATAGCCTAATTCTTTATTTAATTTTCTAATTCAAAACTAACAAACGCCTAGATGCTACTTCCCACCTTTGGGAGGTAAAGACTCAAAGTCATTGCTTTCCTCCCTATGGTGGGAATAAATTAATGAAAAATTAATTATTTTGGTTAGGCAGGCGGCTCTAAATCTATACAAATAAATAAAATTGGAGTGTCTGTTTGTAATATTGAAATAACCTGTTTTTACAACATAAATATGAATATATATACGGTACATACACCAAAATATTTTTTTTACAATTTTTGTCTGTCTGTCTGTCAGTTTGTTCCGGCTAATCTCTGAAATGGCTGGACCGATTTTGACGGGACTTTTATTGGCAGGTAGCTAATGTAATAAGGAGTAACTTAGGCTACTTTTATTTTAGAAAATGTTTTTTATTTTACTAAAAACAAAAAAAAAACGAAATAAACTAATTAACACGCGGACGAAGTCGCGGGCACAGCTAGTATCTAATATAATTAAGAAAAAACAAATGCACAATGCCGCTAAGAAGTTTTCACTTAACCCTTTACCGCATGAATTTTTTATTTTTGTTCAAATTAATGTATGTTACTTTACAGGCTTAGTATGATTCAAGAAAAATATTCAAAAAAATAAAAACATACTTTCAGGAAAGTTACAGTCAAAAAACATTTAGTTCCAAATCTGGAACAACATGCAACACTGCATACGAAAGTTATAGTTCCAGATTTGGAACTTCATGCAGTTTACATATTTTGGAATTGGTGGGGTACTTACAATAAAAAAAAACACATTATTTTATACAGAAATAACAAAATATAATATAGTTCTAAGTATGAAAGTGAGCAAAACAATTACGATCTTTGTTCAAGCACAAGTAACATTTGCACTTTTGGCAATATATTTGGGACTTTTGCTTACATCCAATCATCATCATCTGAAATATCTTCATCCTCACTAGTGTCTGGGACAAAGGTCACAACACGAGGTCGAGTAGACATTTTGTCTGTAACAAAATATTAAATAAGTTACTTAATGCATGATGTTCCAAATATGGCCATAAGCATTTTAGTGTGTATTTTTCCCGAACTGCATGATGTTCCATATTTAGCACAAACTTCGAAATACATTATAATCAAGATATTCATGTCATTACTTACGTTTCTTTCCATAGAAGTGTTGGGGATCCATTTTTCTATGTCGTTAATCACTTAATTATTTTATTTTAAACTTTAAATGACTTTAAATCTCTCTCCCTAACTTTGCAAACTCACGAAAGGGCAAAATGGCGGAATCGACTGTTTTACCGATCGATTATGGTGATAAAGCAGTACAACAAAACTGCCATCTGTTATTTTTTCGACAAAACAGTCCATGAACTAACATATTAATGGCAAACAAGAAACAACGATGGCATCACTAGTCCTCTGCAACGAATGTAAGTTAGTGTGACAAATTTGGCACTGTATGCGGTAAAGGGTTAAAAAATGCTGCGGTCATGTGAGTGTATAAGTAAAATTACTTATTAGTCTCTAGACTAGATTGTAATACATATAAAGTACTATACTTGGTACTTTATTAAATAATAAAAAAAAAATGTGAGTGTATCAACGGCCGGTGTGAATTAAAAAATAAGACCCTCCGTCTTTCGAATATTCGATCAGGTCACGTATTCTGATGCGAGTTTAACAGTTTTTACCCATCCCGAAAAAGTGCCCGCCGTTAAAGTAGTTTTCTCTTCATAAATGTTGAGTATATATATAGCCTTTGCGTCTGTTACAAACGATTTACGGCACATTGTCTGAGAGACATTTCTTATGGTGGCTAAACAAACCGATGCGAGAGCGACATAGCCTACCGCAGGCCTGACAACAAGTTTGCGGTGGTTGGTGCCGAGCCGCTTTCATATCGCTTCTGTCTCTTATCAGCAAGTACTCCGAACCAGGCTTCATCACAGATCTTACGACCCTCCACTACACGTTTGCGCCATTCAACTCTATTTTCAGCGAGCTTTTCCCAGCTACAGTGGTCAATTTTAAAAGCGGTCATATCCCGCTTGGTGCGGTATGGCTGCTTTAAAGATATAAACTAGGAACTTACATAAATAATATTTTCATTGAACCGTTTCTTCAAATTGTCGATGAAGGCAGTCTCGGAGAGGTAGTCTTCTAGGAGTACGAAGTCCTGGACTCCGACTCTCTCACGGTGCTGGAGTGCGTGCTCCATTATGCCTTGGACCGATACCGGTCGCAGGAGCCTGGGGACAAACCGAGAAAAGGATTACTTACAATGCGATTAAAAAACCGGCCATGTGCGAGTCGGACTCGCTCACGAAGGGTTCCCGCACCATTATCTATAAAAATGAGCAAAAAATTTACGTTTGTTGTTTGGGAGCCCCCTTAAATATTTATTTTATTTAGTTTTGTATATAGCGGCAACAGAAATACATCATCTGTGAAAATTTCAACTGTCTAACAGACAGGTGACAGACGGACAGACAGACAGCGAAGTCTTAGACGTGGTATGTACAGGTTCTAACCAAGTATATTCCAAAGCTTTTATTTTACAAAAAAGAGCTATTAGGAACATTACAAACATACGTACAGATGAATCATGTAAGCCATATGTTCAAAACTTAGGCATATTAACAGTTCCCAGTCTGTACATATTGATATTACTCACTCACCTGAGTAAATATATACACGAGTTTGAGACCGCAGAGGAAAGGCATATACGGGAAAATACCAGAAGGAAGGACTTACAGACTATCAACATGCCTCACCTTGACATAGTGAAACATAGTGCTAACATTGAGGCAATAAAATTATTTAATAAACTTCCCATAGACTTAAAAGGCCTAATCTATAAGAGAGACTTCCAAGCCAAGCTTAAACAATTCCTTCTACAGAAATGTCTATATTCGCTCAGAGACTTGTAGTAAGATGTTAATTTAATCAATCGAATCATTCCTACTTTTATGTTATGTTTAATGTATGATGTAATTGCATAACATGTATGACATTACAATAATATATTTTCATTTTTTTGTGAAATGTTAGTTATTGTGTGTGTTTCTATGTAAGTTAGTTGTATGTTAAATTTAGTAAGTATTTGTAAATCAAACACAATGTGAAAATTGTTAATTGAACAAATAAATATAGTAAATGGTTCGTGTGTATTATCTTGACTATAAGCTCTAGTATTATCAAAATAGCTGGAAATTTTTAAGTGACATAATATTGGTATTGTCATACCAATTATGTAAAACTAGCTGGTGCCCGCGACTTCGTGCGCGACAATTTTGAATGATTACCAATGTAACTACTTACTTCTAGCTTAATCTAAAAAAAATACTTTTAAAAGAAATAAGCAATATAAATTTAAGAAAACCTAACCTATATATAACCTAGTTAAGAAATAAACTAAAGACTACTTTGCTACTGTTATTTTAAAAAAAGACCCGATATCATAAACACAAACATATCAAAGAATACATATCAATTGTCCTTAAGTAAAGTCAGTAAGTCAAATAAAGTAATATAATAATCAACGATGCATTAATCACCAAGGTAACTCCCATTAGCTTAGGTTGCGACCACGGCATTGATAGGTCTAATATCACATTTTGTGAACGAAACCATAGCGCGATCTAAAACGATTATTACACCATCTACTAACAAAAATATAACCTTGTAAAGCGGTAAAATTAAGATGTGGGCATATATTTTGGGTGAGATTTAGGCGATCATCTTTTGATTCAGTTTTGGACTACCTTTTACTTCAAGCATTTATTAATTTTAACCGATATGTCAAATGAGTTACAAAATTGTGAACTTGTAGATCAGTAAAATTAAGATGATATTTTTTGGGTGCGATCATCTCGACACGAACAATTTATACTACGCTAACTCGAATTTTGGGTCAATGACTTTTTTATCCCAATTTTATTAAATTGACGTTTTTTAATATGTTATGAAAAATACAAAAAAAAAGAAGTTACAAATCTTATAAAACGCTAAATCTTTACTTGGACGACAACAAACACATCATTTTAAGCAATAAGAAACGAATTTCTCTATAATTTAAGTTGGCGTACATTTTTGGTGTTGACCTATTGAATCAGTTATGGATTACCTTTTTTAACAACAAGTTATTCCCTTGATTGCTTTATTTTTAACTGAAATACCAATTTACATGCTTTTAACTCCAAAAAAAAAAACAGTTTTTACATACAAACTTACATCTTCTATTATAGTCGTCTTTAGGGGTGGAACTTCCAAAAGTCCTGATGATATATTTATAATGTTTAAATGAAAGGCGAAATACTAATTTTCATGCGTTTACCTTAAAAAATGTCACATTTTTCATACAAACTTCCATCCCCTATTTGTCACCCTAAAGGGCTGGAATTCCCAAAAATCCTGAAATACATATTTTTAAATGAAAGGTCAGATACCAATTTTCATGAGTTAACCTTAAAAAATGTCAAACTTTTCATACAAACATCCCCTATTTGTCACCCTACGTGGTAGAATTCTCGGAAATCTTGAAACATATACTTTTAATTTTTAACTGTAATGCTAAATACCAATTTTCATGCGTTTAACTTAAAACTTGTTGGCACTTTTTTCATATAAACTTACATCCCCAATTTTACGACCTTGGGGGTGGAATATTCAAAAATCCTGAAATATATATTTTAATTTTTAACTGCAAGTCTATATACTAAAGCCTTTAACATCAAAATTAAGCACTTTCATTAAATATTTCATCCCTTATTTTAGTCCCTTAGGGGTGGTATTTTCAAAAACCCTTCTTCAGTGGATGCCTACGTCATAAAAGGTAACTACTGTCAAAATTCAAGTCCTAACTGCAGCCGTTTAGACTGTGCGTTGATATGTCAGTCAGGCAGTATAAAATTATATCCCCTATTTTCCGCCCTTGGGGGTGTAATTTCCAAAAATCCTGAAGCAAATGCTATATATTTTTAACAGTAAGGCCAAATACTCATTTTCATGCGTTTAACTTCAAAAATATCGCATTTTTCATACAAACTTACATCCCCTATTTTATGACCTTCGGGGTGGAATTTTCAAAAATCCTGAAATATATATTTTTTATTTTTAACTAAAAAGCCCAATGCTAATTTTCATGCGTTTAACTTAAAAATTGGGACTTTTTTAGTACAAACTTACATCCCCTATTTTTTGCCCTTGGGAGTGAAATTTCCAAAAATCCTGAAACATATATTTTTTATTTTTAACTGCAAGGCCAAATACCAACTTTCATGCTTCTAACTTCAAAAACGGCAAAGTTTCATACTAACTTCGCACCCCCGTTTTACCCCCTTAGGGGATGAATTTCGAAAAATCCTTCCTTATTCCTTGTCTACATTATAAAGAAAACATCTGTGCAAAATTTCAGCTTTCTAAGGCCAAGGGTTTGGGCTGGGCGTTGATGAGTCAGTCAGTCAGTCAGTCAGGACTTCTCTTTTTAACCGACTTCCAAAGGAGGAGGTTCTCAAGTTCACCGGTATTTTTTTTTTTTTTTATGTATGTACACCGATTACTCGGAGATTTATGATCCGATTTACGTGATTCTTTTTTAGTTTGATGCGGAATAGTTGCCATTTGGTCCCATAAAATTTTTATATAGTTTGGCCAAGTAGTTTTCATTTTATGGACATTTTTGTATGAAAATTTTTGTTTATGTGGACGATGTAACTGTCTTTGGCACAGACGTTTTTAAATCTTAACCAGTGTAGCTAGACTCATACTGTTCAAGTGTTTCTTGGCATGAACATTAATAACAGTTTCAGACGACTAATGTGTAATAAGCGCGTATATGCTCGTTTTTGGAAGAGCATGTAGGCGCACCTTTTAGCACAAGCGCATTTTTTTATGTACGTAAACAGATTACGCTGAGATTTATGAACCGATTTCCTTGATTCTTCTTGAGTTTGATGCGAAATAACTGCCATTTTTAGGGTTCTGTTACCAAATGGCAAAAAACGGAAACCTTATGGATTTGTCATGTCTGTAAAAAAAACAATAAATGTGGGGTAACTATGGATATGTCTTCAAAAATGATATTGAGGTTTATAATATCATTTTTTCTTAACTGTATAGTTTGCGCGAGAGACACTTGCAAAGGCGTACAATGTGCCCCCCCCCCCCCCTGTTACTGTTCTAAAATAAGATAATGATAAAACTAAAACAAATAAATGATGAACATTACCATGCGAACTTCCACCGAAAATTGGTTTGAACGAGATCTAGTAAGTAGTTTTTTTAATGCGTCATAAATCCTAAACCACAATTTACCTTCCATTATATAAACTCAAATACTTGTTGCTACGGAAAAAAACATTCTACCTTTCACGGGAGAGTCCGACTCGAACTCTCTCGACTCGTTGTCTTGATCATCAATACGACCTAGTGTAACAGCCCTCTGCTCAGCAGACTCATTAGCTAATCAACCAAAATGAGACCTAGGCTATGAGCCATCTGCTCAGTAGACTCGTTGGCTAATCGATAGTTAATAAGTCCTAGTCTTCAAAGAAGAGTCATGCCCTCTGCTCAGCAGACTTGAACCTAGTCTATAAGCCCTCAGCACACAGACTCGTTAGCTAGATGGTCATAATAGGGCTCATATTGTGCAAGTTTTCTTAGAGTGATCGTGATTTTATGTAGTTTTTCTTACTTTACAAACGGTCTTATCGATCATTCACTGTGTCACAAGAACGTGAAAAAGAGTTATGAACTACATTTTTTTGGAGGATATTTCTTTTTCCGTTCTCGTTTGTTGTGACCTATAGTTTTGGGGCGCGCGGCACCTTTCGTAGTCCTACCCATAGCTCGACACTAAAAAGTAACAAATAAAAAAAACTTCGTTTAAAAAAACCGACTTCAAAAACTAAAAAGTATAAAAAAATACCTTAATAAAGATTTAATTTAATACATTTCTTATGTAAACATAATACCTTTAATATTAATTAAATACTATAATTTGTATGTGCTACCTATTGATAGGTTTGAAGTCGGTGCCAAGCCCTAAGCAAAATAAAAGTTAATATTACATTCAGCTTTCATACTTCGTGATGGAATTCCTACGTAAATAAACTGTATCATAAAAATATATTTAATATGAATACCTAAATGAGTTACTATAGTTATAATAAATCTATATTATGCGTATATATGAATATATTTGTGGCCCTGAAAAACAAACAGATAAATTTTTAATTAGGAGACAACGCTTCAAAATGTTACTATATAATATTTCGAGACGACCGTTAACGACGTCTGCCCGGTTGGGTTGTTTGTGTAGAAACACGAAGCTATCCCGCTGAAAGTAACCCGTGGCGAGTGTGGACCCACTATTACATTTGGCTTGGCACCGACTTCAAACCTATCAATAGGTAGCACATACAAATTATAGTATTTAATTAATATTAAAGGTATTATGTTTACATAAGAAATGTATTAAATTAAATCTTTATTAAGGTATTTTTTTATACTTTTTAGTTTTTGAAGTCGGTTTTTTTAAACGAAGTTTTTTTTATTATTTATATAGATAATTAAATATCTTGGGCAACTAACTCACTGCGATCTGATCCTAAACTAGTCAGAGCCTGTATTATGGCAACCAGACAACTGATAAACATATTTAACTAAATAATCGTGCTCAGCATAAAACAATTTGTCCTTGTTGGGATCGTACCCACCCCCTTGGGTTTAGCAGTCTGAGCCACAAACCACTTCTCCAACAAGCCAGTCAAATAATTATGTTTAAAGAATAGTAAATGAGTATAACATAACCATTTTTAACGAAAGTATTGTTTCAATTCGTAACATTAAAAAGATCTCTGTTGTAAAATAAAATATTTAATTATAGCCTATATGATAGTCCAGGGTGTCAGCTGACTCCATACCAAACTTTATTAAAATAGCTCCAGCCGTTTAGACGTGAAGAAGTAACAAACATACTAACTCAAACATTCACACACTTACAAACTTTCGCCTTTATAATATTAGTGTTATATTCATAGTAAATGTATTAATAGTAAAACTTGGATAATCAACGTTACTATATGATATTTACTCACCAAATTTTTGAAAATTTTGCACACACGACCACAACATAGCAGAAATGATCGAAGTCACAATCAATTTCATTGTTTTTACAGAAACCCATTACTAGCGCCTGCTATATTTCACTCTGAATGTTGCCATACGAATGGGAACAGCAAAAAGGTATGAGACTCTGTTTACAACATCATTAGCGGTGTTAATTTAGGCATAGTTAATGTGAGAAAAGTCAATTATAGTTCTGCATTATTGTTTATTATCTGTTGAGAATAAATATTTGTTGTTTTGATTTTGTTTGTTCTTTGTAGGATGTCTTATCGTGTACTTACGTTGGTAATTAAGATTCAATTAACATAATAATATATTCAATTTGACATTGGCTTCGTAATTAGGGTAATTTACTATTGCCTATCTTATGTAATTATGTTAAAGGACAAGCCCTGCTTTGGCATTATTAATGTAGGTATAGTCAAAATGACTGAAAATCGAATAAAGTTTTGTAGGATTTAGTTACCTACTTAATAGAAAAATAGAAAATTTATCTATTTAAGTATATATGACTTATATATATTAGTAGGACTTACAGCTATATTAGTAGTACATACAGGCAAAACTCATTTATTATACGTGCCAGTAGACCTTTTAACAAGCTCTCTTGTGAATATGATTTGGACCTATTCAATACCAGTGTTTCCAAGCTTAAACATACATTAACGCAAGTTTATTTCTCGTAATTTCGCATTTGCTATCCGACTTTTAACCTAATCTATTAATGTACTAGCTGTGCCCGCCACTTCGTCCGCGTGTGAATTAGCGTATTTAGTTCTTTTTTTGTATTTTCTAAAACAAAACAATTTTTATAAAATTAACGTAGCCTAAGTTACTCCTTATTACATCAGCTACCTGCCAATAAAAGTCCCGTCAAAATCGGTCCAGCCATTTCAGAGATTAGCCGGAACAAATAGACAAAAAAAAATTTATTTTGGTGTGTTTCGTATATATATGCATATACATGAAGTAAAAAACGGTTATTTCAATATTACAAACAGACACTTAATTTTATTTATATGCATAGATGTATAGATTGTATGCATAGATTATCTATCAGTGGAAACTTGTAAATGGCTGTCAGATTTCTATAAGTTATGTTTAAGGTACTAACTAGCTGTAAGTATCCTAAAAAATGTAAAATAAAACATACACTATTACCCTGTAACCGTCATCCCTGCGACAAGCCATGGGAGGCGGCACAGCAACGACTTACACATGTATGTAGTTGCAGTCCAACCTACTTGCAATCATGTTTAGGATACTATTAGAGCTGGTCCGCACCCTATGCACCAGAGAACCGCATCTTTTACGCATTGTTTTATAAAAGCAATCTACATGTGCATCTGCGAACATTCCCGACGCAAATTAATATCTACTATAATAAAACCGGCCAAGTGCGAGTCGGACTCGCCCATGAAGGGTTCCACAGCAGAAAGTATTTCAGTTGATTAAATGAAAGGTAAATTGCGGTTTACGATTTAGGACGCATAGAAAAAAAGTACTAACTAGATCTCGTTCAAACCAATTTTCGTTGTTAGTTTACGTGATTGTACATCATATATATTTTTTAGTTTTATCATTCTCTTATTTTAGAACTTACAGGGTGGGGGGGGGGGGGGGGACACAAATTTTTCCACTTTGGAAGTGTCTCTCGCGCAAACTATTCAGTTTAGAAAAAAATGATATTAGGAACCTCAATATCATTTTTGAAGACCTATCCATAAATACCCCAGATGTATGGGTACGATGAAAAAAAAAATTGAGTTTCAGTTCTATAGATGGGGAACCCCCAAAATTATTATTATTTTTCTATTTTTGTATGACAATCTTAATGCGGTTCACATAATACATCTATCTATATATCTATCAAGCTTCAACAGTAGTTTCGTAAAAAAGTGGCTGTGACATACGGAGTGACAGGCAGACAGACTAAGGGTTCCGTTTTTTGCCATTTGGCTATGGAACCCTAAAAAGGGTTCATCATCATCATCAGCCTGCTGGACATAGGCCTCCCCCAAAGGTTTCTAACGTTGCCATTTGGACGGGTATGCTGTAGTCACCACGCTTGGCATGCGAGTTGATGACCACAGTTAGGTGGTAGTTAATATACAGGTGGCGTTGCTATCGGACCACCTGGGGCTCTACCGGCTAAGTCGCCGAACATCGATTTCTTAAATGGCGTTCAAATAAATAAAGGTTAAAAATGACTTAATCAAACGTAAAGTCGGCTTTCATGAGCACATTTTTTTATTTATTTATTTGGAAAACCAACAGCAACAATTACAAAATAAATAGATGTTATAAGCAACACACAGCCAATTACAGGTCTTTACTTTTAAACATCTAGTTAAAAAATATGGACATGAAAATATTACCAGTTAGTACATAAATACACTTAACCAAAAAAAGTAAAAAATAAGTTACTTATTAAATACAATTAACAAAAGGAGAATCATAAAGCCTACGTTGGAATGCTAAACATTAAGATAATTATTGAAAATGTGACGTCATAAATGGTCCGGAATCGATTGTCAACGTTGAAGCCGATTTAACGATTGATTAAGTCATTTTTAACCTTTATTTATTTGAACGCCATTTAAGAAATCGATGTTCGGCGATTTAGCCGGTAGAGCCCCAGGTCTCTTGGTCGCCTTGTTATTCTTTCTGGACCAGAAAGCAAATGTTCAGCGGTACTTAATTGTAGTATTTTTCTTTTTTCGTACGGGCAGGAGATATCCTAGTAACCGCGTTGTTCTAGGCACCACAACTAAAATTTGCATCACATTATAATAATATAATAATAATATCCTGGGACATTATTCACACACGGCCATCTGATCCCAAACTAAGCAGAGCTTGTACTATGGAAACCAGATAACTGATATATTACATATAGCTACTATT
The DNA here is from genome assembly GCA_951640165.1 of Pseudoips prasinana. Taxonomy (NCBI): domain Eukaryota; kingdom Metazoa; phylum Arthropoda; class Insecta; order Lepidoptera; family Nolidae; genus Pseudoips; species Pseudoips prasinana. The sequence continues at coordinate 6,782,325 of OX621260.1, forward strand.
TTTCTTTTGTAAATACATACTTATATAGATAATTTACACCCAGACTCAGGACAAACAGACATTCATGCACATAAATATATGTCCCGGGTGGGAATCGAACCCACGACCTGCGGCGTAAAAGGCAGCGTATCTACCAACCACGCTAACAGGCCCGTCAATTATGCTCCCCTACTTACTTAGCGTATGGGCAGTGGTTACCCAAGTGTCATAGTTGTTCAAGCCGCCTAGTAGGCCTCTGAAATGGCTTAACGTCTGTTGCCTAATGGCTACAACCGGGAGCGACAGCTTAACGTGCCCTCTGAAGCATGTAGACGCTCAGAAATTAAACCACTTTGGCGGACACCCATCTATGGACTGGCCGCGAGCCTAGATGCTTAACCTCGCAAATTGCTTACGGTGAGAGCTTCTGGCTATGAGAGCTTATGCTCACCCTCATCATCATCATCATCATATCAGCCGAAAGACGTCCACTGCTGGACAAAGGCCTCCCCCAAAGATCTCCACAATTGCTGGTCTTGTGCTATCCGCATCCAGCGATTTCCAGCGACCCGCACAAGATCATCGGTCCATCTTGTTGGGGGCCTGCCCACGCTGCGTCTTCCGGTTTGTGGTCGCCACTCGAGAACCTTTCTGCCCCTGATCTCTGTCAATGTTACATAATCCAAATATTACGGAAAATAAGCGGCTATAACGTCGCAAACTGATATATCCGGATATAATCCATGTCAAAATGTATACGTACAAAAGTATCAAAATAAAACTGAAGTATCGTATCGTAAATGTAACATTAATCTCAAGGTGGCTACGTAACGGTGTCGTATTGCAGTATTCTGCGGAACAAGTGGTATGTGCCACCGAAATCGTGACACTTTACGAATGTCAACTTTCTTGGGAAACTTGGCATTTTACTTGAATACCATGACATTAGGATGTGGGACGATTCGTTAATAAATCATTGTTGACTGCTTCGTTGGTCTAGCGGTAGCGTGTTCACAGAGAACGAGGCCCTGAGTTCAAATCCCGGGTCAGACCAAAAGTGATTTTGGTAGGCTAGGCGTCCCATCGGATCATGAGAGTGATGGAATAGAAAGTGCTCCTATGTTTGCGCATACACTTGTGCACTATAATATGTCCCGCGCAGACGGCTAATCTCTATTGAGGCGGGCCGCCGTGGCCGAAGGTCGGCTAGGAGGACATTATATAATCATCATTGCTCACCATTTGGAGGAATTCTGTGTAATGAGACATTGGGTTTAGTGGGCCTATCTATTTGAATAGGTACCTATTGTTGTCTAGCTTTTACTTATTGTTTAGGAAAGAAAGCTCTCGGACCTCGCAGTAAATCTGCAGGGGATGAAACTTTAGAATAAGATAAAGTACATGTGTTTTGTAACCATAAATATAACGGAAGGTAGATTTCGACCTTAAAGAAATTGACAACACTTTATGTGTCCTTTACCGCATTTATCACGGGGAGTGTTCAGAGGAATTGTTCGAGTCTATTTCTGCCGCCAATTTCCGCGATCTCGCCTAAAGAGGATTCATTTCTTCACCTTCACCTGGATGAACGTAATCTACCACCATGCGTTTCACAACAAACGTTTTGTCGCGCACTGCCGCGGTGTGGAATCAATTAACTGCAGAAGTATTTCCGATCCGTAACGTCATGGCATCCTTCAAGAAACAAGCCTATTCCTGGCTTAAAAGCCGGCAACGCACTTGCTGCTCCTCTGTGTTGCGAGTTTCCATGGGCGGCGGGGATCACTTTGAAATATGTTTACATTGTTTGACGTAAAGAAAATTAAGAAGTCAGTTGCATGTAGCAGTCATTATTAGGTTCCTATTTGTGGTTCAGGGTTGCAGTGGCAGTAAGAGAAATGTCCTCTACTGCAGTAGCAGTTGAGCTGATAAACCAATGCTCTCATGCTACGTGTCACCAGAGGGGCACCGGAGCAGCATACCCGCGTTCCCGGTGCCCCTAGAGAAGTCCTCGGTAGGATCGGTTTCGTCGGTGGAAGTCAGACTAACTCACCCGCAGACACTTTTTGTGGATAGCAGGCATAGCCGTCCCTGTTTTAACAACTAACTTAAAGAAGTTCCTATTTGTGGGTTTGTAGGTTGATACCTCCCTTGTTTTTTTTTAAACTTTGTCTCGACCGACCGGATCGGAGTCCTTATGTTCCTTTCATGTTTTAATAAAAATATCAATATTCTATTATTGTTAACGCCTATATACCTTATTCCTACCTTATCGTAATACTTATTTTATATTTATGAATGCGTAGACACATTACATAAACACTAGCACTTTTTTTTTCATAAACAATAACAAAATTAAACTTATAAGGTACATTACTTTAATACATAACATTTACTATATTGATTTCTTTTTATCACTTTTGTTAGTATATTGACACCGTATTTTATTATTATGTCTAATAACTTTTTAACTGTGCTTGGACCCTGTAGGGTACAGTACAGATTTAGGCGAGAGGAGGAAGAGAGCATTATATTTAATTGGATATTTGAATACAATTATTAGGTATCATTAACTTAAAGTTTTATAAAAGTTAGTCCTAAACTTATTTCGTTAATTTTTAATTTCATGAATATTATAGTTATATGCTTTTTGTTGCTAATTATATTTTATCATTATAATATTAGTCTATATAGTATGTATGTTTTAGTAAGTAGAAAGTGCTTTAAATTTTTTATAAAGCTATTGTATTTGTCTGTATCTTTAATTAATTCTGGAAGCTTATTATCATTTCTAACTGACATTACTAGGGTACTGGAAGAGTGCATTTTCAGTTCGTCACATATCCTGCAACTTTATATAATCGTGCATATTACTAGTGCATGTTGCAGTGTGTCATCCTGATAGGGTCGTCCGTTGCAATGACCCACTTAACACTTCTCACGTTCTAAATTTATTTATCCGTATTGGAGTACAAATGTCCTTGTCCTAATTTATCTTTCCTAGGCCCGTATAGGAGATAAACCACAAATATTAGCGGAGATTACGGTTATAGACATTTATTTGTCGAAAAGATTGTTTTTAATAATAATAGTAATCGTTTATGAGTGAGAGCCTTTAATTCGTTGCCAACGTTTGTTCCTGTTATCATTGTTATTATTTATTGAAGAAATACGTTTTAATATAACAGATCAAAGTTCTCTTCTAGCAAACCCTTGTCAGAGTGAGAGCTTATATGTACTCGTAATGGGTTAAAAATAGTGCACTACAATTTAAAATAATAATGAAACTAAGAAAATGAAAAAAATAATAATCCTGAAAATAATATATAAAAAAAATAATGCATCAGAAAAATCACTAGTATAATAAATTGTAAGCCTAATCCAACACTATTTCAAAAAAGTTCCTATGCTATGTGTGTGAAAGTATTTAATGCTTTCCCGCAAAATATTAGAGATTTTCAGTGGCAAAGTTCAAAAACAATCTCAGACTGTGGCTCCTGGAAAACTCATTCTATTCCATCGGCGAATTATTGAATTAACTATATTATTTGTGTAAAGTTTGACATACAACAATCAAATATTTCGCATGCTGTTCATCAGTAAAATAGATGAGACTTACCTAATACTAAGACCACCATTGTACTCTATTTTTAAGTGAAATAAATAAATGAAATGAAAAAAATATTATAAATATCTTGAGACAAGGAACACGGCCATCTGATCCCAAACTAGGCAGAGCCTGTACTATGGCAACCAGACGACTGATAAATATACTTATATAATTCTAAATACATACATATCATACATTAATTATTTATTTAATATATATAATATACATACATAATTTCCTTATGCGGACTAACATAGTGCTCGAACATCCACACACGTTATTTCTCACGCTTGCATTTCCACCACTCACTACACTTTCACAAACATACATTGCACACACCCTAGATTTAATTATTTTTTGTAAACTTCTCCAGTCGTAGTCAGAACGAAGAACCACTGATGACTCAAAATACAGGTTTTACCTAGTTTGAGAGTCAGAGGCCAATCAAGTCTGCTACTCGTACAATCATAGCCAAGTTTTATAATCATTTTTTTTAACGTTGATGTAAAGAACGACACGCATCAGCTTAGCTGCCTATTGTATTATATTACCACTATGATTGTTATTTAGTTTAATTTTTCTGTAATTTGTAACTGTTTTGATTGAAGAATAAAGTTTTAAGTTATTTAAAGATACAAGGATTAATAATCATCTTCATAACACAACGATTCGTCCCAGGTGGGAATCGAACCCACGACGTCTGGCTTAGCAGTTAGGGTCTCTAACCACTATACCAACAGGCCAATCAAATAATAAAATGAATATCCTGATAGCATTCGAATGGTGGTAGCGATTTGCGCAAATCCAAAGAGTCGAAGCGATCGCGTGCGGTCACTCGCCCCATTTCTTTCGACGTTATTGTTTTCTTTTCATTGTACAGACGCCCGCACATCAAGCTACCCCAATCTGTCAATTTTCCCCAATTGAAAGTGAACCATAAGACTTACGTGATAAAGTTCAAAATCAATGATATAAATTTGACAGATCGGGGTAGCTTGATGTGCTGCCGTCTGCACAGTCCACATCCAAAATTACATTTTAATGGTCCGGAGTATTTATCAAGGGAGTGCCATGGTTCTACCTGAATAATGGGTCTTCTCAGTTGGAGGTGTGTCCGGTGTTAGCATTAAAGTGCGACTGTCGTTATAAACACAAATAATAATATTGACCTCTCAAAAGCCCGTAAGTGATCGGCGAGGTTAAGCAACTAGGCTCGCGGTCAGCCCATATATGGGTGACCGCCAGAGTGGTTTAATTTCTGAGCGTCTCCATGCTTCGAAGGGCACGTTAAGTACCCTTCAGGGACAGTCATTAAGCCATGTCGGAGGCCTACTGGGCGGCTTGAACAACTCTTTAAATAAAAAAAAAGGTTTTTATTCACGTAGACTTTAAAAAAGCGCTTGTAAATAGTCAGAACATGTTTGTAGTAATATAGTTGTATACATTATTATTTCTAGTAACATAGATATTTAGGTACACGTTGTATTGATTGTATGAAAATATTTATAAAATTTATTTTTAAATGATATTTAGCTAGCTCGTATCAAGTTATTGTCAAGAGATTGTTTAAGTTTAATTATCTAGGCTAAGTCTAATATTTTTACTACATATTGTCAATGGTTCTGTAAAGTCCCAAAATCACTTTTTGGCCCGACCCAGGATTTGAACCCAGGACCTCTTTCTCTGCGGGTGAACACGCTACCGTTAGAGCAACGAGGCACACACACACACATAACACACATTCTATTTCATGCATCATATGCATCAAAAAAAATCATACAGCCTTAATAATCAAATTGAAACAATTTACCGTGAACAAATTATAAATATTATTGATTAAACTAAACTAATATCAATAAATTCGCGCCCAATTCCCAATTAAATCCAATCATCAACATTCATTAAAAATTCTTTGCACATTTTTGTGTTCCGCAGTGTATAACAATACCACTGTTAAGTCTAGCTGTCGAACTAATAAAGACTCTATTCCATTGCAATAAAGTTTATACTCGTGTGTTACATTTTGTTCGTATGTTTAGCCCATGTGGCCGTAAGGACTATTTTGGTACGTTGTTACCAAAAACGGTGTACAAGTCAATCACCCGGTTACAGCTAAGTTTAAATTAAGCGAATGGTTATTTGTGGACTGAGATTGTGAATTGAGTTTGGTTGTTTATTTTTGAAGGCTGGTTTTTGTAGGATGTCGACTTGTAATTATAGAATGTGTGAGAAATTGTTACCATTTGAGGAGGAGTTGGGCGAAAATATGTATGAAAGCTACCGGGTAATTCCTTGAAATATTGCTATTGATTCCATGCAATAGTAAGTGTCGCGGGTTCGGTTACAGCTATTTGTGTAACCCATAAATAGTTGTTCTGAGTCTGGATGTACTTTGTGTCCGTCAATTAGGTATATGTCTGTAAAGTACCCCGCGATACAGGGATCGAATTTCCTACAGCGGACGTTGTCTGTTTAAAAAAATAGTGAAATTACATTTCTTTCAAGGCATCTTTAGTTGTCACATTTTAGTTTTGACGCGAAATACTGAGTACAGCGATATAAATATATACCTATAACTTCCGTATGTTTAATAGTTATTGAGAAAAATTTAATGAAGTACTGCCAATATTTTCAATGTACCGCCTTGATAAGGTATTAAGTTACACTTATAGACGAAAGTCTTCCCCAAGTACGGCTACCAAATTATGAAATCAAAAATCCAAAAGAAAGTCCTGATTTTCATTTAAAAATCGTTAGATTTATTACAGTTTTAGGATTTTCTCTTAAACGTACTTATTTTTAAGTTTTTCCGCCCATAGACTTATATGTAGAATACATATAGGTCAATGGTCCCGCCAAAGTAAAAATTACCTCCGGAACATAATTTGCCGAGGCCAACCTGGAGCACTCTTAAAAGACTACATATCCAGGTAGATCCAAAGAAACATTCCCACATCACAAAACATCTGCGAGTGCGGCGCGTCACCCCAAAATATGGCACATTTATCCGTTTGTCCCTCCTGTCCAGTCTCTTGTTCCCTTCAGGACTTGTATGACGCTTCAGCCAAAGCGGTCAGCGTTGCCCAATTTTGGGAAGATAGAATCTAATTCTTACCATCGACACGATAAGAAGAACAATTTAAAACATCGTATATCTTACACTGCCGATCTCGCTCACGTATTGCAGAGCGCAGTCAATGAGGAGGGGGGAGGGACTGTTGCCTAAAGGCTACAAGCTGGCCGACTGCTTAACGTGCCCTCGAGAGCACGGAGACTCTCAGATAATAAACCACTTTAGCGGTCAACTATCTATGGTCTGACGCGAGACTAGTAGCTTAAGCTCGCCCATAACTTACGGAGCGATGAGAGCATCTAGCTAGTGTTCCCAAGGTATTTATTTATTAATATTAAGATATTTATTACGCTTCGAAATTAAACTACTTTGACGATCATCCATCTATGGTCTGACGCGAGGCTAGTTGCTTAACCTCGCCGATAACTTTCGGATCGGTGACAGCATCTAGCTAGTTGTCCCAAGGTATGTATTTAAAGATATTTATTTACTTATTTTAAAGTGCTTAGCACATAGGTATATCCTCGTTGAAACCGGATCCCGTTCCCCAATAGCAAGTATAGCAACGACAGTTACTCATACCAAATTAGGAGCACATTTGAACCCATCACTATTGCTACCGCTTTTAGAATACTAATCATTGTAGTTAAATATTGACGAAAGCTATTGTACAGGGTTGGCACTACCATATCATCCTCCATAATTAAGAATCACTTTTTTATATTAAAATTTATTTGTTTATTGGTCCCGTTGAAATATAAATCATATTATTATTTTAATGCAATGCGTAGTTATAATAAAAAAAAAAAAAGGTTTTTATTCACGTAGACTTTAAAAAACCGCTTGTAAATAGTCAGAACATGTTTGTAATAATACAGTTATTATTTCTAGTTACTTATTACAGATATTTAGGTACACGGAAAACATTTATACAATTTATTTTATAATAGTAGTGATATTTAGCTAGCTTGTATTAAGTTATTGTCAAGGAGATTATGTTTAGGTTTAATTATTAATGTATCTATTAATTCTTAAATACATGGATACTATTTAAGATGATGTACAAATAAAAAATACTGTTCGCATGCATAAGGTAGAATATGGAGCACAATACCAACACTATAACAACTTGTACTTTCAACCTGTATGCTGTATTCTGTGAATAAAGATTATTATGATTATGATATGCTGATTATGATTAGAAGACAAAAGACGTCCACTGCTGGACAGAGACTTCCCCAATGATCTAGCTGCATCCAGTCCCCGTCGTCGCAGACCCGCAGGTCGCTGGAAACCATTGGACTGGACTGGTCTTTTATATCTAACATTAAATGTAGTAATAAAAAAATTACATTAATGTCAGTTCACATAATACTAGAGCTTTTATGATAGTTAATTGTTGGTAGGAAAAATAAGAAAGATTATATTAGGGGCTAGCTGTGCCCCGCGGTATTACCCGCGTTAAACTTTATAAATTATCACAGCTCCTCCTCCGTTGGTGATAGCGTGATAATATGTTGAGCCGACTTCTTAGTATTGACAGCTTTGTGGTGACATTGGGAAGTTTTTTGTACAAGCGTATACACTGTCCCATTATGATCGATTCCGCAAGGCGACCATGTACAGACGCCAGCACATCCAGCTACCCCAATCTGTCAAATTTATTTTGTAGATTTTCAACTTTATCACAAAGGCATAAGGTTCACTTTCAATTGAGGAAATTTGACAGAGTGGGGTAGCTCGATGTGCTGGCGTCTGTACCTATCGTTACCATAGCAGTCCTGCAGTTGCATATAACGAACGAGACCAACTAACCTTCCTTGTGTTACTTCCCTTTTCTAAAGCCAGTACCACTTTATTGGGACCAGTTAAATCCTAGAGAATATCCAGAACAGAAATGGTCCCAATAGTTAAACTCCTAGTGGTCCCTGGTCCGAGTTTTGAACTGGGACCACTTGCCCCTAACCCAAAGGAGTTACTGATTTTGTGAAGACGAGTAGAATATACAACAAGATTATGCTTATTTCGAGTATTCATATTACGAGTTACTTTTCCTGTTTTTGGGATCGAAATCCCTACTTATCCTCGATGATTTCCTTTGAAATATAGTTAACATTTACATAATATTTAGTAAAGTGAACCGAGTAGTAGGTATATTTATTCATTTTTTTTATAGTATGGCAAATGAGCGAGTGTGCCACCCGATGGTAAGTGATCACCGCCGCCCGTGGACACTCGCAACACCAGAGGAGCCGCAAGTACGTTGCCGGCCTTCATGAAAAGAATAGGCTCGCTTCTTAAAGGTTGTTCTATTACGGACTTCTTTCATTTCATTTTAATTATATGATAGACCATAATTATATGTTGGACCATATTTACAACAGATTTATAATGCTAACATTTAAATTATATACTCTATCATTTATTTTATTACCTAATTACGTTTGTCGTTAGGTAATTATTGAATATTTGATTCATATGGAATGGCGATGTTCTTATTTTTAAGTTACGAAAATTATGAAATATTTGCACCATGTAAATGTCGAATACTGTGAAATAATATATTATGTAAATAACATGTTTGCTGGCAATTAAAGGCATCCATTCTGAAACTTGTAGATAACGATTGAGGTATCGACAGACGGTATTATGGCACTGGGGCTGTACCGGCTAATTCACCGAACATCGTTTTCGTGAATGGCGTTCAAATAAATAAAGGTTGAAAATGACTTAATCAATCTTTAAATCGGCTTCCATGACCACATGTGACGTCATAAATGGTCCGAAATTGATTGTCAACGTTGAAGCCGATTGACTAAGTCATTTTTAACCTTTATTTATTTGAACGCCATTCACGAAAACGATGTTCGGCGACTTAGCCGGTAGAGCCCCTGGACTGGCCAAGATCACACTACAGGGGATACGAGGTGGATTTCTAGGAAATGACTCTGCAGAGCAGAAACAATTATGCCCATGCCATTTAAATCAACTGAAAACATGGCTACAACACAAAACAACTAGAGTGTATGGATGTGGAATCATGGAGAAAAAAAAATAGAATGTACCTCTAGCCGAATTCCGGCCACGGTGGCCAATCTCAATGGAAACTAGCCATCTGCGCGGGACATATTATAGTGCACAAGTGTGTGCGGAAACACAAGGGCTTTCTCTATTCCATCACTATCATGATGCGATGCGACAACTAGCGACACGACCGGTACAGGACCGACGGCTTTATGTGCTCTCCGAGATACGGGGGTGTAAAACCGCCAACTCCCAGACTTCGGGCTGATACTGAGAAACTCCAAAATCACTTTTTGGTCCGACCCGGGGTCTGAACCCAGGATCTCATCATCTGTGGTTGAACACGTTACCGCTAGGCTCGTACTTAGAACAATGAAGGAAAGTGTAGTGAGAAAAACTGCATCCCTGATAGTTCACTAAAATGTTCTTGGTAGCAATCCACATTACGTCAACATGATGGGCTATGGCCCTTGGCGCCCTTGCCCTGCATAAGGACAGTAATTATGGGCTGCATCCTGCATCATATACATAGGTCGACGGTCACCGTAGCCTAGTTGGTAGTGCTTCTGCCTACGAAGCTGGTGGTCCTGGGTTCGAATCCCGGTAAGTGCAAATATTTGTGTGATGAGCACGAATATTTGTTTCTGACTCATGGATGTTTTCTATGCATTTAAGTATTTATCTATCTATATAAGTATGTATATCGTCGCCTGGTACCCATAGTACAAGCTTTGCTTAGTTTGGGGCTAGGAAGATCTGTGTGACATTGTCCCATACAAAAAAAAGGTCCCCATAGTCAGTTGCTTTCTCGGGTCCATAAGTGATTGACAAGGTTAAGCATATAGGCGGTAGAGATGGGTGACCGCGAAAGTGGTAATATTTCTGAGCCACTCCGTACTTAAGAGGGCTCATTGAGCTTTCACGATTTCAGTAGTTGTCATGAGACAACAGCCGATAAGCCATATCTTAGACGGCGACTTCAAAAAAAAATCTTTAAAAAAATCATAATCTTTTATTGCCATCATGTTTCACAGTTTATTTCACATAATAATGTACATATTAACAGCGGCTTCCACATCAAGCAAAGCTTGTATTGTGTATGCCAACTTCCTACATTGTTTACATAAAATTTGTGAGCCACGGTACAGCAAATCTGAGAGTACCCATACGATAAGTAAGTAAGTATCGACATATATATAACAATTTTCAATTTTTATTTCTCCAACAATTATATACACCGTCTTAGATCTAATTAACATACGAATAAATATAGCAGTAGTGTAATAATCACTTACAGGTGAATTCTGCATGCACATGAGAGTGTACGTTTGTGTATAGTAAGCTTAACCTAACTATGAACTATGTGCTTATCTTCTAAGAGCCATACATGAAAGTGTTTTTGACGGCAGAGGTTAGACATCGCATATATATTTGTACAATTTTATTCTGAGCATATTGAATGAATCAAAGTGTAACTCAATTAGATCACTACAACCATTCATCACCTTACATAATATTTTTTATAGACATAGTAACATAATACATTGAAAGTAGGTACCTAATCCTGTTCTGCAGTATTACAGTATTAACATTAGACACGCCTGCTTTCCTGCTATTGTAAGTACGAAGGTGAGTAGACAAGAAAAGCAAGCGTTGAAAAGCAAGCTGAGTGTCAACAAACCCTAAATGTGTAAACATTAACTTCGCAGAACATTAGAAGCGATTGCAATTTGTCGAGAATAGGTGAAAGTACCTTACTGTGAAATTATTGTTTACAACATATTTTGTATTGAGTTGAGGACGATGGACTTAGGGTTGGCCATTAAGAATAGGGACGGTCAGTTATAGAAATAATAATAATAATATCCTGGGACATTATTCACACACCCTCATTTAGAATTTCGACTTTTTGCTTTAGTCTTCCATTCTTTAATTTTAATATAGTAGAACTAAATTTCAAAATAATAGATTAGTAACTTGTTATTTATTTAAGAATTTCAGAAAATATATGCGATAAAACAAACCGCACGGACGGACTTATTATTTTTTTTGTAAATTTTATACTATCCACTATGTTTATGTACTCCATTGTGAACTTGACAAGTACAAGTGTATGTTAATACCCAAGTGCTGAATAAATTTCATTTCATTTCACACGGCCATTTGATCCCAAATTAAGCAGGGCTTGTACAGACGCCAGCTACCCCGATCTGCCAAATTGCTCATATATATTTTCAACTTTATCACAAAAGCATAAGGTTCACTTTCAATTGGGGAAATTTGAAATTTGACGGAAATCAGATAACTGATGTACTAGATATACTACTTTTCTTTGGTAAATATATACTTATATAGATAATAACACTCAGACACAGGACAAACATACATGGTGACGCACACAAATATCTGTCCTGGGTGGGAATCGTCCCCAAGACCTGCGGCATGAAAGGCAAGCATCTACCATCCACGCCAACTGACTAGAGATGACTGTTACAGACTCTGCCGTCTTTCAGTCATATACTTGGTCTGCAGTTTACATTGATTTCTCGGTGATTTTTCCTCCATGGCGTGTCCGATTTTTGTGAATTCAGATATACATATGCGCTCACGAGTATGGGTACTACCATTGTGTCAAATTTGAAGAAGATCAGTACAGCCGTTCAGGAGGAATACGATCAGGAACGAACTAGGTGAATCGCCTAACTATTAGCTTCGTTTAAACTCCCTTCAATAAATACATATAAAGCAGCAACATTTGACTGTTTCTATGTTAGAAAACACATCGGCGAGTAACGTGAGCTGTAGTTTAAAAAACAGCGAAAATAACAATTATGTATAAAAATTTGCTTATTTATTTCTATCTACCCATGCGAAGCTGAGATGGGTCGCTAGTCAGAGATAATTATATACATGGTGGCTCTATCGGAAGATCAGCGTTACAGTAATTATTTACTGTAGCATTTTCCTCACTTATACACATAATGTTGCATGCTTCTATATGAACACTAATGTAAACTAAGTTAACGACTTTTATTATCTGTGCTAATTGTGAATAAACCTTTTTTGATTTCTTAAGGTAAAACTTCTTTACGCACGCTTGACTTGGGGAGTAAGTTGGAGAATGTGCGACGTGAGCGTTACGAAAAGTGTTATCGGGTGAACGGAAGTTGAGAAGGAGATGTAAGTTAGTGACCATAGAAAGAGAGATATAGTTACGTTTTGGATATTACTGAAGGGCCAAGAGAGAGAGGTGCCAGCACACATTTTCTTTCTCTCTTTCATAGACAGTTACGTTTGAAGTTTTACTTAAGCTGTGTGGTCTTAAGCGCATTCGTTTATTTCTTTTCTTTTTTTAAATATAAAATTACAGTTTAAGGAACGGTCTATTATTCTGGGATTATCTGTAGAGCAAGTTGTAGAAATTTCTTGTTTACAATATTAGGCAACGTATTTCCATTTCTCAGTCAGCGATCTCTTCCAGACGACCTTAGGATGGACTAGACTTTAGTGCGTCCTAAGGTTTAGTCACTAGAGAGGATGAGTATATTAAAAAGAAAGGGTAGTGTAACAGATATTAGAGAATACATGTAAAAGAACAGGGCGTGAAATAATGACCTATGTAAAAGGAATAAAAATAAACAATTAAAAGTAATGGAATCAGGTGTTACTTTGCGGAGATCCATAACAATCATAATGCAAAATCAATATGTATTGTTAATTCCGCTAATTGTCAGTTTAATCATGCCGGGATGCAATTTACACCGCCCTCACGCCCGCGAAAATGTGCACATGCAAGAAGGACAATATAAAAAAAGCTAATTACATGCGCCAGTACGATACCCAACACGAGTTTCAGTCCTCCACGGACCATTCTCAAGGGCTGCTAACTCGTCGAGCGCTCGAATGAGACAAATGATGCGGCATTATTAAACTGACAATTGGCCGAATTAACACTACATATTGATTTTGTATTTTGATTTAAACAATTGAACAAATGTCAGCCCTGTAAATGTCTAAACCGTTACTATGTTCTTAACTACCAAACAGCTTCGGCTAAGTATTGTGCTTGTATTTTTGCAGGAAATCGTCGGGTTCACGTCACACTCTAGTTTGCATATGGTTCGTAATGTCGCTTTGATCACTGCTATTCTATTTCGTTTACGACTTTTTTTTGGTGGAAATGCTCTAGTCGCACGTGGTGTGGGGCTCGACCCACTAAAACCACCACAGTAGCCAGGCTCACAGTGCCTGTAGCGGGGGCTCTGGGTACTCGTGAACGCTCTTGCCAGTACCCCCGCTGTACACTGAGCGTCCGCGAAAGTTCTGTAAAAACTATATTTTTGGTTTAAATATCGATGGTAGATCACGCCCCAAGAATCTTTTAAAAAAATTATTTAATGTACAGTCTTGAATTTCTTACGATTTAATTATATGTATACTATAGATAAATTATGGTTCAGTGTGTAGTTTTATCCGATAGTTTTATTAGTATAATTATTAGGTAGACTGTTAGAACTACTGTTAAGTAAATACCATTTATGTCATTATTTCACACCCTGTTATTTAACATATATTTAATTAAAGTACTCAGGATGATTGATTCCCTATTGATTTAATAAGATTTTTGAAGTTATACTTCTTTTGGCGCGATGGAGAAAAATGATGAGAGTGAATTTTTACGATGCGCGCGCACACCGACACCAAAAAATAACAGCATGAAGTTAGTTCTAGGTGGTATGAAAATTGATAACTATGTTCAAGTTGTATATTAAGAAGTATATCTTCTAACGCGTGTACATAAGTACACAAAGTTTTTTTTTTTAAATCAGTGTCTCTGAGTTTGTCCATTACAAACAAACGTACTAAAATATATACCTATCTTCTCCGTTTTATATCATGAATTCAGATAATACACCTCAGACATACACACAATTTTGACTCTACCGTGCAATGCTAATATACCTTATATTAAGAGGTTATTATATATTTGTATTGTTTTAAACTAGATTTCAGAAGAGGGAGCTATATTGAAATGCTTGTATCGTACGATGCGACATTACAGTGTTCAAGCTTATGTTAAATTAAGTAAGTGGATTAACGAATTATACTGTATACTAAAGTGTAGGTAATATGATCGTTACGCATGTAACAAAAGGATCAAGTGACGGGAAGTTAGACGTCACAAAGAGTGCACTTCAACCGGTCTGCTCTCCGACAATGTTACGCGAAATTTATTCAAAGGTGTTAAGATAATAATAATAATATAATAAGACATTATTCACACAAAGCCATCTGACCCCAAACTAAGCAGAGCTTGTACTATGGAACTCAGATAACTGATATACCCACTACCTACATATACTCTTTTCCTTTAAGAAAGTAATTGAATAGTGTTTAACGTCACAGACAGCCCCCTGTGCAGAGGGTGCATTGGAAATGAAGAAACTGGTGTTTCTGCATTACTGTTGTAGTATGCTGGTGCATACTACAATAGTAATGCCTGCCAACGGGCAAATTTCCGAATGATCCGAAGACAATGCATGAGCCCCTCAAGCCAAGCATTGGTATTCTTCTGGACTTCCGCATGGAATTGAAATGGTGCGGGTAGCCAAATAAGTTTACCCACAATGTTAGGAGGTGCGGAAATCAATCTCTTGACTAAGAGAGGTAGGGAACAGCGTTGATTCGCTCGAAGAACAGCCCGACTTGGGAATTGTCTTACAGAAGACACTCCTTCCTAATAACATTAATAATTTTAATGTTGTGTTTCTGCGCGTGAGTAAGGTCTTCAGAGCTCATCGGGATGGGGGGAAGGGTCAGCGACACTTGTTTACTCTTAAAGAGTCCTCTGGTGTTTCTAGTATCCATGGGCGGCGGTGACCCACTTGCTCGTTTGTCAACCTCTGATATAAAACAATGAACTACTGTCCCAATGCATGGCAGACCCCATCTCACATTGAGGGCGTTAGGCTATAATAGTAGTAGTAGTTAGTATACTACACATGCCACCAAGGATAGTTTGGAGATAAAAGAGAAATATCCTCATATGGATTTTTCCTCACCAAGTCTAAGTACGAGATTATGAGTTTGTAATACGCACATGAATTCGATAAGTCAGTAGCGCACCGCCTTATGTTTGAACTCGAGACCACTGGCTCCACAGCCTATAAGATCATCCTAGCCCCAAACTAAGCAAAGCTTGTACTATGGGTACCAGGTGACGATATACATACTTATATAGATAGATAAATACTTAAATACATAGAAAACATCCATGACTCAGAAACAAATATTCGTGCTCATCACACAAATATTTGCACTTACCGGGATTCGGACCCAGGACCACCAGCTTCGTAGGCAGGAGCACTACCAACTAGGGTACGGTGGTCTTACCACTAAGCTAGCTCGTGCTTCAGTTTGAAGTAATTTTTATTACCAACAAGCAAGATATGATTATACAACATTGTTAACAGGTATTAACGCGAATTAACTTTATTGTTATTTTCGCGTCTACCCGTGACCACGATCAATGCAGCTTGGGCGAAACGTCGGGGAAATGTTGTAAAACATTTAATATTATAATGATACACGACATTTTAAAACTCTAAACAAGATATGACTCAGAATTGTCCGATGATAAAAGTTTTTATTTTATTAATTTCATAGAATTATCCACAATTCTATGAATTGTGGCTGGCGGGAATTAAACCTGCACCAATACAAGGTAAATGACCTAGGTGTTAAACTAAGAATGATACACACCAGTACATTAATAGCATCTACATCCTTCGTAAGACTGTTAAAGAGGAAACTTGTAATTTTAATCTACCAGTGTCTATCCGTTTCGTAGCTTAATGTCTTGATGTAAGGTCCAGGGGCTCTACCGGCTAAGTCGCCGAACATCGATTTCTTAAATGGCGTTCAAATAAATAAAGGTTAAAAATGGCTTAATCAATCGTTAAATCGGCTTCAACGTTGACAATCGATTCCGGACCATTTATGACGTCACATGTGCTAATGGAAGCCGATTTAACGATTGATTAAGTCATTTTTAACCTTTATTTATTTGAACGTCATTTAAGAAATCGATGTTCGGCGACTTAGCCGGTAAAGCCCCAGGAGTGATCCCGCCGAACGATTAATGATTTAAAATTATAAATTAACCTGAGATATTATTGTGCATTTCTCATCACGAGGACATGCCATTTAATAATATTCGAATCGATGGCACAGAATAAAGAGTACTTACGTATCGATGGGCCTGTTGGCGTGGTTGGCAAATGCTTGCTTTTCACGCCGGAGGTCGTGGGTTCGATTCCCACCTAGGAAAGATATTTGTGTGCATGAACATATCTGTTTGTCCTGAGACTGGATGTAGTTATCTATATAAGTATGTATTTACAAAAGAAAAGTAGTATATCAGTTATCTGGTTTCCATAGTACAAGCTTTGCTTAGTTTGGGATCAGATAGCCGTGTGTAAATAATGTCCCAGGATATTATTACAGTAATACAGAATAAAGTAACAATTTTTGATGAAATGCTTGTGAAATATTGAAAGCCTTTTCATAACGTGTGTAATTTCATTTAGTTTCAAAATGGTAGGTATGATATTATATTACGAAATAATATTTAAGTGTTATTTATTTGTTAGTTTATTTCGTTTTAAAGACTCCAGGTCACATTTTAACTCTGATAGATAAAGAAGGATGTTATTCGTTTGACTACTATGTATGGTCAAGTTGACCGTAAACCGTCTGTCTTCTCCCTCTTGTCAACCAATTTAAGTAATTCGTACTTCATGAAATTTTTGGCTTGGTTGATAAATGCTTGCCTTTGACGCCGCAGATAGTGAGTTCGATTCCCACTCAGGACAGATATTTGTGTGCATAAACATGTTTGCCCTGAGTTGTAATTATCTATACAAGTATGTATTCACGAAAGAAAATAGTATATGTAGTATATCAGTTATCTGGTTTCCATAATACAAGTTCTGTTTAGTTTGGGATCAGATTGCCTCGTGTTAATGACGTCCCAGGATATTATTATTATATAAAGGCCTGTCTTTCACAGTGACTAAGCACTAAAGCCAAGTTTAGAAGAGCTTTACTATAGTTGAATCTCATTTAAATAGAAATTAGTTATTCGTTTCGATCATCTATACATATAATAAAATCTTAGGAAAGTCAAAACTGTACATTGAATATTTTTTTAAAAGGATACTTGAGGCGTTTTCTACAATCGATATCAAAGCCAAAAATATAGTTTTTAGAATTTTTGTCTGTTTATCTGTTTGTCTGTATGTATGTACGGGATAAACTCAAAAAGTACTGCTTAGATTTACTTCAAATTTTGCATGAATATTACTAAGATGTCGGGTCAACATATAGGCTACATATTATCACGCTCTCACCTACGGTGAAGGAGCTGTGATAATTTGTAAAGTATAACGCGGGTAAAACCGCGGGGCACAGCTAGTTATATTGTAAACACTTCCACTGTGACTAAGCACTAAAGCCAAGTTTAAAAGAGGTTTACTTCAGTTGACTCGCATTTAAAACGAAATTAGTTATTCATTTCGATCATAAACAATAATAATTCAGATGACCTCACATTCTCGAAATATAGAACGTATATCAGTTTATTATTTATACTCTTCTTTCATAGGTTACAAAATATTTGAAGGTGACGGACCGAATTAGCTTGATCTTGTGTAATGCATTGCGTTGGCAAAATTTTGTTTGAATTAATTATAAATGCAGTTTATTTCATAATATTAATTATAAAAATAATTATATCCTGGGACATTATTCACATACGGACATCTGATCCCAAACTAAGCAGAGCTTGAGGTACACACGGCTACTTATCAAGCTATAAATTTCCAGTATAAGTGCGTTTTGTAGGATTTCCATACATTGAGAGGTCAGCTTATACTGGTAATGTATAGCTTGATTTGTAGCCGTGTGTACTATGGTAATCAGATAACTGATATACTACACATACTACTTTTCTATTGTAAATTTATTAAATAGGCTTCGAACCCAGGTTGGTCGCAGCAGGGACAACTTGCTCAGGTGGGGTTACATCAATGATCGCAGCCTTCAATGCAAATGTGGTGTAGTCCCACAGACAATGGGACATCTGTTATCATGTAGCGCGTGCCGTTACAACTGCACGCTTAAAGAACTGATGGAGGCTACTCATAATGCGATTCTCGTGGCCATGTTCTGGGCGGACACAGTTGAGATTGCCATCGACTCGCTAAGAAGAAGAAGAAGATTGTAAATACATACTTGTATAGATAATTACACCCAGACTCAAGAAAAACAGATATGTTCTTGCACACAAACATCTGTCCTTGGTGGGAATCGAACCCACGATTTGCGGCATGAAAGGCAAGCAAGCATCTGCCAACCACGCTTTACTTCGGAAAATATAGAAATGGAAATATATTTTATCATATAAATAAAGAATTATGATAGCCATGGATCAGACCGTAATAATCTAATACTTAATTGGAGGCGCTCATAGACAGATGCTCTCACCGGTCCGTAAGTGATTGGCGAGGTTAAGCAACTAGGCTCGCGGCCAGATCATACATGGGTGACCGCCAAAGTGGTTTAATACCTGAGCGTCTCCGTGCTTCGGAGACCCGTTAAGTTGTCGGTTCCGGTTGTACCTATTAGGCAACAGCCGTTAAGCCACGGCAGAGGCCTACCTACTGGGCGGCTTGAACAACCCTGACACTAGGGTAACCACTATCCATACGATAAGTAATTAACATGCCTGTTTGTCCTAAGTGTTAGTGTAATTATCTATATAAGTATGTATTTACAAAACAAAAGTACCTAGTCTATGTAGTATATCAGTTATCTGGTTTCCATAGTACAAGCTCTGCTTAGTTTAGGATAAACGTAATTAGTTATTATTTTTTTAAACGTAATTAGTTATATTGTCTTTTTTGTAAACTAAGTTAACTTAAGGATTATCTGCACTTGTTGGGAATAAATCTTTTTTTTTACTTCTATTTCAATAATCTAATACTTCATCGGAGGCTGAATAATCTATCACTCATCATATCGTTCTACCAATCAAATGTTTCTCGTAAAGTAGGCATAGACGCCACCACACCCAACTAACACAATCTGTCAAATTTCTTTGATAGCTTTTAAAACTTTATCACAAAAGCATAAGGTTCACTTTCAATGGGGGAAATTTGACAGTTTGGGCTAGCTTGATGTGCTTGAGCGTCGTATAACAATAATAGTTTTAATATCTTCAACGAGTATTCCTTATTGGTTTCATAATGTCATAGCGTTAGACTTTGTTAGACAAATTGTGTTCTAACTGTGTCTAGGTCCAGGTAGGTCGTCAGACATCCTACGCGGGTCTAGATACGGCACGTGTTGACCTTAGCATTTCTATAGTAATGTAGCTAAGACCATGACGAATCTGCTTTGTTTAAGTACGGGTTTTGACTGCTATATATTTATGTGTGTTTTGATTATAGAAACTCAAGTAATCCGGACCAAAAAATATAATAATCTTTAACAGTGAAAGTTGGGTATGGCAGAAAAAGAATGAGAGTAAAATAAATGCAGTGGAAATGAGAACTCTGAGAAGTGTGGTGTGGTGTGACTTTGAGAGACAGAATTCGAAATACTGATGTAAGAGAGCGTTGTGGTGTGAAAGAGGATGTAGTCACAAAGATTGAAAAAGGTATGCTGAGATGGTTTGGCCATTTAGAAAGGATGAATGAAAGAAGATTGACAAAAGAAGTATACCTGGCCTGTGTGAATGGTACAACCGGAAGGGGAAGACCTCGTAGAACATTCTCTGATCAAATCGGAGACGTACTTAAGAAAGGTCAGGTCGGAAGTACCCTAAACTGGCAAGCATGTATGAAGAATATTATGTCAGTAAACGAAGCGAAAGAGGTATGCAAGGATCGTGACAAATGGAAGTCCGTTGTCTCTGCCCACCCCTCTGGGAAACAGGCGTGAGTCTATGTATGTATGTATGTATATTCGTGGAGAACTATAAATGGCTAACTGCTGTTTATACCTAATCTAATAAGTTATTGTAAGCTGTTGGTTTTCCTAATAATGTTAAATAAATAAACATAAGCTTTGGCTTTGCGAAACACAAAAAGATTAGAGCGTAGCATGCTTAAAATAAAATAAATAAGATAAATTAGGACACACAAGAATAAAAAATACTGCTTTAGATCACACGCCTGAAGAAAACTTAGATATACAAAATGAAACTGGCTATGAGAGAAAGAGTGAAAGAAAATGTGTGCTTGCACCTCTCTCTCTTGCCCCTACAGTTATATACGAAACGTAACTCTCTCTCTCTTTCTATCTTCACTAACTTATTTTTCCCTTTCAACTTCAATTCACCTAGCACACCTTTCGTATCGTTCTCGTCACACATTCATCAGCTCCCAACCCAAGTCCAAAGTGCGTATAGAAGTTTATAAAAAAAAAATACAGTGATATGAGTTATGCTCTTAAAGTGGAGATGCAAGCAGATCACGCAGCGACACTTATACACTAGAGATGGACCGAGAAAGTGTCCCTTGTGTAACGCCCTCAATACAAAGATGGTAAAGGGAGTCCCATTGACACGATGATGGTAGGATGAGATCAAGAGAATTGTGGGTCCAAACTAAACTTGGAGACGAAAGTAGTACCGATTTTTTAAGCAACGCCCGCAAGGGACATGAATCCATGTGTCGCGGGGTACAAACTTATAATTGACGGACACACTGTACATCCAGACTTCCGACAAATATTAATAGGTCACACAAATAGTTGCCCTGCACAGAAATGGAACCCGTGACACGAACTATGGTCCAAACAGTGGCCAAATATCATAAAACCTTACCTCCACCGTTTTAAGTATGAGGTAATTTATTTCTAGTAATAATGATAATATCCTGGGAAATTATTCACACACGGCTATCTGATCCCAAACTAAGCAGAGCTTGTATTATGGAAACCAGATAACTTATATATTACATATACTACGTTTCTTTTGTAAATATATACTTATATAGATAATTACACCTAGACTCAGGACAAGCAGACATGTTCATGCACACAAATGTCTGTCCTGTGGGGAATCGAACCCATAGCCTGTGGCGTGAAAGGCAAGCATTTACCAACCACGCCAACAGGCCCATCAAAGGCCATAGAACTAGGAAGTACTTGGTTCCGTCAATTTATAATGAACTACCAGCAGACCTATCAACAGAAAGAATTTCTAAGTCTGTTTTTAAATTTAAGTGTAACAAATTCTACCTAAAAAGGTGAATTGCAACATTGCTGGAATTGCTAATACATATTGGCTATTCCACTAATGATGTAAGGAACCAACCTTGTAATTCGTAACCTATTTATTTTGTACCTTTAGCCTTAAGGTTTAAATATATGTATAATGTCATAATAACCATAACGCTAGTCAATAAGGGAGTGATCTTTCTGCCAACAAACTGCTGTGCAGTTTGGCGGATAGTGGTTATTTAATAATATTATTAATTATGTAATACATGGTACATGAATACCTGGAGATGCCCACAGTTAAAGAGGAAGTCAGCAACACCAGCAAGAGATATAAAGAAAGACTAAGCAAACACACCAACAACCTGGCAAAGAGTTTACTATACCCACAAGAAAATATTAAACGCCTGAAAAGATGGGAAATACTAGATCTGGATAAAAGAACATAAACAAAATAACATATATGGTGTCATTTAATGGAATGTCACCCACAAATTTAAGACCCTGGAACACATCTGATTATGGCTAGAGAGCCGATTGCAGATTAAAGAGGAAAAAAAAAATTATGTAATAAGTGTTTGAAAAATATATATTTATATTTGAAACACATGAAATGGATCTAATACACACATGAATTCGAAAAGTCAGTGGTGCGCCTCTTGGTTTTGAATTCGAGACCTCTGAGTCCTCAATCCAACAGTCTAACATCTAGGCGATCTAGTAATAAATAAACAAACTAATTTTAATTTAAAGCCCACATAATTCACAGGACTTGTCCCATTAAACGGGCCCTATACGGTTCAATATGTTTCTTACAAATGGAATTACATCATATTGCGTCATCGCTAATTTAACTCGTGCGAGCTTATTATTGTTTTATGATAATTGGAATATCCCTAGCAATTCCTGTGGTTGTTTATATATTAAATGTTTATTTATAATAACCTATATGTGCTACTAGCTGTGCCCCGCGGTATTACCGGCGTTAAACATTATAAATTATAGCCTTTTTGTTAATCCAAGGTGTCAGCTAACTCCATACCAAATTTTATTGAAATCGCTCCATCCGTTTAGAGGTGAAGAAGTAACAAACATACACACTCACAAACTTTCGCCTTTATAATATTAGTGTGATAAAACGATACGACATCTATTTACTTCGGTGTATGTAATAGCGTGATCAATGCAATGATCCGCAGACGAACCAAAGTAACCGACATAACCTTAAGTATTGACAAGCTGAAGTGGCAGTGGGCAGGGCACATAGCTCGTAGAGCCGACTGCCGCAGGGGCAGAAAGGTTCTCGAGTGGCGACCACGAACCGGAAGACGCGGCGTGGGCAGGCCTCCACAAAAAAGACCGATGATCTTGTGAGGGTCGCTGAATGCCGATAGCGCAAGCACGAGGATCTAGACAATGACCCATCTACCTCCCCGCAACCCACACAAGATCTTGGGTCTATTTGGATGGTGAACACTACCCTGCATAGGGCCATTGCCAAACTGATTGTAAGCTTTCTATGATCTTTCTTTTTATAATATGGGACATTCACACTCGGCTATCTGATCCCAAATTAAGCAGAGCTTGTAATATGGAAACCAGATAACTATACCACTTTTTTTTGTGAATACAACGTATATAAATAACTAGCTATGCCCCGCGGTTTCACCCGCGTTAAAGTAGTTTTGGCGTAAAAGAGTAATAAACATACATCTATACTTACAAACTTTCGCATTTATAATATTAATAGGATGTGTACCTCAAGCGGTTTTGGCAGTGCCCGCCGGAATAGCTCGCAGATGGTAGATTTTTTCCTACTAACTTGACACTATTGTCATATTTTGGACAATTCACACGATATCTTTTTAAATTGTAGCCTATGTGTTATTCTGATGTATCTATATACATATAATAAAATCGTAGGAAAGTCAAAACTGTACATTGAATATTTTTTAAAAAGGATACTTGGGTCTACAAAAATATCGAAGCCAAAAATATAGTTTTAAGAATTTTTGTCTGTTTATCTGTTTGTCTGTATGTATGTCCGGGCTAAACACAAAAAGTAATGCATGGATTTACTTCAAATTTTGCATGAATATTACTAAGAGGTCGTGTCAACATATAGGCTACATATTATCACGCTATCACCTACGGGGACGAGCTGTGATAGTTTATAAAGTTTAACGCGGGTAAAACCGCGGGGCACAGCTAGTATACTATATTATTGTAAAATTTCATTAAAATCCATTCAGTAGTTTTTACGTGAAAGAGTAACCAACATCCCTCCATCCATCCATACTTAGAAACTTTCGCGTTTATAATATTAGTGTGATATTACTAGGATTACACCCAAGCTCTGGGCTAACATACATGTTACCAACCACTCCAACACACTATTATAAAACTCTGTAAGTATATTATCAACACAATATTATCGGCGCCATATCAATATCTATAGTGCAGATCGTAAATGTGTTTAATGACGGCAAAAACCTTGAGTTTTAGATAAAGCCGTAAGTATATTATGTTCGTGCAATATTGACGCTGGTGAAAGGCTGATTATGAATTTATTGTTACCGCCTAAGCTTTTACACGCCTTAGTGGCAAAAATAGCTTCTACGACCATTGCTGACACTAGATATAATTATGTAGAATATCAGTATCTGCACATTGGCTCCTCTATGCCGTCTCGTAGATACGTATAACTTTGGGGAGTTTGATATTTTTGCACTCTCACACTCAGCTTTTAAAGCAAAAGTATATAAAATTTTATTAAAATAAACATAGATGCACTAGTTTCGGGGTATACCTACGAAGAAAAATTTATGAGAAACTAATATACAATTTTCCAAACAAGATGCGCACAGCTCATCTTCTTTTAACACATGTAATTATTTTGCGGACATTCGTGTGGATTATACGTTT
Source organism: Pseudoips prasinana (assembly GCA_951640165.1). NCBI lineage: Eukaryota > Metazoa > Arthropoda > Insecta > Lepidoptera > Nolidae > Pseudoips > Pseudoips prasinana. The sequence goes on from OX621260.1 coordinate 6,807,221, forward strand.
ATTTAATTTAAGTTATCATATAATCTGCTAGAAATACTGTAACGTATAACTGTTTTGTGTTATTATAATGAAAATAATTTAAAAAAATTGTCAGGTCTTGCGCTAGCCATCCAACGGTTTCCAGATCTTCTTCCGGAGCCTTTAATCAGTAGTGGACGTTTTTCGGCTGATATGGTGATACTTTTTTGTTAATCTGTTTAATTATAAGTATGGTACAGCAGTACCTTTTAGGAAATTTGTTGTGTACACCCGCAACTACCCCCATCTCTGTAACTCCTTTCTTCTTCCACTACCTAGGTTGCCTGGATGAGATCACACCTTGTGATAAGGCCGCCATTTGTACTGTAATAATTTGTATATGTCAATTTCTATTGTTTCTTCAGGTGTACAATAAAGAGATTTATCTATCTATCAAATTTTTCGGTTTACTGCATATATTTTATGACGTTCTCTAGTAATTATTTCAACAGTTTTGAGTTGTTTTTTTCATTTCATGACGCTATAGCCTCTTTACATCTTTCTGTCTCCCGCTTTACTCTGGAGGGAAGTGGAACTATTCATTTTCTAACTTCTCCTTTTTTCTCTTTCCGAATTTAATTCGTTGCGGGATCCAAGACAGTTAAAGCGATTCCTCGGGACATGCCTGAGCTTCACCGCTCAGTGTCATTTCATTGTGTGCCACTGTGGAAGATGCAGTGGTGGGTAAGAGGGAGGGAATAGTCCCGAAAAAAAAAAGTATTGAGTTGTAGCCTTTATCACAACCTTTGAGTATAATGGCTTCAACATTTCTAGGGCTGCTGATGTAAGTTAGACGTGAAAGTATGAGGACAACCATTGTTTGGAAATCTATACATCTATACTCTATACAAATAAATAAAATTGGAGAGTCTGTTTGTAATATTGAAATAACCGGTTTTTACTACATTAATATGAATATATATACAGTACATACACCAAAATAACATTTTTTTCAATTTTTGTCTGTCTGTTTGTCTGTGTGTCTGTTTGTTCCGGCTAATCTCTGAAATGGCTGGACTGATTTTGACGGGACTTTATTGGCAGGTAGCTGATGTAATAAGGAGTAACTAAGGCTACTTATGGCTACTACTAACAAAACAGTTCCGTTCCGTAACAGTTATCGTACCGTTTACTCGAAAGAGGGCTCTAGACAAATTAGCCCCTTCAGTAATGAACGGCAGCGAGATACAGTTTTCCAATGAGGTTAAATATTTGGGAATAATTTTTGACCAAAAGCTCACATGGAACCCACATATCAAGAAAACTATACAAAAGGCAAAAATTGCCTTAGGTATAGGGCGTCGCCTGGTAGGGAGAAGGTGGGGATCCCACCCCAAACTTCTCCTATGGTTGTACACTGCTATAGCGAGACCGACCATCGCGTACGGCTCCGTAGTTTGGTGGAGTAAAACCAGCCAAACGACAGTAATAAACAGGCTCAATAGCCTGCAAAGATCTGCATGTATGGTAGTCACGGGAGCCATGTCCTCCACTCCTGGAGCGTCACTTGAGGCATTGCTGAACCTGCCGCCTCTTTCACTGTTCATACAGTCTGAGGCGAAGGCCGGCATGCTGAGAGCAGCCGCACAGGGGACCGACACGTGGCTCTCAAAGGCACTGAGGGCTTTATGTGACCAAGTGCAACAGGACCCCATACTAGGCATGAAACTAGACTTTTTGTCCCCACAATATAATAGCACCAAGAATTATTGTGTGGAGATACCTTCCAGGGACGACTGGACTAACAACAAAGTATCCTGGAAGAAGGGGAGCCTAATTTGGTACACCGATGGCTCCAAACTGGGAAATGACGTAGGCTGTGGAGTTTTTGGGGAACGACCCAGATTCAAAGCCAGTAAAAATCTGGGTAAATACGCCTCAATTTTCCAGGCAGAGGTTTATGCCATCATTGTATGTGCAGAAGCCAACTTGCAAAAAGACTATGTCAATCATACAATCTACATCCATTCAGACAGTCAAGCGGCCCTCCTAGCCTTGAATTCTGACACTATAACGTCAGGGCTGGTTATGAACTGCATTGACAGTCTCAATACCCTGTGCCTTAGGAACAAGGTGATACTTCGATGGGTACCGGGTCATGCGGGTATCGAGGGCAACGAAAGTGCCGACGAACTTGCACGGGCTGGAGCTAAACTGGTCCAATACGGCCCTGAGCCGATATGCGGAATACCAAAAAGCACAGTCCAACTCACCCTAAGGAACCATTGCAAACAAGAAGCTGTTAAACGCTGGCACAAACTTCCAGGTTTAACTCACTCCAAAAAAGCTATCAAGGGCTACGACCGCAAAACTGCGCACGAAGTCCTCGCGCTTAATAGGAGGAACTTATGCATCATAACTAGGATGTTAACGGGACATTGCCGTCTCAGGAAACACCTATCCACGGTGGGCATCGGAGACTGTAGAGTGTGCAGATTCTGCAATAACGCAGACGAAACACCTCTACACCTGCTCTGCCACTGTGAGCCACTGACGCATAAACGTAACACCGTCCTGGGCCAACACTTCTTGCACCAGGACGATGTTATCGACACTCCTGCCAAAAAGATTCTGCAATTTATCTATGTTGCAGGGTTAGACAGGGAAGTTTAGTTGGAGCGGCGAGCACAATAGTTCATCACTGGACGCAGTGTTACCAGGACCTCCGGAGACTGGAAATAGCCGCAACCAGAAGAATAAGAATAAGGCTACTTTTATTTTAGAAAAAGTCTTTTGTTTTACAAAAAAAAAAAAAAACTAATTAACACGCGGACGCAGTCGCGGGCACAGCTAGTACCAAATAAAAGAAGAGCCAGTGGCCTACGGTTTTACGAGCAATGGGCCTCGCCTACTGTCACTTCAGTTTGGCAATGGCTATGTCATGGACACTTTGGTCCGACTGTGTTGGATTTGTTCATTGCTGATTCGATCTCACAGAGATTCCGAGCATAACCCTCGTTATTGTTCTATGGATGACCTTTAGCTTTTCTTTGAAGCCCATAGTAAGCGACCATAATGTATAGACATATATTTGGAGATCTGTAGAGCGAATGGAAGAGATCAACTATCTACATTCCTTCTCATCGAGTCTTGGTCAAATCTGATCAACGCGGATAGCCTTCATTGATACTCCTTAAAACTGATGCTCAATCTTATCTACTTGTTTACATATGTTTATAATGTAATACCTCATGTTTAGCAATTGTATTAAATTAGCTTGATTAACATGAACTACCTATTAGCATAGATAATGAGCTACAACTATTTTTAAACATTCAATGAACGTGGAAATCACTTTGTTAGGTGTTTGTATGCATTTTATGGTATTTAATCTAGACCTAGAAGGAAATTCCACTAGCTTGGTTTGTCTTCTACTCCATCCACGAGTTTTAAGGAATGCTACTGATAGTATAGTTTTATAATTATATATATACATTGTTTTTGTATTCTTTTTTTCTCTTTACTTTGTTAACTTAATTATTCTCATAAACCAAATTATGTACATATGCATGTGATCCTATTATTCCTAAGAATGTATAATAAATGTATCTCTCCATAAAGCGTGGAGACCTGGTGTCCTGAAATACAGGCCTTGAGCCTAGTTTAGGCACCAGTGTCCCACAATATTATAATTTCTACCTATAACTAATACACCTAAGAATGTATTCTGTAATATTGTGGTGAGAGAATAAAACATTATTATTATTATTATAATCGTATACGGTTCCGGCCCAGATATAATAACGGGGCCACCCAATACTAGATCCCGTGGGTGTCGTAAAAGGCGACTCAGGGATGCACCAGGTAGTCGGGCAACAGCGATACCTGTGTACTAGCTACCACCTAACTGCGGTCGGCAACTCGCATGCCAAGAGCGGTGAGTACGGCAAATCATTCCAATTTTTTTTTTTTTTTTTTTTTTTTTATTGCCTTTGGACATTCGCAGTGCCAGGGAGCACAGCAAACCGCTGCCTACCGTGATATTAGTACTCTTTTTAAACCTCGTTTGAAGAAGGACATGTCGTAGCGCTGGGGAAACACCGCAGCAGGTAATTCATTCCAGAGCCGGCACGTACGTGGGATGTATGAACGCTGAAAGCGAACCGTGCTTGACGTGATCGCTTCCAGGTGATACGGATGAACCTTACTGCGAGTGCGCGTGGTCCGATGATAAAAGGGGACGGTGGCACCAGCTCAAACAGTTCCTCAGAGCATTCCCCGTGAAAGAGACGGTAGAACACGCAGAGAGATCCAAAGTCTCTCCGCTGCTCTAGCGACTCCAATCTGTCCGTAAGATTGGAATCGAAACCTTTGGTCCAGGCTTATGTCCAGTAGTGGACGACATCAGGCTGATGAAGATGATACACCTTGGTTATTCCTAGTCAAGAAACATATTTTGAATGTTCATAAGTATCGACGGCTATGTTAAATAAATATCTATCAGTTGTCTTTCTTGATGCAATGGAACGAAATCGGTACATCAGTTTTGTAGCTAAGATATCTCAGAGACACACGGATATAGACTTTATAAAGCTTTAAGGTTACGAAATAAATTTAGATTATAAATCGTATATTAAAGAGGACATATTAAAGAATTACAATATATTTTAAGAGTTAAACATGTTGTATAATAAATAATGTAATTTTATTTATTTTCATTACACTTAATATTGACTGGCCTGTTCGTCTAGCTAGAGGTGGTCATGACTGCGATGGAGGGCGTGGATTCGATACCCACCCAGGACAAATCTTTATATGATAAACACGATTATTTTTTCTGTGTCTGGATGTTATTTATCTATAGTATTCATTAGAAATATATAAGTAAGTTTATCAGTTGTCTGGTTGCCATTGCGAAATTGGCAATGTCATAGTTGACCCGCGATATTTATTTACTCGCTAGCTGTGCGCTACGGGTTCACCCGCATTAGGGGATTGGCACACTGCCCCGCATGATGCAGCGAAGTGCGTGAGAGCGTGTTCTATCGTTGCCTGTAAGTATTTCAGTTTGTATAGAAAACACGCACAGTCCAACACACAGAACATGCATCCACGTGCGTTCATGCAGATGCAAACTTTATAAATTATATCCTATGTGTTAATCCAGGGTGTCAGCTACGTCCATACCAAATTTTATTAAAATCGCTCCAGTCGGCTCTAGACAGCCGGACCGCATTTCAACTGCAATTCAAGCAGTTCAAGTGCAGTTTGAATGCAGTTGACACGACTGCAATAGAACTGCAAAACCAAACGCGCTGTCCAATTGCAGTTCAGTCGGCGTGCAGTTGCAGCTGAAATGCGGTCCGGTCCGTCTGTCTAGAGCCTATGACGTGAAGAAGTAACAAACACTACACACTCACACACTCACAAACGTTCGATTTTATAATATTAGTGTGATTATAACGTTTTACAATACAATTATTGCATTTGCTATCGTAGGTTAAAAATTAACCATACATTTGTTTATAAATGACATTTGAGCTAACATTTTTCGTCATAAATCTTTTGGAGCAGAAATTTATTTTTGTAGAGTTTACTTACCTACTTAACTAGTGATTCTTCAAACAAAAGTGAGTAAACTAATTAAGTAAATGTATTCATAATTGTATAAGTTGTTACTGCCAAGGTTACGTGTTATAATTTAATTACTGTATCATCTTAAAGCAAACTAAAAAAATATAAAATCGTGAGTACACACACAGAGATCACCAATCTGTTTCATTCGAGGCCGCTTTTTTAAGTAAAATGTGGTTGTTTCTAGAATTTTACAGCGAAATTTATTAAATAATCAAATAGATAACTATACCTAATACGTATTAATTCGAATATCCTTTGTCTTGAAATCTGTAATCGTATCTACGTTTCGCTCGTTCTTCGTTCGAGTGTCTGGTATCAAATTTACGCCAGCAAATACAAAGCACGGGATACAATTTGCAAAATTATACACTCATACAAGTTTGTTTACTTAGGGTCCGCATTAAATATCGGCGCGGGCCGGATTCGGACCATGGTCCTCCATTGCGAGACCTCTAAAATTTAGTCATCATCATATCAGCCAAATCAAATTGCTACAAAAATTATGTATAATGTTATAGCTAACTTTGTTCTTGACACATTTCAAATGGATCTCCTCTGAAGTAACGATTATGCAAAAGTAACTTTATTCTAAGGATAGGTGTATGTAATGGCATTCTGGAGCATGTATCTTTAACCATCATCATAACAGCTGAAGAAGTCCATTGCTAGACAAAAGTCTCCCCCAAGAATCATCTTGGGGGGATATGCCGTAATCGAAATTGGCAGACTGGTTGGCGATCGCAGTTTGATGGTCATAGTTCACAGAAAAACGCTGTTGCCAGTTCTCTGGTAGGCATTCCCTCGGGGAATCCCTTCTCCCCTCACGGGATAAGATGGCGTGATGATATTCTCCGCCATCACCACACAACTTAGACAACAAGCTGTCAATAAAGGTGAAATCTTCTGATAATTCAAATTTAATATAAAAATAATTAATTTATAATAGCTGGTCGTACAAGCTAGTGATATCATAATCTTAAGATGAGATGACTACTGCTTACGCCTTAGGTAGCTGCTAATATGTATGGCCTTGAGTACGTTCTCGAATAGACAATAAGTACTAATTAAGTACACGAATCCACAAAAGTGCGAGTTTGTACAGTAGAAATTATCGGTATAAGGATACCCATGTATTGGCGACTTTTTGACTGCCTCATTAGTCTAGCGGTTGCGTGTTCATCCGCAGAGAACGAGGTTCTGGGTTCAAATATCGGGGCAGCTCAAAGGTGATTTTGGGAATTTTCTGCAAAAAGGAAAATTTCAGTATGTCCAGGAGTTGGCGGTATTATGAATGTATGCTCGGAGAGTACGTAAAATCGTCGGTCCTGTACCTGACCTCTTTCCGGTCGTGTTGCTAGGCGTCCCATCGGATCAAGAGAGTGATGGAATAGAAAGTGCTCCTGTGCTTGCGCACACCCTTGTGCACTGCAATATGTTTAGCGCAGATGGCTAATCTCTATTGAGTCTGGCCGCCGTGGCCGAAATTCGGCTAGGAGGACACTATTGGCAATAAAAGGATTTCATCATATCAAGCCGACTGACGACCATTCCTGGACAATGGCCTCCCCAAAAGATTTCCACAATAGAGTTGTTTCCATCATTTGGAGGATTATGCCATAATCGCCACGCGTGACTTTATTTACTGAATACTAGTTTTTAGCCAGTTAATTTATATCGAGAATGAAACGGTGTGCCATGTAGTGACATGAATGATAGCTGAAGTCCATACCAAGGGTTCAATTTATCTATTTGGCAAGTTACTTTACCCCTTTTTTGATAAGGCAAGCGAAATTCCAAGCATGCCTCCCGCAAAAAGTATCTGCAGGTGGGTTTGTCGGCGCCGCACCCACTAAACCTAATTTGCCGTGGACTTCTTCTGGTGCCTGATGGGGGAGCCCCGGAATCACATGTATGCTGCTGCGGTGCCTCCCTTTTTTGCGGCATGACCCAGATGGACGGATAGTATGGGTTTAATGTTCTAGATCCGCTTTAATTTGTGTAAAGCCATTAACCTTCTAATTCTCCTTTCTAATTGAATTAAAGACCCTTCTACAGGGCTGAACTCCTTACCACCACCTGTATCAATAATTACCAATTGTGTAACAAATTTTAAAGTTCTGCTTACTTGTTGGCTTGACTAATTATCTTATTTTTAATCGCTAAGTAGCAGGGCATGGCGTAAAGTTAAAATAACTTATCAATGGAATATAAATAAATATATGTATCACTCAATTAATATAAGCTAATCATATAATAACGCCGCCATCAAATTCTCATAAACCCGCGATATACTATCATCAATAAATAACCAGAGAAATAAATTAACATAAATTATTTTACGGGCCGTATCGATTAGCGTGATTTGATTGCGATATAGATCGTGAAGATTGCCGACTCCGATAGCTCTGCTGTACACACGGCTACATATCAAGCTATACAATCCCAGTATAAGCTGATTTCGCGTTGTGTAGGATTTCCATACAATAAATGAGAGGTCAGCTTATATTAATATAATATCTTGGGACATTATTTACACACGGCCATTTACCAAACTAAGCAGAGCTTGAACTATGGAAACCAGATAACTGATATACTACATATACTACCTTTCTTTTGTAAATACATACTTATATAGATAATTACAACCAGACTCAGGACAAACAGACATGTTCATGCACACAAATATCTGTCCTGGGTGGGAATCGAACCCACGACCTCCGGCGTGAATAGAAAGCATTTGCCAACCACGCCAACAGGCTCATTATATTGGAAATGTATAGCTTGATATGTAGCCGTGTGTACCACAGAACTGGCTACACTGAACTTGTTTATGTGCAATCGCTTTATAAAGTCGATATATTGTATTAAGCAATAGTGATCTATTGATTTGAATGAGTTGCCAAACTTGCATGTAGACAGTAGACTTAATTTGGCCTTGACTCTTGGCCTATGCAGTAAATAAGTAGCGGTAAAACAGGGGTCCGTATGATTTCTGGAGATTTCTCCTCCTCCTTTAGATGCCTTTCCTTGCCTTGGCAAGGCCATTCCAGCAATTAAATAGAAAAATAAACCATAATTCGTGTAGGTTTATGAAATTAGGTATATGCACTGTATACAGGGATATGTAAATAGGTAGTCATAATGGGTTATTTGAAATATAAATGTACTAAGTATATATAACCAATAAATTTCAGTGTGATGAGCACGATTATTTGTTTTGTGTCGCCATGTAATTTGTCTATAATATGTATGTATTTAGAAATAATATATGAATATGTTTATCATTCGTCTAGTTGCCTTAGTACAGGCTCTGCCTTGTTTGGGATCAGATGACCTTGTGTTAGTTGTCCTAAGATATTTATTTCTTATTTGATACATACAGCTATAAGACATAAGGCTTGGGGAAGTCATAGTATTCTTTGACTCGTTCTTAGAATCGATAGATGGTAGTAGTTTACCAACGCTGTGGCTTATTATTGAATCATTACCTTACGAAAGACGTTTGTATAAAAATAATACTTTATATATTAAATTCCTAGTTCCCGGATTTATTATATATAGGGACAATGTCACACAGATCATCCTAGCCCCAAACTAAGCAAAGCTTGTACTATGGGTACCAGGCGACGATATAGATAGATAGATAGATAGATAACTCTTTATTGTACACCAAAGACATAAACTTAGAGTAAAAAATTACATTAAAATGGAAATAGTACAAGTGGCGGCCTTATCGCTAAACGCGATCTCTTCCAGGCAACCGATGAATGGACCAGAACTGTTAGTGAATAGAAAGACGGGGGTAGTAGGTGGTGTACAGAACAAAAGATGAATGAATATACCGAAGGTACATCCAATAGCAGAAAATATATTTGAATATTACGAAGTCAATAAAATAATATAAATAAATATATATATATATAAATAAATAAATATAAATATATATAATTATATATAATAGGTCTTTACCTATGAAATTGCCGTTTTGTATGAAAAAATTTAAACGAATTTTTTTCATGAATTTTTTTATTTGTATTAATCGAAGTAATCACCCATGCAATCAATGCATCTTTGCCATCGCAGTGGCAGTTTATTGATGCCCTTCTTAAAGAAATCAGCTGGACGGGAGGCAACAAATTCTTCAAAGGCATTTTGTACTGCCTCTCGGGTATTGAATTTTTTTCCCGCCAAGAAGTTATCCAAATTCTGGAAAAAGTAGTAGTCTGTAGGCGCAAGGTCTGGTGAGTAGGGCGGATGACGGAGAGCTTCCAACCCCAGTTCTTGCAACTTGGAGACCGTCTGCTGTGCAGTATGAGGTCGCGCGTTGTCGTGCAGGAGCAGCGGAGACGAGCGATTGACCAATGCTGGTTGGAGATGCGCCAGCTTCTCCATCATTGTGCTCAGTTCTTCACAGTACACATCTGCAGTAATGCTCACCCCGTTTGGTAAGAAGCTGTGATGAATCACACCGGCGCTAGACCACCAAACAGTGACCATCACTTTTCTAGGGGTAAGTTTTCGTTTAGGGCATTGTTTAGGTGCTGAACCAGGATCCAACCAACTTGCTGAGCGCTTGCGGTTATCAAACAGAATCCATTTTTCATCGCAGGTAACAATGCGGTTCAAAATTCCTTCATTTGTGTGTCTGTTGAGCAGTGCAAGGCACGTCTCGACGCGTACTTCGCGCTGGCGATCATTGAGTTCGTGGGGCACCCATTTGTCAAGCTTTTTTACCTTGCCAATTTGACGCAAATGGACCAATATTGTTTTGACGCTAACGTCGAAAGCTGCTGCTAATTCAGCCGTAGATTGTGTATCATCAGCTTCCACAACCGCCTTTAATTCGTCATTGTCGACCAAAGTCTTCGGACGACCGCGAGGTTCATTTTTCAGGTCGAAATTTCCAGAACGGAAGCGAGCAAACCAATAACAGGTGGTGCGTTGGTTTGTAGTGTTAGCTCCGTAAACGTCGTTGATGTTGCGTGCCGCTTGTGCCGCGTTGCTGCCACGACGGTACTCATATTCCATAATTACTCGAATTTTTAACGTATCCATGATGACGAAAAAGATTGAAATGCGATGAAAATGTAACACTAATCAATAAAGAAATGACTACTTTTGGAAAAAAGAATCCATGTTTTTAAAATAAAATTAATTTGAAATTAGAATTCTTAGCCAAACAAAAATTATTTTGATTTGAAATGGCCAGTACTGCAGAACGGCAATTTCATAGGTAAAGATCTAATATGTGTATATATACATATGAATACAAACATACATAAATACACAAAATGGCATTCAGAGTGTTTTCAGATAATGTTCTTTTAAGAGTTTTTTAAACACAGGAAGTGACTGGGCTCGTGTTACCGACACAGGCAATGCATTCCACAGACGAGCAGCTTGCACGGTAAAGGATTTATCATAAAATGTAGTGGAATGCATTGGTATTTTAAGGCGTAAGTTTTCTGATGATCTCAAACTTCGTGCATGCGTCTCCTTTAAGAACTGGAAGCGATCCTTAAGGTACTTTGGTGTATTAGGATTGAATAAAATATTATACAGAAGAGAAAGAATGTGTGTATTCTGGCGAAGGCGTATAGGAAGCCACTTGAGTTTAGTACGAAATTCAGAGACATGATCATATTTCCGTAATCCAAATATGAAACGTATACAGAAATTCTGGAGCTGCTCAAGTTTATCTAGTTGGTCCTCCGTGATATCGAGATAACTGGCATCAGCAAAGTCAAGGATTGGAAGGAGAAGAGATTGGGCAAGTGCAGTTTTGGTGGCAATCGGCAGAAAGTTACGAAGACGTCTTAGGGCCCCAGAAGACGCAAACAGTTTCCTGCTAGTTTCTTTGAGTTGAGGAGTCCAGGATAAAGTTGAATCTATGTAGATGCCCAGGTTCTTAACTTGATCACTAAAAGGTATGGTAGTACCATCAAACATAGCCTTTGGAATTTGTGACCAATTTATCGTTGATAATTTTTTTGAACTGCCCACAACAATTACTTGGGTTTTAATAGGGTTTACCATTAGCCCGTATTTTTGCTCCAACAAGCTATCCGACCTAAATCTTTATTAATAATATCTATAGCTTCAGATCTGCTGTGTGGTGACGGCGACAAATATCAGAATCAGAATATCATCACCCCATCTCATCCCGTGGGGGGCGTAGAAGTCGACCCGAGGGAATATCTACCAGAGGATGGGCAGCAGCTTCCTTCTGAGTACTATGACCATCTTACTGCGATCGCCAACCCGCCTGCCAAGCGTGGCGATTATGGCATATCCCCCCAAGACGATTCTTGAGGGAGGCTTGTCCAGCAGTGGACTTATTTAGCTGTAATGATGATAGCTTCAGATAGCTTCTCGACTGGTGCCTGAGTATATATTTGGAGATCATCTGCATAAAGGTGGTAAGAGGAAAGTAATTGATCAGAGATAGTATTAATAAATATGGCGAAGAGTAGAGGAGAAAGCACGCCACCCTGTGGCACACCAGCACTAGAGTTACACCAAGAAGAGTAAGTATCTTCAATGCGAACCCGTTGTCGGCGACCAAACAGGTAACTACGAATCCAATCAATAGCCGTTGGAGATATGTTAATAGAGCGTAATATGGCCAGCAAAATATCATAATCGACAGTATTAAAAGCATTGCTAAAATCTAGCAGTGCCAGAGCCGTCAGATTACCTGCCTCCATACCAAACCTAATGTCATCCGTAATTTGGAGGAGAGCCGTAGTGGTACTGTGACCAGGGCGAAAACCGGATTGAAAGGGATTAAGAAGGTTATGTTTACAGAGGAAAGAGCTGAGCTGATGATGGATAAGGCGTTCAAGGACTTTAGAAAGGAAAGGTAAAATGGAAATAGGTCGATACTCAGAGAAAGCTGTAGGATTAGGCTTTTTTGGCAATGGAATAACTTGTGCGTCTTTCCAAGAAGATGGAAAAACACCACAAGTTATGGAGAAGTTAAGGATATGGGAAATTACTGGAAGGATTTCATCAAGGATAGGGACGATCATGTTACGGCTGACATAGTCACACCCAATAGCATTGGAGGTGATGGATGTTATGCTCTTTTTAACATCACAATCGGAAAATTGATGAAAAATAAAAGTTGGAAATTGAGGCGAAGGAAGCGAAGAGAGATAATTCAGAGTATGTGCTTTAATTGTCTTATCAAATTGAGACGACGTAGAGAAATGTTGATTAATCGAGTTGATGTCTAAATCTTTAGGAATTGCGTCTTGACGTGATTTTCCAACCCCCATTTGGTTAAGAAATTTCCATACTTTAACTGGATCTCCATTTTCTATGGAGCTATGAAAATGTTGGCGTTGTGCATTCCTACACACCTTATTGCAGTGATTCCTTATCAAAACATATTTATTCCAATTATGCTCATTATTTCGTATCTTGAATTTGCTTTTGGCGGCTGCTTTGCGATTTTGTAAAGATTTAATTCCTTCAGTGAGCCAAGGAGCAGGTTGATGTTTTAATTTTATAGCTCGTAAAGGAGCATGTTTATCGTACAAATCGATAATCGAGGAGTTGAAAAAATTTACTTTTTCATCAATTGAATTTGATGCAAAGAGCGGCGTCCAATCAATATTGTTCGCGTCTTCACGCAGGTTAGCGATATTTATGCCACCAAAACTGCGTTGCAAAAGAACTTTGGGTTTGGCCTTAGGTGGGCGAACTTTATATGAAAGATAGAGAAGGTCGTGGTATGAAAAGGCATCAGCCGAGCACTGACCGTACTTAGCAACATGATCAGTAGAAGAAACAAGAACAAGATCAAGTAGCGATGGAGAACAGTTTGGAGAGTTATGTGTAGCACTAAGAGGGAGAAGAGAAAGGTTATTGGATTCTAACAAAGAAAGAAGCGCAGAAGAGCGGTAGTCTTGTTTAAGAATGCAAGTATTGAAATCACCCATGACTATAGAATGACTGTAAGAATGGATAAACCTTTGCAAGAGATTACCAAAGGAAGAAAAATAATTGACACGGAGTGAAGGACTATAGTAAACTCCGAGTAATATTTTGGAATGGTGAAGCTCAACTTCTAGAAAAAGATGCTCGCCAGCATCTGTAGGGGGTGGTTGTGCTGATATATCTAAGATGGAAAAAGAAATGTTAGTGCGGAGATATATGGCAACACCCCCACCACCGCGGGGAGTACGATCGTTTCTTATAAGTTTGAAGCCAGGTAGGGAATAAGCTGTAGTTGGTAGGCATGGTTTCAGCCATGATTCGGAGACAAGTATAGCATGTATGTTCTTACAGTCAAAACTGGCCAGCATATCGGGGAAATGAGCCGGAATACTCTGAGCGTTAATGTGTATAACATTAAAGTTCCGAGGTACATCAGAAAAGTTAGACGCGAGTGTCTCAGCAAGAGATGGAATGCTAATAAAACTTTCATCATCACTGATGACGGAATAGAAACTATCATTATCACTATTATTATCGGATGCCATAATAAATAAATAATATACTTAGAAATTAATATATATAAATGAATATAACTTAAGTCAAAATATATAAAATAAAATAATAATAAAAAAAATAAAAAATTCAACCCAAAAAAATAAAAACAAATAATATATGTAGGTCAGCAGGGGTCCACCCACCGGTTCAGTGTTTAAAAATTAAAATACATATATGAAGTTCTATAACATAATACAAACAGAAATATTTGACAATTAAAATAAAACACAAATAAAATAATTGCCGTGTAGTCCGGGGCTAAAAAAGATAGATTGCGGCAGGAAAAGTTGTAATTTTATTTTGATATTCGATCTAATAACTCGAAAGTTTCATTAAGTAATAATGATAATGCTTAACATGGAACGCATCACTGCCTAATCGTTGCATTTAAATAGTCTTTGTCACTGCCAACATAATATTTTTGAAGGAACACGTCACATTATTTTAGACTACCCACACAGTACTAACAAAAATATGGAGATATAATACTAAAAAATATATTGTAAATTTCTAAGTGATGTGCGCCTACCCCGGACTTACGTAAAATACGAGTATCAGTAGGATATTTTGTTATGAAGTGTTATTTCTTTGCGGCAGCATTCCGTTTCGGCCTTGTAAATGGTTTCGCAACTGCGGCGGTTTTATTCGCGTCCTGCCCGTCTTGCGGCGGCAGCTTGGCTATTCTGTCCAAGTCCAAGGCATTTTGGACACGATGCTTAGCTCCGTCAGGACCAAGTACATATATGGAACCCTCCATAGTCCAAGAGTTGGCGACTCCAAGTCTATCCCGCACAGCAAGGAACAAGTTATGGCGCGTTTTGGTCAGAAATTCTGACAGTGTGATACCAGTTCCTTTGAGCTTGGCTTTTTGGAACCAGAGCTTGTCCCGAATGCCCACATCATGGATTTTGAGAAGTATAGGCCGAGGCCTACTAGACGATGTGTTACGGCCCATCCTATGACACCGTTTGATGGCGCTAGCAGAAAATGTTGAGTCACCGAAATGATCTCGCACTACGTCTACGATCTTGGCATTGATATCCTCCTTCGGGTCCTCCTTCACACCATGCAGTAGAAGAATCTTTCGTCGGCCACGCATCTCTATGCGATCTATTTCCGTAGCCATGACATTTATTTGTTGTTGAAGGCCATTTAACATACAAACAAGGGAATCTTGAAATGCTGAAAACTTAGCAGCTAAAACCGAGGTACCTGCAGTCTTCTGGAGTTCCGCCCGAAAATCAGCCATTTCCTTGTCAAAGTTCTGTCTCAAGCCAGCTACAGTATCCTTGAGTGTGTCCATATTTGTGAATGCTGTTATGTTATTTTGGTGATTAGTTCGTGGAGATAACACTTTACCGGTGAGTGATCACTGCTACCTATATTTTGATAACATTAAGTATTATTATAATGTTTATTACTATTTTTAAATCTTTTCGTTTTGGGGAGTGATAAACAGCTGTGCGCTCACGACAACTACCCACGCCAAAAAAGATAATATACATACTTATATAGATAGATAAATACTTAAATACATAGAAAACATCCATGACTCAGAAACAAATATTCGTGCTCATCACACAAATATATGCACTTACCGGGATTCGAACCCAACACCACCAGCTTCGTAGGCAGGAGCACTACCAACTAGGCTACGGTGACCGTCAATTATATTATCAATTATATGCACGTTCATGTATGATAAGTAGGTAAGGGTCGCGGGAAGCCGTTGCATGCGGGCAACATAAGATCGGTCTTTGTGAAGACCCTTTGTCCAGCAGGGGACGTCCTACGGCTGATATGATGATGATGATGATATGATCAGCCCTCGGCCAATCTCTACCTTCTCACTAATGACAGGAGTTCATCCTCACACCCTGACCATTATGATTCTGTACGGAACAGTTTAGGCGAAACATCCTCCTATGTATGCTGAGACTGTGGAATGAGATTCTTTTCACAGTTTTTCCATATCGCGCCCTTTCAAAAACAGAGTGATATGTTTCCCAAAGAGTTTATCAGTGACTAGTTCCCGTCAGACAGGATCGTATGCCCGTTGCTGACTTTTATGTACAAAAGAAACAAAAAGCTTATATATACGCTATAGCTACTCAAAAACTAGTTATACCGATTCGTAAACATAACAAAAACTCAATGCAAAGGTGAAACCAAAACATGTAGAAAGGAAACAGTCACTCAAACCGCAGATGGTCCATAAACCGACAGATCACTCGAACGTGAAGACAGCTCCTGGCATCTCCTTTCATTGTGAGATTTATGTCCGCTACTTTCACATGTAGCACGCACTTTCACATTTCAGCTCCCGTGCCTTCGGCCTCATTTTTCGGCCTTTCTTTAGTGCTAGTAGGTTTTAGTCTTAGTGCATCGAACTTTGCTCGTGACTGTCCCCATTAAAATGTAGTCGATATGTAATTATCAGATAGTTCTTTCTGTCGGTTATGTACCTATAATCTAACTAATATTATAAAGGCGACTGTGTGAGTGCGTTTGTTTGTTACTTCTTCACGTCTAAACGGCTGGAGCGATTTCAATAAAATTTGGTTTGGAGTTAGCTGACACCCCGGTTAATACATAGGCTATAATTTATAAAGTTTAACGCGGGTAAAACCGCAGGGCACAGGAAAGATTTGGATTGTAATTTTAATATGTACAAACTTAAATGACCATTTTGACAATAAATTCAAGAAATTAGCCATTTAACTAAACCATGACTGCAATAAATTAAATTATTACTCAGTATGATTAAATATAAGTCATGACCTAATAATCTATTTGTACCTAGAATTAATAAATAGTTAATTGGTTGGTAATACCACAATTATTATTCATGTTCTAACTTTATTATTCATGTTCTGACTATTTACAAGCCCTTTTTATAAAGTCTCTGTGTATAAAATGCTTTATATTTATTATAAACTAGCTGTGCCCGCGACTTCATCCACGTGTTAATTAGTTTATTTCGTTTTTTTTTTGTTTTTTTTGTAAAAAAAAATTTTCTAAAATAAATGTAGCCTGAGTTACTCCTTATTACATCAGCTACCTGCCAATAAAAATCCCGTCAAAATCGATCCAGCCATTTCAGAGATTAGCCGGAACAAACAGAGAGGCAGACAGACAAAAATGGTAAAAAGTATTATATATATTATATACCTTATA
Organism: Pseudoips prasinana; assembly: GCA_951640165.1. Classification (NCBI taxonomy): domain Eukaryota; kingdom Metazoa; phylum Arthropoda; class Insecta; order Lepidoptera; family Nolidae; genus Pseudoips; species Pseudoips prasinana. Next base: position 6,824,492 of record OX621260.1, read on the forward strand.
TATATTCATATTTATGTAGTAAAAACCGGTTATTTCATTATTAAAAACGGACACTCCAATTTTATTTATTTGTATAGATGACTCGACTCATCGAATGAAACTCACTAAATTATCACCACTAACATGGGCATTATCAGAAACTCCAAGAGATCCAAAAAAATGTAACCCAAGGTATCATTTGCCTTTAAAAGTCATTATTTGGCATAATATAGGTACTCATTTATCTTTCTACTGGCTGTGCCCCGCGGTCACTCCCGTTAAACTTTATAAACTATAGCCTAGGTATTATTCCGATATATAAGATATATTACTACAGAGTTTCATCAAAATCCATTCAGTCGTGTTTGCGTACATAAGCAGCAGAAAGTCAATAACAGGTGTCCAAGAGTAAGGCCTTGTGAGCAGAGGTTAATTAACAATAAATGTCTGTTATAAATTTAAACTAATAAAATACGAACCATTTATTACAATTATTAAGTTTAATATAAAACCTGTATGGAAAAGAAGGCACTGAATCTGTCTTACTGTATCTGGTTTATTACCAAATATGACAATATTAAAGGTTTTGTGTTGTTATTTGATATGGTTGCCCGCTCGCCAGTCGAGATTTTTAATCTAGATTAGTGTTACTGCAATAGTAATATGCGCAATCATGCACCTTTTACTTATTTAGGTTCTATTACAGTTCATCAAATTAAAACATAGTAATAATGAAATGAAATAATGAAATTCAGCACTTGGGTATTTACATACACTTGTACTAGTTAAGCTCACAATGCAGTACATAAACATAATAGAAATAGTATAAAAGTAACAAAAACAATTATATCAGTCCGTCCGTGCGGTCTGCCCTATCACATATTTTTTAAATCATTCAATAAATAACAAGTTTCTAAGCCAATATTTTTAAATATAGTACTTCTATATTAAAAGTAAAGAATTGAAGACAATGAGCAGTTGGCTAATGCAGAAGGCTCTCAACCAGTAGTTTAATTTAAGCGACTAATACCTGAGGGCATTATTGTACTAGTGTATTATTAAACGTTTTGCTTAATATTGTTGAGACATCATGTCAGCCGAATAACGTACACTGCTGGACATAAGCCTGTCCAAAAGATTTCCATAATGGAGATGTGTCCATCATTTGGAAGGATATGCCATAATCTCCACGTTTGGATTGGTAATAGCAATATAATGGTCATAGTACACAGAGACGCTGATGCCTGTTCTCTCCGAGATATTATTGTCGAGTATGTAATAATAATATCTTAGGACATAATTTACACACGTTCATCTGATCCCAAACTAAGCAGAGCTTGTACTGTGGAACCCAGATAAATGATATTCTACATTATATAGTACTTTTATCATGTAAATGAATACTTATATAGACAATTACACCCAGGCTCAGGACAAACAGACATGAACTAAAATAAACAAATATTTGTCCCGGATGGGAATCGTACCCATGACCTGCGGCGGGGAAAGCAAGCCTTTACCAAACACGCCACAGGTCCCTCAATATACAGGTACTCTTTAATGCTGAACTGGAACGCCCCGTCAACGTATATGTAGAATATTCTACACCGTAAATAGAGTATTTTAGTATAATAATCTTTACTGACGAAAGTTGCAATTGACCGACAGATACACAGGTTGCAAACTCTATAACATTTTCCCTTTTCTATAGGGGGAAAAAATATGTTTAGCTAAAGGTGAGTATAGACTACAACATTTTCTAGAGCATTTCTGTGTAATGTAATGTTCTTACGAATGGTACATACAAGCAAAAGCTCAGTTTCCAAAGCATTTCCATGTAATGTAACGTTCCTGCGAATGCTCGACGTCTCACAGCGAATTACACCAATGCTCGTTGGTTTGTACAAAAGGCTGTAATAAAGAGGCGAGCGTGCTCGACGTTTAGTTGGTTAAAGGATGATACACTAGAACATATCATAGAGCAGCTTGTTGTTCTGTTACAAGTAAATGTTGTAGTCTATACTCACCTTAACACTAAGGCACGCCCAGTTCCACATAGCCCGATCCCTATGGGCTCTATAAGTTGATTATATGACTCGTTTAATAATATACAACGCATTTATACCAAGAAGTTATTTAATGTATATAGTTATTTCTTATTATTGTAATTATAAGGGATTATAATAAGTACCTATATTAAACTTTAGTTCTATAGCATAATTTGCAATGCAAAGCGTAAATCGAATCTCCGAATGGGAAATCATAAATTTTATCGACCGTTGGGTCGCGAAACAGGGTGAAGAAAAAAAGAGGGTGTTAGGAAAGGAATCTTAAATCTCTAATCAAGTTCTTTGTAATTATTAATTAAATATCGATGTGTATGTTTCGTAGGATGACGTAGAGTCTACCTCGGATTGGTATCTATAGGATGGTGGTTCGAGATCCGCCGAATTTAACATTACGAATAAAACTAAATTTTATAGTTTGTAAGAGTTAGAGAGAGAGATATGGTTTTTCACATGCAACTATGACATTATCAGTCCGCTATGTTTCAAGAAAACAAAGCTATTACATAAGACCTACCAACCTCATGTGTTAACAAGGGAATCCTAAATTTGATCTTTGTTCGTAACTTACCGCAGAGGTCCAACCCCGGGAAAGTGCCCTTTAAGAGGGTGCTGGTTCGGAATCCGCCGGACTATTAAATTTATGATTTCCCATTTTTGAGATTACCTACGTAAAGTTTGAACTTGGTGCACCTGCCACGACTTTTCTCTATCACCCGACTTTCGACGACACCCGAAGTTTGACTTGTAGAAAATACGTTCGGCGGTTTCTGAAGAGGCTGACAACCTCTATGTCATCATGTTCTTTATCGTGATGAGATTGAGGTAGTCAGCCCCATCAGAAACCGTCAATAGTAAAACCTACCTACCAGAGAACTGGCAGCAGCGGTTCTCTGTAGCCACCTATTTGCAGGTACTTATGGTCTACGACATGGCAAGATAGGGTCACTAACGAGAGAGTTCTAGAAATAGCACAGCTACCTAGCCTGACAGCGTTTCTTAAACAGAAGCGTTTACGTTGGTTGGGGCAGGTGCACAGAATGGAACCCACTCGAATACCACGATGTGTTCTGTTGGGTGCGGTAGCTAATGCGAAGCGCGATGTCGGTAGACCTCGGCACCAAGCGGGATATGGCCGCTTTTAAAATTGACCACTGTAGCTGGGAAAAGCTCGCTGAAAATAGAGTTGAATGGCGCAAACGTGTAGTGGAGGGTCGTAAGATCTGTAATGAAGCCTGGTTCGGAGTACTTGCTGATAAGAGACAGAAGCGACATATAAGCGGCTCGGCACCAACCATCGCAAACTTCTCTTGTCAGGCCTGCGGCAGGCTATGTCGACCTCGCATCGGTTTGTTTAGCCACAATAAGAAATTTCTCTCAGACAATGCGCCGTAAATCGTCTGTAACAGACGCAAAGGCCATATATATATATATGGTTTACGATTACAACGTTAAGTAATAACCACTCCACGTTTGACCATCCCAATGGGAAAGTGCATGGGGAAATGATGTTGTATCATTAATAACAAACGGCCAGGACATAAGCGATGGAGCCGCGCCCAGCCGCGCCCTAACCTACATTGTACATCACATCCGAGACGCGAAAATGTGTGATTAACGGAGGTGACGTCAGACAGGTGATGCGATCGAGAAGTCATTACTAAGTTAAGTTTTATTTTTATTGTGAATCTTATATGAACTCTGATTTTTTAAATTATATAGCTATAAATGATTAGTTATAGCTTTAATTATCGAGATTTATAGTTTTTGATATATTTTACTATATCTTGTCTGAATGGTTCTGTCTATATTAAGGTAAGAATTCAATATTATATTATTTATATTTAATTGCTCATGTAATTGAGTGTGACATGTGTGTCTCATGATAACAAGTGTCTTTAAACCTAAACCAAGATAAAAATCATTCTAGAAAAATTGATAGATAGATCACAGTAAGTTGCTCATGGAGAGTAAATTTATGATCACAATAACTTGATATGTAGTAGTATGTAGGTAATAATATTAATAATATCCAAATGTAGTAATATATATATATATATATATATATATATATATATATATATATATATATATATATATATATATATATATATATATATATATATATTTTATATTATTATATATTATTTTATAATTTACTCTCCATGAGCAACTTACTGTGATCTATCTATCAATTTTTCTAGAATGATTTTTATCTTGGTTTAGGTTTAAAGACACTTGTTATCATGAGACACACATGTCACACTCAATTACATGAGCAATTAAATATAAATAATATAATATTGAATTCTTACCTTAATATAGACAGAACCATTCAGACAAGATATAGTAAAATATATCAAAAACTATAAATCTCGATAATTAAAGCTATAACTAATCATTTATAGCTATATAATTTAAAAAATCAGAGTTCATATAAGATATATATATATATATAAATAATAGTAATACATAGATAATATATTTGTAATTAATTAACAACAGATGCCTAGTATATAGGGTTAATATACATAAATACATCTAATATATATACATAATAATATATATATTAGATACATTAGCAAAAATATACCTAAGTAATAATAGAATTAATTATGTCTAACTAAAGCCCTCTTCCTCTCTTCTACATTTGCTGTGCCCGACAGGGTCCATAATGATACCATATATAATTGTAACACCTTATCAACATTGTGGAATGCAAATAAAACATTAAGTATTGAGTATATAAGCTAGCTAATAACTACTTAAATCAAAACTATTACAAATTAAATATTATTTCTAAATGTTCCGTGTGCCTAAATACTTATATGTATGTACCAAGAAATATTTATGTATAAAGAACGTGAAAGGACGTGAATAAAAACCTTGTTTACTTATTAATTAAGCTAAAAATAAATAATGCTCGTTGATATCAAATAACAATTCTCGCCGAGTAATCATTCTGCTGAGTCATGGTTAACCCCACATGCCCAATGACCTCTGGCACTGGCTGCAAAGTTTGATTTTAATATACGGCTTGTGCCCTCCAAAGAGAATATAAGAAACTGCGTTTAGAGCCTTCGCTCAATTCTATTGTCTGCTCAAGTAGTGCAAGCCTCCTAGACTAGTTGTGAACTTCAAGTTCAGAATCATAATCAGCATCATTTCTTTCAGAAAAAATTGGTAAACATTCAGACAAGATATGGACATATCAAATAATTTACAATAATAATGAAGTTTATATAATAATTCTTAATATTGTTCACAAGAGATATAGTAAATAATATAAAGTTAAATGTCGATGATCGATAGCTCGTTATATACTTTTAAGGTTTTAAGTATAGTCATTTGTTAATACAATAAAGAGTAAATCTATCTGTCATACTTAAAAAAACAATCAGAATTAATTCTCTATTGTCAAATGAAAAACACTGGCTGTATATAAAATTTATTATATTTAGTATTGAGTAATTAAAATTCAAACCAAATTAAATAGAATAACAAATCCAATATGATTCTGTAAACTCATAGTGACTTCAATCATTGTGTAATTTTAATTCAAGTAATTGGATTACATGTCAAGTTAGTAGGTACTTAGTTAATTAAATTACGAAAGAAGTTGGAGTTATCCTAAATCCGTCTCGGTCTATTCGCATACGTGTGAAAAAGGAAACAATAGTAAAATCTACATAAACTGCGATTATGTAAATTTTACTATTGTTGGTAAAAAAACACGTTTATTCGCCTGTAATAATATCCTGGGACATTATTTAAACACGGCCATCTAATCCGAAACTAAGCAGAGCTTGTACTATGTTGTACTATAATTACACCCAGCTTCAGACAGACATGTTCATGCACACAGATATCTGTCCTGGGTGGGAAGCGAACCCACGACCTCCGGCGTGAAAAGCAAGCATTTGCCAACCACGCCAACAGGCCCGCATACCTCCCAACTTCTTTCGTATTCTTCAATCTCCTGCTGCTGTACCAATAGTGCACCTACTCGTGTATGTGAATACACTTCTGCACTATAATATGTCCCACGCCGATGGCTAGCCTCCATTCGGACTGGCCGAAGGCTGATATTGAACTAGGAGGTCACTAATACAGCAGACGTCATTAGGTACCCATAGGCCATGAAAACAATTTATCATAATCATATCAGCCGAAAGACGCACACTGCTGGACAAAGGCATCCCCCAAAGATCTCCACAATTGCCGGTCTTACGCTACCCCCATCCAGCGGCTTCCAGCGAACCTCACAAGGTCATCGGTCCATCTTGTAGGGGGCCTGCCCAAGCTGCGTTTTTCGGTTCGTGGTCGCCACGAAGAACCTTTCAGCCCTAGCGGCCGTCTTACTGCCTACGAAATAAAGATGCTGTCGAAGTGCAGTCGGAAGATCAGCGTTACAGTAATTATTTACTGGAGAATTTGCTGAGGTAGACGCCTTTCCTAGCTTGTACAGATAATTTTGTATTCTTCATAATGAACTATGTAAACTAAAGTAAGTACGTAACTCTTTATTACACCAACAAATATTACATACAAATAACTATGAGTATGTTATTAAGATTGTACAAATGCCTTATCGCTAGGTGCGATCTCTTTCAGGCAACCGTTGAATGGACCAGGAGTGAAGAAAAGGCATTTGGGTATTTGTTGGCATAATTACCAGCAAGGATTTTTTAACGTAATTAGTTATTATATTGTCTTTGATGTAATCTAAGTTAAGTTAAGGATTATCTGTACTTGTTGGTAATAAATCTTTTATCTTTTCCTTTTCTTGAACCATCGACTATGCGTAGGTATATATTTAAAAGCTGAGAAAGTCATCACATGCCTTTACAATATTAATGTATTTGCAATAAACTTGGTACAATGGTGCCCATAAACTATCCGTTGTTTCACTCGCGGGATTCCCAGGTATAAAGCCATTGAGGTCATTCACCTTATTACAGCATATACTCGACCTGTGTAACCGACTTCAAGGTAGGAGATTATTAATTCGATAAATATCTTGGGACAACTAACACGCTGCCATCTGATCCCAACCTAGTCAATATATATTTCCAAATACATACATATTATAGATAAATAAGCTGTGCCCGTAGGTGATAGCGTGATAATATGTAGCCTATATGTTGACCCGACCTCTTAGTAATATTGCTCATGCAAAATTTTAAGTAAATTCATGCAGTACTTTTTGAGTGTAGCCCGGACATACATACAACAAAAATTCTAAAAACTAAATTTTTGCTTCGATATCGTTTGTAGATAGCGCCCCAAATAACCTTTTTAAAAAAATCAATGTACAGTTTTGAATTTCCTACGATTTTATTATATGTATAGATTACACGCAGATACAGAATAATCAGAAGTACCCTAAACCGGCGAGCATGTATGAAGAATATAATGACAGTAATCGAGGCAAAAGAAGTATGCAAAGATCGTGACAAATGGAAATCCGTTGTCTCTGCCTACCCCTCTGGGAAACAGGCGTGAGTCTATGTATACAGAATAATCGTGCTCATCACACAAAGATTTGTCTCGGGTTAATATCAGCACGACCCACCTTTTAACTTCTATTCTCTTCTATCTCTGGCTACTACTACTGTGCACATCCTCGGGCTTTAACAGTCAGGGTTACCAACAAACTAGATCAACAGGCTGTTTGTTCCTTTTTCTTTCTATGTTTGTTACGCGATTTAAATACGATAGGTAATCTTTACAAATTTTGCTAAATTTAATTTTAACATTGTTATATGACTTTTTTAAATTTCTTAGGCAAATTAGGGTAAGTTAGTTACGACATTATGTCACAATTTGTATGTATAAAATATGTTTATGTAACAATTAATTGTAGTTTCTTTTTATATCAGAGGGCGACAAACGAGCAAGTGGGTCACCTGATGGTAAGTGATCAGCGCCGCCCATGTACACTCGCAACACCAGAGGAGTCGCAGGTTCGTTGCCGGCCTTTAAAAGTCAGCAAGCAAGTGTTACTGACCCATTCCCCCACCCCAATGAGCTCTGGCGACCTTACTCACAAAATTATTAATGTTAATAACATTTCTTTTAAGGAATTTCTTCTGTAAGTTGGAGGTACTTCCCCAGCCGGGCAGCTCTTTGAGCGAATGAACGCTATGCCCTACCTCTCTTACGTGTATGTAGGTCTAATAGTACAAATTACCTATGATTTGACAGTATTAGCTCAAATTACGGTTATACTATAAAATATACCAACACAGTTATTACGTAGATACCTACATAACACAAATCGCACACAAATTCTGTTGTGCTGAATTATTACAATATGAATAAATACACATTTCATACACTTTCATGCAAAATGAGGAGGTCGCATACAATTAACATACTTTTCCAGTTAGCAAGACATAAATATAATACTGAATCTGCCTATTAAAATACATACCTACCTTCTCGTATTATAAGAACGATAGGGTAAGGTCTTACCTCAACGATCCGTAGATCGAAGAGGTCAAACGCCTGGACTAAACGGTGAACCTATCCGTGGGTGACATGGTCTTCTTTCTGATGCGTATCGTCTTTCCAAGTCTCTAAGTCTGTCCCGATTATTATTATGATTTTCATTTCATGGGTTAATGGCGCTCCTTTATTTATTTATTTATTTTTATATCAGAGGACGACAAACGAGCAAGTGGGTCACCTGATGGTAAGTGATCACCGCCGCCCATAGCACTCGCAATACCAGAGGTATCGCGGGTGCGTTGCCGGCCTTTAAAAGTCAGCAAACAAGTGTTGCTGACCCTTCCCCACACCCCAATGAGCTCTGGCGACCTTAGGTACTCACACTCAGAAACACAACATTATAATTATTAATGATATTATTAAGGAATGTCCTTTGTAAGGTGTAGGTACTTCCTCAGTCGGGCTGCTCTTTGACCGAATGAACGCTATGCCCTACTACTCTATTATTCTTTAGTTACTATTTATGTTCATCATCATTTGTCAGCGCAAGATCTTCCACTGCTGGACAAAAGCCTGCCCAAAGAATGGGGAGATATGCCATAATCGCCGCGCTTGGCAGACGGGTTAGCGATCGCAATTTGATGGTGATAGTTCGCAGAGAACGCTGCTGCCCGTTCTCTGGTAGGTATTCCCTCGGACGATTTATATGCCCCCCACGGGATGAGATGGGGTAATGATATTCTATGCCGTCACCACACACTATTTATTATTTATTTTTTTGTATATATTTATATTATATATTCATATATCATATTTATATGTATGCACTCTCCGTTATTTGAAGTTTCTTTTTATTCTTTCTTTTTTATTTAGTAATTTATTTTGTATGTCTTCTTAACTTGCTTTGTCCTTTATCCATATTATAGTGCACAGGTGAACTATACTATAGTTTTATCTGCATCACCCAAAGGTCGACTGGTAGAAAATGCCTACGGCATTAAGTCCGCCTCTGTACTTATATGTGCATGAAGTTTTAAAATAAATAAAAAATATTTATGTTACAGCCTGTATATTTGTATAAGGACCTATCAACGTGACTCTAACGATAACAGACGACGATTTATGAATGTTCGAAAAACATGGCGGAACTACCTTTCTAAATATGTAGGTATATAACTATCCTTATATCCTTTAGTGACACAAGCTTCCGCTATGCAAACATATTCAATCATCTATGCACTTTGAAACGTGACTAAGACAAAGGCTGTTGACATTGACTGTCCAGTTCGTCTTGTGTTTAGTGACCCTGAGTGCTTAGCCAGAGGTCGTGGGTTCAATTCCCACCCAGAACACATATGTGTGTAATGACCACGATTATTTGTTCTGTCTGGGTGTCATCTATCTATATACAAATAAATAAAATTGGAGTGTCTGTTTGTAATATTGAAAGAACCAGTTTTTACTACATAAATATGAATATATATATACGGTACATACAGCAAAATAAATTTTATTACCATTTTTGTCTGTCTGTCGGTCTGTCTGTTTGTTCTGGCTAATCTCTGAAACGGCTGGACCGATTTTGAAGGGACTTTTATTGGCAGGTAGCTGATGTAATAAGGAGTAACTTAGGCTAATTTTATTTAAGAAAAAAAAAAACAAAAAAGTACGAAACAAACTAATTAACACGCGGACGAAGTCGCGGGCACAGCTAGTTTATAATATCTATGTATTTAGAAATATATAAGTATGTTGTCTTAGTACAGGCTGTGGTTTAATTTCTGAGGTATCCGTGTTTCGGATGACACGTTAAGCCGTCGGTCCCGGTTGTGGTCTGTAGACATTAGATAACAGTTCATATGCCATGTGCCTAGATGGCAGTGTGTTAGTTGTCTCAAGATATTTATTTATTTATAGACATGTAAAAGCCGTGTGTTTAGAGATTTTTTTTGAATTTAAAAGATAATTTTTATTACTGAAAAAGGTCAGGTGGTAAACGCTGTGGTTATTCTGATAGCTAGTCATTATTAGACTAGGAGACGCCAATAGTAATGGAAAAAAGACAAGACTGCTTTTTTATTTTTTTCATTCCTGAATTATCAACAATTTAATATCATAAATGGGAAATCATAAATTGAATGGTTCGGCGCGTTCTAGTTAACACACTCTGGAGTCTTTGAGATTAGGTTTGCGCAAATGCATTGAGAATAATAATATAAAACTAATCAAATACATAATTTCTTTTTCTATCACAATGTCTAAAAACGTCATTCGTAATGCAAACGATTCAGGAATAAAAATTAAGGGTTTATTAACGTCATGTAATCAATAATTTAAAAGTCAATGAATATTTTAATAGTTTTGATAGTTTTAATAATTTCTAGGTACATGGAAGTTTTTGTAAATCCTGCGCTATCGAATTGGGTTTATCCTGTAATGGTCCATAATTCTGTAATATGATAATCCTGTAGCGTTGTATGATTAAATAAACTGCTTTGCACTAAAGACTAAGACATTCTGATTCCAGATAAAATTCAAGATATCTTATATTCAAACTAAATTCAAGATAACTTATACATAAGTGATCACATTCAAGGCCCATGCAGCTTCTCAAGTGATTTTCATACGACACTTAGAATCCAATAATCTCGACAAATTAGAATCGTTATAATCCTCGTTGAGGCAAAGTCAAAGCCTTGAGTCATTCCATGATGTCACGCATCCTTTACGTTGGCCAGAGGACGTGACCAGCCCACAAAACTTAATGTGATTTTGTAGAGTACCTTGCCAAATATGTAAGTGACAAATTGTACAAAAAAACCGGTAGGTATGCTGTAGACCATACGACTTAAGTGAAACTACAAACGTAACTGTGTATACGAGAAAGATATAAAGAAAATGTCTCCCACCTTTCTGTAATGCAACTTCTGTAATAGACGAAATGTAACTCTCTCTCCTCTTTCCTTTTTCCGTTCGTCTTGCCCGATCACACTTTTCGTAACGCTCTCGTCACGCATTCACCAGTTTACACTCGTTTACATACTTCAAAAATTTAAGAGCTGTTATTTTGTTAGGCAAATAATTATTATAAATTTTCTCGTCGACCCAACGGAGTGTATTCCATTGGTTTTTGAACTATTTGGTAGTGCGTTGCGGGATCAAAGACAGTTAAAGCGATTCCTTCAGAGTCTCACAGCTCAGTGTCATTTCATTGTGTGCCAATTTTGATACTAGCTTACAGGAGTTGCAATGGTGGGTAAGAAAGAGGGAGAGACTACGGATACTTGTTAGTTTCAACCAAAACTGCCCTTTTTGAAATTTTCTCTCCGTTATTCTGTTTGTAAAACTGAAGTGGCAGTGGGCGGAGCACATAGCTCGTAAAACCGACGGCCGTTGGGGCAGAAAGGGTCTCGAGAGAGAGGCGACCACCAACCGGAACACGCAGCGTGGGCAGACCCCCTGCAAGATGGACCGATGATCTTGCGAGGGTGTCTTGTTGCGAATAGAGTTGTGGAGATCTTTGGGGGAGGCCTTTGTCCAGCGGTGGACGTCTTTCGGCTGATATGATGATGATTATGTTTGCTGGTTTGCGTGAGCAATGCCATGTCTGTATGTTTATGCTTCGGCGGATCTTTTAGTCATCCAAATTTAAGTTAACACATGTGTCTATGTACTATGTTACGTGTCATGACAGAACATCAAACGTCATGCGTCAGCCAGCCATTTTATATTTTAAGAGAACGTCTTACTTAATGCTTTGTTGACGCGAACGTGAAATGGATTGTGTTATCTTAAATGCCCCCATTTTGCATAATTCTTTGAGAAGTTTAGTAAGTTAAATAATAAAATAGTTTAAGATATTTCCAACATTTCAACGATTTTATAAGTAGTCCCGTATGTTACCGTACTCCCGTATGTTACGTAATCTCACAAACATTCGACATAAAAAGTAGGTATCGGATTATGTTATTATCGGATTCTAAGAAACTTCGATCATCGCCGGGCGATTAAATGTTTGATTTCACAGTACATAAGTACTTGTATTATGGTTAAAAAATTGTTAACAGAGTTTTAGGTAAGGAATTGTTATGATATTACGAATATTTGAAAAATGTGACCTGTCTCCGGGCCCATAACCCGCCCTTAATTACTTCTACGACTTCAAATTTTCTTTTAGAGAACACAGATTGGAACAGTGTAGATATGGACCTAACCTAAAAGCATTCCCTGTCAATTATAAAATAATGATCTAACTTAGTTAACAAACAAGAAAGCCTACAAAATACATACATAAACAAAAACTTACTACTTTTACTTAAAATTACATGGATCGCTTTAAGAGGTTCACATTTCAAAATAATTAGCACAATTATTTATTTAGATATTTATAAGTAATGGAATCAGGCGTCACTTTGCGGAACTCCATAGCAATCAAAATACAAAATCAATATGTAGTGTCCGCTAATTGTCAGTTTAATCATGCCGAGATGCTATTTGCACCGCCCTCCCGCCCGCAAAAATGTGCACATGCAAGAAGGACAATATAAAAAAGCAAATTACATGCGCCAATACGATTTGATATTTATTACAAGCAGTACAATGGCCTCTGGGGTAGGAAGGTTCTCGAATGGCGACCACGAACTGGAAGACGCCAAAACGCGGCGGCGCGGCGGCGTGGGCAGGCTCCCTATAAGGCGGACCGAAAATCTTACAAAGGTCACGGGACGCCGATGGATGCGGGCAGCGCAAGACCGGTAATAGTGAAGATCCTTGGGTGAGGTCTTTGTCCAGCAGTGGACGTCTTTCGGCTGATATGATGATGATGATGATTTATTATAGTGACCATTAATACAGATTTCCCATTTATTTTGGTACGTACATAAAAATATGGAACGAAAATTTGTTCTCTATATTTTGCAATAATGAATCTAATAAAGTGGCCCAAGCACATTATAATAATTTTATATCTTATAAAACATGTATATATAAGGTTGTCTGGAAGAGATCGCTTTAAGCGATAAGACCGCCCATTGTACCTTTTTTATAATTATCTGAGATCCTGTAACTTTTATGTATAATGGTGTACAATAAAGTGTATTTATCTAGCTTATCTTATATAAATGCGCGAACTAGATAGCAGATCACTAAATTCTGGGCCTTTAATATTTTAAACTTTCTATGTAATCGCTGTGTGGTGATGGAAGAATATCATCACCCCATCTCATCCCATGGGGGGTGGGGCGTAGAAATCGTTCCGAGGGAATACCTGCCAGAGACCGGGCAGCAGCGTTTTTCTGTGTACTAAGTAAGACCATCAAACTGCGATCGCCAACCCGTCTGCCAAGCGTGGCGATTATGGGATATCCCCCATTCTATTGGGAGGCTTTTATCCAGCAGTGGACGTAATTTGGCTGACAAGATATGTACTCGTATTATATTTAAGACTGCTCTTATTGTTTAAAAAAAGGATTACGACAAAGGAAAAGATAATAACAAATTAATGTTACACAGACATCGTTTTCAACTTGACAATGACATTATTAAATTCTTCGAACATATGACTAACTGGTTACTAATAGATTAATAATATTTATACTTAGTAACTATATGTAACTGTTGTGTGTGTATATTACTAAACTTAAGGAACGTCAGCGTCCAAAAGTGCACTAGCATATTAAATATTATATTTCCGTGTAGCAGTAAAGTTGTGATATATTATTATGTTAAAAAATCCTCACCCGTCAAATTATATGTTTCCGCAGTTTCAAACAGTAGTGAATGTGTCTATTAGGTTATGTTACAGAAATCTCTGGAATAGTGACCTAGTTAAAAATAAAGATGAGTTTTTCAATTCAGCTGTAAGTTTTTTTCGTTTTTATATAGAATTACAGTTATTCTTTTCATTTACTCTTGCTTTGGACATATGTCTCGTGTGATGTTGAAATAGAACAACAATATAAGGCATATTTGCTTAATAAATTATAAGTTGAAGGAGTTGAGGTCAGTTTTAAGTTAAGTATAAAAAGATATTAAATTTCCAGTTGGCGTGGTTTGTAAATGCTTTCCTTTCAGGTCGCAGGTTTTGGGTTCGATTCCCACCCAAGACAGATATTTGTTTGCATGAACATGTCTGTTTGTCATGTGTCTGGGTGTAATTATTTCTATAAGTATGTATTTACAAAAGTAGTACATAGTACTTAGGTCTGCTTAATTTGGGATCAGATGGCCGTCTTTGAATAATGTCGTTGTATATTATCTTCTATACAAATAAATAAAATTGGAGTGTCTGTTTGTAATATTGAAATAGTTGGTTTTTACTACATAAATATAAATATATATATGGTACATACACCAAAACAACATTACTTACAATTTTTGTCTGTCTGTCTGTCTGTTTGTTCCGGCTAATCTCTGAAATGGCTGGACCGATTTTGACGGGACTTTTATTGGCAGGTAGCTGATGTAATAAGGAGTAACTTAGGCTACTTTTATTTGAGAAAAAGTCTTTTATTTTACTAAAAAACTAAATAAACTAATTAACACGCGGATGAAGTCGCGGGTACAGCTAGTTATTAATAATCATTAGATGCTGAATGTGACCCTATTGCTTCTTGGAACTGCTGATGGTCTTATGAACGCGACTGAAAATAAACTAAACAATAGGAATGATTACATAAGGAAACTGTTAAATGATTATTGGTATATATTTCCCCTTCCCTGTTTACTATTGCCGTATGGGAATATATTTTTAGTATCTCGTATTTCCCATTATTGTTTGCTGGGAATTGTGACTGTCAATTAAATGTCACTATGAATGATTTATGTTTAGCTGTAGAGTTAGTAATGATGGAAAAAGTAAGCAGGTTCGATTGATACAATGAAACAAAAGATCTTTAGATGAAGTATTGTCAATGTGCCTACATTTCGTGAAGTTAGCATGGGATTTGACAACATTATTTCTATGCTTATTGTATTTTTTAATCAAAATTATGAATGAGTTTATACTGATTTGCCACTAACAATGGAGAAAACTATGTTTTTGTACGATTTAAAAATACATAAATAAATTAAGAATACAGAAATGTATACGTATCCTCGCAGAGAACGGTCTGCAGCGTCTGTCTGCATGCTATGACCAATCATACTGCGATGGTCAACCGTCTGCCAAGCGGCGATTATGGCATATCCCTCCAAATTATGGAAACTATTACTTCATTGTGAAAATCTTTTGGGGAGGCCTTGGTCCTAACAGTGGGCATCATTAGAGTGACATGATGAAATAAAGAATTTTGAGATAGAAGTAATTCAAGTTTTAACTCTGGAATATGGCTGGCTGAACCGACGGCCGTTGGGGCAGAAAGGTTCTCGAGTGGCGACCACGAACCGGAAGACGCAGCGTGGGCAGGCCCCCTACAAGATGGACCGATGATCTTGTGCGGGTCGCTGGAAACTGCTGGATGCGAATAGCGGCGGCAATTGTGGAGATCTTTGGGGGGGAGGCCTTTGTCCAGCAGTAGACGTCTTTCGGCTGATATGATGATGATGAATATGGCTGGCTGAGAGTTCCATATCATGTTAGTATCGTTAGCTGATAGCCTTAATCACACTTACGAAGTTAATTTGAACACTGGTTCCATATAATAAAATTTGTTAATATTTGAAAATTTGAAGTTTGCTGTTGGCTTTTGTAGAGTAATCATATTTTGTTTTTTATAAAAATATCTTGCGGCTAAATTAAGATTACAGATATTCGCAAAAAAATTGAAAAATTGCATTGGGTGGGATTGTATCTTTTCAAATTCGTCTTCACATTTTAAACATTAATTGGAAACAAACTCGACACGGAATAAAATTTCGATGTTGTTGAAAACAAAATTTCGTTTTTATTCATCGACCATGTATAAGCTTTATTACTTGCGAACGTCATTTTCACATGTACCCAAATATTTGCTGTAGCAGTGATGTGCGCGTACAATAGAACATTATGCGAATGTTTATTTAGCTGAATATATTAGTGATTCACGCTGTATGTAATTATTACTTTTGTTTCTTTGCTCGTAAACCGTTCGTTCGAGGTTTGTTTACGTTAACAACTGCGCTGTTGATTCATGGATCTTTAGCAGATGGGTTTGCAAAAACTTCAAGATCGATAACATAAAAAATATTAATGCTTCGTCGCAAATTTATAAACATACGGAATCCTTGGCAATAGGATATAATTATAATTAGCTATGCAAGGTCGGTCACCATAGCCTAGTTGGTAGTGCTCCTGCCTACGAAGCTGGTGGTCCTGGGTTCGAATCCCGGTAAGTGCAAATATTTGTGTGATGAGCACGAATATTTGTTTCTGAGTCATGGATGTTTTCTATGTATATAAGTATTTATCTATCTATATAAGTATATCGTCGCCTGGTACCCATAGTACAAGCTTTGCTTAGTTTGGGGCTAGGATGATTTGTGTGACATTGTCCCCAGATATTATTATTATTATTCTGCAGCTTGCAAATATTGAGCTAAGTATAGTTAAGTTATTTATACTTTTACATTGATCTCAATGGGACTTTTGTTTTTCCCAGTAAGTATTCCCCAGCGCGGCATGTCCGATTTTTATGAATTCAGATATGTGTCTAATTTGAAGAAGATCGGTACAACCAAGGAGGAGTGTAATCAGGACCGAACTACATGAGTCGCCTAATAAACAGCTTAGTTTACATTTTCAATGTTTGTTTAAAAATTATGGTCTTTGATATCATCATCATCATCATATCAGCCGAAAGACGTCCACTGCTGGACAAAGGCCTCCCCCAAAGATCTCCACAAGTGCCGGTCTTGTGCTATTCGCATCCAGCAGTTTCCAGCGACCCGCACAAGATCATCGGTCCATCTTGTAGGGGGCCTGCCCACGCTGCGTTCCGGTTCGTGGTCGCCACTCGAGAACCTTTCTGCCCCAACGGCCGTCGGATCTACGAGCTATGTGCCCCGCCCACTGCCACTTTAGTTTTGCAATTCTTCGGGCTATGTCGGTGACTTTGGTTCGCCTGCGGATTTCGACATTTCTGATTCGATCCCGCAGGGAAACTCTGAGCATAGCCCTCTCCATTGCTCTTTGGGTGACCTTGAGCCTTCTAATAAGGCCCATAGTGAGACCACGTCTCTGTTCCGTATGTCATCACTGGCAAATCTGATATCGAAAGAACAATTAATCATCAGAATCGGTTCACGATCAACGGTAAAATCACGACTCATGGATATTAACTTTGCATGTGTGGCGCATCAGTTAAGACCGTCGCCTCCCAATTCGTGTCCTGGGTTCGATTCAACTATTTGTGTGACCCATAAATACTTGTTCTGTGTCTGGTTATAATTTACACAGTAGTTTTTGTTTGGATTAAAATGGCAGTGTGTTTGTTGTCCCAAGATATTTATTTATTTATGTGTTTAAACTTAGTAAAGAAGTTTCCTACCATTCTATTGCAAAAGCTATTGCTTTAAACAGTTTTATCGAAAATATGTGTCAATTGTAATTGCATAATTAGCATTCAGTGTTGGCCTACAGGTGTCATGGAGGCATTGTTCAATATATTTTTATAATGCATTGATAACGGTCACCTAGAATACGTGCCTCTTCGAACTTGATCGCTATAATAGTCAGTGTGTTATGTAAATTAATACATTTTATGGCGAAAAGGTGATTAAATGATGACGAAATGGAAAGTATTTATTGAGTAACTAAATATCTATATGTCAGCATTAGTGTTGAAAATGACTAAAGTACCTGAATTAGACTGACAGTCATTTACGGTCAAATTGGTCAAAAATGGTCATTAACTGTCAAAAATGGTAATTTTCACTCAATTTGATTTCAGTAATAATTTAGTACCTTTTAATTTTTTGTCGTTGATAAAAGTCTACAACTTCTAAATTGAAACAAAAAAGTGGTTTTTATGACTTATAGAATGATTACATAGTGTTAATCATTTTACATTTCTAATCATGCGTGCATTCGTTGTCGTCTTATCCTCTCATGATATAATACAAAATAAAACGTTGCGTCATTTAAACTTGCATATAAATTGGGTACCTAAATAAATAAATAATTGAGTGGTAGTCGAGAATAGACAATAATATTTGAGTCAAATTGACTGAATTTGACAGTAAATGACCGGTCATTTAAGGTTTATGACAATTGTGACTAGTCATATTCAGTCATTTTACATCTCTAGTCATCATCATCATCCTCATCATCATATCAGCCGAAAGACGTCCACTGCTGGACAAAGGCCTCCCCAAGGATCTCCACAACAGCCGGTCCTGCGCTGCCCGCATCCAACGGCTTCCCGCGACCCTTGATAGATCGTCGGTCCACTTTGTGAGGGCCTGCCCACGCTGCGACTTCCAAACACACAGCACGAAATACGATCTAGGAAGCGAGGCGGCGATAGCACGCTTCAAGTATCTGTACCTATCTGTTTGCTTATTCTCAATTGTTTTTTTTATAATACCCTCCATTGTTTTTAAGGTATTTGTAGAACTCTGCCACACAAACCTAAGTGGTTTCTTAGGATCAGCGCATACAGAGAGGAGCGAAGCGGAGAGGATTTTATTAAGGCACTAAAAAGCAAACTATAAAGTTATTTAATAAAAGTGCATTTATGCTTGAACATATATGTCCAAGACCGCGCGAGCATTTTTTGTCAGGTTCTAGCATATATGCACTTTATCGTAATGATTTTAAAGTTGATTTTCTAGTGCCTTAATAAAATCCTATCGGCTGCGCTCCTCTCTGTCTGCGCTGACCCTATGTTTGCTATGTTGTATATAATAGTATGTATAGTTGAAAAAACAATATTCAAAAGTCTACGTGCATACATATATGTATACGTAGACTTTTGAATGCATTGTTTGCGATAATTTGGGCAGATAAACCGGTATAAAATATTTCGCAAATTAGAATGGATCGACTTTTTAGTATACCGAAGTTACGATAGCATTGCTAAACTAAATCCTATAATCCACATTCGTAAGCACAATTGTACACACATGTGTTGGCTGGCATTGAATCGAATGCCCTCGACTCCGCCACAGTATGAATATGGACAATACAGAAACTAAACCTAGTTGATGAAATCTACGCTCTATTGAAGTAAGAGAGTTGTAACTTTTAATTTTCTTTTTTTATATAGGAGGGCGACAAACGAGCAAGTGGGTCACCTGATGGTAAGTGATCACCGCCGCCCATGGACACTCGCAATACCAGAGGTGTCGCGAGTGCGTTGCCGGCCTTGAAACGAGTCCGCAAATAAGTTTTGCTGACCCTCCCCACTCCCCACCTCGATGAGCTATGGCGACCTTACCCACACTCAGAAACACAACATTAAATTATTAATGTAACTATTAGAGAATGTCTTTTGTAAGGTCGAGGTACTTCCCCAGTCGAGCTGCTCTTTGAGCGAATGAACGCTGTGCCCTACCTCTACAAAAAAAAATTGGATATTGTTTCTTTTTTTTATTAAAATATTTTTGTTTTAATATGCAGCAGGAATTTTAATATATGATAGGTCCGGTTTTGATGAAGCCGAGTTAAAACAACCGAACAACGCAATGCACTTTTGGCGTTTTTATAAAGATCGTGGAGCTAAACTTAACCGTAACCAGCAATCTTGACGCGGCACACACTACCAACCTCACTAGTGACAGCATGTCGATGCGCATGTCAGTATGAGCGTGCCGTTTCGAGCGTTTGTCGGTAGTTTCTGTACCGTCTATATTTGCTTTTACTGTGACTCCGCTATCAGAGTTCTGACTCAATAGATGGTTACGTGGCCACAATGCCTTTCTTTATATTATATATCAATAAATACTATACCATACTTGTTTAGACTGGCTGGTAGAACATCGACCGAATGAAAATGAACTAAACCTAAGCTGCAGGTTGAATATGTACACATTTAATTTAACTTATGCAATTTTTGCATGGCAACATTAAATATAAGAAAAGTTTAATTATATTCGACGGTCACGTAGCCTAGTTGGTTGTGCTCCTGCTTACGAAGCTGGTGGTCCTGGGTTCAAATCCAGGTAAGTGCAAATATTTGTGTGATGAGCACGAATATTTGTTTCTGAGTCATGGATGTTTTCTATGTACTTAAGTATTTATCTATCTATATAAGTATGTATATCGTCGACTGGTACCCATAGTACAAGCTTTGCTTAGTTTGGGGCTAGGATGATCTGTGTGACATTGTCCCTCGATATTATATTATTATTAATAGGTCTTTACCTATGAAATTGCCGTTTTGTATGAAAAAATTTAAACGAATTTTTTTCATCAATTTTTTTATTTGTATTAATCGAAGTAATCACCCATGCAATCAATGCATCTTTGCCATCGCAGTGGCAGTTTATTGATGCCCTTCTTAAAGAAATCAGCTGGACGGGAGGCAACAAATTCTTCAAAGGCATTTTGTACTGCCTCTCGGGTATTGAATTTTTTTCCCGCCAAGAAGTTATCCAAATTCTGGAAAAAGTAGTAGTCTGTAGGCGCAAGGTCTGGTGAGTAGGGCGGATGACGGAGAGCTTCCAACCCCAGTTCTTGCAACTTGGAGACCGTCTGCTGTGCAGTATGAGGTCGCGCGTTGTCGTGCAGGAGCAGCGGAGACGAGCGATTGACCAATGCTGGTTGGAGATGCGCCAGCTTCTCCATCATTGTGCTCAGTTCTTCACAGTACACATCTGCAGTAATGCTCACCCCGTTTGGTAAGAAGCTGTGATGAATCACACCGGCGCTAGACCACCAAACAGTGACCATCACTTTTCTAGGGGTAAGTTTTCGTTTAGGGCATTGTTTAGGTGCTGAACCAGGATCCAACCAACTTGCTGAGCGCTTGCGGTTATCAAACAGAATCCATTTTTCATCGCAGGTAACAATGCGGTTCAAAATTCCTTCATTTGTGTGTCTGTTGAGCAGTGCAAGGCACGTCTCGACGCGTACTTCGCGCTGGCGATCATTGAGTTCGTGGGGCACCCATTTGTCAAGCTTTTTTACCTTGCCAATTTGACGCAAATGGACCAATATTGTTTTGACGCTAACGTCGAAAGCTGCTGCTAATTCAGCCGTAGATTGTGTATCATCAGCTTCCACAACCGCCTTTAATTCGTCATTGTCGACCAAAGTCTTCGGACAACCGCGAGGTTCATTTTTCAGGTCGAAATTTCCAGAACGGAAGCGAGCAAACCAATAACAGGTGGTGCGTTGGTTTGTAGTGTTAGCTCCGTAAACGTCGTTGATGTTGCGTGCCGCTTGTGCCGCGTTGCTGCCACGACGGTACTCATATTCCATAATTACTCGAATTTTTAACGTATCCATGATGACGAAAAAGATTGAAATGCGATGAAAATGTAACACTAATCAATAAAGAAATGACTACTTTTGGAAAAAAGAATCC
This sequence comes from Pseudoips prasinana, assembly GCA_951640165.1. Classification (NCBI taxonomy): domain Eukaryota; kingdom Metazoa; phylum Arthropoda; class Insecta; order Lepidoptera; family Nolidae; genus Pseudoips; species Pseudoips prasinana. The sequence goes on from OX621260.1 coordinate 6,846,435, forward strand.
ATGTTTTTAAAATAAAATTAATTTGAAATTAGAATTCTTAGCCAAACAAAAATTATTTTGATTTGAAATGGCCAGTACTGCAGAACGGCAATTTCATAGGTAAAGACCTAATATATTCTGGCAATACTTGGTCTCTCCGCTTAAACTGTGGTACCGAATACATACGTTAACAAGTCATTTAAATATTTTATAGTGTACCTAAATGTTTGTGGCGTGATCCACCCAGCCCTACAAATTTATATCTAAAATCTACATACAGTCCGCCAGCAAAGCTGCAGATTTGATATGTTTAATTTGCACACATTTAACTTATCCAATACCACATATTTAACACCAATCATACATTCTTCTTCTTGTACCAAAATCGGCAACATTAATTGAAAATGCATGTGAGCAATAGAAAAGTTGTCCAATAGATATGCACGAGTTGTAATAAATTTAATCGGAGTGCAATTGAGTGCATGTCCATATGTTTACAAATACATATTTAATTCAAATCGTCTGATTGAAATGCATATAAAAATATTAATTAACATATCGCCCCTGACATTTTATGTAGAATTAGCAAATCAAATTGATATTTTCTCAAATAACTGACCTATTCCTTCAAGAGCCAAATTATTGACATTTTAAGTTGTTTAGTAATTTCGTTACATGTTTAATTAATATTCTATATATAAGTATATAAGGCTGATGATGATATATAAATAGTTTTTTTATTTGTAGGTTATATTTATTATTGGTAGATCTAATTATTATACAAATAATAAATGTAACGTAAATTTATTATTATTATTCTGCTGTGTGGTGACGGCGACAAATATCAGAATCAGAATATCATCACCCCATCTCATCCCGTGGGGGGCGTAGAAGTCGACCCGAGGGAATATCTACCAGAGGACGGGCAGCAGCTTCCTTCTGATTACTATGACCATCTTACTGCGATCGCCAACCCGCCTGCCAAGCGTGGCGATTATGGCATATCCCCCCAAGACGATTCTTGAGGGAGGCTTGTCCAGCAGTGGACTTATTTAGCTGTAATGATGAAATTTATTATTTATTTATAACTTTATTTATATATAAGTCTAATAATAATAATCTTGCCCAGTTTGCCCAGCATGTTCATGGCAGGATGCATGATTCTTGAATGCCAAAATCAGGGTGACCACATTCGGGGCCATAAATATTTAATTAGTTTGCCATCGACACGCTAAGAAGTCTAAAATAAATTATATGTATTTAGCTAAATTTCAATAAATATGTTTTCTTTATTTCTAAATAGTCACGCCAGAAAGGATTCCTCTTAAGAATAAATAGCATTCGAGACTACAATACCAAGGAAATCTAACAGTTATGGCAATAAATGCGATGTAATGCATAATATTATAAGCTTTTAAGGTGGGATTGGAAATACTCAAGATCATAAAGACCATCGTAAACACTTGGGAATGTAGTAAACATGCTTCTTCTATTTCCTATTCTAATATAGGTAACATAAAATAGTTAGAGATTGTATCAACTGAAATAACCAAGTAGGAAAGTATGGGATATTAGTGTTAACGTAGAAAAGATTAAAAAAAATATATATAAAAAAGGTTTTTATTCACGTAGACTTAAAAAAGGCGCTTAAGTAAATAGTCAGAACATGTTTTTAGTAATATATAATATTATACAATTCGACTGCACGTGTGGCGCAGGGAAGCTAAGATAGTCGCCGCGTCGCTTCGTGTCGCGGGTTCGAGTCCCGCGCCGGACAACTATTTGTGTCCATAAATAGTTGTTTTGAATCTGGGTGTAATTTGTGTCCGTCTATTATGTTTGTAAAGTACCCCGCGACACAGAGATAATAGTGCGGACGATGTCTTAAAAAAAATAACATGTGTGTAGTAATATATAATTAAATAATCTACTATATAAAAATAAGTCGGGTTTTCCTTCCTGACGCTATAACTCCAGAACGCACGAACCGATTTCCAAGGTTTTGCATTCGTTGGAAAGGTCTCGGGCTCCGTGGGGTTTATAGCAAAGAAAATTTATAAAATTTAACGCGGGTAACACCGCGGGGCACAGCTAGTCAATTTATAATTATTTCTAGGTACATATAGATAGTTAGATACACGGATTGTATGAAAACATTTACAATAATATTTATTTTATAATAGTACTTATGATATTTAGCTCGCTTATATTAAGTTATTGTCAAGGAGATCATGTGTAAGTTTAATTATATGAATGGTTCTGTCTATATTAAGAAATAATAACATAAATGTTAATCACTAATATTCCTTTCATAAGTCCTTTTATTATGTCAGCCGAATAATATAATATATCCTGGGACATTATTCACACACGGCTATCTGTTCCCAAACTAAGCAGCGCTTGTACTATGGAAACCAGATAACTGATATATTACATATACTACTTTTCTTTTGTAAATGAATACTTACATAGTCATAATTACAGCCAGACTCAGAACAAACAGACATGTTCATGCCCACAAATATATGTACATACTTGGTGGGAATCGAACCCATAGTAGGAGAGCTGGCACGAATTTTTGGGTAGGTATTTGAGGCAAGCTGAAAACTTGTCCTATAACTCTTCAGACACACCCCAACACGGAACTGCAGACCTGGCAGGCGGGTAGCGGGTCTAAACCAACCCCTAAATTTTTGTTTTTTTTTTATTCAAATAACGTATTTGTGCCAAGCTGAAATTTTGATATGTTGTAGTTTAATGTTTATACAATACAAAAAAAAAGACAGGCGATTCTGTCGGGTCTTTAGCACTACAAGGCGTGTGCAGAAATATTTTGCATAAAAATCAAAAAAATGTATTTGAGGCAACTTGAATGCTATTTATGTATTGTATAAACATTAAACTACGACATATCAAAATTTCAGCTTGCCTCAAATACATTTTTTGGATAAAAATAAAATTCAAAAATTTAGGGGTTGGTTTAGACCTGCTACCCGTCAGCCAGGTCTGCAGTTCCTTGTTGGGGTGTGTCTGAAGAGCTATAGGACACGTTTTCAGTTTGCCTCAAATACCTACCCAAAAATACGTGCCAGCTCTTGGACATTTAACGAACACGCCAACGATAAAATAAATGTATATCAATGACAATTATAATAATTTTCCTAAATTTATTAACATCACACATGAGCAATTTACTAAAGAATAAATAATATTTTAATGTATAGTCATGTTTTATAAGTTCTCTTACACCATAGAAGTTATGTCTGTATCTACAGATTATTTACAAAAAGTTATTTACTTTAGTTATTTTTTTGTACATTCGTATACACATGACAAGCCAACTTTTCATACTTGTCCGATTTAGGTATATCTTTTATAACAAGTCTGTATGCACTGTGTGGTGATGGCATAGAATATCATCACCCCATCTCATCCCGTGCGGGGGGGAAGAAATTGTCCGAGGGAATACCTATCAGAGAACGGGCAGCAGCGTTTTTCTGTGAACTATGACCATCGAACTGCGATCGCCAACCCGTCTGCCAAGCATGGCGATTATGGCATATCTCCCCATTCTTTGGGCAGGCTTTTGTCCAGCTGTGGACGTAGGCTGACATGATGAAATCTGTATGCATTTCTTTTTTGCAGCGAATTTACTTCTTTTTTTAAAGACAACGCCCGCCTTATTGAATCTATTCCCTGTGTCGCGGGATACTTTATAAATATATAACACAAATTACACCCAGACTCAGAACAACTATTTATGGGTCACACAAATAGTTGTCCGGCGCGGCACTCGAACCTGCGACGCGTAGCGGCGAGGCAACCCTCTTAAGGTGATTTTCCACCAGAGTGGCGACACGAGACGAGGCGAGGCGATAATTGAAATCGCACTGACCCTTTTCCACTAAAAAATTGTCATCGCGAACTAGCTTCATTAGGCTTCATTAGATAAAGATATAGGTACAGTGCTGTTTGAGTTAGTCTTGCAATACACACGCACAACGAACAACAAGAGTTAATTTATACTCTATATTGGAAGCAATACGGTTAATTTTACACAAACAAATATTTTAATTCACGCCTCGCATATTCTCGTCGATCCACACTGTTTCCACCAAAGATACGCTGAGAGAGGATTGAAAATTTGCCATAGAAATTTCGATTCTCTCCTCGCCTCGCCTCGCCTAGCCACTCTGGTGGAAAATCACCTTTAGCCGCTGCGCCACACGTGCAGTCATTCGTTCATAATAAAGTTATTTGAAAAGCATAATATAATGCTTTTCAAATAACTTTTTAATACTATAAACATCTATACATATAATAAAATCGTACGAAAGTCAAAACTGTACATTAAATATTTTTTAAAAGGATTATTGGGGGCGTGATAATAAATCGATTACAAAGCCAAAAATATAGATTTTAGAATTTTTGTCTGTTTGTCTGTATGTATGTCCGGGCTAAACTCAAAAAGTACTGCATGTATTTACTTCAAATTTGCATGAATATTACTAAGAGGTCGGGTCAACATATAGGGTACATATTATCACACTATATGTGATAATTTATAAAGTTTAACGCGGGTAAAACCGCGGGGCACAGCTAGTAATAAATAAGTCCCAAGTCCGCTGTAAAGCGGGATAAATTAATAATTCAGACAAACGCAGGAAAAAGCCTTGATGGAATACTTTAGACTTTTAAATGGGTAGCATTTACCTTTAGAAGTCCATTAGTAACAACGACAGACTCATGTGACATCACTAATTTAAATATTTACCTTTAAACGAACAAACATGTGAATCATACATATGTACGTATTGGTTCTTAGCTCTATCTATTAGTTGGAAGATGGCACTTTAGAAAATGAGCTGCTAATGGGACGTTTAAGTTGTTTTATTCAGAAGAGAAACTATGTGCCTATTAGTGATTCTTACAATTACCGTGGTTCTGTTAAAAAATAAGAACGGTTCCGTACCATCTACTATATAAAAATAAGTCGGGTTTTCCTTCCTGACGCTATAACTCCAGAACGCATGAACCGATTTCCACGGTTTTGCATTCGTTGGAAAGGTCTCGGGCTCCGTGAGGTTTATAGCAAAGAAAATTTATAAAATTTAACGCGGGTAACACCGCGGGGCACAGCTAGTTATCTATATAAACGAACAAAAATTTCACGTATGTTGTATGGGAGCCCCCTTAAATATTTATTCTATTTGTTTTTTAGTAATTGTTGTTATAGCGGCACCAGAAATACATCATCTGTGAAAACTGTCTAACTATCACGGTTCGTGAGATACAGCTTGGTGATAGACGGACAGACAGACAGCGAAGTCTTAGTAATAGAGACCCGTTTCATCCTTTGGGTATAGAACTCTAAACACTACAAACATGCTCTACCTTGCCTCTTTTTTTAAATAAAAACTATGTAATGTACTGAATAAAGCTCATTCCCGGGTTCGATTCCCGCACATGACTGTACGGGAATCGAACCTAGAACCCGAAGTGGCAATGAGACTGACTTAACCATTGCGCCACATGTGCAGTCAGATATTGAAGAAATTGTATAACAAATCATAAAAAAAAGTATACTTACCGCCAGTTTAATTGAGAACCGCCTCCTTTTTATGATTGGGTTAAACACAATTAGAAATTAATTTGTTTATCAGAATAATACCTATTATAATGGGTAATTAATTAGTGATTTGATGGCAAATTAAATTGTACAGACGTAACTTAAAACGAGATATAATATACTGTCATAAATCCAAAATACTAAGATTAAGTTAATTATCCAATTTGTTTTTAATTCCGTTTTACGGCTCTGGCTACTTTGGCCTTATGAGCCTTCAGTACATATATTTTTAAATCATTTATTTTTGTCATGTCAAGTAAAATCCGTAACAATCTAGTCATAAGTAGTCCTTGTCGTACCCCAGTAAAGCAGTGGAGACTTTACTAGAGGCTTTTATGGAGTTTTGGTTACAACACGGAAAATCACAATTCACGGCAATATCGCTCTTTCCTCCACTTGTGTACGTTGTCGAAGATGTTATGTCTAAAAATCCACCATATTTACACATAAAAACTCCAATTTCAACCAGTTTTTGAAAATGAAACAATGCCCTGATACGTCTTTTTCCGCGTTGGCGCCAAAACCCCTTAATTATCCAAATCCAATCAGTGTTACCATTACTTGTGTAGCCGTGTGGTTTCTGGGCTAGAAATAATAACAGGGCCGACCCAAACCATGCCGTAAAAGGCCCGTGGATGTCGTAAAAGGTGACCAAGGGATACACTAGGTAGTCGGGAAGCAGCGCCACCAGCAGCAGTGTACTAGCTACCGCCCAACTGCGGTTGCCAACTCGCATATCAAGAGCGAACCCACTGAGTTTGTTTCGCTGGGTCTTCTCAGTTGGGGCGCATAGGATCCGGTGGTAGCATTAAAGCGCGACCGTCGTTATTAACACAAGGTCCGTCATAGTAATAATAATACCTTAATATAGACAGAACCATTGACAATATGTAGTAAAAATATTAGACTTAAACTAGATAATTAAACATAATCTCTTGACAATAACTTGATAGGAGCTAGCTAAATATCAATGCTATAATAAAATAAATTTCATAAACGTTTTCATACAATGTGTACTTACCTAAATATCTATGTTACTAGAAATAATAATGTATACAACTATATTACTACAAACATGTTCTGACTATTTACAAGCGCTTTTTTAAAGTCTACGTGAATAAAAACCTTTTTTATTTTATTTAAAGAGCGGTGACTACGGCATTCCCCACCAAATAGTAACTTTGTATAGAAAACTTTGGAGGAGGCCTATGTCCAGGGGACATCAGTGTTACTAACAAATTTTCTTCACGCCTAATAGATATTCCTCAAATATTTTACCTACTATTATTGAATTATAGTATTGTTTATTCATTACACAAGCAAAGATTATGTACTACATAAGTGTTATGTTGTTAGGAATTATCAGATACATACATAATATCTACTTTAAACGGTACCCATTACAGACATAACACTATAACATTTTATTAATGAACTAGCTGTACCCCGCGGTTTTACCCGCATTAAACCTTATAAATTATCACAGCTCCTCCCCCGTAGGTGATAGCGTGATAATATGTACACCTACCCTATATGTTGACCCGACCTCTTAGTAATATTCATGCAAAATTTGAAGTAAATCCATGCAGTACTTTTTGAGTTTAGCCCGGACATACATACAGACAAACAGATAAAAAGACAACAATTCTAAAAACTATATTTTTTCGCTTCGATATCGATTGTAGATCACGCCCCTGGTATCCTTTAAAAAATATTCAATGTGCAGTTTTGACTTTCCTACGATTTTATTATATGTATAGATAGTCTCGAACAGAATTTAAATTATTCTACTATCATCATAACAGTTAAGACGTCCCGACGCTGGACACAGCCCCGAAAGATCTCCACAATTGCCGGTCTTACGTTACCCGCATCCAGCGACTTCCAGAGACCCTTACAAGATCATCGGTCCATCATATAGGGCCCACGCTGCGTCTTCCAGTTCGTGGTCGCCATTTTAGAACCTTTCTGCCCCATCGGTCGTCTGTTTAACGAACTATGTTCCCGGCCCATTGCCACTGCAGCTTGGCAATTGTTTAGGCTATGTCGGTAAATATAATAATTCTGTAATATCATTATTTGTTTTAATAATACCAGGAAGGAAAATGGGGTTATTGGTGTTCATTACGAACTCATTGTTTTTATTAAATTTAAATAAGATTCTTATTTGCATAACATAATCATCATACAACTAGATAAAGAAATGGAACTTTTTAAAGAAATCAATCCCATTAAACTATATTTTTAAAGACATTATTTATTTGATAAAACATAGTCATTTAATTATAATAATAAAAGTAAATAACCTCACTTATTAACTACAGAAACACAAAATAAAAATATCTTAAGCATTGAAAATTAAATATTGAAAACTTGTAAAACACCAACAACCTCGCAAGACTAGATAGCTAATACCATAAGCAACAACTTTTGTTTTAGTACTTTTAATAAATTGTTAGATTAATATATATAATACAAAATAACAATGAGCTTAGGCGTCAAAAAACTCCGCTGTCAATCGGGAACGTCCCCAGACGGCTGGCAGCATTGACACGTTGAATTGCAATACTAATTCTTAGACCTAATTGGGCCAGTCCTCCTGATTGTGTGAAGCTTCGACCACCTTCTTCTTTAATAAGTATAAGAAAATCACTTGGAATTCAGTTCGTCCGCTTAGAAGATATAGTTCATACTCATATATTATTGTTAATAAATTTTCTTCGAAACAGTGTGAAGAAAGGTTGTCACGAAAGATTTTATAGAGTAATCCAAGTGATTGTACGATGCCACGTCCGTGGAAACACTCCACGTCTTTATTTATAAAGCAGTAAGGACAGGTTTCGTAGTGCAAGTGTATCGAAGGCTAGTAAATACACTTCAGATGCAACAATAGTAAGGAAGTCGATAAATTGCACGTACTTTAGGGAAATTGATTGTGAAAACCGCAAGATTGATTGCTGGGTAATAGGAAATTACAGAGAGATAAAGGAAATGTTATGGATAGTTAATTTGTAAAAGATATGACATAAGCTGGGCAATTTCTATTTTTTTTTTTTGAGGAGAAATCTTTTTTAGACGCGTTGCACACTTTTTGGGTGCACAAAAAGCGTGAAACTCGCGTCGTCATTACTGCACGCTTTCCATGAGCTATATATAGAATAGAACATTTATTTCTCTCATTTTAGGTACATAGCATCTTATACATAGTTACAATTTGATAGTTTAGATTTAGACCTTTGTGAGAGCTGGAGTCTATACTGGGTTCAAGACCTGTATGGACCTGACCTGTATATGTTATAGCTATATATAATACATAATATAGCTATAAGATATATAATTTATATAAGTACTTTGTCTACCTGCATTGCTTTGTTTCATCCAACGGTTGTCTGGAAGAGATTGCTGTATTAGCGATAACACCGCCGTTTGTACCTCATAATATAAGCTAACTTATTTTTCAATGTATGTTTCGATTTGGTGCAATAAAGTGTTACCTATCTATCTATGTTTATTGTGTTTATATGTATAGCCGCCAGCACATCAAGCTACCGCAATCTGTCAAATTGCCCCAATTGAAAGTGAACCTTACGCTTTTGTGATAAAGTTGAAAATCCATAAAAGAAATTTGACAGATTGGGGTAGCTGGATGTTCTGGGGTCTGTACATGGATATAACTCCGTCCTTTCTTAATATACATAGAGTATATCTCAATGTGAAGCGTTAACTATAATATTGCAGATTATTAAAATTAGAAGCGTAAAAAAATAGTTACTTCTATTGGCAGTTCACAGACTGCCCAATTTATTTTACTTTTGGGTTACAATTCAGTAGAAGTGCCAACCAAAATTTATATGAATTTTTTTATATATTTTATATGATTTTTTTTATTACCACGCCATGTCGCAGCTACGATTGAATGAAAGATTTAGCCATTTATAACCTTCATCTAGCCGCTGCTACCCACAGGCGAACCAAAGTCACTGACATAGCCCGAAAAATTGCAAAACTGTAGTGGCAGCAGGCGGGGCACATAACTCGTAGAACCGACGACAGCCGTTGCGGCAGAAAGGTTCTCGAGTGGCGACCACGAACCGGAAGACTGTTGTTCAGCTGGACGACTTTCGGCTGATATGATGATGATGAATCTTCATCCATTTACTCAGAAAGAATAACATGATCACCCCATACTACCCCGTGGGTGTCCTAAAAGGCGTCTCCTGCATACTAGCTACTACTTAACTGCGGTCACCAAATCGCATGCTAAGCGCGGTGACTACGGCAAACCCCTCCAAATGGTTATAAAACCCTTTTAAGGAGGCCTTCGTCCAGCAGTGGACGATATCAAGCTGATAATGAATGAATGCGTGCGTGTCGGGCCTGTTGGCGTGGTTGACAAATACTTGCTGTTCACGCCGGAGGTCGTGGGTTCGATTCCCACCTAGGACAGATATTTGTGTGCATGAACATGTCTGTTTGTCCTGAGTCTGGGTGTAATTATCTATATGAGTATGTATTTACAAAGAAATGTAGTATATCAGCTATCTGATTTCCATAGTACAAGCTCTACTTAGTTTGGAATCAGATGGTCGTGTGTAAATAATGTTCCAGGATATTATTTTTATTTGTTTTTAACGTAGTTCTTATGAAAAGAACGGGTTATGATTAATTTGAAGTAATTTGAACAAAAAAAGTTAATTTAGTTTAGGCGCGAAATACTGAGTAAAAATAGTGACACGATAAAACTTGCTGACTCATAAGCCTGGCGCGTCTATTTAAATTTAGTATTTTGACAGTTCTATGGCATATAGTACTTCTTTACATGTAAACTATATTATAGAGAGAGAGAGAGAGAAAGAGATGTAAAGAATGTCATTTGTGGTGTAAAAGACCGAATCTGCAACAGGGTTTTCAGTATAAACTTATGAATCATTTTAAAGTTGACCTATTTAGTGACTAAAGTATGTAGGTACCCAGTCACGGCTTCCGATATCCATGTCTCTAAGTAGGACAGAGATAATATTAGTAGGAATTCATATTATTTACAACTTCTTATTTCTTACTCATAATGTTCGTGACTCTGACTTAGATGCAATCATAGAATGTAAAATTTTAATTAGAAAATCGGCCAAGTGCGAGTCGCTCACGAAGGGCTCCGTACCATTATCTACAAAAAGGCATAAAAATCATGTTTGTTGTATGGGTTATTTTTAAAGTGAATACAGAAGATTCTGTAAATATTTCAAGCGTCTTTTGCTGTAATCAATATCGACCAAAAATCACGTTTGTTGTGTGGGAGCCCCCTTAAATAATTATTTATTATTTTAGTATTTTTGTTATAGCCGCAACAGAAATACATCATCTGTGAAAATTTCAACTGTCACAAATCATGAGATACAGCCTAGTGACAGACAGACTTCATACAGCGGAGTCTTAGTAATAGGTTCCCGTTTTCCCCTTACATACGCAAACCGTACGGAACCCTAAAAAAAGATTAACAAGTCTTATATAAGCTTACCGTTAAAATTTCCAAATGCCGAAAAAACTACTTAAGGCAAAAAAGTTGAAACTAATGAAATTCCTCTTTTTGTGTCGTGCGTGTGTTAATAAGAATCAATAATTGAAAGCACCCATAACATTATCCGCCTTCAAATGCATTCGAGTAAGAAGCAGGTGGGCATTGTATCCCGAGTACCTATCCCTAACCGACCCAGTCTGGACCCTGTTTTGTATTGCAGGTGCCACTTGAAAACCTGTATGGATTACTTACTTCGGTTTTTTGGCACTTAGTGCAATGTTTATTCATTCGAAATTCGAAAACGAACCGATAAAAAGAATATTCAAATCACATAAAAGGAACACCGCAAAAAGATAACAAACATACTACATATAACGTCTTTGATTTTATCTTTGCAGTTATAATTCGTACTTTCGGAGACATCAAACAAATTTGATTATCATTACGGCCAAGTATAAAGTACCTAAGTGCTGATAGATCAGCAAATTCTATTAAGAACTTGCACCAAAACTAATGTGCCGTAAAAACAGTCATTGACCTGTGCAAAAAACTGCACTCAACTCACCTTATTCAAACCGAAACTTGATTCACGGAACCATTCGAACACTGATGCATCACAACACGAATTTAACCAATAACACTTTTATCATGTGCCTATCGATTTCTTTATCACTTTTTATCTAACACCTATATTTAGATAACCACACGACAAAAAATAAACTTAATCATAGATTCAGAAAAACAAATTAACTGTCACAATTTATTTACATTTCCCGCGCGTTTATTTTTTTTTAATCCAACAGTCGTAGTTCAAAAAGTTTATAGTTCGCTAACGGCCGGCGTTCGCGTCTGACATGGAATCTCCGTGGAGGTCGGCGCTGTACTAAACTGACATAGCCGGTCAAGTGAGAGCTCGCATTGTGTCATCGATGTGTTCGCGTTGCGGTGTTTTCCAACTAAGAAGGTATACACAATACGCCTACATGCGAGGTATTACGGGTGAAGCAACTTAGCTTTTTACTTGAGATTTCAAGAGGGTATATAACTCCACCCGAGTACCAATACTATAAATATAATAACTGTATATCCAGCGGTGCATAAATGACAAAGACACACGCGATTCATATAGCCTTATCATTTATAAAACCATATTCACGATGTTTCCAAGTCGGTTTATTTCAAGAATTATCACAATAACATTTAATTATATTCGCTATTGTTCAAAAACACAACTCATAGATAAGAAAAAATGCAGCAGATATAATTTAGGGTCTGTCCGTTTTCGTGGTTCACAAGTTTATATACCTACCTATAAACAATACAAGAATCGGTCTCGTTTAAAATGATTGCATATGTATATATATTACCGTTTAGGGAAAAATCTAGACTTGATCTGGTTCTGACGTATAGGAAAAATTAAGAATATAGGTAATGTATGAGTACTTACAACGTATTTTTATAGTGATAATATTAGAGTAGGTATTAAGTATGGTTCAATCTAAAATACTTATCCATTATTTTATCATCTGCGTGTCAAGTCGATCTATTATGATATCATAAAATTACGCAAAAGTCAGAAGATACGTCCAAAGATATCCACAATGAGGGAGATCGCTTTATCAGTGTGTTACCAAGTTGAAATATGGAAATATCAGGAGAAATTGAAGGCAAAGTCAAAAGTGTTGAAGATTAATGAATCTTAATTAATAAAGATATTTAAAAAAGCGGACATTGCGTTATGCTAACGATCTACATGACTGAATAAATATTGAATAGCATATTTTGTTAAAAATAAGAATCTGTATTTGTACAAAGTAGGATAGGAGTAAATATGATTAACATAATTTAAAAATACATATTTATTGAAATGCTACCAGTTGAATGGGCAACACTGTCTATCGCGAATTTCCCATCTCTCCAACTGGATAATCTTACACACAGACACTCATAATATAATCCCGAAGAAATTTTATCTCGTTATTATCAACTGTTATCGCTTGCTCTAAAAGCAAGAACCACTTGTGAGATTATAAAAAAGCGAATGACTCAGACACAGATCTTCACAGTTTAATAACACTCTCAAGACACAGAACGTCCATTCAAAATCACTCACAATACCATAAAACAACAATTGAGTCATGCCGAAACTAATCGTATTATGCTGTAGTAAGGCTTAGTACTATCAACCTATTTTATACATATAACCATAGAGAAGTAGAGCTTGAAGAAGAAATGACTTTTTAATTTGGTTAGAACGTTGATAATCTGGCCATAAAGAAATATGGAGGTCAGAAGTCACTTGATACTAGATAAAAAGATGCAGAAATGAATTGATTTGCGAAATACGTTGAAATATTTAGTCGGCAAATTTAATTTAGTTGATGGTTATGCAAAATTAGAAGGTTTGGACTATCCCGGCCTCGGTATTACGCTGTGGATCTAGATTTAACTAATGAGACCATTTTCTTGGCTTTTGGAGCCGGGACACGTAGTTTCCTAAAAAAACTTCCCTTAAAGACAATAACAGTCTATTGACATAACTAATTGTGGTCTGTGTGGTGACGGCGGTGAATATCAGAATATCATCACACCCTCTCATCCCGTGGGAGGCATAGAAATCGAACCGAGGGAATATCTTTCAGAGGACGGGCAGCAGATTCTTTTTGAGTACTATGACCGCCTCACTGCTATCGCCAACGCTGGAAAGCGCGAAGATTATGGCATTTCTCCCAAAGATGATTCTTGAGAGAGGCTTGTCCAGCTGTGGACTTCTTTTAGCTGTAATGATGACATAACTAACTTAACCTTTCATTTTTATTTTCTTACTCTGAATCTATGGTCGTCTATGGAGTCATGATCTGATTCCGGAAGACTATTGCGTAGAGCCTAGCATGACAACGAAGACTCATATCTCTTCAAAGAGTTCGACCAATGACATTAAAGAATAAAGTCATGCCGTATTCGGTGCAAAGTTGGGGAGATTACGTCGCTAACCCAGGAGACATTCAACTCTAGTTAAAATAAAATAAAAAAGGTTTTTATTCACGTAGACTTTAAAAAAGCGCTTGTAAATAGTCAGAACATGTTTGTAGTAATATAGTTGTATACATTAGATATTATTTCTAGTAACATAGATATTTAGGTACATCTTGTATGAAAACATTTATAAAATTTATTTTATTACAGAAATGATATTTAGCTAGCTCGTATCAAGTTATTGTCAAGAGATTATGTTTAATTATCTAGTTTAAGTCTAATATTTTTACTACATATTGTCAATGGTTCTGTCTATATTAAAGGTATTATTATTATGACGGACCTTGTGTTAATAACGACGGTCGCGCTTTAATGCTACCACCGGATCCAATGCGCCCCAACTGAGAAGACCCAGCGAAACAAACTCAGTGGGTTCATCTACTACCGGTTTCAACACGACCCAGTTGAGACGGTCCGGCGAAACATACTCAAGCGGGCATGAACACGGGATTTGGTCCAATTAGAGTAATTATTTAGTAGGCAAACACAATATATGCTCGATCGGTTGTCTGAATACTTATTATTTTAGATTATATTTAGGTATACAAAAGAAAAACTTCGAAACAATAACATTATTCATTTTGAGACAGAGTTAATAATTTTAAATTAAGTATATGATAGCAATCATTTACAGATAGTTCACGTAACACAGCAGATCAGTCATGTCTATATGGCTACAAGATCTCCAGCGAGCAATGTGCAGGTAGGAAGTGAGAGCCAGACGTCTTTGTCATCGATGTACTCTTTAGTGGTGTAATAACCCCTAGCCATAAGTACACGTTTAATATGTGTTTTAAAACTTGTATCAGGCAGATCAGTAATTTGAGTAGGAAGCTTGTTATAAAACCTAATACAATTTCCTAAAAATGATTTATTAGTTTTGCTTACTCTAAAGCCTGGCATGGCTAGTTTGTTTTTATTCCTAGTATTTATATTATGCAGTTCACTTTTCTTTTTATAATTATGAATATTTTTTCTAACAAACATTATATTCTGATATATATATTCCGATGGCACAGTAAGTATATTTATTTCTTTAAACAAATTTCGCAAAGAATCGCGACTGCCTAAACCATAAATGGCTCTGACTGCTCTTTTCTGCAATACAAAAATAGTACCTATGTCAGCCGCCGAACCCCACAGCAGAATGCCATACGACATAATGCTATTTAAATAGCATGGATCAGAACCCAAGTCAGACTAATATTATACAGGTCAAAGTTTGTAAGTGTGTATGTTTGTTACTTCTTCAAGTCTTAAAGACTGGAGCGTTTTTAATAAAATTTGGTATGGAGTTAGCTGACATCCTCGATTAACACATAGGCTATAATTTATATACATACCATTATCATTATCAGGCTAGTCTAAAGACGTCCACTGGTGGACAAAGGCTTCCCTCAAGGATCTAGTTTAACGCGGGTAAAACTGCTTGGCACAGCTAGTAAGACATAAACACGTATAAAAAGTGAGATAAAAGTAATATATTATTTTTGTTTTTTTACACTATTTTTATTTTGGGGTTTTTATCTAAACAGATATGCCAACCCCATCGTGCCTTTTAAATTAAATAACATTAGAACTTAATATTATACTTTAACTACATTGAACAACTAAATAATATGTATATCTATTAATATTATTTGTGATAAGGGTGAAATGGAGTCACAGATGAAGAACTGTTATTAAACGGCATAACGGCATAACAGAAGGTGCTAGAAGCACCTTCTGAAGTTGGTTGAGATAAAATTGACTGGATTAACCCTACGTTTAATTTATTTACGTCTAGTTCCCTCAAAAGTGAAACTAATATTATAAAGGCGAAAGTTTGTGAGTGTTTATGTTTGTTACTTCTTGACGTGTAAACGTCTGGAGCGATTTTAATACAACTTGGTATCTAGTTAGCTGACGCCCTGGATTAACACATAGGCTAAAATTTGTATAGTTTATTGCGGGTAAATCCCCGAGGCACAGCTAGTAAGTCATAAACACGTATAAAAAGTGACATCAACCAGTGTATTAATTACTTACTTATCGTATGGACAGTGGTTACCCTAGTGTCAGAGTTGTTAAAGTCACCCAGTAGGCCTCTGACATGGCTTAGCGACTGTAGCCTAATGTACTACAGCTCCTCTGGTCTAACCGTCCTGATTACCTACGAGTTTTATAAAGGTCGTATAGCAGAACTCGATTAATTCTGGTAACTGGCCGCGGCCGGTTAGAATGGAAATCTACCCCAATAGGCTTAAAAATAAAAGCAACAATCAAGTATTATTCAAAGACTTACAATTAGGTATATTTAATTGTATAAGAAGGTACTTAATTAATTAGATTAATCCAAATCTTAAACATTAAATTATCGATAGGATAACGAGTGATTAAATTATTGTGATTAGATTTGACGAAATACCTATAATAATAGCGTGAATAGTATTTATTATAAAAATATTTTTTTGAGGCGCTCATAGCTAGATGCTCTCACCGGTCCGTGAGTGATCAGTAAGGTTAAGCAACTATGCTGGCGGTCAGTCCACAGATGGGTGACCACCAGTGGATCAATTTATGAGCGTCTCCGTGCTTCGGAGGGCAAGTTAAGCCCGCGTTCCCGGTTGTAGTCATTACACAACAGTCGTTAAGCCATGTCAGAGCCCTAAGGGGCGGCTTCAACTACATTTATAATGTCTTTGGGTGCGCCAATAAAATGGATTATTATTACAATCTATACATATAATAAAATCGTTGGAAAGTCAAAACTGTACATTAAATATTTTTCAAAAAGGATACTTGGGGCGTGATCTACAATCGACATTGAAGCCAAAAATATAGTTTTTAGAATTTTTGTCTGTTTGTCTGTATGTATGTCCGGGCTAAACTCAAAAAGTACTGTATGGATTTACTTCAAATTTTGCATGAATATTACTAAGAAGTCGGGTCAACATATAGGCTACATATTATCACGCTATCACCTACGGGGGAGGAGCTGTGATAATTTATAAAGTTTAACGTGGGTAAAACCGCGGGGCACAGCTAGTCATTCAATATTTAAAATATGTACTGGTTTTGTTAAATTGTTTCTGTTTCATGGGTATATAGCGAGCCTTATGTTACATCCAGTATTTTCCTTACACCTCGTATATCAGCGGAGATGCTTATGAAAAGTGTTTCCACATCGAGGACACAAAATCTTAAAGTAATGTATTAAGTGCTTTTTAGGGTTCCGTAGCCAAATGGCAAAAAACGGAATCCTTATAGATTCGTCATGTCTGTCTGTCTGTCTGTCCGTCCGTATGTCACAGCCATTTTTTTCCGAAAATATAAGAGCTGTACTGTTGAAACTTGGTAAGTAGATGTATTCTTTGTACCGCATTAAGATTTTTACACAAAAATAGAAAAATAATAATAATTTTAGGGGTTCCCCATACATAGAACTGAAACTCAACATTTTTTTTTCATCGTACTCATACATGTGGGGTATATACGGATAGGTATTCAAAAATGATATTAAGGTTTCTAATATAATTTTTTTCTAAACTGAAAAGTTTGCGCGAGAGACACTTCCAAAGTGGAAAAATGAGTGTCCCCCCCCTGTAACTTCTAAAATAAGAGAATAATAAATCTAAAAAAATATATGATATACATTACCATGTAAACTAACAACGAAAATTGGTTTGAACGAGATCTAGTAAGTAGTTTTTTTTTAATACGTCATAAACCGTAAACCGCAATTTACCTTACATTTAATCAACTGAAATTCTTTCTGCTGCGGAACCCTTCATGGACGAGTCTGACTCGCACTTGGCCGGTTTATTAGATTTTGGTCTGTCAAATTGCTTGTTACGTAGTAACGAGATAATGGTTGGACGGTGCCGCGGTGGTAGCCAATCTAACACTATCTGGCGAATATTTATCAGAAATATCTTGATCGCTCAATTTTTTTTTAATAGTTCTGTATGACTACACGTGTGGCGCAGCGGCTAAGATAATCGCCACACCGCTTCGTGTCGCGGGTTCAAATCCCCCGGCGGATAACTATTTGTGTGACCCATAAATATTTGTTCTGAGTCTGGATGTAATTTGTGTCCGTCGTTCATATGTTTATAAAGTACCCCGCGACACAGGGATTAGATTCCCTAGAGCGGGCGTTGTCTTTTTCTAAAATAAATAAAATAAATTTAAAATGTAGAAGTCTTCGTTAATCGGAAAAATGGGAATTCTTACTCTTCCTGGAATGTATATCTTGGAAATATGTAATTATGTAAAACAGAATCCACATTTCTTCAAAAAAGCGTCGGATGTATTTCCAAGAAATACATGAGAATCCGAAAAACTGCTCCTAGGACAACTCTGTTCAAAAAAAATTGTTATGCATTGTGTGTCAAGGTCTATAATGCGATTCCAGGTAATATTAAACAACTTGCTTTAAAAAATTCAATTAGACTGCGAAACTGGCTCATTAATAAAAATGTTTACTCTATTGATGAACTATTATCACTAAAAATAAAAAAACTTGTGTGTACTTATGTACACGCGTTAGAAGTTATACTTCTTAATATACAACTTGAACATGGTTATCAATTTTCATACCACCTAGAACTAACTTCATGCTGTTATTTTTAAAAAATCACTGTCATACCACCTAAAACTAACTTCATGCTGTTAAATTTTTTGGTGTCGGTGTGCGCGCGCATCGTAAAAATTCACTCTCATCATTTTTCTCCATCGCGCCAAAAGAAGTATTACTTCAATTAATAAACGCTTCTGACAGAAAATTATATATTGTGACATTAAAAGATATTAAATATTGTTAAATATTTTATCTTGTAGTAGAATAATGTTGAATTTAAAAGTGATTATTGAATGTACCTAATTTGTAACTATGTTAACCAAGGTCACGTCATGACTATGACTAAGTGTTAAGGGTATATGTATTGTAACCATAACATCTGTATGTACCACACTTTCTAACAATAAATATTTCTATTTCTATTTCAAACTGGCTTCTAAGCCATAGGTCGTACGTGCGATCGCCACCTGGGATAAATCTTTGTGCGATGAGCACGATTATTTCTTGTGTCTGGGTGTAATTTATCTATAATATGTAGGTATTTAGAAATATATAAGTACAGACGCCAGCACATCAAGCTACTCCAATCTGTCAAATGTCCCCACTTGAAAGTGAACCTTACGTTTATGTGATAAAGTTGAAAATCTATAAAAGAAATTTGACAGATTGGGGTAGCTGGATGTGCTGGCGTCTGTACATAATATGTTTATCAGTTGTCTGGTTGCCGTCATACAGGCCCTGCCTAGTTTGAGATCAGACGGCAGTGTGTTAACTGTCCCAGGGTATTTATCGTAAACGCGAGCTAAGCTCTGGGCAACACCTAGTTGAGTATTAAAAACCGGTCAAGTCCGAGTCGGACACGCGTACGAAGGGTTCCGTACCATTATCTATGAAAACGAGCAAAAAAATTCCCGTTTGTTGTATGGGAACGCCCTTATTTTTTTTTGTATTTGTTATTATAGCGGCAACAGAAATACATCATCTGTGAAAATTTCAACTGTCTATTTATCACGGTTCATGAGATACATGCCTGGTGACAGACGGACAGACAGACCTTTGGGTACGGAACCCTAAAAATCATCGACCTAGTTCGCTGAATAATTCTCAATATTTAAATCATAAAAGCCACAGTTACTTGCGTGAAGCAGGTTAAAAACACAATTACATTTTTACAGGAACCACTTATAATTATTAGCTATTAAAGTAAGTGCTTTAAACAAAACAATGGTGGTTTTTAAATACCACTATTCATCTCACGAACAACGGGGCATAATAAATAAACATACCAGCGTCCAGTTTTATTTAAGAAAAGAAAATTGTCTTCTTTTTGGCTAATATTGTGTTTATGGTTAAAATGTTTCTTTTTTTAAACGGCTCACTATTAGTGGTCAAAGTTTCTTTTTAATTTTCGTTTTCAGGGTATTTACTTAATATTCATAAGTTTGAGAGTTTTATTTTTAGGTTTATTTACACTTTCATGAGTCTGGAAAGGTATATTATTTATTTTGACTTTAACACGCTTTTGTTAATTTTACTTGTATCTATGTAAAGATGAGAATACCGTTAAAAAGTGGTATTGATTTGAAAGTTGCTATGTCTATATAATTTTTGAAGTACCCACATTAATTTGTTTCCTACTTCAAATTTTGGTTTATTAAAGGTGGTGCCAATATGTCCTTTATGATCTGTTTAAAGTATAATGATAATTTTCCAATACCTGACACTATTATCCGAGACCGAATGGCTTCTGAAACTGTCATATTATTTTGCTTCGCGTCGGTACACATTACCGGTTATGTCAATATGAACGATCGTTGTCGAATGTCACAAACCGTCTGCGTTGTAATTTTTTTTTTTTTTATTTTTTTTATTTTTTTTTTATTATTGGACGTTGTAATTTAACCAGTATTTCACATTTGACATCTGTCATTAAAATGACGTAATCGGCAATTGAAGACGTCAATAATAAAAACTTGGAGGATTTACCTAAAACTGACTGAAATTTTTCTGAATGAATTCCGAGATTTGAGCACTCGCCTGCAAGTGCTCAAATCTCGGAATTCATTCAGAAAAATAAAGAGCGTGTTACACAAGGTGTAACATGAATAGTAGACGTAACTTAAGGAGCGCTATAGAACCTCTATATAACCGCTATATAACCCAACCCACTGATAATATATAACCTATGAAACTGAGCTTTGGAGCGCTATGGAAAACTTTCATGGAAACTAGTTTGTGAGATTGGAATAAATATTTTTTGACTCTTCATACGAAATGCATCAGCTGATCGTAATTCTTGTATGGGGAGGAATATTTTACTTTTTGTGAATTTTGCACAGTGATGTGTACCACACTATTCAGTTTAATGGGCAAATTGAGCTCCCTATTCATGTTACACGTTGTATAGTTATTTCGTATTAAATACGGATTGAGTCGCTCTAAATTAACACATTGAAATAGAATGTCATTTTAAATTAAAAAATAATTATTTTATAAAAGGATTCCTACTGAGTTTTCTGACAGCCTTCCTCAGTAGCTGCCACGTCATGCACTGCAGGTTAAAAAATATTTACGATTCCATACAAATTTTATATTTTTATGGAATAAATAAATTATGAATTTGAATTTTGAACAGAATAAATCAATTTTGAGTTTGGAGTTCCTAGAATAACTTACCTTAACTGACGGCAATAGAAGTAGTAGGTATACATCTACACACATAAATACATACCTAGGTACCTGCTACTTACGAAATACCTACTGTACTTTTATCGATAGAACGACGTCTACACATTGCATCAATAAACGATATGCATAACTACAATCTGTCATACTCAATTTAAATCAATTGCTTACATTGAGTATTATTGGTTATGGAATAGTACCTAAGTACTATAGACAAACATTATGCAATATGTGTTGATTTTATTGATTTATTCCGTCTAGAAACCGACGCTGCTGGGTGCAAATATTTCTAGCTTAACGAATATTAAGAGACTCGATGACATTATGCATTATGGTAATATGCATTATGATAATATCGTGATTAAGCATAAATACAATTTATTGTACAGACGCCAGCATATCAACGTACCCCAATTTGTGAAATTTGCCCAATTAAAAGTGAACCTTATGCTTTTGTGATAAAGTTTAAAATCTATAAAAGAAATTTGATAGATTGGGGTATCTCGATGTGCTGGCATCTGTACATTAGCGTGATTTTGAAAATAAGCTCATATTGTGGTTATAAACCAAGATAAGTTGATTGAGAGTTATTTAGAAGCCCTAGACTGTATAGTGCATACAAATGCGTACGCGATCTAGCTTATATCGAATGCTTGTTCGCGCCAAATCAACAAATAAAATGCAATGACTACAAAACAGTTGACCATTTAGAATAAACCTTAAAAAAAATTATGCGTTTTGAATTATCAATTCCATTTTTTGAATTTAGTCGTTGTCATTGTACAATTTAAAAAAAAACAAATATTATTAAAGAGCAGAAAGTTGATCGTTTGTAGTTAAACTTCTTTACGTCGTATGACTTGGGGAGTAAGCTAGTGAATACGTGACTAGAGCGTTACGAAAAGTGTGATCGGGCGAGGCGAACGGAAGTTCAGAGGGAGATAAGTTAGTAAGAGAGTAATATATGAAATGTAACTTTCTCTCTTTCTAAAGAGAGAAAATTACATTTCATATATTACTGTAGGTGCAAGAGAGAGAGGTGCGAGCACACATTTTTTTCGTTCTTTCTCGCATAGCCAGATACATTATGTTTTAGTGTCAAGTAATTTGATAAATGAAGTTATTTACAAATTAATTCAACAACATTATGGAGTGTTTTCGTCATTAAGTCAAAGTCGCGCCAAGTCCGCCATAGTCAAGTGAAAGTCCTACCCCAGTAAAGTAGTGGAGACTTTCTTAGAGGCTTCTATGAGTATCAAAAATCAAGGTAATATACCACTGTCCTAGACTTGTGTACGTTGTCGAATACTTTATGTTAAAAAATCCACTATATCTATACATATAATAAAATCGTAGGAAAGTAGAAACTGTACATTGAATATTTTTTTAAAAGGATAGTTGGGGCGTGATATACTTTCGATATCGAAGCCAAAAATATAGTTTTTAGAATTTTTGTCTGTGTGTCTGTTTGTCTGTATGTATGTCCGGGCTAAACTCAAAAAGCACTGCATGGATTTACTTCAAATTTTGCATGACTTTTACTAAGAGGTCGGGTCAACATATAGGCTACATATTATCACGCTGTCACCTACGGGGGAGGAACTGTGATAATTTATAAAATTTAACGCGAGTAAAACCGCGGGGCACAGCTAGTTTACAAATAAAAGATAGAATTTACACCAATTTTATAAAATCAAACAATGTCTCAGTGCGTCTTTTTCCACATTCGCGCCAGAAGCAGAATTCGATATTTTTAAACCCGGATGAATTTAAATAGAGAACAAAATGTTGTATTGATGGCATAGTTACTATATTAAAGCTTTTTGATGAATTTAAATAAAGAACAAAATTTTGTATTGATAGCATAGTTACTATATTTAAACTTTTTGATGAATTTAAATAAAGAACAAATTTTTGCATTGATAGCATAGTTACTATAATTATATTAAACCTATCAAATGACGGCTGTTAGAACTAGCCTTGAAAGATAATTATCGTACTTATTGATTAAAATTCAGTATATACCTAAGTACACTTATTAGTATTCAAGTGATTCTCTATCTCTATGATGTATAATAATAGTTATTAGAATTACAAACTAAATTACACTCGCGGCTTTGTCCACGTTTATTCGGCCGTCTAACTATCCCTCGGGAATTTTTTGAAGTGAAAACTTCTTTAGCGTGTTGTGCTCTTTTTGGGATGGGTAAAAAATGTTAAACTCGCGTCAGGACACGTGACCTGATCAAATATTCATAAGACGGAAGGTCCTTATTTTTTATTCATACTGGCCGTTTATACATTCACATGACCGCAGCAATTTTGAAGTTAAAACTTTTTTAGCGGCGTTTGGCACGTTTTTTCTTAATTACTACTCTGTCAAGAAAGTACCGGGAAAATATCAATAATATACAAAATGTTTGTTACCTATTCATCCAAATTTATTTTATCGCCTTCAAAATATGCTCCTTCAGAAACGATACACTTACGCCAACGAATAATCCATTCATCAAAACATTTTTTAAACGCTGCTTTCGGAATTGAGTTCAGTTCTCGCCGCGCATTCTCCTTTATGTCTTCTACCGATTGAAAACGGGTACCACGAAGTGGTAATTTGAGTTTAGGAAAAAGAAAGAAGTCAGCTGGAGCCATATCTGGTGAATATGGTGGTTGCTGGATGGTATTTGTTTAGTGTTTGGTCAAAAATTCGTTCACAATGATGGCCTTGTGCGAAGGCGCATTATCGTGGTGCAAAATCCAAGAATGTTCTTTCCACAAATCTGGCCTTTTTCGTCGAATTTGCTCTCTTAAACGCCGCATAACGCTCAAATAATATTCGTTATTTACCGTTCGACCTTCCGGTAAGAATTCAGAGTGCAGAACACCGCGATAGTCAAAGAAAACAGTCAACATGACTTTGACTTTTGATCGACTTTGTCGTGGTTTTTCGGTTTCGGTTGAGTTGGAAGGCGCCACTCCGAAGCTTGTTGACTAGTTTGCATGTCAAACTCGTAAACCCACGTCTCTTCACCAGTAACAATGCGTTTCATGAATGTTGGGTCGGAATTGACTCGTTCTACCATGTCCTCAGCGACTTTCATGCGATTGAGTTTTAGGAGAAAATTCAGATCTTTTGGGACTAGCCGAACGGCAAATGTTTCATACCCAAATGATTAGTTAAAATGGTACGAATCGACTCGTGAGATACAGAAAGTTCGGCGGCTATCTCTCTCAGAGTTGAATGAGCATTTTCAGTCACTATTTCCTTCACTAACTACAGTAACAACTTCAGTTGCAGACGTTGATGGCCTGCCAGAGCGAGGCAAATCTTTCATCACATCTCGACCGCTTTTGAACGCTTTGAACCACTCATAAGCACGAGTTTTTGATAAAGTCGATTCACCGTAAGCCTTCTGTAACATTTTCAGTGACTCCGAACACGAAATTCCATTAGCGATGCAAAATTTAAGACAAACTCTTTGTTCGATACTTTTGTCCATTATGAAATTCGCAATACACACTATATTTATGATATTACTAAAACCAGCACTGTATTTAATATAAATAACAGATGCAACTCAAACTCCGCGCCAAAATGGAAAACATTTATGCCAATCTAAAAACAACAGAAAAAAAACAATAATTTGAATTTGGAACCATAAGCAAATCATCCATTCCCGTTACTTTTTTGGCTGAATGTATGTTAGATTTTTTACATCCGACTGCCTAAAAAAAATGTTCTGCTTTTAATATTTATTCCTTACCATAGGGAGGGAATCAATTACTGTGAGTCTTTACCGCCCAAAGGTAAGAAGTAGCATTTTTCACTCGCTACTCGGATCAAATAAACATTATTTTCAGAGTATGAGAGATAAAAAATAGTTTTCTCTTTTATCGGCAGTCCCTAAAGACTGCCCCGCATGTTTTTTTTCTGAATGACTGGTAGGTACCTATATTTTTTTCGGTTTCCCTGGCAATGTGTGTGCAAATTTTCATGATGATCGGTAGGGTAGTTTAGGCGAGAAAGCGTAACAGATAAACTGACACATGAAACATAGGCATTTATAAAATTAGTCACGATTTCTGCTAAGCCATACTTAGGCATATCTAATTTTATATCGCTTGCGCAAGTCTGGGGTTGATAAAACAAAAAGTCACTTATCGATATAGATAAGAATAACGAATTTTAGTATGTTGATGACGCCTCCTATCGCCTTTCCTTCGCAATTGAAGGTGAAATATATGTAGGTTAAACCTAAACTACGTCCGGAAATAGAATAGTGTAACAGGGATGAATAGGAAAATTTAAATTATGTTTGGTACAGGGACCGCTACCAAAAAACTTCCTTTTGAACGGTAATACCCACTTTATACAAGTTAGGCAATCGACGTGGACTGTAACGTCCACCGTCGCGTCGTGGTAATGTACAGAAGCCAGCACATCAAGCTACCCCAATCTGTCAAAATTCCCTTATTGAAAGTGAACCTTATACTCTTGTGATAAAGTTGAAAATCAATAAAAGAAATTTGACAGACTGGGGTAGCTGGATGTGCTGGCGTCTTTACATGTCTATACATGTAGAGACGCCAGCACATCCAGCTACCCCAGTCTGTCAAATCTCTTCCAGAATACTAAATACTTTGTAAATATTTTGTATACTCGTAAGTCGTATACAAAATATTTACAAAGTATTTAGTATTCTGGAAGCGGTTTTGGAAATGGGACGGAAATGTGTTACAGGAAACTGCGGAAGCATGCATGTGCGCGCTATTTGATTTGACCAATGAGCGTGCGCGGTGGCAGAGATATGGCTGTGAGATAGTGGCAGCACATTTTTCTTAAGGTTTGTACTACGACTTGCTGTCATTCAACATATTCCATATTCTAAGTAAACACATATGATCATAATATTAATACGTGAAGCAAAAATTTTGTTCACCTTTTACGAAAATTGCGTGGACGATTGAGTATGAAATTTAGAACAGTTAAAGTTCAAATGAAGAAGGAGTGCAGAAGGCATATAAGTATTTTATATAATAGGCATTATAAATAAATTATTTTAATAAAAATACATTACACATACTACCGTTACCGCCTTTGACACACTGACAAAATGAGAAGAGATGACAGTGTGAGTGTCAAAACTGAGAACAGATTAATATAAATTGTCTTTAATGTCTATAGTCTTTGACAATAGTACAATAATACTCGAATTTCGAACAGGTGAGATCTCGAGTATGGAATAAATTGGCTTCACATTTTTCGTCTCAATTTTATTTAACGGAATGATAGCATGTTAGATAATATGCGACTACTCTATGGGTCGTTTTTTCTTATTGAAACGGAAAACTGAAACGGGATTGTCGTTACCGTTACTTTATTTGGTCTTTGGTATGTATGTTTCATAGACTACATGAAGATTTCTTGACTCCTTAGTCTTACCAATTACTTTATTGGAATAAAAAAAAACACATGTTCACATTTCAAAAAACATTCGTTGAACTTTAAATTAAGATTTTTTTGTACGTAATGTTACTAAAAGAAAGAATAACTGTTGAATTTTGTTTTTAGTTTAAGAGACGAAAAACATACAAGATGTTTATGCGTCGCTGATGCAAGATATAGGTACATTCAAATATAATTAAGTAATAAAAAGTACTCACTCTTTGGGTGGTTCCAATGAACCATTTTCTACAATATTCACTCCAGCAGCTGCAGGGCTGTCTACCACGTTCACACCTCCAGCTTGCACAGAGTTATCAACGACTTGCACGGTAATTTGCACGTCAGATTCCGCCATTGTTCCAATTACAAATTGCCACCGCCTAATTGGTTCAATTTAAAAATAATAATTCGTTTTGCAGGCAACAGAACTAATTCAAAAATAAGGATTAATAGACATTAAGTTTAGCTGAGTGCATAATACGGAAATGTCAAGGTTATTATCGATAGACTAAAAACCGCTTTAAAATAAGTGTTTGAAAAAAGAATGCAAAATATTTGTAGGAATACAATTTTTTAAGAATAGGTATTACAGTTTATTTTTTAATTTATTTCGTGACCACGGAAGCTGAAACTTCAGCCGATGAATTATCTGTTATGTAATCGTGTTGCCAGAAAAACAAATCATTATTTCAAAAAAAGAATATTAACACTCCCGATGTTAATGTTTTTGAATTCACTGTTTAGATCTAGCAGATGAAGGTTAAATATAAATAAAAGTTAACTAAAAATAATGTTGTTTAACAACTATATTCCTTACAAGGATCCGAAGCCAAGTGGACGATTGTGTGCCACTTATCTAAAGAATATAATCCTGATAATGATATCAATATTAATTGGTTGATCAATAAATAGGTAATTCACATTCTTACAGTATGCGTGATACAGATAGTACCTAGTATCATGATATCGACATAATTATAATGACTAATAACACAATGATGATGGACTCAGGACAAACAGACATGTTCATGCACACAAATATGCGTCTTGGGTGGGAATCGAACCTACGACCTGCGGGGTGAAAGGCAAGTATCTCGCCAACCACGCCAACAGGCCCAACAATAAGTACTTAGGTACCGGAAATGAAACCTAATAATTAACTTGTCACGCTCAAAAGAGAGTAATCTAACAAAATTCATAATTTAACAGTAATAAAGTTGTTTCTCTTTGTTTTAGGCTTTTGTTATTGGTTTTGACTTGTACCTTTCGCATGCCTTATGGAAAAAAACTTGAGAGGTGTCAAGGGACACCCGGATGGAACGAAGTTATTTCTTATTATTTATTATGTACAAAAAACCTGTATACACTCAACAAAGATAATCGTCGCGACACCATACTGTTCAATGCGAAATAGAAATGAAAATATCTGGCTTGCTTTCTATAAGAGAGAGAGAGACAGACAGAGAAACATGCGCACGCCGCACAGCTGCAAAAAGTGTCGTGACAACTTTTCGTTAGAATGTTTTCTGTCTAGCCCCCTTTCACAACGCGCGATAAGGAACTTCGTTCCAACATGGCTCAATTGTATACTACTTAACACCATGTAGGTACTGTAGCCATATTTGCGAAATAAAGTATCTTATCTAATGGCTACGGCATAGAATATCACCACCCCAACTCTTCCCGTGGGGGGCGTAGAAGGAACTAATACCAGATAATAGACAGCACCATCTCTCTGAGTACTATGATCATCATATTGCGATCGCCAACCCGTCTGCCAAGCGTGATGATTATGGAATAACCCCCATAATTATGGACACAGCTATAACAAGACCGGTAATTGTGGAGATTTTTGGGTGAGGTATTTGCCCAGCAGTGGACATCTTTCGACAAATATGTTGATGATGGTGATGAATATCGAATGGAGTGATCATTCTGATATTCTGATGGCGAAATCATGATAGGTTTGGTTTTTCTAACTGTGGCTTCATTTTAATACGTGAAGACACTTCAATAGGGTGTGTAGGTAATTATTTAGAAATAATTATGCATGCATTCTTACGTAAGTAATTTACTTTTAACTCTACTTCAATGTGTATATAAAAATATTTCTATAAAGCAAATTAAAAGAGTACCTACTTTATTTTAATGTGATGATGTGATTCTACGACATAATAACAGATATACAGTTTTTGGGAGCATATCAAGTTTCGTAGTCCGAATGTAGTCTTGACAGCAAATCACATCACAATTAATTTATTAATCTTTTTAATTTCATTAAAATTTTTCCAGTCCCCAGTGTTTATACATTTTAATGATTTAATATAAATTGATTAAAGTGACATCTATTTGATAACGAGCGAAACTTTAAGCTTGTGCAAAGTGCAAATTGTATTTAGTTCTTTTGTTCTATTAAAGATGGCGCAGTATCAAACATAAACTAAACAGTTTAAAGACAAAGCACAGATGATGGTGACCTTTAAGAATTTAAATCATTATCATCATATATTTTCCCTGTAAATAGGCCGATAATTATATAGGTCACACCGTTCACTGAGTTTCGCTACCTAAGTTGGATGGAACAGTTGAAAGCGCAAGCATTTACACAAATAGATAGCGGTAACTTGTTTGCGCCTTTAAGGGTAGGCACTTTGGCGTAATTAATGCGTTACAATTTGACACCCGCATATGATTGCGGGTGTCAA
Organism: Pseudoips prasinana; assembly: GCA_951640165.1. Taxonomy (NCBI): domain Eukaryota; kingdom Metazoa; phylum Arthropoda; class Insecta; order Lepidoptera; family Nolidae; genus Pseudoips; species Pseudoips prasinana. The sequence continues at coordinate 6,875,991 of OX621260.1, forward strand.
ATTGTCTGAAAATTATTTGATCATGACCTCCCGACCGAATTTCGGCCACGGCGGCCATATTATAGTGTACAAGTGTGTGCCCAAACTCAGGGGCACTTTCTATTCCATCACTCTCATGATCCGATGGGACGCCTAGCGACACGACCGGAAAGAGTTGAGGTACAGGACCGACAGCTTTACGTGCTCTCCGAGGCACGGGGGTGTAATACCGCCAACTTCCAGACTTCGGGCTGATACTGAGAAATTTATTTTTACAGAAAAATCCGAAAATCAGTTTTTGGCCCGACCCGGGATTTGAACCCAGGACCTCATTATCTGCGGTTGAACACGCTGCCGCTAGACCAACCAGGCAGTCAAAATATTATTAGTCCTAACTATTTACGTCACATAAAAAGTATGTACCTACTAATCGGATATATAAGCTATAGATATTACTACAAAGTTTCATCAAAATCCATTCCGTAGTTTAGTGTGTAAGAGTAATTAACATCCATACATCCATGTCACAAACTTTCGCATTTGTAATATTTGTAGTATTGATGTATTTCTTGATATCTCATCGTTCTCAAGTTTTCAACAGTGTTTCTGTAATCAAAAATGAGTTTAATAAAACTTTATTAATTCTTAGTAAATATGTCAATCGAAATATGTTAAAACTGTTAAAAGTCAATTGCTTTATTACTTCATGTTTGATTATTTTTTTCAATAAACTAGGTGCCTGTTGCTCTTATGGTTAGAGACCCTAACTACTAAGCCAGCGGCCGTGAGTTTGATTCCCACCCAGGACAAATTTGCATGATTATTTATTGTGTCTGGGTGTAATTTAAGACCAAATTTCTATAAAGGAGAATATGTTTCCATTTGTAAATTCTTACAAGAACAAAATTGGGATCAATTATTCGATGGACATAGTGGTGCGGATGAAATGCTTGCAGTCTTCTGTCAAATGACATCATAAAAAAATTAATTCCGTCCCGAATACCAAAAGGAAATAATTATCCTCCGTGGTTCAACCGTAGAGTAATTAAATCGTTAAATAAAAAAAAAGGTTCACACGGAGTCAATAATCCAAAGTTTTATCTCGAGATAAACATTGTTAGCAAAGAATAAAATAGTAGGTATCTTTTTGAAGTATTTATTTTTTCAGTTTTACAAATATTTTATTGATAGCATGTTAGGTACAGACGCCAGCACATTAATTTGTCAAATTTCCCCAATTGAAAGTGAACCTTATGCGTTTGTAATAAAGTTGAAAATCTATAAAAGAAATATATAGCTGTAATAGCTGGATGTGCTGGCGTCTGTAAAAAGTCATAAAACAATAATTTACTCCGTTTAAGAACTATTTAACCACAGATAAAAGTAATGTAGGACTATTTGTCACTAATATCCATATGCTTGAATCATCATCGATTGCCCTCTCCTGTTGCAGAATCCTGCCAGTCCGGCACAGCAACTGCGCCACAAACAGATCGCTGTCTTCCCGGAGCCGCTTTCAATGGTGGCAGTAGAGGACACTTCTCATACTGCTACCGCAGCCCCGAGGGGAGTTCGGCTACCGGCTGCCGCCGCCGCCCCGATGCCTCCTCCGTTTGCGAGCGGGATCGGCTCGCTCCCGTACCCCATACTTAGAACTTATTCTCAATTCTTTTTCATCAATCCCATACCTGTGGTTTATCTATGGATAGGTCTTCAAAAATAATATTTAGGTTTCTATATTATTTATTTAGAAACTGAATAGTTTTTGCGAGAGACACTTCGAAAGTGGTAAAATTTGTTATACCCCGCTGTAACTTCTAAAATAAGATATTGATAAAATAAAATATATTATGTACATTATCATGCGAACTTGTACCGAAAATTGGTAAGAACGAGATCTAGTAAGTTGTTTTTTTTAATACGTCATAAATCGTAAACCGCAATTTACCTTTCGGTCCATCAACTCAAATACTTGCTGATCCGGAACCATTCATGGGCGAGTCTGAAATTTCAGTTTCTACTCTAAATATGGGGAACCCAACATTTATAGTTTTTTTCTATATTTTTGTGTTAATCTTAATACGGTTCACAGAATACATTTACATACTTACCAAGTTTCAACAGTATAGTTCTTATAGTTTCGAAAAAGTGTCTGTGACATACGGACAGACAGACATGACGAATCTATAAGGGTTCGGTTTTTTGCCATTTGGCGACGGACCTTATTCATATGGCAATTATCTGAATAGTACAAGCTCTGCTTAGTTTGGGATCAGCTGGCCTGTGTGTGAATAATGTCCCGGGATATTATTATTATATGTATGGAGAATGCCCGGAACAACTCTCAGGCAGAAGTAAAATATGAACAACAAAAGTGTGATCCCTATGACCGATTAGGGACAGAGGGCCATAGCGGTCTCCGATGGTGAGGATCCTTTCCTCGCTAACGCGCACTTTTCTTTAGCTACCTATCCGGACATCTTCTGTTGAAGAAAAACAAATAACCATGGATCATGAGCGTCAGTGCAACCGCTATATAAGATAGATTCTATCTTATATAGGGTTTTCAACAGGCTGTTTCATGTGAATGCGCTCAAGACCTCCATGTACTTATCCCTCCTTCCCCCTTTTTACATCAGACTACCAGGCGTCGGGAGGGTCTCCACCGCTTTGTTGTTGAAATCCATTTTCTCTTTCATCATACGTACGGTTAAGCTGTGGAACACCCTCCCGAATTACGTGTTTTCCGACTCATATAACATGGGTTTATTCAAGGTTAGAGTTCACAGGCATCTTATGGGTACGCGCGGTCCACCTTCGACCACATCTTCACTTAACATCAGGTGAGATCGTGGTCAAAAGAAAGCTCCAACTAGCTTATTTGATAAAAAGAATACAGACACAGTAGCATTTGATCCGTTTTTGAACGAGTATACACTGAAATCACCAAAGTTTTCACCATGTTACCAATGGAGTACCTACTTCAAAATCAAAATAAAAAAATAGCCTTTATTACTGATAATAATTACATCAATTTCGTTACAACTTATTATACATAGATTTATAGTATACCTAATACTGAAATATAATGCATACCTATTCTAATACTCTTCTCTTTCACTTTTAATACTTAAATTTTAGTCTAATAGTTCTAATCTTCGACATCGGTAACAGTTTGCCTTTTGGCATAGGCCTCTCCTAGAATTTTCCACATATCCCTATCCACAGCTTTTCTTTGCCATGTTGTTCCAGCTACCTTTTTGATATCGTCCTCCCATCTCATTTTTGCCGCCCTTTCCTTCTTTGGCCGTCTCGAGGGTACCATTCAGTGACTTCTTTTGTCCATTTTTCCTTTTCGTTTCGTATCATATGACCTACCCAGTTCCATTTAAGCTTTTTCACAGTGTAAACTACGTCGGTGACATTTGTTTTGCTTCTTATATTTTAAAGTTTAATTTTATCTCTTAACTTGAGGTTTAAAATAAAAAAGGTTTTTATTCACGTAGACTTTAAAAAAGCGCTTGTAAATAGTCAGAACATGTTTGTAGTAATATAGTTGTATACATTAGATATTATTTCTAGTAACATAGATATTTAGGTACATCTTGTATGAAAACATTTATAAAATTTATTTTATTACAGAAATGATATTTAGCTAGCTCGTATCAAGTTATTGTCAAGAGATTATGTTTAATTATCTAGTTTAAGTCTAATATTTTTACTACATATTGTCAATGGTTCTGTCTATATTAAAGGTATTATTATTATGACGGACCTTGTGTTAATAACGACGGTCGCGCTTTAATGCTACCACCGGATCCAATGCGCCCCAACTGAGAAGACCCAGCGAAACAAACTCAGTGGGTTCATCTACTACCGGTTTCAACACGACCCAGTTGAGACGGTCCGGCGAAACATACTCAAGCGGGCATGAACACGGGATTTGGTCCAATTAGAGTAATTATTTAGTAGGCAAACACAATATATGCTCGATCGGTTGTCTGAATGCTTATTATTTTAGATTATATTTAGGTATACAAAAGAAAAACTTCGAAACAATAACATTATTCATTTGGAGACAGAGTCAATAATTTTAAATTAAGTATATGATAGCAATCATTTACAGATAGTTCACGTAACACAGCAGATCAGTCATGTCTATATGGCTACAAGATCTCCAGCGAGCAATGTGCAGGTAGGAAGTGAGAGCCAGACGTCTTTGTCATCGATGTACTCTTTAGTGGTGTAATAACCCCTAGCCATAAGTATACGTTTAATATGTGTTTTAAAACTTGTGTCAGGCAGATCAGTAATTTGAGTAGGAAGCTTGTTATAAAACCTAATACAATTTCCTAAAAATGATTTATTAGTTTTGCTTACTCTAAAGCCTGGCATGGCTAGTTTGTTTTTATTCCTAGTATTTATATTATGCAGTTCACTTTTCTTTTTATAATTATGAATATTTTTTCTAACAAACATTATATTCTGATATATATATTCCGATGGCACAGTAAGTATATTTATTTCTTTAAACAAATTTCGCAAAGAATCGCGACTGCCTAAACCATAAATGGCTCTGACTGCTCTTTTCTGCAATACAAAAATAGTACCTATGTCAGCCGCCGAACCCCACAGCAGAATGCCATACGACATAATGCTATGAAAGTACGCGAAATACACTAATCTAGCAGTTTGTTCATCTGACAATTGCCTTATTTTCCAGACAGCATAGGAAGCCGAACTTAATTTACCTGCTAACTTTTCAATCTGAGGACCCCATTGCAATTTTGAATCAAGTGTCAATCCCAAAAATACGGTCGATGGGACTAAATCTAATATTTTCGCATTAAGTGCAACTGTTGGTACAATTTGAGTCACATTCGGCAATGAGAACCTGATGCATTTAGTTTTCCCTGCATTTAACAAGAGATTATTTGCCGAAAACCATTCTGATATAAAGCTGAGTGTTTTATTATGCTCAATAAGATCTAAAGATCTTATTGAGCATAATAAAACACTCAGCTAAATCGAAGATAAATCCTTTAAATATGAGCGACGTATCATCAGCGAACAAAACTATGTCTGATACTTTCTCTACCAGATAAGGGAGATCATTTATATAAACTAGAAATAAAAATGAGCCCAATATAGATCCTTGGGGCACCCCCATTTTCACAGGATGACGTGCCGAAGTGACACCGCCTATCGAAACCATCTGTTGTCGCCCCGATAAATAGGACATCACAAGATCAAGAGATGTGCCAGATATTCAATAGTACTTCAGTTTAACAACGAGCGTACGATGATCAACGCAATCGAAAGCCTTAGAGAGATCACAGAAAACTCCCAGCGCATCCTGTGATCCCTCCCAAGCCTCCAATATTGACCCAATTAATGTGCAACCTGCATCCTGAGTAGAGCGGCCCCTTGTAAACCCGAACTGCTTGTTATGCAATATCTCATTCACGTTAAAGTGCGACAACATTTGGCTGAGCATCAGCTTTTCAAATATTTTACTTAAAGCTGGCAGTATTGAGATAGGCCTATAATTCGTGGCATTTTTTGAACAACCTGCCTTGAAAATGGGTATTATCTTACTTATTTTCATTAAATCGGGAAAGACACCATCACTTATACAGCCATTGAAGATGGCTGCAAGGATTGTAGCAATGTTTAGTATGATTGATTCAATTGCTTTAACAGACAGTCCCCACAAATCTTCTGTGCCTTTCCTTTTAATACTCTTAAAAGCTTTTATAATATCATCACTTGTTACGGATTTAAAACTAAAGTTAGGCACAGTTTGATTTACGCTTTGATTTAAAAAGAGTTCAGCCACATCTGGTGATGATGCGAGGCACTTAGTAATATCCACGGGTATATTTGCAAAAAAAGCAGCTAAAAAATTGGCAATGGTAAGCTTGTCTGAAACCAGTTCATCACCAATATTCAATACTAATGTTTGATCTCTTGATCTACTTTTACCAGTTTCAGTATTAATTATTTGCCAAGCTGATTTTATTTTATTATCAGATTTTTTTATTTTATCTCTTATATATAAAGATTTAGCTTGAATGCAAACCTTTTTAAAAATTCGTGAATAATTTCTAACATAATCAATAAAATTGACATCAGGGTTATAGGACCTTCTGTCATACAACTCATATAAAAAATCTCTACTCAGTCTAATGCCTTGAGTTGCCCAAGAACTAAATTTTATCTTATTACTGTCAACCGTTATGTTTTTTATTTTACAAGCTTTATTAAATTCTTTGCAAATACAGTGGAATAATGTAGTGTACATATCGTTAGGGTTACTTTTGTTTGGCAATAGATGGCACACACTTAGTTTAGAATGCTTATCTCCATTTTATTTTAACATACTCTGAGTGCTCAAGTATGTATGCTAGTAAGAGCACAGGTTTGTGCTCCATAGGTTAAGCATGGTAATATGCATGAGTTGAACACCATAGTCTTATCTTGAAGAGGTATGTGTGGAGTACCTACTTACCCAATTAATAAAATTAATTAAGCCCCGTAAATTGTGGTAACAAATTATACCTACTTATACCCGTCTTAATAATTTAAATTGGCTACATTTTACGCTCCACTCATATTTAAAGAGGGATGCCGAGTAAGCCGTATTTACACTAACTTAATAATATTAATTACCTACCCAACTCATTATCTATACATATAATAAAATCGTAGAAAAGTCAAAACTGTACATTGAATTTTTTTTAAAAGGTTACTTGTGGTGTGATCTGTTATGGATATCGAAGCCAAAAATATAGTTTTAAGAATTTTTGTCTGTTTGTCTGTATGTATGTCCGGGCTAAACTCGAAAAATACTGCATGGATTTACTTCAAATTGTGCATGAATATTACTAAGAAAGTCGGGTCAACATATAGGCTACATATTATTACGCTATCACCTACGGGGGAGGAGCTGTGATCATTTATAAAACGTAACGCGGGTAAACCCGCGGGGCACAGCTAGTAATGAATAATTCTTCCACTCTATATCTTTATTTACTAGAAAGTATTTACTGGTGAATATTTACTGGTAAATACAAGTAGGAATTTGGGGTTTCAAGTCGGTATTTAAAAGAACGGCGCTCATAGCTAGATGCTCTCACCAGTATGAAAGTGATTGGCGAGATTAAGAAACCAGGTTCGCCAGTCCATAGATAGACCACCAAAGTGGTTTAATTTCTGAGGATCTCCGTGCTTCAGAGTGAACGTTCAGCTGTCAGTTGTAGCCTATAGGCAACAGGCGACAACCCATGTCAGAGGCCTACTGGGCGACTTGACACCAGGGTAACCACTGCCTATACAAAGTCAAAGTCAAAATCATTTATTCCGTAAAAAAATTACATTTATGTGGAATCGTCATATTTTTTTACCCTACCGTGCAGTGCATGACGTGGCAGCTACTGAGAAACACTGTCAGAAAACTCAGTAGGAATCCTCCATCTCCATCCTGAAGTTATACTTCTTTTGGCGCGATGGAGAAAAATGATGAGAGTGAATTTTTACGATGCGCGCGCACACCGACACCAAAAAATTTAACAGCATGTAGTTATATTTTTATTAAATCATAGTTTTTATATTATTAACTATGATTTCTTATTACTTTTAGCATTTTAAACATGCTATACTGAAAACAATGTTTCAGAAATCTTTAAAATGAATTGTATAAATTTAAGTGCGGGTGGGAATCGAACCCACGACCACGGGGATCCGGCCCATGTGCGTTAACCGCTCCGCCACCGCACCAGGTACTGAACACTTCAAATTTATACAACCCATTCGTTAGATATTTCTTAACGCATTTAAGTCGCTTTAACGCCATCTTACCGAAACCTACACGGCTAACAACGGCTGGAATGCCAATACTTAGATCGGACAATTCCAACAGATGGCGCTTTTTTAAATTATTCATTTTTGAATATTTTTATTAAATCATAGTAAATATCTAACGAATGGGTTGTATAAATTTGAAGTGTTCAGTACCTGGTGCGGTGGCGGAGCGGTTAACGCACATGGGCCGGATCCCCGTGGTCGTGGGTTCGATTCCCACCCGCACTTAAATTTATACAATTCATTTTAAAGATTTCTGAAACATTGTTTTCAGTATAGCATGTTTAAAATGCTAAAAGTAATAAGAAATCATAGTTAATAATAAAAACTATGATTTAATAAAAATATTCAAAAATGAATAATTTAAAAAAGCGCCATCTGTTGGAATTGTCCGATCTAAGTATTGGCATTCCAGCCGTTGTTAGCCGTGTAGGTTTCGGTAAGATGGCGTTAAAGCGACTTAAATGCGTTAAGAAATATCTAACGAATGGGTTGTATAAATTTGAAGTGTTCAGTACCTGGTGCGGTGGCGGAGCGGTTAACGCACATGGGCCGGATCCCCGTGGTCGTGGGTTCGATTCCCACCCGCACTTAAATTTATACAATTCATTTTAAAGATTTCTGAAACATTGTTTTCAGTATAGCATGTTTAAAATGCTAAAAGTAATAAGAAATCATAGTTAATAATAAAAACTATGATTTAATAAAAATATTCAAAAATGAATAATTTAAAAAAGCGCCATCTGTTGGAATTGTCCGATCTAAGTATTGGCATTCCAGCCGTTGTTAGCCGTGTAGGTTTCGGTAAGATGGCGTTAAAGCGACTTAAATGCGTTAAGAAATATCTAACGAATGGGTTGTATAAATTTGAAGTGTTCAGTACCTGGTGCGGTGGCGGAGCGGTTAACGCACATGGGCCGGATCCCCGTGGTCGTGGGTTCGATTCCCACCCGCACTTAAATTTATACAATTCATTTTAAAGATTTCTGAAACATAGCATGAAGTTAGTTCTAGGTGGTATGAAAATGTATGAGAGTGAATTTTTACGATACGCGCGCATCGTGCGCGCGCGTCGTAAAAATAACAGCATGACGTTAGTTCTAGGTGGTATGAAAATTGATAACTATGTTCAAGTTGTATATTAAGAAGTATAACTTCTAACGCGTGTACATAAGTACACACAAGTTTTTTAAATAAAATATACTTAAGATTGATTACAATCATGTGTGTTGACTCAGAACAACTCAATCCCAAGCACTTTTATCACGTAAATAATCAGAAATTTTGTAATATGCCCTGCTACACAATTTGATAAGTAAGTAACATCACAAAACAGGATTTACATGTACAAACACTAAGGTAAGTAATTATTAAACGGATGATAAGGTTGGGGAGGATTATTAATATGTGTTTATTAGAGTAAAAATGGCGACATCACACTAATATTAGGCGAAAGTTTGTGAGTGTGTATGTTTGTTACTTCTTCACGCAAAAACTACCAAACGAATTTTGACGAAATTTTGTAGTAATACAGCTTATATATTCGAATAACACATAGGCTACAATTTATAAAGTTTAACGCGGGTGAAACCGCGGGGCACAGCTAGTAAAATATAAATTACCATAGAAAATAATCCATTGCTGTTACTCAAATATATATTTTGTGTGCTCAAATGCCTAGCAACTCAGCATGAACATGATCCAACGGTAATTGACTGGTTTCGCAGTTACCTGTTTGGACGTCTGCAGCGGGTTCGCATAGAAGACTCTTTCTCTTCTTGGTGTGATACTACTGCTGGTGTACCACAGGGTGGCGTTATATCTCCTTTGCTCTTCGCTTTATTTATAAATGCTATTTCTGACCAACTTACTTCAACCTACCGCCTTTATGCGGATGATCTCCAAATATACACCCAAACGCCTTGTGACAAGCTACCGGAAGCCATTAGGGTTATTAATAAAGACTTATCTCATATAAGTAAGTGGAGCATGAGATATCGCATCAATGTTAACTCAGAAAAGTCTCAAGTCATTGTTTTTGGCAGCTCTCGGAAAATGGGTAATGTTGATTGGTTCCAAAGTCCCCATGTTGTTTTCAACGGCACTGTTATACCTTACGCCGACAAACTGAAAAATGTAGGTATCTATATTGACACGGCTCTTTCCTGGGATCCACAGATACAAGAAGTAAGCAGAAAGATGTTTGCTTCTGCTAGTTCCCTAAGACGCCTGCGAAACTTTCTCCATACTGCTACCAAAATTGCACTTGCGCAGTCCTTGCTTCTCCCTATACTTGACTATGGTGACACCAGCTATCTTGATCTTACAGAGGACCAACTTGATAAACTTGAGCGACTTCAAAACTTTTGCATACGATTCATATTTGGTTTGCGTAAATCAAGATCACGTCTCTGAATTTCGCACTAAACTCAAGTGGTTGCCCATAAGACTTCGTCGGAATACTCACATTGTCACACTTCTATACAGTATTCTGTTCAATCCATCCACTCCTCTCTATCTCAAGGAACGCTTTCAGTTTCTTCACTCAACTCATTCGCGACTCTTGCGGTCTTCAGAAAACTTACGACTTAAAATGCCAGTGCAGATTAGGCGCCAGTAAGCCATTACAGATTAGGCGCGCTCAATCACAAAACGTATTTAAAAATATGGTTAAACAGCACTATCTCAGTTTATCTACTCGGCATTAAATCTACTGCCTTCAGTTTGTGAAAAAATATCATCACATATGTACCTACAGATTTTTACCTATATATATATATATATATATATATATATATATATATATATATATATATATATTTATGTATTTATTTGTGTATGTATGTATATGTATAGTCATACGTATCTTCAATTGTCCATTCAAAGTAATAAATAAGCCAATTGCATTAAAACAAGCTAATTTTCTTGTTTGTATCCATTGTTTTGTGTTACTTATTTTTGCAATAAAGTGTACTTCTTCTTCATGCTACGACCACAATATGGCTGTAACGCTGATTTATAGGTACAGACGCCAGCACATCAAGCGGTTTTGTGATAAAGTTAAAAATCACATAGAGAATAAAGTTAGATCAATATAGTAAGCTACCATTAAATTTGGTACGTCTATCTGTTATTTTCAGCCGAACCGTAACCTTGTTTAAAGACCGAGATCCGGATTACGGATAATTTTATTTATTATATCGGCTAGTAAAGCATTTTTAATTTTTTCATAAATAAGGACGAAAGTACTTTGCTTATCCACTCATGAACCGGGAGTAATGGTTTCTTATAAATAGTATAAAAAATTTACAAATAACAATGAAAAACAAAAAAGGAAAAGATTGCACAAAGGTACTGCTTATTTCAATCTATACTAATATTATAAAGAGGAAAGGTTTGAATGTATGTTTGTAACGAATAGCCTCAAAAAGTAGGTACTGGATCGATTTTAAACATTCTTTCACCGTTTGAATGGTACATTATCACTAATTAATATAGGCTATTTTAAATGCAAGAAAAAAATAAGGATCCTTACTAAAACTACAATAAAGTTACCCGAGGTGTAATAAAATGCCCATAAAATATCTTTCATCGCATGCGCTGCGAAAACTATTGATGATAGAACAAAAAAAATGTTGCACAATATTAAAGAACATACATAAATATCTACAAAAAATGTCGCGATACCATGTCTAACTATAGTAGTTATATCACTATAACGAATTTTTAACATTTTAAACTTTAATAGAAATGCCGACCAAAATCCGACCAAGTTATTTATACCTTTGGCTTAATCATTACCTAAATAAATGATTTCTCAAGCAAGGCTGTTTAAATACCTGCAAATTACTTTTTAATTTATTAAAATCAGACATTCCATTCGAAAGATATTACGAGTTTAATTAAATTGAAATAAAATTAATTCGCCGCTACGTCGCCGCCGCGCCGTATCGCGCCGGAGCGCCACCTCTCCTGCACTCCGGCCCCGGCGCACCGGGGCCGGAGAGCAGGAGAGGTGGAAATCCTGGTATATAAAATCATGCGGCATTGGGAAGATTGTACAGCGTTCATCAAGAGCGTTTTTACCTAAGGGTACTACTTCACCATGTAGGTACGAAGCCCAAAATCGTTCCAGACAATTAAAAAAGTTGACGGAATTACTTAAGAAACTTACCAAGACGCTTACCGAGATACCTAGAGGTTAACGTTATGCCAAAATGTTTAAAAAATAAATGTCCACCCGTGCGAGGCCGGGACGGGCCGCTAGTAGAATAATATTTTAGTTTCCGCACACTTAGGGCCTATGCACACCACGTTTTTTAACCGCCGTTGACGTGCGTTTATAGCGATACAGACGCGCGTTAGCATCGCGTTTGTAATATAATAATATATAATAATATAATAATAATAATAATAATAATAATCTTTATTCACAGAATATAGGTTAAAAGTACAAGTTGTTACAGTGTTGGTATAGTGCATTATATTCTACCTTAAAATAAGGCATGCAAACAGTATTTTTATTTTTTACATTATCTTGAATAGTATTCAAGAATCACATTATAACCACGCATTGCATTGCATTAAAATAACAATTCATTAAATTAAACAGTAAACAGTAAAATGTCAAAAGTAACAAAAATTATCAAAATTATGTCCAAAGTAGCAAAATAATGTCAAATAAGTATAATGAATAAAAAAAATATAAGGTCAATGCATAGTGAAAGAGTCAAAAAATATTGTCAATTTTCATACTGCTATAATAAATCAAAGAATGAAAATAATTAAAAATTATAATTTACCATTTAAATAGTCCACTACATTATAATAGCATTTATTGATCAACAAGGTCTTAAGCTCTTTCTTAAAAGTTGATAAGTCGTCCATGCATTTTAGATTTTTGGGCAGTTTATTAAATATTTTTGGAGCCATATGATATATGCTTTTATGCATCAGAGCTGTATTCGTTTTGAGCATACACAATCGGTGCACGTCTCTTTGGAGCCTATTGTTAGTGTCTGAAGCATTCTTAAAAAGATTTTGGCTTAATTTAACAAATTTAGATACTTCAAAAATGTAAAGGCATGGTAATGTTAAAATTTTATATTTGATGAATAATGGTTGACAACTCTCCATATATTTAAGTCCAAACATAGCTCTGATGCATCTTTTTTGTGCTTTAAAGATTTTCTCCTTGTCAGTGGAGTTTCCCCAAAAGATCACACCATACCGCAAGACTGATGCCACCATTCCATGGTACGCCGTCAGCAAAGTGCTGGTATCGGATATTTTTGAAAGTTCATGAAGAGCATACACTGATTTATGAACTCTCATTGCTAGTTGTTCAATGTGAAGCTTCCATGTTAATCTACTATCAAGTGTTAAACCCAGAAATTTGGTCGATTCGACAACGCTAAGTGACTGGTTTTTGTATTTAATGTTTATGTCTGGGGTCTTATTACGTTGACTGAAATTTACCAACTTAGTTTTGCTTATGTTGGCTTTTAAATTGTTAGCGTCAAGCCACTCAACAATAGAAATTAGGGTATTATTTATATTCTGTTCATAGGCGCTTATATCGTTACAATTTATGGTTACAGTAGTGTCGTCTGCAAACTGTGTTATAGGGTAGCGTGTAACATTTGGCAGATCATTTATATAAATTATAAAAAGTAACGGTCCTAGGATACTACCTTGGGGCACACCATGATTAAGTCTACGCCCTTTGGATAAATAAGTGATTTTTGTATCGATACAAACAACAACAAAGTACTGTGTAGTCTACTAACTTTCCCTTGTTTATACATATACGAATGTGCAGTATTCGTTAGACAAAACAAAAATTTATTTGCGAAAAGGGAAACAAAACGTCATTTGGGTAAACTATGTGTTGTACCCTGCAAAACTACAATGATGCACAAAAGCATATTTTGCAGAGCACCTCTCATATATATAATAAGTTACCAATTAGTATAAGAAATAATTTCATTATCAGCAAATATTTAAAAAGGAACTCTGGCAAACAAATGCTATTATTTATTCGGTCCAAGAATATTTTGATGACAAATCTTTTAATTACTACTAGTAAGTTTAAATAAATATAATTGTAATGTATGTTGTAATAATATTAAGAGTGTAATTATAGTAATTGTAATGATAATAATAATGTATAATTTACATGATATTAATTGTAATTTATGTGACTAACAAAATTTTATTTTGACTTTTAAATGTGTACCCAAGCAACATTTGCACACTGAAATGGTAAAATATGGACAGGACATTAATGTTAAACTAACACCACTATGTACTCATATTTCGCAAATAAATTATTTGAATTTGAATTTGTTGGATAAAAGCGCGCCGTCGATGCGCTTTTTAAAACGCGCGTCGTACCTATAAATCAGCGTTACAGCCATATTGTGGTCGTAGCATGAAGAAGAAGTACACTTTATTGCAAAAATAAGTAACACAAAACAATGGATACAAACAAGAAAATTAGCTTGTTTTAATGCAATTGGCTTATTTATTACTTTGAATGGACAATTGAAGATACGTATGACTACGTAAGATACATATACATACACACACAAATAAATACATAAATATATATATATATATATATGTATATGTATAGTCATACGTATCTTCAATTGTCCATTCAAAGTAATAAATAAGCCAATTGCATTAAAACAAGCTAATTTTCTTGTTTGTATCCATTGTTTTGTGTTACTTATTTTTGCAATAAAGTGTACTTCTTCTTCATGCTACGACCACAATATGGCTGTAACGCTGATTTATAGGTACAGACGCCAGCACATCAAGCGGTTTTGTGAGAAAGTTAAAAATCTATAAAAGAAATTTGACAGATTGGGGTAGCTGGATGTGCTGGCGTCTGTACATATTGCGGGTTGGCAGACTTCACATGCCATCTAGAACGGTTTTGGAGAACTCAGGTTCCGGTTAACATTCACCATTTTAAGTACGACATCATGAATTTCTATTACGCAGTCTGTGGTGCCTTGGGTTTGAACTCGAGATCACTTACTCTACAGTCCAACGGTCTAACCACAAGGCTATTTAAGAGCACACCACGTTTTTGCAACGCGCCGTCGACGCGCGTTTTAAAAAGCGCATCGACGGCGCGCTTTTATCCAACAAATTCAAATTCAAATAATTTATTTGCGAAATATGAGTACATAGTGGTGTTAGTTTAACATTAATGTCCTGTCCATATTTTACCATTTCAGTGTGCAAATGTTGCTTGGGTACACATTTAAAAGTCAAAATAAAATTTTGTTAGTCACATAAATTACAATTAATATCATGTAAATTATACATTATTATTATCATTACAATTACTATAATTACACTCTTAATATTATTACAACATACATTACAATTATATTTATTTAAACTTACTAGTAGTAATTAAAAGATTTGTCATCAAAATATTCTTGGACCGAATAAATAATAGCATTTGTTTGCCAGAGTTCCTTTTTAAATATTTGCTGATAATGAAATTATTTCTTATACTAATTGGTAACTTATTATATATATGAGAGGTGCTCTGCAAAATATGCTTTTGTGCATCATTGTAGTTTTGCAGGGTACAACACATAGTTTACCCAAATGACGTTTTGTTTCCCTTTTCGCAAATAAATTTTTGTTTTGTCTAACGAATACTGCACATTCGTATATGTATAAACAAGGGAAAGTTAGTAGACTACACAGTACTTTGTTGTTGTTTGTATCGATACAAAAATCACTTATTTATCCAAAGGGCGTAGACTTAATCATGGTGTGCCCCAAGGTAGTATCCTAGGACCGTTACTTTTTATAATTTATATAAATGATCTGCCAAATGTTACACGCTACCCTATAACACAGTTTGCAGACGACACTACTGTAACCATAAATTGTAACGATATAAGCGCCTATGAACAGAATATAAATAATACCCTAATTTCTATTGTTGAGTGGCTTGACGCTAACAATTTAAAAGCCAACATAAGCAAAACTAAGTTGGTAAATTTCAGTCAACGTAATAAGACCCCAGACATAAACATTAAATACAAAAACCAGTCACTTAGCGTTGTCGAATCGACCAAATTTCTGGGTTTAACACTTGATAGTAGATTAACATGGAAGCTTCACATTGAACAACTAGCAATGAGAGTTCATAAATCAGTGTATGCTCTTCATGAACTTTCAAAAATATCCGATACCAGCACTTTGCTGACGGCGTACCATGGAATGGTGGCATCAGTCTTGCGGTATGGTGTGATCTTTTGGGGAAACTCCACTGACAAGGAGAAAATCTTTAAAGCACAAAAAAGATGCATCAGAGCTATGTTTGGACTTAAATATATGGAGAGTTGTCAACCATTATTCATCAAATATAAAATTTTAACATTACCATGCCTTTACATTTTTGAAGTATCTAAATTTGTTAAATTAAACCAAAATCTTTTTAAGAATGCTTCAGACACTAACAATAGGCTCCAAAGAGACGTGCACCGATTGTGTATGCTCAAAACGAATACAGCTCTGATGCATAAAAGCATATATCATATGGCTCCAAAAATATTTAATAAACTGCCCAAAAATCTAAAATGCATGGACGACTTATCAACTTTTAAGAAAGAGCTTAAGACCTTGTTGATCAATAAATGCTATTATAATGTAGTGGACTATTTAAATGGTAAATTATAATTTTTAATTATTTTCATTCTTTGATTTATTATAGCAGTATGAAAATTGACAATATTTTTTGACTCTTTCACTATGCATTGACCTTATATTTTTTTTATTCATTATACTTATTTGACATTATTTTGCTACTTTGGACATAATTTTGATAATTTTTGTTACTTTTGACATTTTACTGTTTACTGTTTAATTTAATGAATTGTTATTTTAATGCAATGCAATGCGTGGTTATAATGTGATTCTTGAATACTATTCAAGATAATGTAAAAAATAAAAATACTGTTTGCATGCCTTATTTTAAGGTAGAATATAATGCACTATACCAACACTGTAACAACTTGTACTTTTAACCTATATTCTGTGAATAAAGATTATTATTATTATTATTATTATTATATTATTATATATTATTATATTACAAACGCGATGCTAACGCGCGTCTGTATCGCTATAAACGCACGTCAACGGCGGTTAAAAAACGTGGTGTGCATAGGCCCTAAGTGTGCGGAAACTAAAATATTATTCTACTAGCGGCCCGTCCCGGCCTCGCACGGGTGGACATTTATTTTTTAAACATTTTGGCATAACGTTAACCTCTAGGTATCTCGGTAAGCGTCTTGGTAAGTTTCTTAAGTAATTCCGTCAACTTTTTTAATTGTCTGGAACGATTTTGGGCTTCGTACCTACATGGTGAAGTAGTACCCTTAGGTAAAAACGCTCTTGATGAACGCTGTACAATCTTCCCAATGCCGCATGATTTTATATACCAGGATTTCCACCTCTCCTGCTCTCCGGCCCCGGTGCGCCGGGGCCGGAGTGCAGGAGAGGTGGCGCTCCGGCGCGATACGGCGCGGCGGCGACGTAGCGGCGAATTAATTTTATTTCAATTTAATTAAACTCGTAATATCTTTCGAATGGAATGTCTGATTTTAATAAATTAAAAAGTAATTTGCAGGTATTTAAACAGCCTTGCTTGAGAAATCATTTATTTAGGTAATGATTAAGCCAAAGGTATAAATAACTTGGTCGGATTTTGGTCGGCATTTCTATTAAAGTTTAAAATGTTAAAAATTCGTTATAGTGATATAACTACTATAGTTAGACATGGTATCGCGACATTTTTTGTAGATATTTATGTATGTTCTTTAATATTGTGCAACATTTTTTTTGTTCTATCATCAATAGTTTTCGCAGCGCATGCGATGAAAGATATTTTATGGGCATTTTATTACACCTCGGGTAACTTTATTGTAGTTTTAGTAAGGATCCTTATTTTTTTCTTGCATTTAAAATAGCCTATATTAATTAGTGATAATGTACCATTCAAACGGTGAAAGAATGTTTAAAATCGATCCAGTACCTACTTTTTGAGGCTATTCGTTACAAACATACATTCAAACCTTTCCTCTTTATAATATTAGTATAGATTGAAATAAGCAGTACCTTTGTGCAATCTTTTCCTTTTTTGTTTTTCATTGTTATTTGTAAATTTTTTATACTATTTATAAGAAACCATTACTCCCGGTTCATGAGTGGATAAGCAAAGTACTTTCGTCCTTATTTATGAAAAAATTAATAAAACTAGCCGATGTAATAAATAAAATTATCCGTAATCCGGATCTCGGTCTTTAAACAAGGTTACGGTTCGGCTGAAAATAACAGATAGACGTACCAAATTTAATGGTAGCTTACTATATTGATCTAACTTTATTCTCTATGTGCACTGATAACCTTCCTCACACACATGAGCATAACATTAAGTTATTATTACTGTGTATATTATTCAAAGTAGATCTACCTCCCCTGCCGACTGCGCAAGCCCTCTCTCTTTCAGGCATTGGCTCTCACATACATACATATTATAGTCATAAGTGAACTGAGTGCCACACTAAAAATATTAGCACACTGTTGTGTATTTGTACTTAGTGTATGTAATAGTAAATATTTTAATGAGACTAAAATTAAAGTCATAAGTGAACTGAGTGCCACACTAAAAATATTAGCACACAGTTGTGTATTTGTACTTAGTGTATGTAATAACTAGTAAATATTTAAATGAGACTAAAATTAATGAAACAATCAGCCTAATTTGTAAGAATTTTAGTAAAGTAAGGTTTATTAATTTGACATATAACTACATTGACATTTGTAAAATCATAAACAATGCTTTAGACTTGTACGAACAGAACTTTCTTACGTTTTCAAATAGGCCTATTAGAAACACGGGTCTATTCATCATCATCATCATCATATCAGCCGAAAGACGTCCACTGCTGGACAAAGGCCTCCCCCAAAGATCTCCACAATTGCCGGTCTTGCGCTATTCGCATCCAGCTGTTTCCAGCGACCCGCACAAGATCATCGGTCCATCTTGTAGGGGGCCTGCCCACGCTGCGTCTTCCGGTTCGTGGTCGCCACTCAAGAACCTTTCTGCCCCAACGGCTATCGGTTCTACGAGCTATGTGCCCCGCCCACTGCCACTTCAGTTTTGCAATTCTTCGGGCTATGTCGGTGACTTTGGTTCGCCTCCGGATTTCGACATTTCTGATATGATCCCGCAGGGAAACTCCGAGCATAGCCCTCTCCATTGCTCTTTGGGTGACCTTGAGCCTCTTGACCTTGAGGGTCTATTAATCCAAGATAAAAGTCAAGTGTTACAACATAATACCTATCGTCCTCGTAGTTGGAAAATTAAAAAAGTCCGATTTTGGTGAAATTGACTTTATCCTATTTTCAAAACACCTAAAACATGCCGCATATTTGAGCCTTACAGGCATTTTCGTATCTTATTCCGTTCCAAAGATATAGCCATTTTTGTCAGACAGGTCATGACAGATGGAATAATAAATATCTTCAGACAAACACAATTTTTAAAAGGAAAATTAAATAACTCAGGAACTAAATCAATAACTGTGGTCAATGACAAGGTGAATGTCAAATAAATTAAATAACTTGAGTTGTTGAATTTTTCCTCAACTTATAAATTCTTTCACAAAACTCTCTTAGTTATAGGAAAACTAAATAACTCTATTTATTTAATTCTGCTATTCAGAATTCTGATATAACGTACCTAATTTATAAATACTTGATGTTATTTATTTCTTCTACAACTAGATAATGATCAAATATAAGATGATAGGCAAATAAAATTAAATAGATTAAGTTGTCATCAAAGGTAATCAGAGGGTCAAGTCTCATTTCGGGTATCGAACCAATGCCACCTTTTACAAATGAAGAACCTTTTCCTGATTCTGGATCTACATGGATTCCGGACACAAAAGAAGAAAATAAAATAAAAAGGAAACTTAGTTCTTTAATAGACATCAATATTTCACTGGCTAAGAAGAAAAAAAGAATTAAGAGATTTGAACGAATAAACCCCATTTGGTCGAGAGATTCTAAAGATGAAACAAGTAATATTGTAACAACTTGAGCTTTTATTGAAATTACTATTGACCAGGTCTCACCGGGTTACCCTGATAGAAGAATTATGGAACACATTATGAATCACAATCACTGGGATAACAGATTCAGGAATAGAAACAGGAAATAAGGAAAAAGAAACCGGGGTGCTAAAAATCCCCGGCAGACGCCATGTTACCAAAACCGACAACGTCTGGCACTGGCAACATATAACACTCACACACAGTGGACCGACGAGAATATCATTGAACTGGAGAAGGAACTGAGCAGGTTACATTGGGATATCATAGGTTTGTCTGAAGTCCAAAGAGAGTTTTTAGGATTATCGTGTCCTCCCCACGATAATCCTAAAATCTGGGAAAATGATATATTTCCGGGAGGGCGACCAACTGTTCCAGGGTGGTGTCGGGTTCATAGTTCAAAAGTCCTTCGTCCACAAGGAACGTAGTGAAAATCGAGAGTGTGTCGACTCATACCTTATACTCAGAATTACCAAGTGGTATTCGTTGAAGGTCATACAGGTTTACGCGCCGACTTCGACGCACTCCGATGATGAGGTTGAGGTCATGTATGAGGATATTTCTAGAGCCATGCATACCTCTAACACTTATTTCACTGTGGTCATGGGGGACTTTAACGCGAAGCTAGGTAAACGATTCAGAAATGAGCTGAGAGTGGGGCAATTTGGAACTGGAGACTGGAACCCCCGGGCCCAAATGTTGGCCGACATGGAGAAGGAGGGACTCTTTATGATGAATTCCTTCTTCAGGAAGCTGGATCACCGCAAATGGACCTGGGTGAGCCCCGATGGTAAAAACAAAAATGAGGTAGACTTTATCTTGTCAACGAGACGACAGACGTTTAGTGACGTCTCTGTGATCAATGCGGTTAAAACAAGGAGTGATCACAAACTGGTGAGAGGCCCATTGAATCTAATATCAAGCTTCAGAGGTCCCGACTGATAAAGTCTACGCGCCGACCTTTATCTATCCACGTCCTAAACCCACCATTTCAGCTCGAACTGCGAAACCGTTTCGAATGCCTAGCAGACTGCGAGGAAGTGGACTCATACTACTGGACAGGCTCGTAGAAACTGTCCATATGGCTGAGTCTAAGGTCTTCAAGGCCCAGCGTACAAACAGACTTTGCCCTGCAACTTATGGAAGTAATACGGAAAATGGTTCTGACATCCTCAGATGATGCTACTATATACCGGCTGCTCAACAGACAGATCTCAAAGTCTTTGACTCGCGACACGCGTCAATTTAATACAAGTAGTATTAAAGAAGCCATTGAGCGGAACAAAGGCTCTAAAGTGTTCGTAAGAGATCTGTCTGTTGGACAAACCCTACTGACGAAGCTGAAGACTACTGAGGATACACGGCAATCGTCACGTCTAAACCGGAGTTGCTGTGAGAGATTAAGAAGTTCTATTGACAGTTATATACGACAACGCAGTCACCTGCCAAAAGTCATGTCTTGGATGGAGCACGACTAACCCGACATTACACCGAAGACATCCCGGACGTCAGCCTGTACGAGATTAAAATGGCTCTCAGACAACTTAAGAACAACAAGGCACCAAGAGGTGATGATGGAGTTTCAGCAAAGCTGAATAACTCCGTCATACTAGATAATCAAACACCACAAGCATGGCACAGAAGTGTGGTAGTGCTCTCCTTCAAAAAGGGTGACAAAACCCTATTGAAGAATTATTGACCCATCACACTGCTGAGCCATTTTACAAGTTGTTTTCGAGGGTAATTTGATGATTTCCAGCCTCCCGAACAAGCCGGTATCCGAAAAGTCTTTAGCACCATAGACCATATACATACGCTGCGGCAAGTTATACATAAGAAGTCGAAGAGTATAACAAGCCACTGTGCTTAGCGTTTGTGGACTTTGAAAAAGCCTTAGATTATCGAAACCTGGGCTGTGGTCTCTCCTAAGGTCCTAAGGTAAATCTATTAGTTGTATGAAAACGCCACAATGTTAGTGCGACTCCAGGACCAGAACTCGAAACCTAATCCATTTGCAGCGAGGCGTGAGACAGGAAGATGTTACATCTCCGAAAGTGTTCGCCGCTGCATCAGAAGATGTCTTCAAGCTTCTGGTCAATGGCGAGTATATCACTCACTTTCGATTTGTCGATGATATAGTAGTCATGGCTGAGACCATGGAAGATTTCGGTAAAATGCTCGATGACCTCGGTAGAGTTTCTCAACAAGTGGGCCTGAAAATGAACATGGATAAGACGAAAATCATGTCAAACCTCCAACCCCACTCAATTGAAGGTTGGAGACTCTGCACGCGAAGTTGTAGAAAACTATATTTACCTAGGTCGTTTCAACTTCGAGAAGGTGGTCAATCGTAGAATCCAACTCGATTGGACAGCGTTCGAGAAGCTACGTAACATCTTCTCGTCCAAAATACCGCAGTGTCTCAAGTCGAAAGTCTTCAACCAGTGTGTGTTGCCAGTGATGACTTGATTTATTTATTTACTTTAATTAAAACGGTAGGACACCAATTACAATAATTAAAGATAGTTATTACAAGAATTAGTTGAATAAGTTGCAATAGTAATAGTAATTATGTAAATATTTTTGAAATCACACCCAGGGACGTCGCATATGGTATAAGTAAATTAAAACTAAATAGTTCTACCGGGCCAGATTGCATTCCGCCGGTGGTTGTTAGACATACTAAATGCCTTAGTGTACCTCTATGCCATGTGTTTAACTTAGCTTCGCAAGTTGAAAAATACCTCTGTAACGAACAGCACGGCTTTTCATATTCATATTCTTTATTAGCAGTAAAGTTGGTACATTTAATTGGTCTTATAACTATTACAGGTCCTTGCAACTTCAGCCAATTTATTGACATGCAAATATTAACATTATTATCAATATATTGTTATTAAATTATCATTATTACATTATCATTATTACATTATTATTATTACATTATCATTATTACACCATTATTATTACAATTGCATTAATTAAAGAAGTTATGCCATAAATTCACTTACGGAGTAATATGCTTTCTCCGTTAACCACGATTTTAAATTATTTTTAAAGGGATTTAATGGCATTTCTTTTATTACCTCTGGAATTTTATTATAGATCTTGCCACACATCGCGTAACTATTTTTGAGATACAGTGTTGTTCTTGGAATTTTTGGCAAATCTCTTCTTTCAGGATTTCTTTTGTTCCTGGGGTATTTATCTTTAGCATTAACAAATAGAGTTTTATGCTCTTTTACAAATTTTGCAGCCTTGTATATGTACATGCACGGCAACGTCAATAACTTTAAATAATAAAAAACAGGCTTACATGATTCCCATGGGGGAATGCCTACTATAGCACGAACACATTTTTTTTGTGCCACAATAACTCTATTTACCTCGGTAGAGTTACCCCAAAGAACCAACCCATATCTTAGCACCGAGCCTACGTACCCATGATAAGCTGTCAAGACAGTGTCTATGTTTGTTGTTTTACGCAGTCTGTACAAAACAAAAACAAATTTATTTATTGACTGACAATATTTGACTACACACTTTCTCAATATGAGCTTTTCAATTACAATATTGGTATATTAACACACCAAAAAATTTTGTTTCATTAATTTCTGAAATATGATGTTCATTATGATTAATTTGGGTTACACCTTTTTCCATATGTTTTAAATTGTATTAAATTAGTTTTAGTCAAATTAACATGCAGGTTATTGTCATTAAGCCATAAAATAATAGATTTAATTGTATTAGTGATGTCGAGAATATGATTATTAATGTCATAGTTAGTAGAAATTATTATCGATATGTCATCAGCATATAAAGTACATTAAAGTATATTTAGACCAAAAAGATCGGTTGAGTCTAACCTACTGACCCTAGTGGATTTTAAATCGGCTAAACTTGACCAAAACACTCAAGTCGACGTCCTTTATTTCCACTTTCGGAAAGCGTTTGATAGGGTCAATAACGACATACTGTTGGCTAAACTTAACTTTATTGGTTTTGCCCCTGGACTGCTACAACTTGTAGCAGACTATCTCCGCGACCGCCAGCAGTTTGTCAGACTTGGTGTATACGATCTCAGCGCTATCACACGCGTTCTGGAGTTAGTCAGGGTTCGATACTTGGGCCTCTCTTGTTCTTAATCATGGTAAACGACCTTCCAACCGTCCTTAAATATAGTCGATGCTTAATGTATGCGGACGATCTGAAACTCTTTGCGGAAGTTAGATCTGATGAAGATTGTAAAGCCATACAGTTGGACATTGATGCTATTTATCAATGGAGCCTAGAGAATAGAATGGAATTTAATGCAGCCAAGTGCTGTGTAATGACTTTCGGTCGTATGCGATGTCCAGTCAAGTATGACTACAAGATAAATGGTGACAGTCTGACTCGTCCAACTACTACAAAGGATCTTGGTGTCACATTTGACCATAAGTTAACATTCCATGACCACATAACTTCGCTAGCGAAATAGTCTTTTAAACGCCTGGGTTTCATTCTTAGATGCTCTAAAGACTTTCGAAACCATTATGTGATCCGGTTAATTTTTGGTGCATTGGTTCGTTGTAAGCTTGAAACCGCTATATGTGTGTGGAATACTCATGAGAGCACTTATGTGCTTTTACTTGAAAAAGTACAGAAGGCTTTCCTGCGGTACCTATATAAACACCTTACGCCCGAAATTAATAAACGATCCTAATCCATTTTATTTATTATTTTTTTTATTTTAAAACTTTATGCACAAGAATGCACAGAGGCGGACTTAATGCCAAAGGCATTCTCTGCCAGTCAACCTTGGGGTGATGCAGAGAAATCATGGTAGGTGCACTATAAGGACAGTGAGTAAGAAAATTAAAATCTGAGGATATATAGAATACACAAATACCTATATTAAAATAAACTAATAAATATTATATATATAATATACTAATATATATCAATATATATTATACATATAAAGCCCTATACACAAGAGAGGACCAAGATCAGACGTAACTAATTATAGACCGGTGTCCAAATTATGTGTTTTGGCCAAAGTATTTGAAAGGATTGTATACAACCAATTATACGCCTCCGTAAATTCTAGTTTTAGCAATACTCAGCACGGATTATTGAAAGGGCGCTCAACCTCCTCTAATTTATTACTGCTAAATGAATTTATACCTGAGGCTATGAGTAAAGGCAAGCAGGTCGACGTCGTTTACACAGACTACAGCAAATGTTTTGATCGAATAGACCACCAGCTGTTAATGGCCAAATTGCAACTCATCGGTATAAAAGGAGACCTACTGAGATGGTTCTCATCTTACATATCAAATCGTTCTCAAGCGGTCGTGATAAACAACTGCATTTCCAGCTGGGTAACTGTTCCTAGCGGTGTTCCCCAAGGATCGCTACTGGGACCGTTACTATTTCTGATCTTTGTAAACGACGTCGACAAGTGTCTCCAAAGCTCGCAACTATTATGTTTCGCTGATGATATGAAAATATTTAAAGCCATATCTTCACCTGCTGATGCCATTGCCCTTCAATCAGATCTCACCCGATTGTGCAATTATTGCAATATTAATAAGTTGGATTTAAATCCCTCAAAGTGCAGAGTCATGACATACAGTAAGAAAACGAACAACATTCACTTTGACTATACTCTGGAAGGGCATAAACTCCAAAGGTGTTCGAGTATGCGCGATCTGGGTGTGATACATGACTCAAAATTATTATTTAACGATCATATCGACAGCATTATAAAAAAGGCATCCAAGGCCCTAGGATTCGTGATGAGGATGTCAAATAATTTTAAAGAAGCAAAGACCTTCAAGATCCTATATTGCACATTTGTACGCACCATACTCGAATATGCCAGCCAAGCCTGGAATCCACGCTATGATACATATATATCGCGTATAGAGAATTTACAGTATAAATTCTTGAAATATCTTTGTTATCGCATTAAATTTAAATACAAATCTGACGAATATTTAAAACTATGCGCTAAGTTTCACATCCTCCCTCTATCAACGCGTCGAGAAATAGCCGATATAATTTACTTGCTCAATATCATATCTGGGAAAGTTGATAGTCCTGAGTTGCTTCGTAAAATTGCTTTCGACATCCCTACAAAAGTCGTTAGACATTACACCCCTATACATATTCCATTAGTGACAACAAATTACCGACAGAACGCATTCCTGTGGCGAGCGGGCAACAGTTTAAATAAACAAGTCAAAGCTCTTAATTTTGACATATTTTGTAATAAATCTGAAACAGTGAGACGGGTACTTAGCCTTAACTTTTTCCAAAAAGGTTTTATGTAAAACATAATAATGATTTAGATGGTTCGTATTCTATAAGGTTATATTTATTCTGCACATTATTAATTAAGTAATCAGGATTTTACTCGTGGAGACCTGTTAATGGCTTTCTGCTGCCTATGAATGTATCATAAACATTGTGTTGTTAAATGCTGTTGGTCTTCCTAAGAAAATAAATAAAAAAAATAAATAAAAAATAAAAAAAAATACAAATAAATAAAATAATACTAATGTGATGATTCTGCCAATAACTTTTTGGTTATATGCTCCCGAGTTTTCTTTTTGAAAGAATAACGACTTTTAGCCATTCTGATTTCTGGGGGAAGAGCATTCCAAAGGAGGATGGACTGTACCAAGAAAGAAGAGTGAATGAAATCAGAGCGGTGTGGGGGACATTGTAGGAGACGGTTATGAGAAGAACGAAGATTTTTGTTGTGGTTAGTATGAAGATATTTAAATTCAGAAGTTAGATATGAAGGAGAAGAATGAGAGTCAAGTAAAGAGTACAGTGTGGTTAAAGCTCGGAACGTTCTCCGTTGGCGAATTGGTAACCATTTTAACTTTACTCGATAAGAAGAAATGTGATCAAATTTACGTAAATTGAAAATGAATCGAATGCAGTTATTCAAAAGTCGGTCGAGTTTGTTGAGGTGATCTGCATTCAGGTCAAAGTAGCACACATCACCATAGTCAATTTTGGGGAGGATTAAGGACTGCACGAGCAAAACTTTGGTTTCGGATGGTAAAAAGTTTTTCAGCCGATAAAGACTGCGCAAAATAAATGTTACACACTGGCTGACAGCAGCAATTTGATTCGCCCAGCTAAAGGTCCTATCAATGTGTAAACCAAGATCCTTTACACTTTGGCTGAAAGAGATACAATACAACATATCATTGATACAACATTGATCAAATACAACCCGGGGTAATTGGTCGATGTCTAATCTGCTAATCATGCGGGAGCTTCCTATAACGATGGCTTGGCATTTATCAGGATTAACTGTAAGACCAAACCTATTAGACCAGATCTTGATCAGATCCAAGTCCCTATTAAGGTTTACAATCGCTTCCGGCAGAGTATCGATGCATACCTGAGCATAAAGTTGAAGGTCATCGGCATAAAGATGATATGCACTCTGAAGATCATGGGTTAAAAGGTTTATAAAGACAGAAAATAAAAGAGGAGAAAGTATACCGCCTCGAGGAACGCCTGTGTCAAGATTTCTCCAACTCGATGAAGTCTCACCGACACGTACACATTGTTGACGTTCTCGAAGATATGAGAAAAACCATTCCAGTGCTTCGTCTGAGACCATAAGATGGGAAAGGACGGATAGCAGGATATCGTGACTGACGGTATTAAAAGCATTCGAAAAGTCCACCAAAACCATGACTGTGACTTTGGTGTCTTCCATGCCCTTTCCAATATCGCCAGTCACTTTAAGGAGGGCAGTGGTAGTACTGTGGCCTGGTCTGAATCCAGATTGCATTATGCTAATTAAACTATTAGAGAGAACAAAACTAGAGAGCTGTTTATGGACACAGGATTCCAGTATTTTGGAGAGGAAGGGAAGGATAGAAATTGGACGGTAATGCGTGGTAAGTGACGGATTTAAGACTTTAGGAAGGGGATGGAGAAGAGCTTTGCGCCATAACAACGGGAATGAACCAGATTCAAGGGAGTGGTTGATTATATGGGAAATCGCAGGAAGAAGTTGCTCCAAAATAGTTGTAATCATGCGACGGCTGATGTTGTCGCAACCTACCGCGTTGGATTTGATGGCTAGGATTATCTTTTTGATCTCATCTGAATCTACTGGAGAGAAGAAAAATAGATTTATATTAGGACGCGCTAGACCAATTTATGCTATCTACGATAGCAATTTCGATCCATTTGTCTATTAAACCGTGCCAATAAACAATCCACAGATTGAAAAAGCAATCTTTCCGAACGAGCGATCTTTGGGAGGACGGATCATAGAAAAAGATAGGCCTCTGTTCTAAAATGACAGGTTGCACGTGCCAATAACCAATCCATATATTTTGACATAAGCTTAGATAGCCAAAGCAATCGAAAGTTGCAATCCTAGAAATTCGGCGGATAGACGTTTGGTTCTAAAGATAAAATTGATGAAATAGTTCATTATATTCCAAAATGGCTTTGTATATAAATAAGTAATAATAAGAATATATTTTTTGTTTACAAAATAGGCGACAACCTAATAAAATTATTGCTTATCATATCAGAATCCATTATAGATATTATATTTATTAATAAGTTACTAGTTATTATATATATATATATATATATATATATATATATATATATATATATATATATATATATATATATATATATATATATATATATATATATATATATACATATATATAATATATATAATACTAGTTATATATATTATATATATATAACTAGTTATTATATATATATAATAACTAGTTAAAATTAATTATTTTAACTAATATATTAGTTAAAATAATAAACTAATATATTAAGATATTAGTTTATTAATAACTATTTGTATATTAGTTATAAATGCTTTGCAACAAAAACAAGCAACCAACTGCTTGTTTGTTTTTGTTCCGAACGGCGACGACGGCGCGGCGTTCGTTTTGCTTGTCAAATTTTGATACGTTCCGTTCCACCAAAAGACAATGTTTGACCAATTAAGTTTCATTTTATTATTATATACCCTAGTCGTCAAGTAAAAACATTTAACCTAGCTATAAATTAGTCAGTATTGATGACTTATCGTTAATATTTTTACAAATAACTTTTCTTCTTAAATTTAATGGTATAATTGTGTCCAGAGTCACCGAGTTCTGCATAAAACAGAGGGAAAGGATCGCACCCCAATCTCTGGGCAAAAAATGGATGGATGGATATATTTTGTTATTGGCACGCAGGTACAGATCAAGATAACGATAGAGCCAATCTAAAGATAGGACTGAGTGACAGATTGCGGATCGTTTATTAATTTCGGGCGTTAATGGATACTATCCATTCATGTATCCCACAAAATTTCTATTAGGCTGTCTAGGATATAATTCGTTGGAAGTCAGACGGAATGCACGTCAACTTGCAGTAATGTGTAAGATCCTCCGGGGAAAAATTGATGCACCAGATCTCCATTGTGAGCTGTGCCGAGTCTATGTTCCTGATAATTATTGTCGTATTCGCCGCCATGAATTGTTTGTCGTACCACGTTGCCGTACCGTAGCACGCGGTAAGTCACCTATGCCGTGCAGCCTCACAGCACTTAACGCTCTGCTGTGTGTCAATCCTGACCGTGATTTGTTTGCGGATGGATGGTCGGATATATTGTCAGAATGTTTGCGCTTCTGTGAGAATGATGTATGATTGTATTTTAAAATCAATGTTTATGTTTATATATTAGGTCTTTACCTATGAAATTGCCGTTCTGCAGTACTGGCCATTTCAAATCAAAATAATTTTTGTTTGGCTAAGAATTCTAATTTCAAATTAATTTTATTTTAAAAACATGGATTCTTTTTTCCAAAAGTAGTCATTTCTTTATTGATTAGTGTTACATTTTCATCGCATTTCAATCTTTTTCGTCATCATGGATACGTTAAAAATTCGAGTAATTATGGAATATGAGTACCGTCGTGGCAGCAACGCGGCACAAGCGGCACGCAACATCAACGACGTTTACGGAGCTAACACTACAAACCAACGCACCACCTGTTATTGGTTTGCTCGCTTCCGTTCTGGAAATTTCGACCTGAAAAATGAACCTCGCGGTCGTCCGAAGACTTTGGTCGACAATGACGAATTAAAGGCGGTTGTGGAAGCTGATGATACACAATCTACGGCTGAATTAGCAGCAGCTTTCGACGTTAGCGTCAAAACAATATTGGTCCATTTGCGTCAAATTGGCAAGGTAAAAAAGCTTGACAAATGGGTGCCCCACGAACTCAATGATCGCCAGCGCGAAGTACGCGTCGAGACGTGCCTTGCACTGCTCAACAGACACACAAATGAAGGAATTTTGAACCGCATTGTTACCTGCGATGAAAAATGGATTCTGTTTGATAACCGCAAGCGCTCAGCAAGTTGGTTGGATCCTGGTTCAGCACCTAAACAATGCCCTAAACGAAAACTTACCCCTAGAAAAGTGATGGTCACTGTTTGGTGGTCTAGCGCCGGTGTGATTCATCACAGCTTCTTACCAAACGGGGTGAGCATTACTGCAGATGTATACTGTGAAGAACTGAGCACAATGATGGAGAAGCTGGCGCATCTCCAACCAGCATTGGTCAATCGCTCGTCTCCGCTGCTCCTGCACGACAACGCGCGACCTCATACTGCACAGCAGACGGTCTCCAAGTTGCAAGAACTGGGGTTGGAAGCTCTCCGTCATCCGCCCTACTCACCAGACCTTGCGCCTACAGACTACTACTTTTTCCAGAATTTGGATAACTTCTTGGCGGGAAAAAAATTCAATACCCGAGAGGCAGTACAAAATGCCTTTGAAGAATTTGTTGCCTCCCGTCCAGCTGATTTCTTTAAGAAGGGCATCAATAAACTGCCACTGCGATGGCAAAGATGCATTGATTGCATGGGTGATTACTTCGATTAATACAAATAAAAAAAATCATGAAAAAAATTCGTTTAAATTTTTTCATACAAAACGGCAATTTCATAGGTAAAGACCTATTATTTATATTTAAAATAATTCTTGTAATAATTATCTTTAATTATTGTAATTGGTGTCCTACCATTTTAATTCAAGTAAATAAATAAATAAATAAAAATAAATAAATAAATCATCGTATGAATATCTATCAGCGAACCGTTATCTGGTAGATATTCATCTATCTATCTATACAACGTGTAACAGAAAGTGTGAACGTCCTTACGTTTACGCCAGTGACCAGCGAGTGCGTGAACTTCACACACCACGTACTAATAATGCCATTAAAAACTGTGAATGTGACTGTGATAAAGTTTGTATAATTCATCAAAATATAGCCGCGTTAGAAAACAAAATAAAAAAGCTCGAAGTGCTCCTTAGATGTGAATTAAACTGTGAAATTCTAGCAATTACTGAGCATTGGCTCATCGAATCTAAATTAAAATGCTTAAATATAGATGGATACCAACTAGCTTCGAGCTTTTGTAGGAAACAATTAGCACACGGTGGGTCTTGTATATTTATAAGAAACTGTGTAAAATACGTAGAAAATGCAGACATTGTATCACTCTCAGAAGAACGATATTGCGAATTATCTGCCGTTGACTTAATAGACTATAACGTGACTATAATTTGCTTATATAGGGCTAATTTAATCAGCCACTCTGATTTCTTTACATACCTAGAACGACTGTTCGATAAAAGAAATGAAATCGAAAGGTTTTACGTAATCGTGGGGGACATTAACATTAATTGTCTGGACGGTGTGAAACCCGAATGCAAGCGCCTATCCGATTTACTGGCAATACACGGTATGTCTAATCTTTCGAATTATAGTGAGTGGGAAAAATTAAAATATTTCAACTTAATTCGCAAATTACAAAAAAGTGTAAACAATAAAACAGTTCCGAAAATCAAAATATACAGATGCCATGGTAACCGTCACTGCTATGGCAACCAAAATGATGACCTTTTTCTATTGGTTGTGAAATAAAAAGGACACCATGCAAACAAACAGCTATTGGTCGCTATTAATATTTTTGTCATGGGTAAATTGTCAATTATGAAGTTCGCCGTGACGTTTATTGATATTTTTATAGACTTTAATTTTGTTACTATTTTACCTTAATTTCCATAGCTTTAATGAACATTGTAAATAACGGAGGCAACCTAGCAAACCCCAACTGCAGTATACCCTCCACATCAGCTGACGTGTTAATACAATGTCACCTCTGCTCTCAGTCCCGTTTTTTTAAAGGTAAACGCGGTCTAGGAGTGCATTTGGGTAAAGTTCATAAGACCCACAATGCACATCCTCGTTCACAAAGTCCGTCTCCATCACCAACTTTCAACCAAAATTCCCTTTGGCAACTTTAGGTAAATTAAAAAATTCTATTCCGGTTCTCAAACGAATTACCCGGAGAGCAAGGCCTTTAGTAGCTCAGCATTTAGCTCAACATATTCGCCTAGCAGTCCAGGAGAATACAGTATCGGCCTGGGAGCGCCTGCTCACCTTTCCGTACAGAATTCTTCATATGCCAGAAGGCCACAATAAAAAAAAAACCTTAACAGATCAAAATCGTATAAATTGCAACTACAATGTTATCCCAAACACTGAAAAACAAACCCACAATCGAAATAGGAGCTTCTTCCATTACGTGGAATCTAAGTTGTCGGAAGGTGATATTGCAGGTGCTGCCAGGCTACTTTTTACCAGCGATGTGGTGGCGCCAAATTCACCAGAAACTTTAGCAGCTCTTAAGAGAAAGCATCCGGTGTCAAACAATAACCTTGCCTTCCCTGCCCCTCCCGATGATTCGCAAGCTCTGACTGTGACAGCTCGGGAGGTGGCCGCTGCTATTGGCTCCTTCCCCAGCGGTACGCTGTTATTGGAGCTCGCAGAACTATTAAATTTAATGCTCCGCGGAAATGTGGACGAGGCCATCATTGACGTTCTTTACGGGGCTAACCTATGTGCCCTAAATAAAAAAGATGGCGGTATACGTCCAATTGCCGTGGGGTGCACGTATAGACGCATGGTAGCTAAAATATGCTGTAAATACACTTTCAATAAAGTTTCTAATCTGTTTCAGCCACTCCAACTAGGTTTCGGTTCAATGGGGGGGGGGGGGGGGTGGAGATACTTTGCGTCTCCTAGGGTCACCTGTCCTAGACGATGCATTTCCATCATTTGTAGATGAAAAAATTCAAAATTACAACGACATCTCAGAGAGATTTTCGAAAATTAACATACATTCCGCTTTCACAATCTTTAGATATTGCTTTTTTGTCCCAAAATTTACGCATATCCTGCAATCCTGTCACATGTGGAAACATCAGGCACTCCTAGAAAGTATTGATTCCATATTAAAAACTTCCATTTCAAAAATTCTAAATCTAGACCTGGATATCCGGGCTTGGCTCCAAGCTACTTTACCTGTACGTTTGGGTGGGCCCGGTATCAGCTCGCTTATTGGCTCTGGGTGAGTGGGAATCGGGGCTCTGGTTGCAGGCATTACCTTCACCCAACTTAGGTACTTTATTGGACGACTGCACGTTTAGGGTCGCAACTTGCCTTCGTTTGGGTGTCCGTTTTGTGGCTCCGCATCAGTGTCGTTGTGGCGAAGCCGTCGATCGTCTTGGATACCATGGTCTTTCGTGTAGTAGGAGCGCTGGTAGAATTTCGCGGCACGCTAGTATTAATGACATTGTTCGTAGAGCCCTTTCCATCGCCGGCGTCCCTGCCATACTGGAACCAAATGGCTTGGCACGTGACGATGGAAAGCGACCAGACGGTATGTCATTGCTGCCATGGAAGATGGGAAGGCATCTGGTGTGGGACGCAACTTGCGTGGATACCCTGGCACAATCCCACCTTCCTCAAACCTCGAATTCTGCGGGCGCTGCTGCTACATTTGCAGAGAACCTCAAGCGGCGTAAGTACTCCCGCCTAATCGGCAGTTACGTTTTTGAGCCATTTGGGGTTGAAACACTAGGACCATGGGGTCCAGGTGCTCGTCCACTCTTCAAGAGCATCTCTAAAAAATTTATCGACGCCACACGTGACCAGAGGGCTGGTCTATTTTTTGCACAGAGAATAAGTATTGCCATACAACGTGGCAATGCTGCCAGCCTTCTGGGCACGATACCCTTTGATGCCGATGCGGAGCGCTTAATGGATTGCCTTTAGTTAGTTTATTTTAGTTTAGTTTATAGCATTATAGTTAAAATTTCTTATTAAATAAATTTCTTCTTATTAGTAATAATTGAATTTAATGTAATTATTGTTATATAAATAAAGTATATTAATTTTGAATTGTGTAAACTATCCCACACGCATCACTTCGTGCACCGCGACTTTTCTAGACCTATACACTAATAACTATAGTTCTGTAACTACAGAGCCCGTCGTCTCAAACCTAAGTGACCACCTTGCGATCAAAGCAGACCTAAGGTGCACAAGAACAACGTGTAAACCGAATGCGTACTTTATTAGAAATATGTCGAAAGTGGATCGAGATAATTTTGTCGCGTCTCTGGAGAGTATTGACTGGCCGCTCATTTTTGAACGTAACAACTCACCTTGTTTGTTATCGCAAGCTATTATAAACATAATGGTAAATAAATATGAGGCCTGCTTCCCACTTCAAAAAAGAATAGGTAAGAGGACTGAATCATCGTGGGTAACACCCGATATTGAGACATTAAAAAACATTATTTTTGATATTACAAAATTGAAGGCTATATTTCCAGATGACATTTATTTACAATTAAAAATTGACGAGTTTAATACGAAATATAATTATTTAATCATGAACACTAAACGTAATTACTATAAAAGCATGTTGACAAGCTCTAATTGCACCTCAAAAACGATGTGGAGCATAGTAAACAAAGAAAGAGGAAAAACAAAAGGTCCTAACCTTAACTTTGCGGACGTCGTAAAAGATCCGAATGGTAATACATTTAAATGTTCCCAGCCAGCGGCAATTGCGATGAACGAACGGTTCGTAAGTGCCGCCACGACATGCGGAGCACCAAGCGCAGATGTGGAGAGGTTAGGTCATATGCTTAGCAAAGCCGGTGGGCCCACGGACCGATCCCTTAGACTGCAACTGTTCACGACCTCTGAGATATTCGAAATCGTAAGCAAACGCATAACCACAAAACCGACAAACGACATCTACGGACTCTCGATGGAAATATTAAAAGTCGGCATCATGCTTCTAGTACCCATTCTTGCAGGTATATACAATATGTGCTTGAAAAACGGGGTTTATACAGCACCATTGAAAAAAAGCAGGGTGTCGCCTATTTTTAAGGGAAAAGGTAAGCGAGACGACATCGATGGTTATAGACCTATTACAATAATTCCTGCGATAGCAAAAGTACTAGAAAACGGCCTCAGTACCAGACTTACCGCCTTCCTAGAGTCAACTAATGCCCTGTCAGATCGCCAATACGCATATCGCAAAGGTAAGTCGACAACAGCTCTTACCCGGGAAGTAGTGCAACGTGTCATGGACGCCCGCGAACGGAAATAGCAGGTAGCACTGATATGCTGCGACCTATCTAAAGCATTCGACGTGGCCGACCATGCAGCAATATAAGAAAGCTACAACATTATGGCATAACAGGAAAAGCGTGTGATTTATTGACTGACATGTTGCGGAACAGATCACAAGTAGTAGTCGGAGGAGAAACGATGTCTGAACCCCTGATAACAACAATAGGCGTCGCCCAAGGATCATCTGTTTCAAACATAATATTCTCCCTACTTCTTAACGATCTACCTGAATTTGCTAACATGGCAGATATATATATGTACGCCGACGATGTTGCGGCCATGGTGACGGCTAAATCTCTTGAAGGCTTAGAGCAAAACATAAATCACACAGCGTCCAAGCTTGCAGAGTGGTTCAACTTAAATGGTCTGACTCTCAACCTTAAAAAAACCCATTACTTACACTTCTGTCTATCACACCAACCACTATCAGTGTATATGGGTAATTGTATGCTAGACCAATCTATATCTACATCATTTCTAGGTTTCGAAATAGACAGGTGCATGACATGGTCATACCACGTAGACAAACTATGCGGCAAGCTGGGTAGTGCGTGCTTTGCGCTCAAACGTGTATCCCGAGTCGTGCCAGCTGAGGCCGCTCGTGCGTGCTACTTCGCGACTGTTCACTCGCTATTGCAGTATGGGGCCGAATTATGGGGACGTTCGGCTGAATGGGAACGCATATTTCGGTTCCAAAAACGCGCTGTACGTGCTCTCATCGGAATACCCGAAAACACATCTGTAAGACCTTACTTCAAGGAACTTGGCATCATCACACTTACTGGAATTGTAGTACTGCAAGTTGCAATTTACGTTCGCTCTAACGTAGAGCAGTATACGAAGCTCAGCGACGTTCACGCATACAGCACCCGTGGCGCTAACAGGCTTGCCGCTGTACCGCATCGTCTAGAAAAGTCTAGCAAACTGACTCACGTAATGGGCCCAACAGTCTATAATAACCTACCAGACAATGTTGTCGGGAGCTCGAATATAGATTGTTTTAAGGGTACATTGAAAAAATGGCTTATCGAACAGTCGTTCTATTCCTTCGATGAATTTTTAAAACATAAAAAGGCTAATTAATTCTTGAACTTGTTCACTACTGTAATATCTATAGATTTAATAATTTTTACTTATTTATTTTATACTATTTACTTATATTAGACGACAAGATGAATTTCATATTTATTGTTATACTGACATCCTATTCCATTTAAATGTTGTATTTTGACTTATTATTGTTGTGTTATATTATTATGTATTTATGAGTTATTTTATATTATATGAATTTGTTACTAAGATTCTGACATGTAAACCTGTTTACGAATAAATAAACTATAAACTAGTTAGAATAAAAACGTTAACTTAAGGTATTTTTCTATCTAATATACAATAAAAAAAATTAATGTTCAGATGAGTATCTCGCTTTCTATCTCGCTCTCTCTACTCTATTCACCTTTTGTTCAAATTGTTCCCTCATCATGACTCATATGAAGCTTATTAAATATATTTATAAAACATTTATATTATGGATGTTACCATGAATACTTATTCATCATAATATCCATCGTAATAAACATATTTAATTTTTAGTAGCTTAACATTTTTTATCGGTAGTCATCATTTTGGCCCCACTATCGTCACCATAATCATCTCTTCTAGAAAATTTGGTTTTAGATGAAAAGCCGAAAAAGTATGATACTTGTAGTGTCTCCAGCTTCCTTTTTTTGTGAAGAGAATTAGTTGTGTTTTTGTGGGGTTCACCGATAGATGGTATGCCTTGTTCCATTGCTCTACTATGTTTAGAGATTGGCGCATGAGATTGCATAATGGGTTTTTGTGTTGTCCGTTTATTATTATGGTGATATCGTCAGCATAGCCAACGGTATTTTATCGGTAGCAATGGAATTACCCGAACATTAAAAGTTATGAATAACAGATGTAGCTGTCAAATTCCCGCACTTTATTTATTTCATAGATAACATTATCGTATGCAATTTATCGGAATATTTTTCCCAGTCTGCATTTTATTAAGTTATATTTGTTCCTTATATATTTGTATAAATATTTATCACCTAATATAACTGCACCGACTATTCTGAGGCTTAAATTGCTTAGGTATAGCAACATGTCTTATTTACTTGGATGATCTCATAACAATCATTCAAAAATAACTTTATTGTAATTTTTGTTCTTATTGGTTACGAACAAAGTATCTGTAATGTAATTAATTTTGCCAAAGTTTAATAAGTGCCTACCGTTGTGAGTAGTTACTAACTATAACAAGAAATAATATTTTATTTTTACCATTTGAAGACTTTTACTTACTTACATCGCATGGGTAGTGGTAAACATTAATTTATACCAGAATCATTTTAATTAATAGCTGCTTAACAACTTCAACCTCCTAAAGCAAAATGGAAAAAGTATTCTAAATAACCAAGTATCAAAACCATTCAGTAACTGGAGAAAGCACCAGTAAATAGAACATACATTGGATTCTCCAGTTTTTGCGATTTGCATACAGCTGATATGTGTGTGAGTGTGTGTCTGTGTGTGTGCCGATTGACATAAAGAAGCTAAATTCCGTAGGGTGTAGAGCAGTAACAACGTTTAACGTTTGTATCGGCACGTAGAACTATTGGAAAAAAATCCAATAAAAGTCCTGTCCCCGGTCGCTGCGAGGCATTCCGTTCAAGAATAATGTTTTATTTGTTAAGACCTACTGATTTATTTAAGTAGCTTTTGTTTTTATTATCGCTATGTTGCATACTGTCTCTTGTTTAGTTCCGTTGATAGTATAATTAAGGAGGATTTCATCTTAGTTACCTTGTATGTTGTGTGGTTGACGGTTCTAGAGAACGGGCACCCTCGTCTCTCTATGTATTATGACCATCATACTGCGATCGCCAACCCGTGTGGTAAGCATGGTGATTATGGCATATATATCTTAATATCTTAGGACAACTAACACACTGCCATCTGATCCCAAACTAGGCAGAGCCTGTATTACAGCAACCAGACAATTGATAAACTTACTTATATACTTCTAAATACATATGTATTATAGTTAAATTACACCCAGACACAGAACAAATAACCGTGTTCATCACCCAGAGATTTGTTCCGGGCAGAGATCGAACCCACGACTTCAGGCCTAGTCAGTGTAACCACTAGACCAATAAGGCAGTTACTATCCTTGAGCATGCTTGTTAAACGGGTTGGTGACCACAGTAAGTGTGTAGATTTTGCGACCAGGCCTTTGTCCAGCAGTGGAACATTCTGCGGGCATGATGCTGCTTATGTGGATTACATAGATAGAGACTGAGTCTGGGTGTAATTATCTGTATAAGTTATATGTATTTACAAAAGAAAATTATATGTAATATATCAGTTATCGAGTTTCCATAATACAAGCTTTGCTTAGTTTGGGTTCAGTTGGCCGTGTGTGAATAATGTTCCAGAATATTAGAATATTATTTAGTAATATATAAGTATGTTTTTTGGCTGTCTGGCTGCCATAGTACAGTCTCTGCCTAGTTTGGGATCATCATCATTACAGCTGGTAGAAGTCCACAGCTGGATAAGACTACCCCAAGAATCATCTTGGGGGGTTATGCCATAATCGCCACGCTTAGCAGACGGGTTGCCGAACCCAATATGATGCTCATAGTACTCAGAAGGAAGCTGCTGCCCTACATCTGGTAAGTATTCCCTCGGGTCGACTTGTACGCACCCCACGCGATGATATGGGGGTGATGATATTCTGATATTCGCTGCCGTCACCACGTTTGGGATACCAAGATATTTATGTATTACTAGCGGTTTTACCCGCGTTAAACTTTATAAATTATAATCTACATATGTGTTAATCTAGGGTGTCAGCTAACTCCATACCAAATTTTATTAAAATCGCTTCAGCCGGTTAGACGTGAAGAAGTAATAAATATACACACTCACAAACTTTTATCTTTATAATATTAGTGTGATAATCATAAGGACAAAAATGTCAATCATAACACGTCTTCTTAACAGCTATCAACTGAGTTCAACAAAAACATCAAAACAACATCCTAATCTCTATGTATATTGGAATAAGGTTCAAACATGTACGGTTCATGACATACTGCCCTCTGGCAGACGTACGGAATGATGCTGAAAGCGAATAGAGTGCCATTGGCGTTATTTGAGTATGGAACACTAAAAATGAATCTGTGTCTAGCAACAGGACCAAAATTCATAATGAATCCTTTCTCATCTTCTATCTCCTTGCCAAATTTCATTACGGTTCGTTCAGCGGTTAGCGTAAGAATTACTGTTTCATTACTATAATTAATGTATAAACTTACAAATTATCTTATCTTGCACTTTGAACAAATAATATTTGCATGAATTATCATATTCATCATATCATATCAATAATCAATATTTATTAGAAATCGCACTTCTTAAAAATTCGACCTGTAAGATTATATTGTCAAAGACTATAAGACAAAAAATATTAATTACGTCTCAGTTTTTTCACTCAGTAGATAAAAAAAACACATTTTTAGGGTTCCGTAGCCAAATGGCAAAAAATGGAACCCTTATAGATTCATCATGTCTGTCTGTCTGTCTGTCTGTCCGTCCGTATGTCACAGCCACTTTTTTCCGAAACTATAAGAGCTGTACTACTGAAACTTATTAAGTAGATGTATTATGTGAACCGCATTAAGATGTTTTCACAAAAATAGAAAAAGAACAATTATTTTGGGGGGTCGCAATACATAGAACTGAAACTCAAATTTTTTTTTTCATCGTACCCATACAAATGGGGTGTCTATGGATAGGTCTTCAAAAATGATATTGAGGTTCCTAATATCACTTTTTTCTTAACTGAATAGTTTGCGCGAGAGACACTTCCAAAGTGGTAATATGAGTGCCCCCCCCCTCCCACTTCTAAAATAAGAGAATGATAAAACTAAAAAAAATATATGATAAAACTAAAAAAAATATATTTATATATATTACCATAAAAACTAACAACGAAAATTGGTTTGAACGAGATCTAGCCAGTAGTATTTTTTAAAACGTCATAAACCGCAATTTGCTTTCATTTAATCAACTGAAATACATAATTGCTGCTATGGAACCCTTCATGTGCGAGTCCGACTCGCACTTGACCAGTTTTTATTACTAAAAATCTCGTAACCCAAGCAAACATGCTGTGAAACAGCAAAATAGTTACCTCAAAATATTATAATATTAGCAGGAATATAAGTTCATGAGGCATTTATATTCATTTAAAAGTGGACTGCTTGTGTAGAAAAAGTTTCTGGCACTCCGCGACCACTATTGCGGCACGCTTGCTTCGCTCGCTTGGCTCCATCGTTCTATGTTCGCAGTTCTAATCTAACCCACTTTTTTAGAAGCGAAATACATTTTCAGTTTGATATGAAAATTATATATTAATTGATGAGTGATACGTTCATTAAGTAGTATTACGATACATTTAATAATATCTCAAAAAGAAATTCCCATGTTTTCTATAATGTGAGTGTTTAGTTTTGCTGTAGCATACAGTTTATGTTTTATTTCCGGTCAGAATATGGGAAGAATATGAAGTAAAGGATGTAAAATCCAAAACGTACCGATATGTTGATGGAGAATTAAAACCAGTAGGAGAAGATGGAGCACAGGTAAGGAATATTTTAGGAAGCAATTCTTATTTTCTCGTATTATAATAGTAAATTATATCCTGGGACATTATTTACGGCCATCTGATCCCAAACTAAGCAAAACTTGAACTATGGGAACCAGACAACTGATAATAATTTACTACATAATACTACTTTTCTTTTGTAAATACATACTTATATAGATAAATTACACCCAGACTCAGGAGAAAGAGACATGTTCATGCACAAAAATATCTGTCCTGGCTGAGAATCGAACCCAAGACCTCCAGCGTGAAAAGCAAGCATTTGCCAACCACTTTTTCAACCATTCTGACAAACTCATGGAATGATGCTGAAAGCGAATAGAGTGCCATTCGCGTTCTTTGAGTATAGAATTTAAAAAATGAATCTGTGTCTAGCAATAGGACCAAAATTCAGAATGAATCCTTTCTCATTTTCTATCTCCTTGCCAAATTTTAATTCCGGTTCGTTCCTCATATAATGGGAACATTTTAGAATGGCAATAGACTGTATCCATTGTATTTTGTATTAATTGAGTAACTTTGACGGGCCAGTTGGCTTAGTTCGATTTTTTATTCCCACCCAGTACAGATATTTGTGTGCAATAACATGTCTGTTTTCCCGTGTCTGGGTGTTTATCTATAAGTATGAATTTACAGAAGTAGTATATCAGCTATCTGATTTCCATAGTACAAGCTTTACTTAGTTTGGGATCAAGATGGCCGTGTGAGAATAATGCCCCAGGAATATCTAACTCCAAAAGTTTATTGAGTACCCGATATATTATTGATTTATTATTATAAATAATTTGATAGCACAAGGGAAGAAAACAGTAATTATTTTCTTTATAAACAAATTTATTTCTAAATTAATATCACATTTTTATTAACTAATAATAAAAAAACTTAATAATACATTAATGTAAATAATGAAACGAAAAAATTAATACACATTTACATATCGCGGCGGCAAATTGTTCGTTAACTTTTCAAATGGAATTATCGGGCCTTCCCTGTGTTTTTCTTTAATGAAAAGCTCCTTAACTTTTAGGAATATTTCCCCGACACCACTTTTTATCACTTTTGGCATATTGGTAGTGT
This sequence comes from Pseudoips prasinana, assembly GCA_951640165.1. Taxonomy (NCBI): domain Eukaryota; kingdom Metazoa; phylum Arthropoda; class Insecta; order Lepidoptera; family Nolidae; genus Pseudoips; species Pseudoips prasinana. The sequence continues at coordinate 6,918,332 of OX621260.1, forward strand.
TTTAAACCATATAATACAATAATAAACGTTGGAACAACAGTCAGTAAAGCAAGCTGTGGTAGAACTGTCAAAGAGACACTTTACAAGATGGCGACGTTAGTTCCATTTTCAGCCACGTTCATAAATATCCTTGTCGCACTATATATAATATGGAAATAATCTAATTATATTCTAGTTTTGTATGGAATATTGATATACTAGTAAAACTTTAAATATATTTCCTCATATCATAATTAAAGTTTTGTTGGACAAGGAAACTCTTTAGTTACAACAAAATATAAAGATCAATTCATCATTTATTTGCGTGAATGATATCACATTAAGAGAATATAACGTTACAAAATATGAATATGTTTTTTGTATATTACAGGCATCAAATGAAAATTGTGTTTGTGAAAACGGCCCATAGAAATACACGTACCAGCTCCACAAAACAGAATGACATATAAAAATTTCAGAATAGGGGTCAAAGTAAGTGTCAAGGTACGTGCGTACTCGGCGAAAGAAGATGGACCCTGGTCTCCCACCTTTGGAACCAAAATAGAATAACAGAAGTAACACAATAAATCCAACATCCCAACTTCCATACCAACGTGCATACTGAACCGAAGTACGTTTAAGACCGTCGCTGTATATATACGAGGATTGTAATTTTGTATATAACTACAAAAAGTTATTAAAAAAATCATATCAAGTAAACACTAGACTGAAAAGAAATGCCCACAGGCTAGTTCTTTACGATATCCCCAAATCGGAAAAGTATGCACAAAGTTGCCTGATGATGTGTGTACGCATTTATAATAAAATTCCAAAAGGACTGAAATTAAGTAATAATTGTAATCTTTTTAAAAAGAAATTATTCAAACGGCTATTGAAGATAATTTTTAAGACATCAAATATTTTTTGAAAATATATTCATATTATTCATATTCATATCATTTATTTTCATGCCACAATGTGAAAATTAGGTTGTTAGGTGGTAAACATTAGGTTATATTAGGATGGCTAGGATCATTATGGACCCTGTCGGGCACAGCAAATGTATAATTATATATATCGGTAAGTTATTATTGTTGGTAAATTATTAAGGAACTAATTGAGTCTTCTATTCCATATGACTACTTTACATTTATATAGTTTATACATTACACTAGCATGTTATTAATTAACTATCATGTCATTCAATAAGGAAAGAATTTTTTTGTACCAGTAACAATTTATATTTGTGTAATACGTTTGGATCTATTTTATAGATTAGGTATATATAAACTAGTATTAAATCCATTGACTAATCTAATTTATGAAACAAATAATCTATAAAAACAGAAATTACATAGTATACTGTATAACGTCCCTTTTTATAATTTAATGATTATTGTAATTTATTTTTGTTTTCTTTTGATAATTATGTTGCATGCAACTGATACATAGTATAATAATAATATCTTGGGATAGTATATAGCTAAATATGTGCACATCTTTTATAAATTTTGTAAAACCTGTATACCATGTTGAATCCAATTAAAGTCTTATCTTATCTTGTCTTTGAGTGGCCTTTCGGCGAGTTCGATCCCCATCCAGGACTATTCTCTATACGACGAGCACGATTTTTTTATTACAAATGTTTATTTATTCGCAGTGAAAACTTAGCCTAGATTTACATACAAATGTTGCTAGTAATTGTTTCTTTCTCAAGTAAAAATGTAATTTGTGTAGATGATATAAATATATTTATTATTATTATTATTAGATAGCCCAGAACTCGCTCCAGTGACTCCTTTCTATTAACTGGGAAAACATTGAAATCCACCGAGGTTTACTTTAACGGTTATTAAAAAAATAGCGATAACAGTACTTAATAAGTGACTGGCTAGTGTGCGGTTACTGTGTTCTACTCGTAGTATCTGGGTTAGTTCTCTATAATAAAATATTTTTGCAAGTAAATGTGTTTTCTTATACCAACAAGTTGGCAATCAAACTTTCACCCTGCCTAATAGTATAAGCGGAAACCATAATTACGTTTACAGGTTAAGCAAAACATATGTCATCATTTTAGCATCGCCAAATATTTCTATGACACCCAGCTTCGCAACATTAACATAATACTGCCTACAAGATCAAACTCCAGACTAGCTCACATGACGATAAATTCACATGTCCCTGAACAGCGTTCGACCAATCATAGACCAACTTAACTACAGTCAACCGTGCAGTCACGTTTGTAGCCTACACCCAGCTTCAAACATTAACATAATACTGCCTACAATATTTCTCCTATTAAGCACGAGGGCTTCGTTTGCAGTTTTGCGGTCGTAGCCCTTGATAGCTTTTTTGGAGTGAGTTAAACCAGGAAGTTTGTGCCAGCGTTTAATAGTTTCCTGTTGGCAATGGTTCGTTAGGGTGAGTTGGACTGTGCTTTTTGGTATTCCGCATATCGGCTCAGGGCCTTGGACCAATTGAACTCCAGCCCATGCAAGTTCGTCGGCACTTTCCTTGCCCACGATACCCGCATGACCCGGTACCCATCGAAGTATCACCTTGTTCCTAAGGCACAGAGTATTGAGACTATCATTGCAGTTCATAATCAGCCCTGACGTTATAGTTTCAGAGTTCAAGGCTAGGAGAGCCGCTTGACTGTCTGAATGGATGTAGATTGTGTGATTGACATAGTCTTTTTGCAGGTTGGCTTCTGCACATACAATGATGGCATAAACCTCTGTCTGGAAAGTTGAGGCGTATTTTCCCAGATTTTTACTGGCTTTGAATCTGGGTCGCTCCCCAAAAACTCCACAGCCTACGTCATTTCCCATTTTGGAGCCATCGGTGTACCAAATTAGGCCCCCCTTCTTCCAAGATACTTTGTTGTTAGTCCAGTCGTCCCTGGAAGGTATCTCCACACAATATTTCCTGGTGCTGTTATTTTTGTGGGGACAAAAAGTCTGATTTCATGCCTAGTATGGGATGCCGTTGCACTAGGTCACGGAAAGACCTCAGTGCCTTTGAGAGCCACGTCTCAGTCCCCTGTGCGCCTGCTCTCAGACTTTATGAACAGTGAAAGAGGCGGCAGGTTCAGCAATGCCTCAAGTGACGCTCCAGGATTGGAGGGCATGGCTACCATACCTGCAGGTCTTTGCAGGCTATTGAGCCTAAGCATTCAGACCCCTCCCCTACCCGGGTGAGAGTCCCGCGGACGCTCAGTGTACAGCGGGGGTACTGGCGAGATCGTTCACGAGTACCCAGAGCCTCCGCTTCAGGCACTGTGAGACTGGCTACCGTGGGGGTTTTAGTGAGTAGTGCCCCACACCACCTGCGGCTAGAGGACTTCCAACAAGTAAAAAAAACAGGGCTGCAGTTACCCTGGGTTTCAAAGTTGTCTAGTATCCAGTGTTAAATAACGGAAGGAAATTAAACTTATACCAATAATTCACTTCGTAAAAGGAGAAACTATGATTTATTAAAATGGAAAAATCTCTGTACTGACATTGACGTATACAATTTTATTTTTAACACAATAATTTTGAATATAAAATGTTCCAATAAATGTTCGATTCGTAACACCCAGTAAGCCTCTAACATGGTTTAACAACTGTTGTCTACCACAAGTACAACTACTCATGATACATGTATAGATATAGTTCAACAGCTTATCGCCATCGTAGAGGTAGGGCATAGCGTTCATTCGCTCAAAGAGCAGCCCGACTGGGGAAGTGCCTCCACCTTACAGAAGACTCTCCTTAATAATAACATTAATAATTTTAATGTTGTGTTTCCGAGTGTGAGTAATGTCGCCAGAGCTCATTGGGGTGGGAGGAAGGGTCAGCAACACTTGTTTGTTGACTTTTAAAGGCCGGCAACGCACCCACGACACCTCTAGTGTTGCGAGTGTCCATGGGCGGCGGTGATCACTTACCATCAGGTGACCCACTTGCTCGTTTGTCGTTCTCTGATATAAAAAAATATAAAAAAAAATAAAAGAAAGTTGTCCTTCTCATAAATACTATATTATAAAGGCTAACTGCCTCGCTGGTCTTGCGGTAGCGTGTTCAACCGCAGATAATGAGGTCCTGGGTTCGAATTCCGAGTCGGGCCAAAAAGTGAATTTGGAATTTATCCATAAAAAAAAATTCTCAGTATCAGCCCGAAGTCTGGAAGTTGGCGGTATTACACCCCCATACCTCGGAGAGCACGTAAAGCCCTCGGTCCTGCACTTGACCTCATTCCGGTCGTGTCGCTAGTCGTCCCCTCGGATCATGAAAGTGATGGAATAGAAAGTGCTCCTGTTTTTGCGCACACACTTGTGCACTATAATATGTCCTGCGCAATTGGCTAGTCTCCATCGAGACTGACCGCCGTGTCCGAAATTCGGTCAGGAAGGACATCATCATATTAGAAAGAAATTATATTAGTTTAGTTGGTATTGCACTGAATCGGGCGCAGTATATTACCAAAATTGATCGTTGCACACTGAAACATTAGGGATTAATAAGGATAGGAATAAATATCATCTGAAATAGAGATCGTGATAAAACCATTGAAATAAATTTTATTATTTATCATCTTTCTTAATTGGCGGTGCAAAATGTTTGTTTTTAGATTAACATGCGCTCCGAAGCACGGAGATGCTCAGATATTTAACCAATTTGACCCAGGCCCATTTATAGTGTTACCGCGAGCCTAGGTGCTTAACTTAGCTGATAAGAGATCTCTTACGGACCGGTGATATCAATTGGCTATGAGCGCTTCATAGGTTAAAAGTGAAAAATAAATAGGATGCAGAATTTTATGTAACGCTAATATAATGACGGGGCAGTTGGTGTGGTAGAGTGGTTTCCATAGAACAAGCTCTGTTTATTTTGGCATCAGATGACAGTGTGTGAATATATCCTAAGATATTACTATTATTTTTGGATAATTTTATGTAACGCTAATAGTCTGTTATTTATATTGCACGTAAATTCCCAACGTTAGGTACGTTGGGAATTTACTTTATCAACACGTACATAAATATATGCGTGTAAAGAGATAACCTGTGACATTTCAAATTAATCTAAAATAAAACTGCTTTCATAATAATATTCACAATAATATGTACAAATCCTAATTCTCTGACATGGAAATTGTCTCTAAGAATGCTCGTTGGTAGAGGTCAGCTCGCAACTCTTTTACCGAAGGAGGAGGACCCCGTTTCGAGATGGTTAGCCCCCGTCAGAGGTGTCACATCGCAGCCCATTAAACCTAAGGACGAGCCCATTCTCGTCATTGGGTTTGCCAACTTGGGCTGCGGAATTGATGTTGGTCATAGCTGTCGCTCTTTTTTTTGGAACTAGTCCCTCCCTCTTACCCACCACTGCAACTCTTGTAAGCCAGGATCAATAGTGGCACACAATGAAATGACACTGAGCGGTGAGGCTCAGGCATGTCCCGGGGAATCAATTTAACTGTCTTGGATCCCGCAACGAATTTAATAAGAAATAAAAAAAGAGGAGTCAGAAAATGAATAGTTCCACTTCCCTCCAGAGCAAAGCGGGAGACAGAATGATGTAAATAGGCTATAGCCTCATAAAATGAGAGATTTGCAACTAGAGAAGCCAGCTGCAAAAGCACCGAGGATCAATTTAAGGGTCCTAATTGAGCTGTTATATTTGATTCCAATAGCAGGTATGGCAAAAGCGCTTAAACGCACGGAAGTTGTTCCTTGTTGCTACATGATCCGTATCACAAACTACTCTAGATATTGGTTGCATGCTGTTTAACATAATATCACGCTGATTTGGCCAGAGATTACACCCCCAAAGTATGTGCTGAGCAGTTTGTTCATATTCGCTACAGGAAGTTGAGCACAGACAGATTGGTGAAGATACTAATTTAAAACTAAACAATTTACTTCTAAAATTGCCGTGTCCGATAAGAAATTGTGCACAATGGTCTATGATCACCCAAGTTTTATTTAACCGTCGTCAGCCAAGTTTTATTTAAGCTGTCGCTCTGTCTTCTGGTGATATAAAAGCGTCCTTCGGCGGCTCCGGCCTCTGTGGAAGCAGGTGGGATGCATCGGCGCTTGTTAGCTTCCTCTTCCAACGGACTGCGGTTCCCCTTGTTGTTAGCGGCGTTTTAGAGGTCCATCGCTTCCTCTGACATGAAGTCGTCATTGTTGCTCGCTTCCGGAACCGATTGCGCATCCAGTTGTAACACAGGAACGGATCCGAGGGGCGTCGACAAGAGTGAAGTTTGGGTAGGCACTCTGTTGTGTCTCCTACTAACAAAGCGTGCGCCACTCTCAGTACCTTTACCAGTGAGGGTCTGTAAGATCGGTGAGGTTAAGCATCTGGCATGCGGTCAGTCTATAGACAGGTGACATTCAAAGTGGTTTAAATTCTTAGCTTCGCCGTGATTGGGAGGTCACGTGAATCTGTTGTTCACGGTCGTAGTCATTAGAAACCCATAGTTAAGAGGCCTAATGAGTGGGTTGAACAACATTGAGCTGTTTAAAAAAATACTCAAAAAAGCCCTAAGAAAATACAACCAGTCTGCCCACGCCTTTACATCAATCAAGTACAGATATAAGAAAAACAGATGGACAATATCATTCCATTGATAGATTTGACACCAACAACATACTTGGCTAAGTTAACATAAAACATATATAAAAACTTTTAATGATGAAGTACCTTTGTACTCTTGTCTTTCTAATAATATATCAGAGTGCGCCATTAGACGCTACTGGGGCTCATTTGGTGGCTCCTGATATCAGCCTGGAAATGGACGAAAATCACCCACTTCAATTAAATTATACTTGGAACCCGGTGGAAAGTTGTGATCCCGCAGACCCTGTCATAGGATATAAGGTACGCTTTTACATAATACTTTAAAAACAATATTTGTTTGAAGAGTTTGCGAGTAAAAAATGTATTTTTAAGCAAAAGTTCACTAAGCCCGCTGGACTTGGGTAGTGAATACGTGACGAGAGCGTTACGAAAAGTATGATCGGGCGAGGTAAACGAAAGTTGAGAGGGATATATAAGTTAGTGAAGATAGGAAGAGAGACATTTACATTTCGTATATTGCTAGGGGCAAGAGAGAGTCGTCTAAAGCAGACTTGGTTTCTTTAATCAGAATGTTTATAGTTCTACAAGGCTCAAAGTTCAATTAATGCCTTGCATTATCACTTCCATAATTCTACATCATGCATATATGGCATGTTGTTGAGCTCGGTGTAGACGAAGCTCTTACTTAGGCAACTCATGTAGTTTGTTCCTGATCGCACTCCTCCTGAACGGCTGAACCGATCTTCTTCAAACTTGACACAGTGGTAGTGACCATACTTGTGAGTGTATATCTATATATACTTATAATAGTCGGACTCGTCACGGAGGAATAGTCATTGAAATCAACGTTAAAGTTTAAACATGCTTAAATCTACTATGCTCAAAATTTGCAAGCAGCTGAATGCCTTGCAGACCTAGTTATATACCGTGTGTATATTACTACTCTATCAAGAAAGTACCGGGAAAAGATCAATAGTATACAAAAAGTTTGTTATTCATTCAAATTTATTTTATCACCTTCAAAGTATGCTCCTTTAGAAACGATACACTTACGCCAATGAATAATCCATTCATCAAAACCTTTTTTAAACGCTTCTTTCGGAATTGAGTTCAGTTCTCGCCGCGAATTCTCTTTCATGTCTTCTACCGATTGAAAACGGGTACCACGAAGTGGTAATTTGAGTTTAGGAAAAAGAAAGAAGTCAGCTTGAGCCATATCTGGTGAATATGGTGGTTGTTGGATGGTATTTGTTGAGTGTTTGGTCAAAAATTCGTTCACAATGATGGCCTTGTGCGAAGGCGCATTATCGTGGTGCAAAATCCAAGAATTTTCTTTCCACTTATCTGGCCTTTTTCGTCGAATTTGCTCTCTTAAACGCCGCATAACGCTCAAATAATATTCTTTATTTACCGTTTGACTTTCCGGTAAGAAGTCAGAGTACTAAACACCGCGATAGTCAAAGAAAACAGTCAACATGACTTTGACTTTTGATTGACTTTGGCGTGGTTTTTTCGGTTTCGGTTCAGTTGGAAGGCGCCACTCCGAAGCTTGTTGACTAGTTTGCATGTCAAACTCGTAAACCCACGTCTCGTCACCAGTAACAATGCGTTTCATGAATGTTGGGTCGGAATTGACTCGTTCTACCATGTCCTCAGCGACTTCCATGCGATTGAGTTTTTGGAGAAAATTCAGATCTTTTGGGACTACCCGCGAGGCAACATGTTTCATACCCAAATGATTAGTTAAAATGGTACGAATCGACTCGTGAGATACAGAAAGTTCGGCGGCTATCTCTCTCAGAGTTGAATGAGGATTTTCAGTCACAATTTCCTTCACTTTTGCGATGTTAACTTCAGTTGCAGACGTTGATGGCCTACCAGAGCGAGGCAAATCTGTCATCACATCTCGACCGCTTTTGAACGCTTTGAACCACTCATAAGCACGAGTTATGGTAAAGTCGATTCACCGTAAGCCTTCTGTAACATTTTCATTGACTCCGAACACGAAATTCCATTAGCGATGCAAAATTTAAGACAAAGTCTTTGTTCGATATTTTTGTTCATTATGAAATTCACAATACACACGATATTACTAAGACCAGCACTGTATTCAATATAAATAACAGATGCAACTCAAACTCCGCGCCAAAATGGAAAACAGTTGTGCCAATGTAACAACAACAAAAAAAACAAAAATTTGAATTTGGAATCTATTCCCGATACTTTTTTGACTGAATGTATGTTTGATGTAATAATAATAATAATATTATGACAGTTAGAATAGAAGACTATTCGGCGAAGCCAGGAAACGAGCGAAACTACACAATTTTCGCCACTGTTGGGTCAAGAATGGCATCATCTATGTCCGAAAACATACAAACATGGATAACAAAATATTTCCTGCCATGGCAATTAAATCTAGAGACGACATCGACAATCTCATTGGCCCTGAAGCAACTCTCGCCCCCGCAGCTCCTGAGAATGAATAATCTTACTCGTAGTATTAAATATTGCATAACAGTGATACTCCTTACATTATGTCACTACATCTACATAGCTCTCAGTAATATTCATATATATGTACACACAATCACACACGCGACCTCACACACTATTTCTACTACATGCATTACCTCAACACAATTCACAACACGTCGTCATAAAAACAATTCGCAGAAACCGACCTTAAGATTTGACCACAAAATTGACTGCTTTCCGATCACTCTAAATCCCCAATGCTATTGCATATTTGTACTATTTACATTTTTTTCTAATGATTGAGTTAGACGAAGAAATAGATAAAACACTTACAATTGAGTGTCATTCTCTTGAGAATCTGGAATCATGTCACGACGTGTTACCCCATAACGCCAGCTTTAAAATTATTGCTCTTAATATCAGAAGTCTCAAATGTAACTTTGATAGTTTTCTCGTAACATTAAATAGAATAAAGGTTAGTCCTGATGCGATAATTCTTTCAGAATACTGGCTTAACAACTACTCTATTATACCACATCTACCAGGCTATGGTTCTTATTATACTAAGAACAACATTAACAAATGTGGCGGAGTTACAATCTATATTAAAGAATCTTGGAGTGTTACGTGCGAAGAATTACTGTGCAACGAATGCAACTACCTTAAACTAAATATTAACAATAAAATCTGTATATTGGGAATATACAGATCCCCAGCGTTCAGAAATTAAAACACTTTTCTCTCTTTTCTGGATACCACCCTCACCTCTATAACTAATAGGCATGTTGCAGTCATAGGAGACATCAACATTGACATTTGTTCTGATACGATAACCGACCAATGTGCCGAATATCTATGTTTGCTGGCCAGTCATCAATTTTTACCGGTAATATCGATACCAACAAGAGGATCCTCTTGTCTCGATCACATGTTTGTTAAAGGAATGCCTTCATCAATTGGAATAGTATGTCATGCCAGTCTAACGGATCATGCAATTTGTTTGCTGGGAACAAGCATAATGCATATAAAACCAACACCCAAAGCGAGATGTAACCCCAAGATACATCTCCCCGCAGTTCAAAAACTCCTTCTCACGGTTGATTGGAATTTTACCAAAGTGGCGAACGATGTAAACACAGTAGCTACAAAATTTATAAGAATTTTAGATAGCGCTATCCAGGAAAATACAAAGTACGCTACAGTTACTCGTTCACAGTACACCATTAAGCCTTGGATAACTCCGGGACTAATGAGATGTCAAAAAAACAGAGACCGTCTGCATTTTAAAGCAAAAAAAAATCCAAATGACCCCATAGCCCAAACTATTTACAAAAGATATCGTAAATTTCTTTACACACTGCAACAAAGACTCAAAGTAGCTATGAGAACCAGCAAATTATAAAAAATAAGAATAACCCTAAAAAACTTTGGAAAACCATTAAAGGAATATGTAACATAGGAAATACAAAGTCGGATGCTACGGAACTAACCACAAATTACACAGATCCCATTGCATCACTAAACCAAACTAGTGACTATTTCTCAGAAGTTGGTAGGCAACTAACTAACGAAATTCTTCATAGACTAAACACCTCAGAAAAATTACTAGCTGCTGAGTACAGGACAAATAAATCCCCAGCCGGATCACTGTTCTTGAGGCCAACTGACCCCCACGAGGTTAGCAGACTAATAGACAACCTAAAAGATGATAGTGCACCCGGGCTTGATGGATACACACCTATACTTATTAAGTATGTAAAAAACATAATACTCGAGCCATTAACGGACATTTTCAATCTAAGTCTAGCCACAGATGTTTTTCCCGACTGTTGGAAATTAGCTGTTATTACCCCAATCCACAAAGACGGTGACAAAAGATTACCCAATAACTACAGACCAATTTCTTTACTCAGCATATTATCAAAGCTGTTGGAAAAAATTGTGAACAACCGTCTTAATAAATTAATCGATCATCACTACCCTTTGTCACAAAAACAGTTCGGTTTCAAGGCAGGAAAATCAACAGAGACATTGCATTGGACAGAAATGAATGTTGTTTGGGAATCTTTCTGGATCTTGCCGAAGCATTCGACACCGTGTCTGTCCCCATACTCTTACGAAAACACGAGGGAAAGGGACTCCGTGGAGTAGCATTAGACTGGTTCCAGAGCTACCTCACGAAACGTCGCCAGTGTGTAAGAGTTGGGCCTCACACTAGCCATACATCTGATATTAGCGTAGGTGTTCCGCAAGGGAGCGTTTTAGCCACAACACTTTTCTCTATCTATATCAATGACATCTTAGAGCTCCCACTACGAAACGCCCAGGTAATTTGTTATGCTGATGACACCGCTATATTATGTTTTTACATTTCTATTATTTTAATAGTGTTATCACACTTATGTTTTTACATTTCTATTATTTTAATAGTGTTATCTTTTAATATTATTAATTTCGTCTATTAATTGTTTACTTTGATCTTATGTATGTTAACCTAAGTAATGGAACTTATGATAAAAAATATAAATTTTAATATAGATACTACCAACCAACTTGGGTTGCTTTTGTTATTTTAGAATTGGTCTTCACGAGACAGGCTCGACCTAGTGTGGAGGTCATAAGTTAATGAAAGATATTTCCTTTTTGTAACAAAATTGTAATTTCACTGATGTATGTAAAATAGTTAAGGAATATGTAAATAATTTTGGTAAATAAATCTTTATCTTATCTTATCTTATTATTTCAAGACAATTCATGGGCTAGAGTTATTAGCACAGCTAAAATTGGCATGTCTACTGTAACCGAGTGGCTAAGCTAAAACCTACTGATGCTTAGCTACCAAAAAACCAAACTCATCGCGTTCTATAAAACTCGAGCATCTCGACCGGCATTACTCCCACCACTCACTATTCATACCTGTAAGCAGAGTAACAATCCTCATTGTAACTGCAACATTATTACTCAAACAGACAGTATTAAATACCTAGGAGTCATACTAGATGAACAACTATCCTTTAAAAAGCACCTGAATGCACAGTCAGGAAGAATCCGCAGAACCATCTATATATTGAAATCTTTACGTAATAGCGCTAGCAAAGACACACTCCTGATGGTATACAAAGCCCTGACTCAGTCCTTATTGCACTATTATATCTTGGCGTGGGGAGGCGCTGTTAAAACGAAGATGATCGAACTTGAAAGAGCACAAAGGGCAGTGTTAAAGGTAATGCTGAAAAAGCCTTTCAGATATCCAACTGAAGCACTGTACAAAGAAAGCCAAGTTCTCAGTGTACGAAAAATCTTCGTTTTGAAAGCAACCACCACGATGCATAAGAAAACCATAAACTCCTCAGAATACACCCAACTCCTAAAAAGACGGGTATATCGGGTACCAATTTCGCCCATTAAAACAAGTTTTATTAAACACTTACCTATCTTTCTCCTACCGCACACATACAACGTAATATGCCACCAACTTAAAGAATTAACAAAAATGCCAACCAGGATAGCAAAGATTAAGATAAAACAATGGCTAATAAATCTAACATATCTAGAAACTGAAAACATTATTTTAACGGCTGGTTAACACACACACACACATACACACAAACATACATATTCACCTGTACACTCATCCGCATATACAAACATATCCAAATCTATCTGTATTCACTTAATAATTAAGCACTACAGTATAAAATTAATAACTTTCCATGCAATTGATTAATTTGATTCATGTTATGATTTCGAATTGTGTTATCCTACTTTATGTTTCTACCTTTTCTTATTTTTTATTGTTATTAAATAAGTACTGCCTAAAACTGAATTGTTAATTATTTTTTGGTCGCTGCGAACAAGCCATCAGTGCTTAGTGCAGAGACCGCAGATAATCATATTAATTGTAATAATTTTCTGTCAATAAAGTATTTATTTATTTAAAGTTATTAGTTATTATTAGTAAAATATATTTGTACCATTTTATTTAAACAATAAATCAAGACTATGTATTAGTTTGAATTATTCTCGTATTAGTTTGCTACTGGATTGCCACATTGGTTTTGGGCGTTTCAAATTGTATTAATCCTATTTAATTAGAAATATAGTGTTTTTTCTATATCTACACACTAAAATCTTGTGCCCTAACCTTAATTAAGAGGTACTTACGTTTGTGGTACATTTCATGTAATCCAAGTTATATAATAACACCACCTGCCAGCTCAATATTACATCACTATACTTCACTATACTTGGATATAGTCACTGAACACTACACTAAAGCAGGATGTCTAATCTCTCTAAGGTTCTGGCTACACAGCAGAGGCTTGAAGAAAGTGTTGGAAAGAGACTGGACGACCTCCAAGCACAGATCCAAAGTGCCACCGGAACTGATGTACAACGTGGAAAGGACACCGTGGCTAAAGTAGCTGAGGAACTCCGAAACTTTAGGGAGATTATCTTCGGCATCTTGAGTCTTCTACGTCAGCAGATACGGGAGTGTACTAAACAAGTCGATGATTTGGAAACTAGGAACCGACGTAAAGCCTTGGTATTCTCGGGTCTCCCTGAGAAAGAGAAGGAAGACTGCACTCAGAGCATTTTGGGCATTCTCAACAAAAAACTCGGACTCCATGACATCTCCCCGTCTGCCATCAAAGTATGTCACCGGCTCGGTTCACTCAGCAAAGAACATCATCATCGCCCCATTCTGGTACGATTTTCAAATTTGGATACCAAAGCGGCGGTTTGGAGGGCTAAAGCGAAGTTGAAGGGCACATCAGTATCAGTCAAGGAGTTTTTGACTAGGGCCAGACAAGCGGTTTTCGCAAAGGCCCGGTTGCACTTCTCGATGCGGATGGTGTGGACGCAGGATGCCACTATCTTCATTAAAACAGCTGATTCAGTTCGCCACAGGATCACAACTGACGAACAACTAACTCCTCTCCTGGCTAAGTACCCAAAAGTACCGGCGGGACAGCTGGCAGCAGCGGTGGTGAGCTGAAAATACAGTCGTAGTTAGTTCGATGTATATTACACTGGCTATGTAAACACGTTAGTGCTTAATACCAGTATACCATACAAATTGCAATGTAAATGTAGCTTGTATTTACTTACCTTAACAAACTTATAATATTCATATTTTGTTTTGCTTATCTCATTGCGATATTTAGTTACTTATAAATGTTACACTACAGTTAACCCACATCTTTATTTAATCATGTTGAAATAGAGGGTTGTTGATATAATCTCTTCATAGTTTCTCAGTCAGTAAGTCAAACTTCTACAACGTCATGAAGTTGTCAATAATGTCAACGTGACGTATGTATGAACATTATGGGTTGCGTTTCAATACACTCATAAATAATTATAATCTTAACATTTTCTGTTGTTGACTGGCTGGTAGTTTCCATAGTTTTGTTTTTCTCACCCAGTGTATATTAGAATGTGTGTACTTTTAAGTATCGTGTTATTTCGTTTAAGTTTTCTGATACCAAGCTTGTAAGCTGGCGGGTGGTGCAGAGTATACAAGTGTATACATTATTGCACTGCATTCATTATAATTTACTTAATTAACCTATTTTTCAAATAATTTAATTATATATTATTATTTATTTATATATGCCTAGTGATTCGGATGACTCGTTTTATTCTGCCCACGACTCTTCAACTTCTGCAAACAATAGCTTTTGTTCATTTAGTGACACACTTGGGGATTTTCTGCAAGTGACATTTAATCAAAATGCTATAAATCAATTAAACGTTTGCCACATAAATGCGCAAAGTATTCCTAGTCACTATTCTGAATGTTTAGATGCGTTCACTGACAGTAACATCCATGCCATCCTGATTTCTGAAAGCTGGCTTAAACCACACCTACTTTCTACAACGTACCCTCTCCCCGGTTTCATTCTCATTCGGAATGACCGAGTGGGAAAGGGAGGGGGTGGCGTTGCAATTTATTTGAGAAGTGACCTTAATTTTAAGACTATAGCCACTTCATTGAACAATAATTCTATTACTGCTGAATATTTATTTCTTGAAGTTACCCTCAAAGGGTCTAAAGTCATTATTGGTGTGGTTTACTGTCCCCCACATGCTGATTACTTCACCGATTTCGATCTGGTACTGGAATCTTTGGGTTCGGAGTACTGTCATCACATCATCATGGGAGATTTCAACACCAACCTCCTCGCTCACAACTCCCTTCGCTCTCGTAAACTCCTACATATTGTCGAGTCAAGTAGCTTGCATGTGTTGCCTCTCCAAGCTACCCACCATAATATCAACGGTGAAGATACTTGGCTCGACCTTATCCTTACCTCTAATCCTGCCTTGGTTTCCTCTCATGGACAACACGATGCCCCAGGTTTTTCCCGTCATGACCTTATTTACCTATCCTATACCCTGAAGCCTCCTAAACCTAGACCCAAGGTGCTGCACGTGCGTTCCTTTGCTAGGATGAATGTCGAGAAGCTATGTAAGGATGCGTCGGAAATTGACTGGCTGGCTTTGACGGCAGCTCTAACCATAGACGATAAGGTACGGTTGCTTAATGATACAATTTTGAAACTTTATGACGTCCATGCTCCGTTAAAAAAAGTTAAATTCAAGCGTCCTCCAGCGCCATGGATGACGACCGAGGTTAGGATGGCTATGAGACGTAGGGACCTTGCATTTCGCAAGTTTAAAAAAGAACGTTCTGAACCTAATTGGAACAATTTTAAGACTGCAAGGAATCGGTGTAATCAGATGATACGTAATGCTAAACGCCGTCATATTTTTAATAATATATCCTCATCAACTCCTGCTGGAATATGGAAAGTTCTTGGAACTTTAGGTATCGGCAAGTCGCGGAATTTAGACCTTCCCAGTTCCATTGCTTTAGATGATCTTAATGTTCATTTCGCCACCTCTACATCCATAGATCACCTCACTACAATGCGAACCATCGCCTATGTAAATGGTCTAACGCGCTCTAACGTCACACCGTTTTCGTTTTCTCCAACCGATGCGAATGAGATCAAGAAGATAATCCTCTCTATCAAATCCAATGCGGTTGGCTGTGATGGTATAAGTCGACGCATGATCACAGCAATCTTGGATCACCTCTTTCCCGTGATTTGTCACATTGTCAACTTCTCTCTTGATTCTGTATCATTTCCCACCGTATGGCGTCAAGCTTACGTCCATCCTCTCCCTAAGACCTCTAATCCTTCTCTTCCCACACATTATCGTCCTATATCAATCCTTCCTTTTCTATCCAAAGTGCTGGAGTCCTGTGTTCACAAACAGTTTTCACATTTTATACTTGCCAACAGCCTGATTAGCCCGCTACAATCTGGGTTCAGGCCTGGCCACAGTACTTCCACTGCACTCCTCAAAGTGACTGGCGATATTAGGACTGCCATGGAGGATACCAAAGTCACAGTCTTGGTTTTGGTAGACTTTTCCAATGCTTTTAATACCGTCAGTCACGACATCCTTTTATCTATCCTTTCCCATCTAATGGTCTCTGACAACGCGTTGGAATGGTTTTCCTCTTATCTTCGAGGGCGTCAGTAGTCAGTACGCGTCGGTGAAACCTCATCGAACTGGTATAATCTAGACACTGGTGTTCCTCAAGGCGGTATTCTCTCTCCTCTTTTATTCTCTGTTTTCATAAACCTCTTAACAAATGATCTTCAGAGTGCGTATCATCTTTACGCCGATGACCTACAACTGTATAGACATGCATGCTTGGACGGTTTGTCAGAAGCGATCAACAAATTGAATATTGACTTAGACTTCATACAAAACTGGTCGAATAGGTTTTGTGTCACTGTCAACCCTGCTAAATGCCAAGCCATCATCATAGGTAGTTCTCGCTTGATGAGCCGAGCTTACTTCGATAGTCTACCACCTATAATATTTAATAACCTAGTTATTCCCATCAGTAGAAATGTTAAAAATCTAGGCTTGCACATCGACATGGCATTTAGTTGGCAGGACCAGATGGCTAGTGTCTGCCTGAGGGTGACAAATGTTTTGCGGAGTCTTTATCGTCTCAAAAACTTCTTACCTGAAAAAACAAAGATATTGCTCGTGCAGGCCTTAATCTTTCCCATAATTGACTATGGTGATGTGTGCTACTTTGACCTGAATGCAGATCACCTCAATAAACTAGACCGACTTCTGAACAACTGCATTCGATTCATATTCAATCTTCGTAAATATGACCATGTGAGTAGCTACCGAGCTCAACTAAAGTGGTTCCCTATTCGGCAGCGCAGAACCTTGAGAGCCTTAAATACCCTATTTTCACTATTAGACTCTCCTTCTTCTCCTTCTTATTTGACTTCTCAATTTCAATATCTTCATAGCAATCATAGCAAAAATCTACGCTCTTCTCACAACCGTCTACTTCAATGTCCACCTCATCGTACTGACTTTCTACATTCTTCCTTTTTTGTTCAATCCATTCTTCTCTGGAACTCTCTTCCTTCCGAAATCAGGATGGCAACGAGTCGTTTTTCTTTTAAAAAGAAAATGCGCGAACACATTTCCAAAAAAATGTTGGCAGAATCAGCTCAATAGCACTCTCTTCTATCGTTAATTGTTCTCTAGGTATATTTATTTATAAATATATATTAGTCTATTATAGTTTTTATTTATGTATTGTATGTAATTATTCATAATTATATATTTACAATGATAATCCACATAAGACGTTTTTAAAGTGCACCTACCTTGTTTTTCTCTGCATCACCCCAAGGTTGACTGGTAGAGAATGCCTACGGCATTAAGTCCGCCTGTGTACTTTCATGTGCAAAAGTTTTAAAATAAAAAATAAATAAAATTGGTCTAGCGGTAGCGTGTTTAACCGCAGATAATGGTTCAAATCCCAGGTCGGGCCAAAAAGTGATTTTGGGATTATTCCGTAAAAAGAAATTTCTCAGTATCAGCCCGAAATCTGGAAGTTGGCGGTATTACACCCCCGTGCCTCGGAGCGCACGTAAAGCCGTCGGGCCTGTACCTGAACTCTTTCCGGTCGTGTCGCTAGTCGTCCCATCGGACTATGAGAGTGATGGAATAGAAAGTGCCCCGGTGTTTGCACACATACTTGGCCACTATAAATATGTCCTGCGCAATTGGATAGTCTCCATTGAGACTGGCCGCCGCCACGGCGAAATTTCGGTCGGGAGGGCATCATCATCATTATTTTGCTACGAGGTTTGTCCGGTAAATCAGCGTAAGCCTTCAAGATAACTCTAAACTTCATAAGTAATGGAATCAGGCGTTACTTTGCGGAAATCCATAACAATCAAAATACAAAATCAATATTTAGTGTTAATTCCGCTAATTGTCAGTTTAATCATGCTGGGATGCAATTTGCACCGCCCTCCCGCCCGCAAAAATGTGCACATGCAAGAAGGACAATATAAAAAGCAAATTACATGCACCAGTACGATACCCAACACGTGTTTCGGTCCTCCACGGACCATTCTCAAGGGCTGCTAACTCGTCGAGTGCTCGAAGGAGACTGAAAGTCAACGAGGCGAGCGCTCTTTTATATACTACCAACCGCATGGACAACTATTTCTAACTACCCCCAAATATTCGTAGTAAAGGAGATGAAACTAAATTTGTTTGGTCATTCAACAATGCAAAACTATTACTGCTATGTTTTAATATTTCTAATTGTTCCAACACACATAACCGGAAACTTTTATCACAACTATGTAAAATATTATAGGTATTATTGTCGCCCAAGGAATGGCCAGTTTCAATTAAATGTTTGGCGTAATGAGATTTATCAGGATGGCCATTCCTATAAGCAGCTACATGCTCTTTATACCGTATTTCAAATTAAATAATCTCCACCCTAAAATAAAATTTAAATTGGAATTAGAATCACAAAAATCCCTTAATTTTCTTGACCTCACCATCACTAATGTCCATAATAAATTAGAATTTCAAATATATCGGAAACCAACACATACCGATATGGCTATTCCAGCTTCATCCTGTCACCCCAATCAACATAAACTAGCTGCCTTCCACAGCTATGTTCATAGGTTAATGTCGGTCCCCTTGTCTAATGAGAATTACATAAAAGAACTTAATATTCTTTATGAAATCGCGTTATCAAACGGTTATCCAAAATCTATTGTTGATAATTTGATTAAAAATAATCAGAGATGTAGGGTTCGCTCTTTACTGTATGCATGCCCCCCTGACCGTATTAACAAATATGTTGGTAGTCTGACCTATATGGGCCCAATTTCAGATAGAATTGCCAATTTACTCCGTAAAAATAATATTCACGTTGCATTTCGGACGGACCAAACTATACGACGTCTTTGTAATGGAAAAGATAATCTGGAAAATTGCAAGAAATCCGGCGTGTATAGGTTGGTCTGCGATGATTGTGACGCGGTATATATAGGTCAGACAGGCCGAAATTTTGAAATACGGTATAAAGAGCATGTAGCTGCTTATAGGAATGGCCATCCTGATAAATCTCATTACGCCAAACATTTAATTGAAACTGGCCATTCCTTGGGCGACAATAATACCTATAATATTTTACATAGTTGTGATAAAAGTTTCCGGTTATGTGTGTTGGAACAATTAGAAATATTAAAACATAGCAGTAATAGTTTTGCATTGTTGAATGACCAAACAAATTTAGTTTCATCTCCTTTACTACGAATATTTGGGGGTAGTTAGAAATAGTTGTCCATGCGGTTGGTAGTATATAAAAGAGCGCTCGCCTCGTTGACTTTCAGTCTCCTTCGAGCACTCGACGAGTTAGCAGCCCTTGAGAATGGTCCGTGGAGGACCGAAACACGTGTTGGGTATCGTACTGGTGCATGTAATTTGCTTTTTATATTGTCCTTCTTGCATGTGCACATTTTTGCGGGCGGGAGGGCGGTGCAAATTGCATCCCAGCATGATTAAACTGACAATTAGCGGAATTAACACTAAATATTGATTTTGTATTTTGATTCTAAACTTCATGTAAACTTATTTGTAAATTCCATTCAATGCTTTTTTTAATGAAGATAAATATTCTGAATAGTCAATAGGCTACCAATACTATAAATGTGAATACTATAATTATTAAAGTCTGATTATAACCTAGGTTGCTTATCGTATGGGTAGTGGTAACCCTAGTGTCAGAGCTTCTCAAGCCCCCCAGTAGGCCTCTGACATGGCTTAACGACTGTTGTCTAATGACTACAACCGGAACCGACAGCTTAACGTGTCCTCCGAAGTAGGGAGACCTTCAGAAATTAAACCACTTTGGTGGTCACCCATCTATGGACTGACCGCGAGCCTAGTTGCTTAATCTCGCCGATCGCTTACGGATCGGTGAGAGACTCTATGATAACCCAGTATAGTTCTATACTAGTAGGTGTTCATACTTGGCCAGCCTAGCCGTGTGGTGTCGGGCCTAGAAAGAATAACCGGGCCACGCCGCGCCGTGGGTGTCGTAAGAGGATGAAAGAGGAGGAGTTCCTACTTCCTAGTAGGAACTTTATCCAGCCAGATATTCCTACTATCCTTAGTAGGAAGTAGAATTCGTTGGATATTTTCTTATGCTGTTTTGTTGTTAACATGATGTACTTACATTTAAATGTAATTATTGGCGAAAATTTTGATCTCTAATCATTAGTGACACATATTTTCTTCCAGTTTGATACACATACATTATTATGGTAACAAAAAAAAAATATTTTCAGTTTAAAATCGTGGAAAATGTTGATGCAGAGAATATCACGTCTAATGGAGAATTAGAGGCTCAATGTGAAGAGGTAAGGATCACGACAAAAATAAATAAGCATAATAACTTATAAGTACAACATTAGAATATAAGGCTCAAAATAAGAGAAGTATGTTAAGAAGTTGCCGTGTGGTGACGGCGGCAAATATCAGAATATCATCACCCCATCCCATCCCGTGGGGGAAGTAGAAGTTGACCCGAGGGAATATCTACCAGAGGAAGGGCAGCAGCTTCTTTCTGAGTAGTATGACCATCTGACTGCGATCGCCAACCCGCCTGCCAAGTGTTGCAATTATGGCATATCCCCGAAGATGGTTCTTATGGAGGCTTTTGTCCAGCAGTGGACTTATTACAGCTGTTATGATGATGATTAAGAGAAGAAACTGAGCTTGGAGTCATGAGTGTTTAAGAAAATAAAATACTTTTTCATTTATTTTAGTACCACTTAGTAAATAGTAAGTTCTCCGTAGTCACCTAGTAAATTCAAACACTCAAAGTTACTAAGTGACTACGGCGAATCAAAATAATCTCGAAACAAATACTCGTCGGCTTGACTGCACGTGTGACGCAGCGGCTAAGACAGTCACCTCGCCGCTCGCTGTCGCGAGTTCGAGTTCCGCGCCGGAATACTATTTGTGTGAGCCATAAATAGTTGTTCTAAGTATGGATATAATTTGTGCCCGTCTATTATGTTTGTGAAATACCCCGCGACATAGGGATTAAATTCCCTAGTGCGGACGTTGTCTTTAATATAAACTTGTGAACATTTGATATTCCATTTTTAATGGCATTTCTTTTCGTTTTCCGGGGAGGCGAGTAGATTTTGAGAAGGAGCTTAGTGGAGATAGAAAAACAGAGAGTTACGTTTCGTATATCACGGTAGGGGCAAGAGAGTTGCGGGTACACATTTTCTTTATCTTTTTGTCTCATATAGTTACGTCGTTTTGTATATCAGGGTTTTACTTCAGTCTGTGGTCTTAAGCATATTTTTTTTATTATCTTTCAGCCTACACACCGCAATTCCACAAGTCAATCGGCTGCCATAGAAATCCTAGTACCTGCAACAGAACATGGTGTTATCTACAATCTTAAATCAGGTGTTCTACACTGCATAAAAGTTCAAGCATACACAAAGAAAGAAGAAGGACCATGGTCATCGCTTACTATCATGCTTCTAGGAAATGAAAAAAGAACATAACAATTGAGTCAACAAAAATGAGTGATAGTCGTCTTCATCACTCAAATTATTATGACAAGAATAACATTTTTTTTTGCTTGAGCTTCATTTGCCTCTTATTGTCAGGTTAAGCATTGAAAGCCTGTATATGCTAACTTTGAATAACATGTTAAAAATGCTAGGTTCATTACGTCACAAACCGGTTCAAGCCGTTTATTATTCGTATTGTAAGAGAATTGAAACTAACCTTTATAAATTTCATGTTTGATTCATTTATTGATAAATGCCCTAAAGCGGTATGTCGTTGTTCTTCACATAATAATATAGTATTTTTGGTGTCAATTAGCATTTTTATATTGTCTACTCATCCATTTTAATTTACAAAAACTGTAATTGTTATTTTAAATAACAACCTAAATTTTTATTGTAAATAGCAACCTCAATTGTTATTTTAAGTATAAACCTCAATTATTATTGAAAATAACAACCTCGATTTATATTATTCATAACAACCTCAATCGTTACTTTAAAATACCAACCTCAATTGTTATTGTTGTAGGGGTAGTAAATAACAACTGAGGTTGTTATTGTAAATAACGACTTCAATTGTTACAGAATAAATACTGTTTTTTTACGATACACAAACTGACTTTTATTTAAAGCAATTGATTTAAATGAGATATAACTAGAAATCATTTCACAAATAACGTAAAGTACTCGATTTAAATACATTCAAAAATGTATATTACAATTTTTTTTTGGGATGTTATATCCAGTTGTCAAAAGGAGCAAACGGTTCACCTGATGGTAAGCGAATAAACTGGCCTATAACGCTTGCTACGAATATGGTACTAGCATCACTCATATATTTCCTACCTTTTACCCTCCCTGATTCGATTGGTGGCCTTATATCACACGCTCTGGGGCTCTACCGGCTAAGTCGCCGAACATCGATTTCTTAAATGGCGTTCTAATAAATAAAGGTTAAAAATGACTTAATCAATTGTTAAATCGGTGTTGCGTTAAAGCGATGTTCGGCGACTTTGCCGGTAGAGCCCCTGGATGTGTATAAGTCCTCCATCCACGTCTCATCTTCGAACTTCGAACAAAATATAAAATAAATATACAGAGTTATTTTTTTATGTAACGGCAAGGCAAACAATTAAGGTCACCTGATGGGAAGTTATTATAACATGTTATTATAAAATTTTAGTTAAGAAGTTAGGAAGTTATTATAAAATGTTGCCAGCCTTTAAGATAGGAATACAACTAGGTTCTTAAAGGTTGCCATTTCAAACCGGATCGGAAATACCTCCGCATATAATTAATTCCTCAGAGTAGTGGTGCGCGGTAAATAGTTTCTTGTGGAATGCACCGTTATTCACTTTTTATTTAAAATCTAACAGTGGCCATTTTAGTGATTATTTGCAATATTTTCATACTCGTAGAGTGGAGTATTGTTCGTGGAATTTATTGATAAATAAGTCATAAAAATGTAAATTATTTACATGATCTTTAAAAAAGTCACAACATGTCTTTAAAATAGCCGACATCAAAGCACGTTAATAATAATGAAAAAAAAAACAAATACCTTAAACATTCCACTTGTATGGAGTCTAGTTGTAAAGGACTGGGATTGGTAATTATAAAAAAAGCTGGTTCCGATATAATATGATATAATATTTTCTTTTCACATAGCCAACTGACATAACAAGATTTCCGACGGTGTTCCTCGGCGTGCTATGAAGCGGCGGAGACTCATTAACGCCGAAACCGTTGACAGGCTGTCAACAATATCTAGATATACGGCGCGGACGACCAGGCACGTGTGTCATCATCATCATCATATCAGCCGAAAGACGTCCACTGCTGGACAAAGGCCTCCCTCAAAGATCTCCACAATTGCCGGTCTTGCGCTATCCGCATCCAGCGTTTTCCAGCGACCCGCACAAGATCATCCGTCCATCTTGTAGGGGGCCTGCCCACGCTGCGTCTTCCGGTTCGTGGTCGCCACTCGAGAACCTTTCTGCCCCAGCGGCCGTCGGCTCTACGAGCTATGTGCCCTGCCCACTGCCACTTCAGCTTGGCAATTCTTAGGGCTATGTCGGTGACTTTGGTTCGCCTGCGGATCTCATCATTTCTGATTCGATCTCGCAGGGAAACTCCAAGCATAGCCCTTTCCATTGCTCTTTGGGTGACCTTGAGCCGCCTGATAAGGCCCATAGTTAGCGACCACGTCTCTGTTCCGTAAGTCATCACTGGCAACACACACTGGTCGAAGACTTTCGACTTGAGACACTGCGGTATTTGGGACGAGAAGATATTACGTAGCTTCCCGAACGCTGCCCAGCCGAGTTGGATTCTACGATTGACCTCCTTCTCGAAGTTGGACCTACCTAGTTGGATGGTCTGTCCTAGGTAAATATAGTTCTCTACAACTTCGAGTGCAGAGTCTCCAACCTTAACTAGAGTGGGTGCAACATGGATGTTTGACATAATTTTCGTCTTATCCATGTTCATTTTCAGACCCACTTGTTGAGAGACTCTGCTGAGGCCATCGAGCATTGTACCGAGGTCGTCAAGGGTCTCAGCCATGACTACTATATCGTCGGCAAATCGAAGGTGGGTGATGTACTCGCCATTGACATTGATGCCAAAGCCTTTCCAGTCCAGAAGCTTGAAGACATCTTCCAATGCAGCGGTGAACAGTTTCGGAGATATAACATCTCCCTGTCTCACACCTCGCTGCAAGTGGATAGGTTTCGAGTTCTGGTCCTGGAGTCGCACTGACATAGTGGCGTTTTCGTACAAACACATTAACACCTCGATATACCGGTAGTCGATTTGGCACCTTTGGAGAGACCTCAGTACGGCCCAAGTTTCGATCGAATCGAAGGCTTTCTCATAGTCCACAAACGCTAAGCATAATGGCTGGTTATACTCTTCGGTCTTCTGTATAACCTGCCGCAGCGTATGTATGTGGTCTATGGTACTAAAGCCTTTACGGAAACCGGCTTGTTCGGGAGGCTGGAAGTCGTCAAACCTGCGTGCGAGACGATTCGTAATGACCCTCGAAAACAACTTGTAAACATGGCTCAGCAGTGTGATGGGTCTGTAATTCTTCAAGAGGGTTTTATCGCCCTTTTTGAAGAAGAGCACCACCACACCCCTGTGCCATGCTTTTGGCGTTTGACCTTCTAGTATGACGGAGTTAAATAACTTCTGAAGGGCCCGTAGGATTGGTGTACCACCCGCCTTCAGAAGCTCTGCCGTAATTCCATCATCACCAGGCGCCTTGTTGTTCTTAAGCTGTTCGAGAGCCATTCTAATCTCGCACAGGCTGACGTCCGGGATGTCGTCGGTGAAGTGTTGGGTTAGTCGTGCTCTGGGATCTGAGGCACAACTATCGACAGGTGACTGGGTTTTCGCATACAGCTGTCCATAGAACCTCTCGATCTCTCCCAGCAACTCAGGTTTAGACGTGACGATTCTGCCATCCTCAGTCTTCAGCTTCGTCAGTTGGCTCTGTCCAACAGACAGTTCTCTTGCAAACACTTTAGAGCCTTTGTTCCGCTCAATGGCTTCTTTAATACAATTTGTATTAAATTGGCGCGTGTCGCATGTCAAAGACTTTGAGATCTGTCTGTTGAGCTGCCGGTATCTGGTAGCATCATCAGAGGATGTCAGAACCATTTTCCGTCTTTCGTCCATAAGCTGCAGGGTATAGTCAGTGATCTTTTTGGTTCTGTTTGTACGGTGGGCCTTGAAGACCTTAGACCCAGCCGTATGGACAGCTTCTACGAGCCTGTCATGGTATGAGTCCACTTCCTCGCAATCGGCTAGGCATTCGAAACGGTTTTGCAGTTCGAGCTGAAAGGGTTCAGGGTTTTGGATGTGGATGGGTAAAGGTCGGAGCGTAGACTTTATTAGTCGGGACCTTGACATTTAGGTTCAATGAGCCTCTCACCAGTCTGTGATCGCTCCCGGTTTTAACCGTATTGATCACTGAGACGTCATTGAACACCTGTCTACTCGTCGACAAGATAAAGTCTATCTCGTTTTTTGTTTTACCATCGGGGCTTACCCAGGTCCATTTGCGGTTTTCCGACTTCTTGAAAAAGGAGTTCATCATAAAGAGTCCCTCCTTCTCCATGAAGTCGGCCAACATTTGGCCCCGGGGATTCCGGTCTCCAGTTCCAAATTGCCCCACTTTCAGCTCATTCCCGAATCGTTTACCCAGCTTCGCGTTAAAGTCCCCCATGACCACAGTGAAATAAGAGTTCGAGGTATGTATGGCTCTAGAAATATCCTCATACATGACCTCAACCTCATCGTCGGAGTGCGTCGAAGTCGGCGCGTAAACCTGTATGACCTTCAACGAATACCGCTTGGTAATTCTGAGTATAAGGTACGCAACCCTAGTCGACACACTCTCGATTTTCACTATGTTGTGGACGAGGGACTTGTGGACTATGAACCCAACACCACCTTGGGAGAGTTGGTCGCCTTCCCGGAAATAGAACAGATTCCCGGATTTCAGGATTATCGTGTCCTCCCCCTCTCTTCGGACTTCAGATAATCCTATTATGTCCCAATGTAACCTGCTCAATTCTTCCTCCAGTTCGATCATCTTCTCGTCGGTCCGCAGTGTGCGTGTGTTGTATGTTGCCAGGGCCAGAGGTCGTCGGTTTTGGTAACGCGGAATCTGCCGGGGATTCTTAGCACCCCCTGCCCTGCCGTAACCACGGCTGTTACCACGGCTGGGAATAGCAGGGCTGCCGGGGACTGGGGGCCGCGGTTTAATTGTGTCCTTCATTTGAGGGGATCTGCCATAATCGCCACGCTTGGCAAACGGGTTGGCGATCGCAGTAAGGTAAAAATTGGTACTCATGAGAACGCTGCTGCCCATTCTCTGGAATATATTCCCTCGGGACGACTTCTACGTCCCCCCACGGGATGAGAGGGGGTGGTGATATTCTCTAGGCCGTCACCACACAGCCAGTATAGAGCGACGTATATTCTCTCACGTCTCCTACCGATGGATATCTGTATAGATCCAACGTAGTACAAACCGGTGAACGTGAAAGGACGTTTATGGTGGGCTAATCGTGTCTCTGGAAGGTTTCCCGTAGGCGGCTGGAACATCTCTGTTCGGCGTATTCGACACATCTGGCTATGAAATGCAACTGAGCGAACGACGTTTCTTAGGCCTGGTATGTAGAAATCTTGACGGAGTTCGTTCACTACAGTCTCGTTGTTGGCATGGGCGGCTCTTTGATGGTAATAGCTGACCAACAGCTGAACGGCAGGATGTTTCCCGTTAAGAACGATTGGATTTTTCGTGCGTTCTGGTACCCCATGGACAGCGGAGATTCTTCCGGATAAGCGCAGCAGTCCGTCGTCGACAATAAACAACTAAAGTTTGAAAAAAGGGCTAGCACGAAGTAATGGCAGTTGAGGGCGGCTGGCAAGACGCCTTAACTCATCGGGAAATGAGTCCAACTGGGCCTGACGTTCATTACTGAAGGGGCTAATTTGTCTAAAGCTCTCTTTCAAGTAAACGGTACGATCACTGTTTTGTCAGCATTAACGGATAGCTGATTCGCTCTACACCATCGATTGACAATGTTAAGAGCGTTCTGCATCAGTGACGACAACAAGCTTTGACAGAAACCCCGTATAATCACCACAAGGTCATCAGCGTATCCCAAAGTGTCGATTCTTTGTTCTGCTAGCTTGTATAAAAGCTCATCTATTGCTAAGGTCCACAGGAGTTGGCATAGTACACCTCCCTGTGGACAGCCTCTCGTTGTTCCAACCTCCAAGGAAGTTCCAAGCAGCGAGACCAGAGCTTTACGGTTTGAAAGTATTGCCTTTACCCACTTGACAGTTGTTTGATCAATGTTCTTGTTTGTTAGTCCATTGATCAACGTGCCTGTCGGAGTGTTATCAAAGGCGCCTTCAATATCCAAGAATGCACAGAGTTAGATCTGTTTGTCCTCCAGTGCTCTTTTGACCCTGTCTGTCAATTGCAGCAGGCCGGTTTCCGTATACCTGCCTCTACAGTATGCGTGTTGAGTACTATGGATAGGCTGTGACTTTAGCCCTTCCTCCCTTATGTACCTGTCGAGTATTTTCTCCAGTGTTTTCAGGAGGAAGGAGGTCAGGCTGATTGACCTGAAGGACTTAGGCAGGGAATAGTCCTTCTTGCCAGCCTTAGGTATAAAAAGTACTTTAGCCTTTGTCCAACGATCTGGGATATAGCCCCAGGCGTAACTTGCCCGGAACATTTTTACCAGAAGCGGTACCGGTATATCCATGCCCTTCTGTAAGAAGACGGGCAATATGTTATCTGGTCCACTGGATTTGTACGGTTTGAAAGACCCGATTGCACATTTCACAACCCCGGGCCTAATTATCCTCGCCGCCCTATTCCAGTCCTCGTTGCGAGGCCGTTGTACAGGCGTCATGGAGTTGAATTCTGCGCCTGGGAAGAGGCTTGCAATCAGGATCTTCAGCGTGTCTTCTTCATTAGCCGCGTAGGTTCCGTCAGGTCCCTTTAGCAAGCCAATTTGGTTAGGTTTGTCTTTAGCGAGCAGCTTGTGGATGCGGGCCCCCTGAGGCGTGTTGATTAACTCCTCACAGAACCTTTTCCACAATGCTCGTTTATTCTTCCTAATTTCTTTGTTGTATTCAGTAAGGGCTTTTGTATAGATCTCCCACTCTCGAGTCTTTTTAGCCATATTGAACAGTTTCCGCGTTTTCTCCACTTAGTTCCGTTTAGAGTTCCACCACGGAACTTTCCTGTTCGAGCTTTTTGTTTTTAGGGGGCAGCTTTCCACGTAAGCTTCTAAGATGCCCTCCGTGGTTTGCTCCACTGCCGATTCTAGCTCGTCAGGTGTTTTAATGCTTCTAGGAAGATCTTCTAGGTTTCGCCTTAGTTTGTCTCGGTAGACATCCCAGGCGGTTGCTCTAGGGTTCCTATAAGTAACTGTTTGACTTTCGAGACACGCTCTAAAGTGAAACCGTATATGTCTGTGGTCTGACAATGACGGCTCATCGCTGACTGTCCAGTCCTTCCCCTTCCCGCTACGCTACGGCTCAGTGCGTCGGAGGTTCGCTGTGAAATAATATTATTTTTCTGCTATTTCGTGATTGTTTTGTGACCTGTGTTTTGTTTCTAGCTTTAGTTTTAGTGCTAAATACAACAATCTGTAAGTTTTTTAAGTGTTTTAATAAGTAATATCTGGATTTTTGCTCAAATTATCGTTCGGTGAGTAAGTTTAACTTTTTTTCTTGTGAGGGTACCGCGTCACAGTTACTTGTTATCGTGCTAAATTAGTTATCGTGATGTTATCGCTTACTTATTTCATCTAATAACATGTCAAAAATAAATTATATCCCCCCGATCGAGGCCCAGACGTATTTGGTAGAAGTAAACAAACGCCCAGAACGACCCCTTCAGGCTTCAACAAACGAGTATTAGGCGAAGCGTCACCGACGTTTTGTACTCCCGATGATCAACAGGAATCGGACATAAAACGTTTTCGGGGATCTCAATCCGATTATTCATCTACATTAAATATTAGCGATACAAACAGTGCGGGCTATAATTATTGCGATCTTGTCACAAGCTTCCGTTTATCTGTCAAAGATTAACGAATTAGTCAGTGATTCCAGCTCGGGTATGAATATCGCGAATAAGCTATCGGTGATGGATTGTACGCAGCGCCTTACCAGTATTATTTCATTACTTGCGCTCAAATCTTCATGCAATGAAACTAAATTGGCGAACGCAGAACGTCAGTTAGATTTTTGCGTAAATAAAACCAATTCTGAGATTCCTACGTACGCGGAACAATTAAAACTGAGTTAACCGAAAAAAACCGCCGCGCCCATAGTACAGACGCGAAAACCGGTTCCTTCAATTATTGCGTATCTCACCGCTGAGCGATCAGCGGAGTACGCGACTTCGTCGGCAACCAAGGAAGCGCTTATGAAGGCTATTAAACCCGCGGACGACGGTTTTCATATAGTAGGCGTTAAAAAAACTTCCAATTCTAGCGTTGTACTCCGAGTGGCAAATGAAACCCAACTCAATAAAATTCGATCTGTCGAGGCCATTCGTTCGGCGGGTTTAAAACTTCAAACTCCATCCAGGCGACAACCGCGCATACTTATAAAAGATATACCGTCGTCAATGGACGACCAGGTCTTTTTAACGGCGCTATACAGGCAAAATATCAAAGATAGTGATCTTAAAGTCAGCGAAAACGATTTTACATCTAAAACTAAAATTGTGCGCAAGCGTAACGTAGCTAATGGGCGCAAGTGGGTGGGAATTGAGCTCAAACCGGAGATTAGAAAACATTTAGTCAGCTTTAAAGAAAAACTTTTCATCGACTGGGCTACATGCCGCTTCATTGATGATTTAGAGGTAGTTCGGTGTTTAAACTGCCAGCAATATAGGCATGTTTTCAAGTACTGTAAATTACAAATAAATTACCTACCTGTACTTTATGCGCAGAAGCACATCCCACAAATTCCTGTAGTCACCACAATGACCCAGAATTTAAACCAGTTTGTGCATCGTGTAAAATATATAAAAAACCTCACGACCACAAATGCGGCTCGGACAACTGCCCCACATTTAAGCATAAACTTGAGCAGTTAGTCCTAGATACCAAATATTAATATGGCTTACTTAAAAATAGGGCAGCTAAATCTTCACAACGATAGAGTTGCGACATCAGAGTTGGAAACTTTAGTCAATGAATACAACTTAGATATAGTGCTTGTACAAGAACAATATCAATATGCCTGTATAAAAATAAATTGTTGCAGCTAGACAACAAATCACGGGCTGCTAATTACGTCACGCGTACTAATTTTACGGTAAGCGCTATGCGAAACCTCATGACGTCACACTGTGCTGTCGCTGAAATATCATCCCCATCCTGGAAATTTTACGTAGTGAGCTGTTATTTTCAGTATTCAGATCCTGTCGGTCCCCATTTACATCACTTGCGCCATGTTTTGATGTCCCTCAAAGGACACAAAATCATTATTGGCGCAGATGTTAACGCATCCTCTACGTTATGGTATGGCAAATACCGTTCAAGCGATACAGAACGGCGTAATGCCGTAGAATATTTCGTCGCTGAGATGAATCTATCAATACATAACACTCCTGATGCACCGCCTACTTATTGTAGCCCTACTGGCGAATCTTTTATTGATGTCACTTTTTCAAGCGCAGACGTCCGAGTAGATGGATGGCGTGTTTTGCCTGATGCTTCATCCAGTGATCAACGCTTAATCATGTACGAGTTTGTTCCTTGGTTGGCACAAAGACCTACGGCTATTTACGGTAACTATAGATATCGGCTCAAAGGGGCCGATTGGGATTTTTTCAGAGCTCTTTTTGCCGCGCATGCCAGGGATTTCACCCGGGATGAACTAACAACAGAGGAATGTGCTGTAATGATGTCGGACACTTTTACCTACTGTGCCGATATTGCCATAGGCCGCGTCCCTATCACTAATATTCGAAGATGCGATTGGTGGAATAACTACTTAATTAAAGTGCGATGTGAATTTCGGAAAACACGTAATAAATATAATAAACTAAAAAAACGTAAAATTGTAGGCGATGTTTTAAATAATGCATATATAAATCTCAAAATAGCTCGTTTACGTTACCGCTCGTCAATAGCGAAATCCAAAAGAAATCTAATTAGAAAAATAGTCGATAAATTAGATAAAGAAGGCCCGTGGTCATCCGTATACCATGAGTAAAGCAAATAGGTCTATAGATTTAGCTTATATTCAAAACATAAAAATCAATAATACCTACACCAGTGGCATAGAGAAGATCACGGAATCCCTACTTAATTCGCTCATACCTGATGATAGTTCCTTGAACGATAATGACAGTGGCATAGAGGAGACCACGGAATCCCTACTTAATTCGCTCATACCTGATGATAGTTCCTTAAACGATAATGACTACCACAAGCAGATTAGACAGTGGGTAAACAATCCACCCGCTACGTATATGTCTAGTCTTCCTACAATTAATGAGTTTATGAGTACTGTGAAATCGTTACCTTCAATTTATTATCTTTTATTTTATATTTATTAGTTATCTTCAAGATCAAGATAAAATATCCAATAAAATGCTAATAGAAGCCACAAAACAATCCGGTGATTTAATACTAAAAGTTTTTAATCGTTGCATATCTGAAGGGACTTTTCCGCGTACTTGGCGCAGCGGTTTTATTCGTATTATACCAAAAAATGGCGATAAACTGCCTGAAGACCCTAAGTCATATCGACCAATAACGTAACTACCTTGTTTAGGCAAGCTTTTAGAACGACTTATCGTACCGCGATTGCTACCGGGAGGATCAAAATTTCACGAAAATCAATTTGGTTTTACTGCGGGTAAATCGACAGTGGACGCAGCTACCTCAGTGTGGAAAGCTGTTAACTCGTCCGAATGTAAATACGTTTTGGCCATATTCCTAGATATTTCAGGGGCGTTTGATAATACTTGGTGGCCAATTTTGTTACAAAAACTTAAGTTACGCGGTTGTTACAGTAATATATATTCGATTATCACATCTTATTTAATTATTACATTATTACACTAACTGAACTACTGACTATAGCCTAATTTGGACAAGTTTCTTAACCGTCGTCTGACTAAGCTGGTAAGACTGCCAATTATAACCAGCAATCTCAAGTTCGAGCCCCTATATGTGCAATCTTTTTGAGAATCTAAAAACTTAGAATAAAGAATATTCAAATTAATATACAATTATAATAGAACTGGCATAAACTAAAACCATGAACTTCATTGACAATATAACCTTTCGTCGGAGGCGCACCATCTCAGATCCGAGTAAACTAAACGTAAGCTCTATAACTAACACGCTAGATGGCACCACCAGTAGTTTACCAGAAATATCCGATGATGAGGATACAGACATCATGATAAAGTTAAAAGATAGAATCAAAACACTTGAAATGAATTTAGAAAGTACACACAAGGAAATAGATGCACTTTCTCTAGAAAATACCAAGCTCACACGCGAAATTGAGGACTTAACATTGACAAAAGAATTACTCAAAAAAGTCACCTGCACTCCTATTAAGTCGAAGGATGTAACGCCTAACAAGAAGCAACGCCCTAAACATACACGAGCAAAAAATCTCGCATTAACTCCTGAGCAACCTACTACTTCATTGGATTCTGTTCAAAATATTTCATACATACATAATATAGTGGAACCCACTCAGATGGTTTTTAGTCGCGATAACTCACAATATACTTCAAATATAATAAATAAATTCCAACAAAATAAGATATGCATATTAAGCACAAATAATACCAACAAAATACTGTCAATCGCTGAAAACACTGTAGGTAGAAATTATGATCTATGTCATTACCTAACAACCCACTGTAACATAAACCAAATGTTACATGGGTTGCAGGAGAAGATAAAGGAATTCACCAAAAATGATTTTTGCATTATAATGATAGGAGATGGGGACTTTTACTACACAAAGGATTTTTCAAGCATCATTCTTCATATAAGACGCGTATTAGAAGATTTAACGCATACAAATATTATAATCTGCGCGCCACAATACAGATATAATTCAAGCAAACGTATATATAATTCAAGATTACAACTTTTCAACAATCAACTCTACCAAGATATATTGACCTATAGATATGCCTACTTTTTTGACTCAAACGGTATACTAACCTACGACTATAACATGTTTTTCCGACATTCCGGCAAAATCAACAATTATGGAATAAAAGCAACATTTCACAAACTCACGAAATTAGTTAGTGATGTACAGAGATGCAACAGCTCAACTTTAGATAATAGAATAGACACAAATATAGAAGACAGTTGTATAAACGAGCAACAGCTTTTTCTCGAATAAATATTTACATATCAAAATATTGCTGGATTATGTAACAAATCGGAGGTATTGTCAATATGTATTCAGGAACTCATTGACAGAAAAATATTTGTAGACATAATATGTATCACTGAACACTTCATCATGGCTGGCTACGAGACTTATTTGAATATGCCGCACTACTCAATAGCTTCATGTTATAGCAGAACCAATTGTAAACGAGGAGGTGCATGCATTCTTATAAGAAAAGGGCACGAATGGAAAGAGCTGCTGGACATAAAAAATCTCTCTATTTCGGGACTGTATGAATGTTGTGCTGTAGAACTAGCTAGTCATAAGATTGTGATTGTATTTATTTATAGAGTGCTGAAAATGGAAAATTTAAATATATTTTTTAGGAAATTAGAGACAATGTTATCTATATTGAGTAAAAGATGTTATGAACGAGTAATATTAGCGGGAGTTTTTATATTGATATTTTAAAACAAAATAATGTAACGTTAGATTTTGAAAGCATACTGCTTAATTATAACATGACCTTAAGTTTAAAAGAACCGAATAGACTGTCAAGCCAGACTTGTATAGATAACTTTGCCCACAATTTTCCTAAACCATGTCAGACTGAAGTGTTAGAATTAGCTTTGTCTGATCATACAGCACAATTAATGAAGTTTCCCACGAAAATGATACCTCTCATTAAGCAGTGGCGAAAACGCACTCGCGACTTTTGCTCGGATAATGTGCAGAAATTCATTGAATGCCTTAAAAGTTTTTCATTTTCTGAGATGTATCGTGAAAGTGACCCTAATATAGCGTATAACTATTTTATTGAACATTTTAAGCTATTTTATGACCTCTGTTTTCCGTTTAGAACAAAAACTATACGTATTCATAGGAAACCTAAATGGATATCGCGTGGGCTAAAGAAATGCAGTGCTAAAAAACATTAACTACTATGAAATTTGAGATTAAAACCATCGATAGTAAATAAACAAAATTACAATTTATATTTAAAATGATATAAAAAAAATATCAGACTCACGCAACGCGCTCAGAACGACCATAAAATTAAAAGTTCCGACAATAAGGCAAAAAGTATCTGGAATATAATAAACACATTAAGGTTTAACTTTCCTCGTGACAGTATTAATAGAATAAAAGTGGATACTAATTTTATTACCGACCCTGGCCAAATTGCCAATGCATTTAATAACAACTTTATAGAAAAAATAAATCCCATTTTGAAGTCTGGTATCAATGTAACATCTCACATAGTGAACAAACTTGAATCCATTTTTATGGCACCATCCATACCATATGACATACATAGAATTATATGCGGACTAAATAATACTAATAGTGTAGGATTTGATGACATATGTACTAAAATAATAAAAATTGCTAATATATATATCTGTGGACATTTAAGCTTTATATTAAATGTATGTATTTGTAATGGTGTATTTCCAGATAAATTAAAATTATCAATAGTAAAACTTTTGTTCAAAAAAGAAAACAAAGAACTTATGCGGACTAAATAATACTAATAGTGTAGGATTTGATGACATATGTACTAAAATAATAAAAATTGCTAATATATATATATATCTGTGGACATTTAAGCTTTATGTTAAATTTATGTATTTGTAATGGTTTATTTCCAGATAAATTAAAATTATCAATAGTAAAACCTTTGTTCAAAAAAGAAAACAAAGAACTTATGGAATTCTATAGACCGATAGCACTCATCCCTATATTTTCAAAAATTTTTGAAAAATATATCCATGACTGTATTTATTCATATTTAGAGCTGAATAAACTAGTATGTCAAGAACAAAACGGCTTTAGAAAGAATAGAAACACTAACCTAGCTATCTATGACTTCTACAAAACTATCCTTGCTAATGTCGATAAAAGGTGCCCCGTATGTGCCATTTATTGTGATATGACCCAGACCTTTGATTATGTGGATCATGGCATTTTACTAACGAAATTAGAGTGCTATGGAATCCGTGGGAACGTGCTAGAACTCATTAAATCATATCTGTCTGACAGGCTTTAAATGACTAGCGTATCTAAACTAAATATCAAAACTAAATACGAAGAATCATATCAATCACAATTACGGCCTATCCAATACGGTGTTCCACAAGGTAGTGTTTTGGGTCCCCTTTTGTTCATTTTGTATATAAACGATTTACCAAAATATACAAATCATCATATGTCCCTCTTTGCCGACGACAGTACAGTTTCTATTCGATGTAGAGCCGCTGAAACATATCAAGATGATATAAATGATTCATCATTACAGCTAAATAAGTCCACTGCTGGACAAGCCTCCCTCAAGAATCGTCTTGGGGGGGATATGCCATAATCGCCACGCTTGGCAGGCGGGTTGGCAATCGCAGTAAGATGGTCATAGTAATCAGAAGGAAGCTGCTGCCCGTCCTCTGGTAGATTTTCCCTCGGGTCTACTTCTACGCCCCCCACGGGATGAGATGGGGTGATGATATTCTGATTCTGATATTTGTCGCCGTCACCACACAGCAGATATTGAGATTGTTTGGCATCAATTGTTCACTGGCTTGAAAATAACAATTTAAAAATAAATTTTCTAAAAACTCAAATCATGCACTTTAGTCAAAGACCTCAGCCACACAATATTAAGATTAGTTTTAATAATAACGCCATACTTGAAGTGGACACAGCCAGATTCCTGGGTGTTACCATTGATAAACAGCTAAACTGGAAAGCACACATATCGGAACTATGTAAAAGAGTTAGTAGTTCTGCATATGCCCTTTACAAATTAGCTCCAATAGTAAATATTGATGCTCTCCTAACAGCATACTATGGTCTAGTAGCCTCAGTACTTCGGTATGGTATAATCTTTTGGGGAAACTCAACCCATAATGATGTTATTTTTAAAGCTCAGAAACGTTGTGCTCGAGCAATGTTTGGTTTAAAATCAATAGATAGCTGTGTACCATATTTTATTAAATATTTATTTATTTATTTATTTATACTTTAGTACTATTGAAATGTACATAGGCGGACTTAATGCCAAAGGCATTTTCTAACAGTCAACCTTAGGGTAGTGCAGAGAGATCATGGCAGGTGCACTTAGGTATAAAAAAAATGTATTTACTTACTGTAATTATAAATAATAATAATGACGAACACTATACATATTCTATAAATATATACAATACATACTATACAATAAATACCATATGCTTTAATCTAATGAATACTATACTATAACATAATATACTATAATAAATAAAATTATTGATGAGACGTTTCTGCGTGAAGCTTCTTGCAAATATACTCACGTACTTTCTTTTTAAACGCATAACGAGTCTTAGCCATCCTGATTCCAACCGGAAGCTCATTCCAAAGAAGGATAGATTGGACAAAGAAAGAGGAATGAATAAAGTCAGAGCTATGTGGTGGACATCGTAAAAGACGATTATGACTAGAGCGGAGAGTTTTACTATGAGTAGCAAAAAGATATTGAAAGTGAGGCGTTAAGTAAGAAGGAACAGTAGGAGAGTCCAGTATGGAGAAAAGTGTGGTGAGCGCTCTTAAATTTCTTCGCTGGCGAATAGGCAACCAGTTTAACTGGGTGCGGTAAGCAGACACATGATCATACTTACGTAGATTGAAAACGAATCGAATGCAGTTATTTAGAAGTCGGTCAAGTTTGTTAAGAAGATCTGCATTCAGGTCAAAGTAGCACACATCACCATAGTCGACAATGGGAAAAATTAGAGTCTGCACAAGCATTTCTTTTGTTCTGGATGGAAGGAAATTTTTAAGTCTATAAAATGCCCTTAACATTCCAGTGATTCTCTGACTGATGCCAGAAATATGGCTTTGCCAGTTTAGATTGCTGTCAATTACCAATCCCAGATCCTTGACTTTTTGGCTAATGGGTATGTGATAGTTGTCAAATATAATAGGGGGCAAAGTGCCAACATCTACCTTGCACATCATTCTTGAGCTACCCACTATGATTGCTTGGCACTTTGACGGATTGACGGTTAACCCAAACTTCTCAGACGAGATTTTTAAAAATTGTAAGTCTCGATTTATTTTATCAATTGCCTCTGATAAACTATCAACACTCGCCTGGGTGTACAGTTGCAGGTCGTCAGCATATACATGATACGCACTCTGAAGATCCTGAGTTAAGAGGTTTATAAATACTGAAAACAAAAGAGGTGAGAGAATACCGCCTTGAGGGACACCAGTTTCTAAGTTGCACCAATTTGACGACGCTTTGCCATGGAAAACTGACTGCTGGCGCCCTCGAAGATAAGATGAAAACCATTCCAGCGCTTCATCTGAGATCATAAGATGGGAGAGGATGGTTAAAAGGATATCGTGACTGACGGTATTAAAAGCATTTGAAAAGTCGATCAACACCAGCACAGTGAGGCTGGTCGCCTCCATGCCGGTTCTAATATCGCCAGTCACTTTAAGGAGCGCCGTGGTGGTACTGTGCCCTGGTCGGAATCCGGATTGTAAGGGGCTTATCAGCTCATTGGATAGCACAAAATGGGACAGCTGTTTGTAGACACAGGACTCGAGCACTTTAGACAGGAAAGGAAGGATGGAGATAGGACGATAATGACTAGGAAGTGTGGGATTTGAAATCTTGGGAAGTGGACGAACGTGAGCG
The DNA here is from genome assembly GCA_951640165.1 of Pseudoips prasinana. Classification (NCBI taxonomy): domain Eukaryota; kingdom Metazoa; phylum Arthropoda; class Insecta; order Lepidoptera; family Nolidae; genus Pseudoips; species Pseudoips prasinana. Next base: position 6,956,929 of record OX621260.1, read on the forward strand.
TTTCGCCATATGGAAGGGAAAAGTCCGGAATCAAGGGAAAAATTTATAATGTGGGAGATTGCAGGCAACAGTTGGTCAAGGATTGGTAATATCATGCGTCGGCTAATTTCATCGCAGCCAACTGCATTGGATTTGATGGACAGGATAATCTTTTTAATCTCATTCGAATCGACTGGGGAAAAGTGAAAAGCATTAATGTTAGGACGCGTTAGACCATTTAAAAATGTGATAGTCTGAGCCTTGGTCTGATGATCCATAGGAGAAGTCGTAGAGAAAAAATGATTAAGATCATCTAGTCCAATTGAGGTGGGAAGGTCTAAGTTACGCGATTTGCCGATACCAAGAGTCCCAAGGAACTTCCAGATACCGGCAGGAGAAGAAGATGAAATGTTGTCTTGAATATGACGGCGTTTAGCATTGCGTACCATCTGATTACACTTATTCCTAGCAACTTTGTAATTGTTCCAGTTTTCGTCGGAACGGTTACGTTTAAATTTACGAAAGGCGCGATCCCTACGTTTCATCGCCATCAAAATCCCTTGCGTCATCCATGGTGCTGGTGGATGCCTCACAGTAACTTTTTTAACAGGTGCATGAATGTCGTATAACTTAGTTACCGCTTGACTGAAAAATAGTACCTTTTCGTCTATCGACTCGGATTTATACAGAATTTCCCAGTTTACCTCAGAAGCATCCTTACACAGGTTTTCGACATTCATCCGAACAAAAGAACGCAAATGCAGAACTTGAGGTTTAGGTTTGGGTGGCTTAAGGATGTAGGATAGGAAAATTAGGTCATGATGGGAAAATCCGGGAGCATCATGTTGCCCATAAGAGGAGACTAAAGATGGATTTGAGGTAAGGATTAGGTCGAGCCAAGTATCATTACCCGAGGCATTGTGGTGAGTGGCTTGCAATGCCAAGACATGTAAGCTACTTGACTCGACTATGTGTATGAGTTTACGGGAACGGGGAGAGTTTGGTACAAGGAGGTTGGTATTGAAATCTCCCATGATGATGTGGTGAACATACTCCGAACCCAAAGATTCTAAAACCAATTCTAAATCAGTGAAATAATCAACATTGGGTGGATTGTATACGACACCAATAATGGTATTGGACATTTTGACAGAAACCTCAAGAAAAAGAAACTCGGCAGTGGCAGAATTACATGAAGAAATAGCGACAATCTTATATGGGAGGTCGGATCTCAAATAAATGGCAACACCACCACCGCCTTTACCTATTCGGTCATTACGAATAAGAATATAACCAGGAAGAGGATACAAGATAGAAAGAAGGTGAGGTTTGAGCCAGCTCTCGGAAATCAGGATGGCATGTACATTACATGGCGAAAACGCTTCAAGTAGATCGCTATAATGACTAGGGATGCTTTGGGCATTCAGATGACAGACATTCAGTGAATACCTATGACCTGCAGCAAACTTATCGTTTAAAAATTCACCAAGCGTGTCCCCGATCGAACGAAAGCTATTGTCATCAGATGATATAGCAGAGTGAAATGACTCATCATCAGAACTGTACGGCATACTAAATATATATATATATATATACAATAAATATTTACAATAAATATAAACAATAAAATATTCACAATAAAATAATAAGGCTTTTTGGGGTGCAATATTTAAATCAAACCTAAATCTCTGCACCACCCGCCAGCGTACAAGTACACTACTACACATTATATCTAAAACATAAAACATTACAATAAAGTTATATACGTAAAAGAGAATAAAAAAGGAATAACGAGAAAGAAAATTATAATAAAGAAGATGTCGAGTGGGTAAAACGTCCAAAGGTACACAACTTGCTCACATTCCGTGCAATAAAGTTACGGCATGAAAGGGAACATAATTATACATTGATACATTGACTTCTGTCAATATGACATAAATTTGTTTTGTATTCACGAAAAATTAATGAACGAAACTTACCTACAAAAGAACAAATAAAACAAGATATTCGATGTTTAAAGAAAAATCAATCGAGTATATCGAGGGTAAATAAATTAAACATGAAACTTGTATGTAGCGTAAACCGCTCATTGCATGAGACATTCTAAAAGATGATACAAAAACTAATTGGATATGTACGGTAAGTAACAACAATAATTTATGTTAATACTGGGATATTACGTTACACACAACACAGTGAACTAACTGTCTAATGCACTATATTTTTCAGCTTGCCTGGGTCGACCTTATTAGAACTCGAAGATCCCGACGCCTTTGGATACCTGGCTATGAGTGCAGTCAGCTCTTCATGCGAAGTTACTCGGTGCCGTTTTCCATCTGCTGTTTTAACGAAAATCGTCCCATCCTGGGACCATACAGAACCAAATCCAAAATATACTTTCGTTTGGGAGAAAACAGCTTGCCTAGCTTTAGTGAGAAATTCCTTCACAGATATGGAGGATCCTTTTAACCTGGATTTAGCACTCCAGATTGCCGATTTCTCCTCTATACGAGATAGCCGTACGAGAATAGGACGATGACGCTCTTTACTTGGGGTCCCAAGCCTGTGATATACCTTAATGGATGATGCAGAGATGTCAGTAAGCCCCAACTTGTTGTTAAAGACATCCAACAGTAACTCAGAGCAGTTTTCTTTCTCCTTCTCAAGGATGCCAGAGAATACAAGTGCCTTCCTTCGACTTCTAGTTTCAAGAGCATCAATTTGATGGGAACATTCTATAATTTGTTGCCGTAGAAGACCAAGGATGTTGTATGTAAGCTCCTTGAAAGACCGGAGCTCTTCGGCAACCTTTGCCACGGTGTCCTTCTGACCAGAAGTACCAGCATTCTGCAGCTGACTTTGAAGGTCATCAAATTTCTTGGCAATATTCTCCTCAAGTTTGTGCTGTGTTGACAAAATCTGAGACATTTGACTCATCTTGGTTACAATCCAGAGATATTAGTTATGTGCAGTGAAGTGTAGTTGTTGAGCTGGCAGGTGGTGTGAATATGGTTGCAAAATCACATAAAACTTTGTACCAACGTAAGTACTACAGATTTAAGTATAGTGCAAATATAATATTTTAACACTCCCATCTCTATATATCTTGGAGGTAGCATTGTTTGTCCATGCCAATCCGCGATTATTTGAGCGCATATCTGATGTTGTAAAGCGTAATAGACGAAACAATATTAAGGATAGGTTGTGTGTACATAATGCCAAAACAAGCCTGATGAGTAAAAGCATCTTATGTATGGCTCTTAAAATTTACAACCAAATTCCGAATTGTATCAAAACAACTAGTACTAACATATTTAAAAAACAAATTAAGAATATCTTGACTAAGAAATGTTACTATACCATTAATGATTTTCTAAATGACAATAATCTAATTAGAGAAAAATTTAATCTATTTTAATTTATTTATTGACATTTAATTACAACAACTTTTGACATTTTTCTCTTTTTCAAAATATTTTATAGACATTTGGAAAACAAAAACACATTGACATATAAATGTAATAATGTAATTCTTAAGCAAGTATAAAAAAAATATTGTTTTGTTTACATTCTATAGAAGTTTATTTTATTAAGTTACTATTGTATGTTTCAAACGCCTTCTTAGGCAGCTTTTGGTGAAACTTATTTTATTATCTGTGAACTTGTAATACCCAAATGGAATGAAATAATAAATGATTTGATTTGATTTGACTTATTTTGTACATGGCTCTGCAACTCTAAAGCTTGGTCACTACAGAGTCACTAAATCGTTAACAATGGGTTGCCCCCTGGGCTCAGTGCTCGCGCCGTATCTCTGGAACTTGGGTTTTGATGACTTCTTGACATTACCCTTGCCATCACGCTGCTCTCTAACGGCATATGCCGTCGATGGCCTCTTACTTATACAGGGTAACTCCAGGAGAGAGTTGGAAAATCTGGCTCAAACTTGCTTAAGTATGATAAGTGAATGGGGTAAAAGAAATTGCCGTACATTTGCTCCTCATAAAACCTACAAACTCCTTCTTAAAGGTGAACTAAAATCTCCCCCGAGCGTAAAACTTAATAATGTTACTGTAAAACGCAAGATATCAACGTGTTATTTGGGTTTAGTTTTAGAAAAGAATTTCTCATTTATAGAACATATTAAATCAGTTGGGGAAAAAGCTAAGCGAAACTTTTTTGCACTTACTAGGACATCGACGGCAACCTGGAGCCTCTCTATTAATACTCTTAAAATCATTTACGGGGCAACCTATCTTGGGTGTATATGCTACGGCTCGCCTGTGTGGGCTGATAGGGCTACCATCGCAGCTGCTCGCCGTAAATTACTACAAAGCCAGAGGTTGGCGTTGATATTTCTGTGTAAAGCCTATAGAACAGTAAGCACAGAGGCCCTACCTGTCCTAGCGGAGGCCCTACCTGTCCTAGCGGGTGTACTTCCGGAAGTAGAAGTACTATCTTGAAGTTCAAAGACAAGCAGCGATGTATTATTCTACGCGCGATAATTTAGAAAATGATTTCTTATCATTACGCGACCGTACGAAAATAACCAGGCTATTTATGCCAATAGCTGACTTAAATACCGAACTACTAAATGAATGGCAATGTAGATGGAATACCTCAACCAAGGGTCGCCAACTGCACCAGTTCTTTCCGGACGTACGCGAACGGTTAAATAAAACTTGGCTAAGCATAGACCATTGTGTCGCACAATTTCTTACCGGACACGGCAATTTTAAAAGTAAATTGTATAGTTTCAAATAAGTATCTTCACCAATCTGTCTGTGCTCAACTTCCAGTAACGAATATGAACAAACTGCTCACCACATCCTGTGGGAGTGTGATCTCTGGCAAAATCAGCGTGATATTATGTTAAACAGCTTGCAACTAATATCTGGAGTAGTTTATTATACGGATCTTGTAGCAACAAGGAACAACTTCCGTGCGTTTAAGCGCTTTTGCCATACCTACTATTGGAATCAAATATAACAGCTCACTTAGGACTTTTTTTCTGCTGTGGGTAGTTGAAAGTACAGCACAAGTAATTTGGTGCTCTGTTTAATTTACTATTTATTAATTATAATACTTTGAAATTCATACATATTTATGTACAAGTCAATTGCTAAACACACTATTTCTTGCTGATAATAATAATTTCTCCTAAATATCTATCTACACTTAAGAAAAGTCAGCAACTTACTTTTGAAGATGGTGTCTAAGCGTCTCGTTACCAAACGCATGTTAATACAAAACAGTCACAAAATAAACTCGTTGCAAAGAGGACGTCTTTCATTATTTTAAAACAACCGTAGCAGTCAATTATAAACCTTATGAAGATACAAACATGGTCCAATCGATCCGGATTTATTGATTTCTACGGGAGCGGACTCGGCCGTACGAAGACAAAAGAACTGCATTCCAATAGGCACTAATCACCTTGTTTACAACTCATTAGTGAAGATTTTGTGTTCAACGTTATAAAACTCAGTGAACTTAAGTGATTATTATATTGCATAGCCGTAGTTTGTGGGTGAATTTGGACTAAAAACTATTGAAAATGACCTCACCAACAATGGAACAAACTAAATATTTGTGTACGCTTGAAGATGTAGCTAATACTATTCGAAAAGCTCAAATAAATTACAAAAAGTGCCCAAAACAACGTTTGACGGAAGGTTATGTACAATCAAGGCTCAAATGTATTGAAGACTATTGGGAAACATTCAAACAAGCCCACAACTCCCTTTTGAAGTGTACGCCACGCGAACAAAGAGGATTATTACCTTATTTTTCTAATGAAGAGTTTTTTACATGCGAAGAGATGTACCTGGGCTTTCGAGGTGACCTGGTTGACCTCATATCATACTTGCAGTCGCAACAAAGATTAGCCGAGGCTTCTAACACTTCCACGCCCTCTGAAAATGGGCAGTTACCGTTGGCTAAGTTACCACGAATTCAGCTTCCGACCTTTTACGGGAATATACGACGAGTGGCCTACATATAAAGATCTATTCACCGCACTTGTTCATAACACGTCAATAAGTAATGTTCTAAAGCTACACTATTTGAAATCCAGTATCTCCGGGGAAGCCGAGGCGTTATTGCGACATATACAAATTACGGAAAACAATTATACACAAGCATGGGACTTACTCAAAGGACGTTTCGGTAATACGAAAATGATAGTCAATTCTCTGCTAAGAAGATTATTTAATCAGAAAAAAGTGACAAATCAGACATCTAATCATATAAAAACGTTACTCGACACTACAACGGAGTGTATAAACAGCTTGAAAAATATGAACATATCTACCGATTCGTGGGATCCTTTGATAGTATTTATTGTAGGACAGAAATTGGACCCAGAGTCGTTAAAGGATTGGGAAGAACAAGAATATAAAAAAAACAGTGATGAGCTGTCTAAATGGGACGATTTAAAGAAATTCCTTGAGTCAAAGTTTCGTACCCTCGAGTTAGTCACTCCGATTAGCAGTTCTACGAGAGAAAGGTCACAAGGTCATAAATCATTTCATGTCGTGTTAAAAGATGAGCAGCAATCAATGCAAAGCGGTGAGTGTGTACAACCTTCGTGCACTTATTGCAAAGCCAAGCATTATATATATCACTGCAAAGATTTTGCAAGTAGACCGGTAGAAGACCGTCATGAATATGTGAAGAAGAACAATTTATGTTTTAACTGCCTTGTGCCGAATCACAGAGTGTATAATTGTAAACAAAGAACAACGTGCCGAATCTGCAAAAGAAAACATCATTCCCTTTTACATAAAGTGAAAGAAACGAGTCCAGAAAGAGAGAAACAATCACAACCTGAACAACAAATCACAACCGCACACTTCTCTAGAGAACAACCTGGTCATCAAGTGTTGTTAGCTACAGCACAAGTAAAGATTAAGTCAAGAAATGGAAAAACACACCTACTTCGTGCATTGATCGACCAAGGTTCAGAGGCTTCACTGGTGTCTGCAAGAGTAGTGGAACTCTTGGGACTGAAGAAAACCTGCATCAACGGTGTAGTCTCTGGAGTGGGAGAAGGCTCTCAAATACCCATCAAATATCTAGTTGACCTTTCAGTTACATCGAGATTTGATTCAAATGAAGTAGTTAGAGTACAGGCGTATGTTTTAAAGACACTGTCTAGAAAATTACCCTCACAACATATCACGATGTCCTGGCCACAACTCCAAACTATAAAGTTAGCGGACCCTATGTATAACACACCGGGTAGAATAGATATTTTACTTGGTGCCGACGTCTTCAGTAAAATAATAGATGTTGGTTTGATTAGAATGCCAGATGGCATAGTGGCTCAAGAAACACGTTTGGGGTGGATACTATCGGGTCAAAAGGAACACAAATCATTGAGCAAATGAACACAAAGTGACTACGCTACACGTTGCAAGAATGATTTTCGAAGATGATAATATGCTAAAGAAGTTTAGGGAAATAGAAACAAATGCTTATATTAAAAGAAATATATTGACAAAGGAAGACGAAGAATGTGAGACAAAATACACGAATACTACAAAAAGAGACGAAGATGGAAGATACATAGTACAATTACCGTTAAAGGAGACACTAGAAGAAACCATTAAAAATATAGGAAATTCTAAACAAATTGCGAAGAAAAGATTTCATCAATTAGAAAGAAAATTCGAAAGAAATAAAGACCATAAAGAGGATGACTTACCACCTAGCAAATGGCTATTAGGTCGCGTCAAAGTTATTCACCCTGGGTCAGATAATTTGGTTCATGAAGTCACCGTTCAATGTAAGGAGCAATATGAACTGAAGAGACCATTATCAAAACTCATACTATTGCCAAAAGAATGTAACGTCAAACTACAAAATATGAAATATATAGAAGTGAACGTGTGATTTTTTAGTTTACAATTTTGAAGATGTTATTATTGAATTTAGTTTATATACAGTCCATTGCTCTAAAATGAAATTGATTATTGTTATAAAACAGTTTGTTTTGGTGGGCGGGATGTCTAAGCGTCTCGTTACCAAACGCATGTTAATACAAAACAGTCACAAAATAAACTCGTTGCAAAGAGGACGTCTTTCATTATTTTAAAACAACCGTAGCAGTCAATTATAAACCTTATGAAGATACAAACAGATGGACAGCCGGTTTGAGAAGTCTTTTGATGAGTTTGGGAAGTTATTTAACTCCACAATGAAAACTCATGAAGATAATTTGGAAAAAGCTATGACAGGTAATGCCCCAGACACAAACATTGCCACTCTGTCTAAAGAATTTAGGCATTTCAAGACCTTTATTCTTGAAACAATGGGCTACTTCAAGACACAATTTCAGATGCTATCTCTTGGGCTGGATCGGCATGAAACTTCTATGCACAGGAAAGTACTATTACTTCACGGTGTCCCTGAGCCACCTGATGATAAATTACACACAACTATTGTTGCACTATTAAACAGCAAAATGAAATTGTCCGACATCAGCTCCAAGAACATTGATGTTTGTCATTGTTTGGGTTCTGGCTCAGGAAAGAAAACACGGCCTATTCTCATCCGTTTTAATGATATGGAGCATAGAAGCCTGGTTGGGACCACAAGACTACTTTAAAGGGCACTGGGTTCACCTTATCCGAGTTTCTAACCAAGGTTAGACACAGAGTATTCACAAGAGCACGCCAGCATTTTTCCATTTCAAATACTTGGTCATTACAGGGTTATATTGTCATCTTAACTCCTGACAAAACTCGTCGCAAGATCGAAACAATGGAGCAACTCGATGGCTTGATATTGCAATTTCCAACGATTGCCACAGCTGCTGAAGATAATCCTCCTGCCAACTCCACAGCGCCTGCGCCGCTTCCAGTCTCGAAGAGCAACAAACCAGCCCGGAGAGGCAATCGTCGCTAATTCTTGATAAGTTTTGTGTCCTTTATTGTGTTTACTATATTGTGTTCTCTTGTTTTTGGTAGCGTAATAGTTAGTAATTGTGTTTAGCCTGGGTAGGTGCATAATATTTTAGACCATATATTTCAATTAGTGTTTATAACTATATTTTCTATTCACTACTTTTACTGTCTATTCTTCAATTTGACATTGACATTTTTGACAACTTCAGTTTGACACCTGTTCACAAACTACGTTTCGTTTTTCCCTATTAACTTACACTACCTAAACAAAAATACGTTTAGTTTAAGTATACGTTGTGGGCCTTCGGACGTTTGTGCCGATATGTATACAGTTTGTTTTTTTACATTTTTGTACTTAAATATTTTTATTTGCTCTTATTTTAGTGTGTATACGTTTCGTAATATATATTTCCTTTCTCCTATTGTTAAAATTGTTTCCAACTTTCCAGCGAGACGGTGTGTTTAGCTAAATTGTAAATACCAATCTTCTGTATTATTATAAATATTATATATAAGTATATATATTTTTTATATTTAATTGCTTATTTATATATTACTAATTATGGATGATATTTTACCTAACTTGGATGATAGTTTTATCTCGTGTTCGTCATCGTCACTTAGTTACGTTAGCGCGGATGATTCTTTTACTTCTCTGACTCTGCATGACCAGATCTCCTCTCGTTTATCCGTCCACTCCAATAATCTTAACATTGCTCACATTAATGCACAGAGTATACCTGGTCATTACTCTGATCTTCTGGCATCATTTGGCAGCACGAATATCGATATCAGAATCATTCCTTAAACCTTCTCTTCTCTCGCCTTACTTTTCTCTTCCAGGATTCGTTTTGATCCGTAACGATCGCACTAATAAAGGTTGCGGTGGTGTAGCAATATATTTGCGGGCTGATCTCCCTCACAAAATTGTAAGTGCATCACCTTCTCAGTACACTGGTTCTGCGGAATACTTATTCCTCGAAATTGTTGTACACCACACAAAGTTACTCCTTGGGGTTTTTTATAGCCCTAATCTTCGAACTGATTACTTTGATAATCTGGACACTCTGCTTAATAACTTATGTCCAATCTATGATCACGTAGTCTTGATGGGTGACTTCAATACGTGTCTGTTAAAAAACGACCACCGTTCTTCTAAGCTTCTGTCACTCTTATCTTCTATCAATCTTCATATTCTTCTTCATTCTCCGCTACATATCATTCTCCTAATTGCAACCCATCTCTTTTAGACCTCATGATTGTTTCGTCTCCTGATCACGTTACAACTCATGGTCAATTAACTTCTTCATTCTCCTATCACGATCTGATTTATTTGTCTTACGCTGTACGTCCTCCTAAACTTAAAGTAAAATTCCTTTTTCTTCGTAATTTCCAGGGCATTAATTTGGAGATGTTACAGTGTGATGCAGAGAGCATAGATTGGTCAAATATCTATAATTCATCTAATTTTGATGATAAAGTGAACTTATTTAATATTAATATTTGTATGATCGACATGCACCAAAACGTCGAGTAAAGGTTAAACACTCTCCTGCACCTTGGATTACTGCTGATATTAAATATTATATGGCTCGCAGAGATAAGACAAAGCGTAGGTATAAACGCAATCCTACAGAGAGAAATTTAGCCCGGTATAAACACCTACGGAACCGTTGCAATCACCTGTGTCGTGATGCTAAGAAACGCCACTTCTATAAGTCTCTTGATAGTCGGGATTCCTCAACAGTTTGGAAATTTTTAAAATCCAATGGTATCGGTAAATCCCCCACCTTGGTCTGTAAGGACATCGATTTAGGTGCACTAAATATCCACTTCTCAAATCCTCCTCTCACTCTTGACATTCAAAGAAAATCTGCTACCTTGCCCGATCTCTCACTTTTGCCGATACCGCAATGTTCTCCTTTCAACGTATCTCCCGTTACCAAGGAGGACGTTAAAAAATCCATTCTTTCTATATCTTCAACTGCAGTTGGACATGACAATATTTGCTCAAGGATGATTAGCCCAATTCTTTCTACCCTCCTACCTGTTCTTACTCATAATTTTAATTTTTCTTTATTCTCTTCCACTTTTCCATCAGCTTGGAAACGAGCTCACATTATTCCTTTGCCCAAAGTGGCCAATCCTGTTATACCGTCCCAGTTCCGCCCTATTTCTATACTCCCATTTCTTTCGAAGGTTCTTGAGCATATTGTCCATCGTCAGCTGTCAGACTTTCTATCCTGCAACCAGTTCCTCAGCCCATTCCAGTCTGGATTCCGCGCTGGCCATAGCACTGTCACTGCCCTTCTCAAAGTGACCGAAGATTTTCGTTGGGCCATGGGCAATAAAATCCTATCCCTTTTGGTATTGCTGGATTTCAGTAATGCCTTCAATTCTGTCGATTTTGATGTCCTTCTTGGTGTCTTATCTTCGCTAAACTGCTCTTCCAGCAGCATCTCCTGGTTTAACTTTTATCTTCGGGGGCGCTCGCAGTGTATTCACCATGAAGAGTCTTATTCAGATTGGTGTTCACTCACTGCGGGGGTACCTCAAGGTGGCGTTCTTTCTCCTTTACTTTTTTCCATTTTCATAAACTCCGTTACAAGAGTTATCTCCTCTAACTTCCATCTGTATGCAGACGATTTGCAACTTTACAGGTCCTTCGCTCATAATAACGTACTGCCGCCATCTCTACTATAAATTCTGATTTGGAACATATCAACCAATGGGCTAAGTCGTATGGTCTATTAATTAACCCGAGTAAATCCCAGGCCATGATCATTGGAAGCAGGCATATGTTGAGATATCTGGAGATCGCATCAATTCCTGCAGTTTATTTAGATGGCCATGCAATAACATACACCGACACCGCAAAAAATTTGGGTGTAACCTTCGACTCTAATCTTTCTTGGAAGGCACATGTCTCTGAAGTCAGTAGGAAGATTCATTTTACTTTTCACTCACTGAACCATCTCCAAAACTTTTTGCCTTTGAAAACGAAAATCTCTCTTGCTCAAACTCTTCTACAACCCATTCTAGACTACGCTGATTGCTGCTATCTGGATGTCACCGAGGAGCTGTTGAATAAACTTGAGCGCTTGCAAAATCTCTGCATTCGTTTTATATTCGGTCTTAAGAAATATGATCATGTCTCCTATTTTCGCAAGGATCTCAAGTGGCTACCCGTTCGGTTTCGCAGGAATACTCGTATATTGTGTCTCCTCTTCAATATCCTTCACAATCCCTTATCCGTTTTTTCCTATCTTCATTGCTCCGATGCTCCCTGCAGATCCCATCGTCGATCTCTACTCCTAATCCCTCAACATAAAACTGATTTTTACTCCTACTCCTATACGGTTCATGCGGTCAGGTTGTGGAATTCTCTTCCCCCTAACATTCGCCAATGCAAAACAGTTTCTATATTTAAAAATCGTGTCAAAGCACATTATCTCTCTTCCTCATCCTAGTTGTATGTATATGTATCTGTATATAGATATTTATCTTTGTATTCTATAATTATTTATGTATATTAGCATGTAGTGTATGTATATATGTATTATTAGAAACTACACACGCTATCTTATATTTCTTTTAATTTCTCCTCTGGCGGGTCTGCTGGAAGAAATTTCATTGAAAAAAGCAGTACCTTTGTACATATTATTTTCTTTTTAAATTTCTTTTCTGTATTCCATTTCTGTGTGTACATTAATGATAAAATAAAAAAATTAAATAAATAGGACCCTTAAATTGATCCTCGGTGCTTTTGCAGCTGGCTTCTCTAGTTGAAAATCTCTCATTTTGTGAGGCTATAGCCTCTTTACATCATTCTGTATCCCGCTTTGCTCTGGAGGGAAGTGGAACTATTCATTTTCTAACTCCTCCTTTTTTCTGTTTCTGATTAAATTCGTTGCGGGATCCAAGACAGTTAAAGCGATTCCCCGGGACATGCCTGAGCTTCACCGCTCAGTGTCATTTCATTGTGTGCCACTGTTGATCCTGGCTTACAGGAGTTGCAGTGGTGGGTAAGAGAGAGGGATTAGTCCCGAATAAAAAAAAATGACTGTCCAGTCGTGCAGTCTCCTGGCTATATTGTCTGTAGCGAATGTGATATCTAGGACTTCCTGCCTGCTGGTAGTGACAAAGGTCGGTTTGTTACCCCTGTTCAGTACCTGCAGGCAGTTAGTGGTAAGAAAACTATGAAGTAATTCACCTCTACTGTTGATGTCGCTGCTGCCCCAAGCTGTGTGGTGCGCGTTAGCATCGGCTCCAACTATGACTTCAGCGTTGTTGCGGCGAGCATATTCGACCACACGCTCAAGCTCTACAGTTGGGTCCTTAGTTTCATAGGGAAGGTATGCTGAGCAAATAATTGCTTTTATCCCTTCCCACCCTTTAAAATTGGCATACGCTGCTACAAGGTCATGACTGCATAGCTCTGCAACAGGTAAGTAATTAATAGTTTTGTTAAAGACGATACATGCTCTGGGTCTTATGGCTCCGGTATTGTATATTAGCTGCTGGTAAGTCAGCAGCACTGACTCCCCGAATGTAGTTTTCGAGTACCCAGGATATACATACTTATATAGATAGATAAATACTTATATACATAGAAAACATCCATGACTCAGAAACAAATATTCGTGCTCATCACACAAATATTTGCACTTCGAACGGGATTCGAACCCAGGACCACCAGCTTCGTAGGCAGGAGCACTACCAAGTAGGCTACGTTTTGAACGCGAAAGTTTATGACTGTGTGAGTGTGTATGTTTGTTACTTCTTCACGCAAAAACTTCGAACAGATTTTGATGAAATTTTGTAGTAATATAGCTTATTTATATATCCGAATAACACATAAGCTATAATTTATAAAGCTTGACGCGGGTAAAACCGCGGGGCACAGCTAGTTAATGCTTATTACATTAATGATTTTAATGTTGTGTTTCTTCGTGTCAGTAAGGTCGCCCGAGCTCATTTGGATGAGAGGAAGGGACAACAACACTTGTTTGTTGACTCTTAAAGGCCGGCAACGCACCCGCGACTCCTCTGGTGTTGCGAGTGTACATGAGCAGCGGTGAACACTATCAGGTGACCAACTTGCTAATTTGTCGTCCTCTGATATTAAAAAAATAATGTTATTATTCGCCAAACTGCATTACACAGTCGTTGGGCGAATAGGCACTCAGGTTAACTTAAAACTACCTACGGCTACATAATTCGTTTAAAATAACATGTAAAAACGACAACAATTTCACATGAAAATAATTGGTATAAAAATGTATAACTATTGTTTGGTTTACTTTATGAAATAATTTAAAACATAAAATTATAAAATAAATTCTGTCCTGTATACAGTTGTCTATTTTCAGTAGAATTTTTGATTTAGTGCCCATAGCCACGTTTTACCATTGACTGCCTCGTTGGTCTAGCGGTAGCGTGTTCACCCGCAGAGAACGAGGTCCTGGGTTCAATCCCGGGTCGGGCCAAAAAGTGATTTAGGGACTTTTAGGTGAAAAGAAAAAATTCTCAGCATTAGCCCGAAGTCTGGGAGTTGGCGGTATTATACCCGCGGACAGCACGTAAAGCCGTCGGTCCTGTACCTGACCTCATAAGAGTGATGGAATAGAAAGTGCTCCTGTGTTTGCGCCCACACTTGAGCACTATAATATGTCCCGCGCAGATGGCTAATCTCTGTTGAGACTGACCGCCGTGGCCGAAATTCGGCTAGGAGGACATTATTATTTACCATCTCACCTCTCACCATCGACAAGGACCTCAACCTCACACCGTAAAAGGCCATCTGATCCCAAGCTAAGCAGAGCTTGTACTATGGAAACCAAATAACTGATATATTACATATACCTGTGCCCCATGTCAAACTATATAAATCATAGCCAATGTTTTATTCGGATATCTAATCTATATTACTACAAAGTTTCATCAAAATTCGTTCAGTAGTTTTTGCGTGAAAGATTAACAAACATCCATACATCCATCCATACTCACAAACTTTCGTATTTATAATACGATTTCACCCAGACTCAGGACAAACGAACATGTTCATGTTCCTTTTTTGATAACCTATCTGTTAAATTTTAATTTATTTACGTGGCAATAACATGCGGTGACTTTTAACAGGTAGACGAACCGAATAGATTGGCATTTTATTCTGGAGAGCTTTAAGAGGTCGTCGTAACTAAATGAGGTGTCGAAAGGTTTATTGTACTCGATCATATTTTGTAATATATATGTATATATATATATATATATATATATATATATATATATATATATATATATATATATATATATATATATATATATATATATATATATATATATATATATATATATATATATATATATATATATATATATATATATATATATATATATATATATATATATATATATATAATGCTTCTTTTTATTTGTTTTTTGTATGTTTTTAACCTTCTTCTTTTAGTTGATCTCAGCCGAATGACGTCCCTTGTTGGACAAAGACCTCCCTGTACAACGGAGTTGCGTTCATGATTCGGGGGATATGCCATGCCTGGCAGATGGATTGGCAATCGCAATGCGATGGTCATAGTATTTATTTCATTTTGAATTTTATTTTATTGGCACACAAAACAGAATATTATCAATACATGACAGCGAAGTATACATTAAGGTTTAGCACTAGACAGTATTCCTAAACAAGTGTACACAGCATGACAATTTGAGTAGAACTAAGAGTGACGCAGGACACAAAGTAAAATTATATGATATGACTAATAGATTTGAAGTTCACCGAAGCACGATCCGTAACACCATGATCAAATCGAGTCGCACCTAGGTGAATATGCACCTTAAAGTTAAAATCTAACAGTTTGAAGCTTAAATAAGTATTATAAGTTAACAAGATTTGACTTTTAACTTTTTGATATGATATGTCTAACTTTCCTTTTAAAAGTTTGGATTCCGAGGTTGAAAACATCTAATTCGTTGCTATGTTGAAGCAGGAGGTCATTATAAAGACGGCACATTCTAACAAGTGGATTGTATACAGAGACATCCCGTTCTCTGTTAGATGAATATCTACCAGACCACCGTTCTCTGGCAAATATTCATCTACCAGATATATAGATAGATAGATGAATATCTACCAGAGAACGGTTCGCTGGTAGATATTCATATGATGATGATGATGTCATCCCAGCCGAATTTCGGCCACGGCGGCCGTTCTCAATGGAGATTAGCCAGTTGCGCAGGAGGTTGGTGTAATACCGCCAACTTCCAGACTTCGGGCTGATACTGAGAAATTTCTTTTCATGGAATAATCCCAAAATCATTTTTCGGCCTGACCCGGGATTTGAACCCAGGACCTCATTTGCGGTTGAACAAGCTACCGCTAGACTATATTCATATACCATAGAACGAGATATCTCTGTATCAAACTGCAATCGCCAACCCATCTGTATGACTTCTATGCCCCCCCCCTCCGGGATGAAATGGGTATAGAGATATTATTTTCCGTCAGCCTATCTCAGTGTCTCAAGAAAAATTGGGAAATGATCACAATGTTGAAACTAGTTTAAATAAAAACGTTAACTTAAGGTATTTTTCTATAATACAGGTATTAAACTATTCACTTTAATATACAATTAAAAAAAATGTTCAGATGAGTATCTCGCTTTCTATCTCGTTCTCTCTACTCCATTCACCTTTTGTTCAAATTGTTCCCTCATCATGACTCATATGAAGCTTATTAAATATATTTATAAAACATTTTTATAATGGATGTTACCATGAATACTTATTCATCATAATATCCATCGTAATAAACATATTTATTTTTAGTAGCTTAATATTTTTTATCGGTAGTCATCATTTCGTCCCCACTATCGTCACCATAATCATCTCTTCTAGAAAATTTGGTTTCAGATGAAAAGCCGAAAAAGTATGATACTTGTAGTGTCTCCAGCTTTCTTTTTTTGTGAAGAGAATTAGTTGTGTTTTTGTGGGGTTCCCCGATAGATGGTATGCCTTGTTCCATTGCTCTACTATGTTTAGAGATTGGCGCATGAGATTGCATAATGTGTTTTTGTGTTGTCCGTTTATTATTATGGTGATATCGTCAGCATAGCGGACGGTATTTTATCGGTAGCAATGGAATTACCCGAACATTAAAAGTTATGAATAACAGATGTAGCTGTCAAATTCCCGCACTTTATTTATTTAATAGATAACATTATTGTATGCAATTTATCGGAATGTTTTTCCCATTCTGCATTTTATTTCGTTATCTTTTTTCCTTATATATTTGTATAAATATTTTTCACCTAATATAACTGCACCGACTATTTTGAGGCTTAAATTGCTTAGGTATAGCAACATGTCTAATTTTCTTGGATGATCTCATAACAATCATTCATAAATAACTTTTTTGTATATTTTTGTTCTCATTGGTTACGAACAAAATATCTGTAATGTAATTAATTTTGCCAAAGTTTAATAAGTGCCTACCGTTGTGAGTAGTTAATAACTATAACAAGAAATAATATGTTATTTATAGGTCACTAAAGTGTGTTGGAATTCAATTATTTTTACCATTTGAAGACCTTTACTTACTTACATCGCATGGGCAGTGGTAAACATTAATTTATACTAGAATCATTTTAATTAATAGCTGCTTAACAACTTCAACCTCCTAAAGCAAAATGGAAAAAGTATTCTAAATAACCAAGTATCAAAACCATTCAGTAACTGGAGAAAGCACCAGTAAATAGAATACACGTTGGATTCTCCAGTTTTTAGGATTAGCATACAGCTCATATGTGTGCGAGTGTGTCTGTGTGTGTGCCGATTGACATAAAGAAGCTAAATGCCGTAGGGTGAGAGTAGTAACAACGTTTAACGTATGTGTCGACACGTAGAGCTATTGGCAAAAATTCCAATAAAAGTCCTGTCCTCGGTCGCTGCGAGGCATTCCGTTCAAGAATAATGTTTTATTTGTTAGGACCTACTGATTTATTTAAGTAGCTTTTGTTTTTATTACTGTCTCTTGTTTAGTTCCGTTGATAGTATAATTAAGGAGGATTTTATCTTAGTTACCTTGTATGTTGTGTGGTTGACGGTTCTAGAGAACGGGCACCCTCGTCTCTCTATGTATTATGACCATCATACTGCGATCGCCAACCCGTGTGGTAAGCATGGTGATTACGGCATATATATCTTAATATCTTAGGACAACTAACACACTGCCATCTGATACCAAACTAGGCAGAGCCTGTATTACAGCAACCAGACAATTGATAAACTTACTTATATACTTCTAAATACATATGTATTATAGATAAATTACACCCAGACACAGAACAAATAATCGTGTTCATCACCCAGAGATTTGTTCCGGGCAGAGATCGAACCCACGACTTCAGGCCTAGCCAGTGTCACTAACCACTAGACCAATAAGGCAGTTACTATCCTTGAGCATGCTTGTTAAACGGGTTGGTGATCACAGTATGTAGATTTTGCGACCAGGCCTTTGTCCAGCAGTGGACGTCATTCTGCGGGCATGATGCTGCTTATGTGGATTACATAGATAGAGACTGAGTCTGGGTGTAATTATCTGTATAAGTTTTATGTATTTACAAAAGAAAATTATATGTAATATAGAAGTTGGCCGTGTGTGAATAATGTCGTAGAATATAAGAATATTATTTAGTTATATGTAAGTATGTTTTTTGGCTGTCTGGTTGCCATAGTACAGTCTCTGCCCAGTTTGGGATCATCATCATTACAGCTGGTAGAAGTCCACAGCTGGATAAGACTACCCCAAGAATCATCTTGGGGGGTTATGCCATAATTGCCACGCTTAGCTGACGGGTTGCTGAACCCAATATGATGGTCATAGTACTCAGAAGGAAGCTGCTGCCCTACATCTGGTAAATATTCCGTCGGGTCGATTTGTACGCACCCCACGCGATGATATGGGGGTGATGATGTTCTGATATTCGCTGTCGTCATCACACAGCTATGTTTGGGATACCAAGATATTTATGTATTACTAGCGGTTTTATCCGCGTTAAACTTTATAAATTATAGTCTATGTGTTAATCTAGGGTGTCAGCTAACTCCATACCAAATTTTATTAAAATCGCTTCAGCCGCTTAGACGTGAAGAAGTAACAAACATACACACTCACAAACTTTCACCTTTATAATATTAGTGTGACAATCATAAGCACAAAGATGTCAATCATAACACGTCTTCTTAACAGCTATCAACTGAGTTCAACAAAAACATCAAAACAACAGCCTAATCTCTATGTATATTGGAATAAGGTTCAAACATGTACGGTTCATGACATACTGCCCTCTGGCAGACGTACGGAATGATGCTGAAAGCAAATAGAGTGCTATTGGCGTTCTTTGAGTATGGGACACTAAAAATGAATCTGTGTCTAGCAATAGGACCAAAATTCATAATGAATCGTTTATCATCTTCTATCTCCTTGCCAAATTTCATTACGGTTCGTTCAGCGGTTAGCATAAGAATAATTTTTTCATTACTATAATTAATGTATAAACTTACAAATTATCTTAAAAATCTCATCTTATCGAAATGCAAGCATTTGCCAACTACTTTAATTTGGATGAATTCTGTGTCTCAGCAATCAAAGTTGTAATGGAAGCACTTTCCACCCAAGTGGCTACAAGTATAATTTCCTCCCCAAACAAAACAATATTAAAACTCAAACATGTAAATTTAATTGTCCGGCGAAATTTCCCTAATATAATGGGAACATTTTACAATGGCAATAGACTGTATCCATTGTATTTTGTATTAATTGAGTACCTTTGACGGGCCAGTTGGCTTAGTTCGATTTTTTATTCCCACCCAGTACCTACGGATATTTGTGTGCAATAACATTTCTATTTTTCCCGTGTCTGGATGTTTATCTATAAGTATGTATTTACAGAAGTAGTATATCAGCTATCTGATTTCCATAGTACAAGCTTTACTTAGTTTGGGATCAGGATGGCCGTGTGAGAATAATGCCCCAGGAATATCTAACTCCAAAAGTTTATTGAGTACCCGAATAATTTGATAGCACAAGGGAAGAAAACAGTAATTATTTTCTAATATAAATAAATTTATTTCTAAATTAATATCACATTTTTATTAACTAAAAATAAAAAAATCTCAATAATACATTAATGTAAATAATGTAACGAAAAAATTAATACACAGGTGCGACTTTAAAATCAAGCATGGTAACATTTACCTTTCGCGGCGGCAAATTGTCCGTTAACTTTTCAAATGGAATTATCGGGCCTTCCCTGTGTTTTTCTTTAATGAAAAGCTACTTAACATTTAGGGATATTTCCCCGACACCACTTTTTGGCATATTGGTAGTGTTTTAAACCATATAATACAATAATAAACGTAGCAACAACAGTCAGTAAAGCAAGCTTAGTTAGTTCCATTTTCAGCCACATTCATAAATATCCCTGTCGCATTATATATAATATGGAAATAATCTAATTATATTCTAGTTTTTATGGAATATTGATATACTAGTAAAACTTTAAATATATTTCCTCATATCATAATTAAAGTGTTGTTGGACAAGGAAACTCTTTAGTTACAACAAAATATAAGATCAATTCATCATTTATTTGCGTGAATGATATCACATTAAGAGAATATAACGTTACAAAATATGAATATGTTTTTTGTATATTACAGGCATCAAATGAAAATTGTGTTTGTGAAAACGGCCCATAGAAATACACGTACCAGCTCCACAAAACAGAATGACGTATAAAAAATTCAGAATAGGGGTCAAAGTAAGTGTCAAGGTACGTGCGTACTCGGCGAAAGAAGATGGACCCTGGTCTCCCACCTTTGGAACCAAAATAGAATAACAGAAGCAACACAATACATCCAACATCCCAACTTCCATACCAACGGGCATACTGAACCGAAGTATTTTTAAGACCGTCGCTGTATATATACGAGGATTGTAATTTTGTATATAACTGCAAAAAGTTATTAAAAAAAGCATATCAAGTAAACACTAGACTGAAAAGAAATGCCCACAGGCTAGTTCTTTACGATATGCCCAAATCGGAAAAGTATGCACAAAGTTGCCTGATGGCGTGTGTACGCATTTATAATAAAATTCCAAAAGGACTGAAATTAAGTAATAATAGTAATCTTTTTAAAAAGAAATTATTCAAACGGCTATGGAAGATAATTTTTAAGACATCAAAGATTTTTTGAAAATATATTCATATTATTCATATTAATATCATTTATTTTCATTCCACAATGTGAACTTAGGTGGTAAACATTAGGTTATATTAGTATGGCTAGGATCATTATGGACCCTGTCGGGCACAGCAAATGTATAATTATATATATCGGTAAGTTATTATTGTTGGTAAATTATTAAGGAACTAATTGAGTCTTCTATTCCATATGACTACTTTACATTTATATAGTTTATACATTACACTAGCATGTTATTAATTAACTATCATGTCATTCAATAAGGAAAGAATTTTTTTGTACCAGTAACAATTTATATTTGTGTAATACGTTTGGATCTATTTTATAGATTAGGTATATATAAACTAGTATTAAATCCATTGACTAATCTAATTTATGAAACAAATAATCTATAAAAACAGAAATTACATAGTATACTGTATAACGTCCCTTTTTATAATTTAATGATTATTGTAATTTATTTTTGTTTTCTTTTGATAATTATGTTGCATGCAACTGATACTTAGTATAATAATAATAAAGGGTGTCCAGCGGAAAATTTTCAACTTTAAATTATCGTTATTCATTTATTAGCGGGGCTAGAGGCACGGGAGGGGTAGCGTGGGTGGCATCATCTATGCGGATTTGTCAGTAACCATGAGTCATTGGTCGGGAGCGCACCGCGCATTTGCGGTTGAGCAATATTTAAAGTGTGGTGAATCGTTGGTTCGAGCGCGTCGTGCTTTCTGTTCGCACTTCGATATACGGCGATTAAACAATGGTCCTAGCACGCAGCTTATATGGTCATGGGTGCAAAGATTTCGACAAGAAGGGACAGTGGTTAATAGGCCGCCAACAGGACCGTCTACGTCAGCAGCAACGCCAGAACGTGTGGCACAGGTGCGACAAGAAATTATTAGAAATCCCAAAAAATCGGTAAGAAAGATTGCGGCCTCTACAGGCATCAAGAAGTCAACAGTGCATGTGATTTTGAAAAAAAAAATAAAACTTCATCCTTATAAAATCCAAATCGTACAAAAACTGAATGAGAACGATTATGTTTTAAGAGAAACGTACGCTCGAACGATGTTGGAACGTTTTCGGACCCCTAGAACACTTGGAAACATATTGTTTAGCGACGAAGCTCATTTCCACATCGGGGGCTATGTAAACAAACAAAATATGCGTTACTGGAGCCCCAACAATCCAAGGGAACGGCATCAAAAGGGTTTGCACTGCCCTAAGACGACTGTATGGTGCGCGATTTCTGCTCATGGAATAATCGGTCCATATTTTTTTAATGAGAGAGAAACTGTCACTTCCTCGGTATACTGCCGTATGATTGACGAGTTTTTGGTACCGCAATTGCAAGTGTTTAACGGACGCAACAACAGAACACATTTTCAACAAGATGGGGCAACTCCACACACTGCCAGGGTCTCAATGTTGCGGCTAAGGGAAATTTTCCCTGGAAAATTAATAAGCAAGTACGGAGACATACCCTGGCCACCTCGATCGCCAGATTTGACGCCGTGTGATTTTTTCTTGTGGGGTTACCTTAAGTCTAAAGTGTACTGCAATAATCCCCGTACCATAACTGCCCTACAAGAAAATATTCGGCGTGAAATCGCTGCTATCCCCCCAGAGCTTTGTTCGCGCGTACTTGCCAATATGAGGGTTCGATTACAAGAGTGTATTACGAGAAATGGACGTCATTTGGAAGACATTATTTTTAAGAAGTAAAATCCGCAGACCCATATTACATTTTAAAATTAAAATAAGAATTTAATACTAATTTGTTTATTTGTTTTTAAATTTTTAAATCGAAAAATTCCCGCTGGACACCCTTTATCTTGGGATAGTATAAAGATAAATATGTGCACATCTTTTATAAACTTTGTAAAACCTGTATACCATGTTGAATCCAAGTAAAGTCTTATCTTATCTTGACTTTGTGTGGCCTTTCGGCGAGTTCGATCCCCATCCAGGACAATTCTCTATACGACGAGCACGATTTTTTTAGCCTAGATTAACATACAAATGTAGCTAGTAATTGTTTCTTTCTCAAGTAAAAATGTAATTTGTGGAGATGTAATAAATATATTTATTATTATTATTATTAGATAGCCCAGAACTCGCTCCAGTATCTCCTCCAGTGACTCCTTTTTATTAACTGGGAAAACATTGAAATCCACCGAAGTTTACTTTAACGGTTATTAAAAAAATTGCGATAACTGTACTTAATAAGTCACTGGCTAGTGTGCGGTTACTGTGTTCTACTCGTAGTATCTGGGTTAGTTCTCTATAATAAAATATTTTAGCAAGTAAATGTGTTTTCTTATACCAACAAGTTGGCAAACAAACTTTCACCCTGCCTAATAGTATAAGCGGAAACCATAATTACGTTTACAGGTTAAGCAAAACATATGTCATCATTTTAGCATCGCCAAATCTTTCTATGATAGACCACACCCAGCTTCGCAATATTAACATAATACTGCCTACAAGATCAAACTTCAGGCTAGCTCACATGACGATAAATACACATGTCCCTGAACAGCGTTCGACCAATCATAGACCAACTTAACTGCAGTCAAACGTGCAGTCACGTTTTTAGCCTACACCCAGCTTCGCAACATTAACATAATACTGCCGACAAGATGAAACTCCAGTTTAGCTCACACGACTATAAGAACCCTCAACAGAGTTCGACCAATCACAGACCAACTACATTCAAACGTGCAGTCACATTTGTAGCCTACACCTAGCTTCAAAACATTAACATAATACTGCCTACAATATTCCTCCTTTATAGCACGAGGGCTTCGTTTGCAGTTTTGCGGTCGTAGCCCTTGATAGCTTTTTTGGAGTGAGTTAAACCTGGAATTTTGTGCCAGCGTTTAATAGTTTCATGTTGGCCATGGTTCGTTAGGGTGAGTTGGACTGTGCTTTTTGGTATTCCGCATATCGGCTCAGTATTGGACCAATTGAACTCCAGCCCATGCAAGTTCGTCGGCACTTTCCTTGCCCTCGATACCCGCATGACCCGGTACCCATCGAAGTATCACCTTGTTCCTAAGGCACAGGGTATTGAGACTGTCAATGCAGTTCATAACCAGCCCTGACGTTATAGTGTCAGAGTTCAAGGCTAGGAGAGCCACTTGACTGTCTGAATGGATGTACATTGTGTGATTGACATAGTGTTTTTGCAGGTTGGCTTCTGCACATACAATGATGGCATGAACCTCTGTCTGGAAAATTGAGGCGTATTTTCCCAGATTTTAATTGGCTTTGAATCTGGGTCGCTCCTCAAAAACTCCACAGCCTACGTCATTTCCCATTTTGGAGCCATCGGTGTACCAAATTAGGCTCCCTTTCTTCCAGGATACTTTGTTGTTAGTCCAGTCGTCCCTGGAAGATACACACACACTATTTCCTGGTGCTGTTATTTTGTGGGGACAAAAAGTCTGATTTCATGCCTAGTATGGGATGCCGTTGCACTAGGTCACGGAAAGACCTCAGTGCCTTTGAGAGCCACGTCTCAGTCCCCTGTGCGCCTGCTCTCAGTATGCCGGCCTTTGCCTCAGACTGTATGAACAGTGAAAAAGGCGGCAGGTTCTGCCTCAAGTGACGCTCCAGGATTGGAGGACATGGCTACCATACATGCAGGTCTTTGCAGGATATTGAGCCTGTTTATTACTGTCCTAGGCAGCGGTTACCCTGTGAAGCTGTTATGTTCAAGAAGGAGGCCGCCGAGCGCAAGAGGGAGCACAACGATCCCTCTCGTAGAATAACGAGACGGCGCTGATGAACCGGACATTGACGCTAATGTCCGCTTCATCGGCGACGCTGCTGGGAGCTAATCCCAGCGCGAGAGAGTATGCGGCGCCCGGCTGGCTTTTCCCGATTGGGCGCCACCCCTGGGGCCGCTGGCGTTTGTAGGAAGGAACGAGTGGAGTTCTTTTCCTTCGAGCGCCAGCGGTCCCGGGAAGAGGTAACCTGCTGTAGCTCAGGTAACACGCTTGTGCGTACTGGGGAGGGGGGGAAGGCATTCAGGCCCCTACCCGGGTGAGAGTCTCACGGACGCTCAGTGTACAGCGGGGGTACTGGCGAGATCGTTCACGAGTACCCAGAGCCTCCGCTTCAGGCACTGTGAGGCTGGCTACCGTGGGGGTTTTAGTGAGTCGAGCCCCACACCACGTGCAGCTAGAGGACTTCCAACAAGTAAAAAAAACAGGGCTGCGGTTACCCTGGGTTTCAAAGTTGTCTAGTATCCAGTGTTAAATAACGGAAGGAAATTAAACTTATACCAATAATTCACTTCGTAAAAGGAGAAACTATGATTTATTAAAATGGAAAAATCTCTGTACTGACATTGACGTATACAATTTTATTTTTAACACAATAATTTTGAATATAAAATGTTCCAATAAATGTTCGATTCGTAACACCCAGTAAGCCTCTAACATGGTTTAACAACTGTTGTCTACCACAAGTACAACTACTCATGATACATGCATAGATATAGTTCAACAGCTTATCGCCATCGTAGAGGTAGGGCATAGCGTTCATTCGCTCAAAGAGCAGCCCGACTGGGGAAGTGCCTCCACCTTACAGAAGACTCTCCTTAATAATAACATTAATAATTTTAATGTTGTGTTTCCGAGTGTGAGTAATGTCGCCAGAGCTCATTGGGGTGGGGGGAAGGGTCAGCAACACTTGTTTGTTGACTTTTAAAGGCCGGCAACGCACCCACGACACCTCTGGTGTTGCGAATGTCCATGGGCGGCGGTGACCATTTACCATCAGGTGACCAACTTGCTCGTTTGTCGCCCTCTGATATAAAAAAAAATATAAAATAAATTAAACGAAAGTTGTCCTTCTCATAAATACTATATTAAAAAGGCTAACTGCCTCGCTGGTCTAGCGGTAGCGTGTTCAACCGCAGATAATGAGGTCCTGGGTTCGAATCCCGAGTCGGGCCAAAAAGTAAATTTGGGATTCATCCATAAAAAAAAATTCTCAGTGTCAGCCCGAAGTCTGGAAGTTGGCGGTATTACACCCCCTTGCTTCGGAGAGCACGTAAAGCCGTCGGTCTTGCACTTGACCTCATTCCGGTCGTGTCGCTAGTCGACCCATCGGAGCATGAAAGTGATGGAATAGAAAGTGCTCCTGTTTTTGCGCACACACTTGTGCACTATAATATGTCCTGCGCAATTGGCTAGTCTCCATTGAGACTGGTCGCCGTGGCCGAAATTCGGTCGGGAGGACATCATCATATTAGAAAAAATGATATTAGTTTAGTTGGTATTGCACTGAATCAGGCGCAGTATAATACCAAAATTGATCGTCGCTCACTGAAACATTAGGGATTAATAAAGATAGGAATAAATATCATCATAAACACGCAGAAAAGACCTAAGAATGAAAATAATACCACACTTGAATATTGTTAAGCATAGTGTGCAATATAACGCAGTTGTTATCTTCAACAAGCTACCATTAGACCTTAAAAGTCTAATATACACATCTCAGTTCAAATCCAAGTAAAATAAATCCTCTTGGACAAATGTCTGTACTGTATAGATGAACTGTGACCATTGTGAAACTAATTTTTTCCACTTTTTAACGTCTAAATTGTAGTGATTGTTTATTCTCTTTGATTATTATATTACCTGTTGACATTTGTAATGCTATACATTGATTTATTTATTATTATTTGATTGTGTAAATGTTATCTCGACTTTTTAAATATTTTAAATTTGGACATAATTGTAATTTTCTCATTTATATTTCTTATTATTGTATACCCGTTGCATGATCTTGTATGATAAAGATTTAATTCTAACACAATTGAAATGTATTGTTTATGAATAAATGAATTTGAATTGAATTGAAATATCATCTGACATGAGATCGTGATAAAACCATTGAAATAAATTTTATTATTTATCATCTTTCTTAATTGGCGGTGCAAAATGTTTGTTTTTAGATTAACATGCGCTCCGAAGCACGGAGATGCTCAGATATTTAACCAATTTGACCCAGGCCCATTTATAGTGTTACCGCGAGCCTAGATGCTTAACTTAGCTGATAAGTGATCTCTTACGGACCGGTGATAGCAACTGGCTATGAGCGCTTCATGTTAAAAGTGAAAAATAAATGGGATGCAGCATTTTATGTAACGCTAATATAATGACGGGTCAGTTGGTGTGGTTGGGTGGTTTCCAGTGTGTGAATATATCCTAAGATATTACTATTATTTTTGGATAATTTTATGTAACGCTAATAATCTGTTATTTATATTGCACGTAAATTCCCAACGAACCTACTTTATCAACACGTACATAAATATATGCGTGTAAAGAGAAAACCTGTGACATTTCAAATTAAACCGCTTTCATAATAATATTAACAATAATATGTACAAATCCTAATTCTCTGACGTCGAAATTGTTTGTAAGAATGCTCGTTGGTAGAGGTCAACTTGCAACTCTTTTACCGAAGGAGGAGGACCCCGTTTCGAGATGGTTTGCCGCCGTCAGAGGTGTCACATCGCAGCGCATTAAAACTATGGACGAGCCCGTTCACGTCGTTGGGTTTGCCAACTTGGGCTGCGGAATTGATGCTGGTCATAGCTGTCGCTCTTTTTTTTCGGAACTAGTCCCTCCCTCTTACCCACCACTGCAACTCTTGTAAACCAGGATCAATTAAGGCACACAATGAAATGACACTGAGCGGTGAGGCTCAGGCATGTCCCGGGGAATCAATTTAACTGTCTTGGATCCCGCAACGAATTTAATAAGAAATAAAAAAAAGGAGGAGTTAGAAAATAATTTAGATCTACTTCCCTCCAGAGCATAGCGGGAGACAGAATGATGTAAAGTGGCTATAATAGCCTCATAAAACGAGAGAATTGCAACTAGAGAATTGCAACTAGAGAAGCCAGCTGCAAAAGCACCGAGGATCAATATAAGGGTCCTAATTGAGCTGTTATATTTGATTCCAATAGCAGGTATGGCAAAAGCGCTTAAACGCACGGAAGTTGTTCCTTGTTGCTACATGATCCGTATAACAAACTACTCTAGATATTGGTTGCAAGCTGTTTAACATAATTTCACGCTGATTTGGCCAGAGATTACACCCCCAAAGTATGTGCTGAGCAGTTTGTTCATATTCGTTACAGGAAGTTGAGCACAGACAGATTGGTGAAGATACTAATTTACAACTAAACAATTTACTTCTAAAATTGCCGTGTCCGATAAGAAATTGTGCACAATGGTCTATGATCAGCCAAGTTTTATTTATCCGTCGTCAGCCAAGTTTTATTTAAGCTGTCGCTCTGTCTTCTGGTGAAATAAAAGCGTACTTCGGCGGCTCCGGCGTCTGTGGAAGCAGGTGGGATGCGTCGGCGCTTGTTAGCTTCTTCTTCCACCGGACTGCGGTTCCCCTTGTTGTTAGCGGCGTTTTCTAGGTCCATCGCTTCCTCTGACATGAAGTCGTCATCGTTGCTCGCTTCCGGAACCGATTGCGCATCCAGTTGTAACACAAGAACGGATCCGAGGGGCGTCGACAGGAGTGAAGTTTGGGCAGGCACTCTGTTGTGTCTCCTACTAACAAAGCGTGCGCCACTCTCAGTACCTTTTCAGACGCTAGTAGCGGTGAAACCAGTGAGGGTCTGTAAGATCGGTGAGGTTAAGCATCTGGCATGCGGTCAGTCTATAGATAGGTGACATTCAAAGTGGTTTAAATTCTTAGCTTCGCCGTGATTCGGAGGTCACGTGAAGCTGTCGTTCACGGTCGTAGTCATAAGAAACCTGTAGTTAAGAGGCCTAATGAGTGGGTGGAACAACATTGACCTGTTTAAGAAAAAAATACTCAAAAAAGCTCTAAGAAAATACAACCAGTCTGTCCACGCCTTTACATTAATCAAGTATAAATATAAGAAAAATAGATGGACAATATCATTCTATTGATAAATTTAACACCAACAACATACTTGGCTAAGTTAACATAAAAAATATATAAAAACTTTTAATGATGAAGTGCCTTTGTACTCTTGTCTTTCTAATAATATATCAGAGTGCACCATTAGACGCTACTGGGGCTCATTTGGTGGCTCCTACTGATTTCGACCTGAAAACTGACGAATATCACCAACTTCAATTAAATTATACTTGGAACCAGGTGAAAAGTGCTGATCCCGCAGACCCTGTCATAGGATATAAGGTATGCTTTTACATTATACTTTTAAAACAATATTTGTTTGAAGAGTTTGCGAGTAAAAAATGTATTTTTAAGCAAAAGTTCACTAAGCCCGCTGGACTTGGGGAGTGAATACGTGACGAGAGCGTTACGAAAAGTATGATCGGGCGAGGTAAACGAAAGTTGAGAGGGATATATAAGTTAGTGAAGATAGGAAGAGAGACATTTACTTTCGTATATTGCTAGGGGCAAGAGAGAGTCGTCTAAAGCAGACTTGGTTTCTTTAATCAGAATGTTTATAGTTCTACAAGGTTCAACGTTCAATTAATGACTTGCATTATCACTTCCATAATTCTACATCATGCATATATGGCATGTTGTTGAGCTCGGTGTAGACGAAGCTCTTAGGCAACTCATGTAGTTGGTTCCTGATCGGCTAAACCGATCTTCTTCAAACTTGACACAGTGGTAGTGACCATACTTCGGTCACCGTAGCCTAGTTGGTAGTGCTCCTGCTTACGAAGCTGGTGGTCCTGGGTTCGAATCCCGGTAAGTGCAAATATTTGTGTGATGAGCACGAATATTTGTTTCTGAGTCATGGATGTTTTCTATGTATTTAAGTATTTATCCGTCTATATAAGTATGTATATCGTCGCCTGGTACCCATAGTACA
Source organism: Pseudoips prasinana (assembly GCA_951640165.1). Lineage (NCBI taxonomy): Eukaryota > Metazoa > Arthropoda > Insecta > Lepidoptera > Nolidae > Pseudoips > Pseudoips prasinana. Next base: position 6,986,959 of record OX621260.1, read on the forward strand.
AGCTTTGCTTAGTTTGGGGATAGGATGATCTGTGTGACCCTGTCCCCAGATATTTTTATTTATTTATTTAATACTTGTGAGTGTGTATCTATATATACTTATAATAGTCGGACATGTCACGGAGGGAATAGTCATTGTAATCAACGTAAGAGTTTAAGCAGCTGAATGCCTTGCAGACCTAGTTATATACAGTGTGTATATATATACTATATGTTTGATGTTATAATAATAAAAATATTATGACAGTTATTAGTTATTATTAGTAAAATATATTTATACCGTTTTATTCAAACAATAAATCAAGACTATGTATTAACCTTCTCGTATTAGTTTGCTACTGGACTGCCTCGTTGGTCTAGCGGTAGCGTGTTCAACCGCAGATAATGAGGTCCTGGGTTCAAATCCCAGGTCGGGCCAAAAAGTGATTTTGGGATTATTCCGTAAAAAGAAATTTCTCAGTATCAGCCCGAAGTCTGGAAGTTGGCGGTATTACAGCCCCGTGCCTCGGAGCGCACGTAAAGCCGTCGGTCCTGTACCTGAACTCTTTCCGGTCGTGTCGCTAGTCGTCCCATCGGATCATGAGAGTGATGGAATCGAAAGTGCCCCTGTGTTTGCGCACACACTTGTGCACTATAGTGCACAATATTATATTATGTCCTGCGCAATTGGCTAGTCTCCATTGAGACTGGCCGCCGTGGCTGAAATTTCGGTCGGGAGCCTTCAAGATAACTCTAAACTTCATGTAAACTTATTTGTAAATTCCATTTGATGTTTTTTTTAATGTAGATAAATATTCTGAATAGTCAATAGGCTACCAATACTATAAATGTGAATACTTTAAATGATTAAAGTCTGATTATAACCTAGGTTGCTTATCGTATGGGTAGTGGTAACCCTAGTGTCAGAGCTTCTCAAGCCGCCCAGTAGGCCTCTGACATGGCTTAACGACTGTTGTCTAATGACTACAACCGGGACCGACAGCTTAACGTGTCCTCCGAAGTACGGAGACGTTCAGAAATTAAACCACCTTGGTGGTCACCCATCTATGGACTGACCGCGAGCCTAGTTGCTTAATCGGTGAGAGAATCTATGATAACCCAGTATAGTTCTATACTAGTAGGTGTGCATACTTGGCCAGCCTAGCCGTGTGGTTTCGGGTCTAGAAAGAATAACCGGGCCACGCCGCGCCGTGGGTGTCGTAAGAGGATTGAGGAGGAGGAGTTCCTACTTCCTAGTAGGAACTTTATCCAGCCAGATATTCCTACTATCCTTAGTAGGAAGTAGAATTCGTTGGATATTTTCTTATGCTGTTTTGTTGTTAACATGATGTACTTACATGTAAATGTAATTACTGGCGAAAATTGTGATCTCTAATCATTAGTGACACATATTTTCTTTCAGTTTGATACACATACATTATTATGGTAACAATAAAATTAATTTTCAGGTAAAAATCGTGGAAAATGTTAATGCAGAGAATATTAAGCCTAATGGAGACTTAAAGGCTCAAAGTGAAGAGGTAAGGATCACGACAAAAATAAATAAGCATTATAACTTATAAGTACAACATTAGAATATAAAGCTCAAAATAAGAGAAGTATGTTAAGAAGTTTCCGTGTGGTGACGGCGGCAAATATCAGAATATCATCACCCCATCCCATCCCGTGGGGGGCGTAGAAGTTGACCCGAGGGAATATCTACCAGAGGAAGGGCAGCAGCTTTGTGAGACTTCAGCAAAGTATGCGGGTAACTTTACCACTCGAGTGATGTATTTCCGATGCTTGAGATCTAAAAATAGTCAATTTGTCACCATTAGTTGTTGCACTTGTTCTTCACTTCTAACAGTAATTGGTTTTGATTGCTCGTCTCTCTTTAAATATACCTTGCCATAGGCAGTCCAGCAGAATTTATAGGCTCCAGATTTTGTTAAGTCTCTGGCAATGAAATGTAGGCGGCAAGCTTTGGGGGCTAAATGTTCTGCTAAAAATATAGGTGTGTCTTCTTGAGTTTTGAAGCCCAGGTGTTTACAGCATAGCTCTGGCTTATGTTTTATGTTGAACGCCTTACCCATTGTCATTATTTCAGCCTTCAGAAGTGTAGAGCTAGTTTCCACAATGATTGGAGAATTTTGAGTTTCAGTGGTTTTACCGCGCACTCTATAAATATCCTTAATATCGTATTTGCATATCTTACAGGCTAAGCTTTGAGAAAAGCACATAGCCATAGCTATAAGGTCTTCTTTAGACTCACTATTTTTACGTGGGACATTTTTTACAACAAAATTTGATTTACAAGTACCTATTTGAGTTTCCTCCAGTTTGTTCTCCAATAGAGTGATATATTTCCTGTCTTCCTTGGCTTGTGTTTCAAGCATATTAATTTTTGATTGTAGCTCCTCGTTCTGTGCAGTAACATATGTAATTGAGTTGTCAATTTTGGTGTTGGACTTTTGAATTTCATTCAATGTGAGAGAAATTAGTTGAACCTCTTTAGCCTGTTTTCCTGAAAAAATTTCCATCATTTCTCTCAATTCTTTCTTAAATTCATCCATCTTCTCACTTATCATTTCGTCATCCCAAGTTCTTTTTGCTCGTTGAAAGACATAATTGGGCGGCGTACTTAATAGATTTGTCTCCGATGCCGCTTTATCCATAGATGAGTTCATAGTCAGTATCCCAGGTCCTTGCGGGAGGTGTCTTAGCAACTGGGAAGCAGTTCAGGTAATAGTGAGCCCGATCGCAAGAACAAAAGTCGGAGTTTCGATGTCACTTCACTAAGTGTGTTTAATAGCCGGCGCGTAGCACTTGTAGCTGCCGCGAGCGCTCGTAGCGGTATCTTCGTAGCTCGCAGCTAGTGACGAATTCCACGTAGCACAGTGCTTACGTAGGCGTCGCGATATACTTTGCAGGACATTAGAATACAGAGACGACAATTATTTTAACGGCGATTGTCCTCATCGCACAGAAACTCCGCGTAGCGCGGGCCTGCCTTTCACTTTTTACTTACTAGTTGCAAATTGCAAGTTATTGTTGTTATTATAAGTTACAGATTAGAATAACTTGAGATTAATTGAGTGATAATATTTGCATAAAAATCGGTAACACGTCTGCTCGAGGCAACAGCACGGACGAAAGAGCTAGTGCGGGCGTTGTCTTTAAAATAAAGTTGTGAACATTTGATATTCCATTTTTTATGGTGTTTCTTTTCGTTTTCCGGGGAGGCGAGTAGATTTTGAGAAGGAGCTTAGTGGAGATAGAAAAACAGAGAGTTACGTTTCGTATATCACTGTAGGGGCAAGAGAGTTGCGGGTACACATTTTCTTTATCTCTTTGTCTCATAGGATAGTTACGTCGTTTTGTATATCAAGGTTTTACTTCAGTCTGTGATCTTAAGCATATTTTTTTTTATTATGTTTCAGCCTACACACCGCAATTCCACAAGTCAATCGGCTGCCATAGAAATCCTAGTACCTGCAACAGAATCTTCTGTTATCTACAATTTGAAGCCGGATGTTCAATACGACATAGAAGTTCAAGCATACACAAAGAAAGAAGAAGGACCATGGTCAAACACTGCAGTCGTGACGCTACAAAGAACGTAACAATTGAGTCAACAAAAATGAGTGATAGTCGTCTTCATCACTCAAATTATTATGACAGGAATAACATTTTTTTTGCTTGAGCTTCACTTGCCTCTTATTGTCATGTGAAGCATTGAAAGATATGCTAACTTTAAATAACATGTTAAAAGTGCTAGGTGCATTACGTCACAAACCGGTTCAAGCCGTTTATTATTCGTATTGTAAGAGAATTGAAACTAACCTTTATAAATTTCATGTTTGATTCATTTATTGATAAATGCCCTAAAGCGGTATGTCGTTGTTCTTTACATAATAATATAGTATTTTTGGTGACAATTAGTATTTTTATATTGTGTACTCATCCATTTTAATTTACAAAAACTGTAATTGTTATTTTAAATAACAACCTCAATTATTATTGTAAACCCCGACCTCAATTGTTATTGTAAATAACAACCTCAATTGTTATTTTAAGTTAAAACCTCAATTATTTTTGAAAATAACAAGCTCAATTTATATTGCACATAACAACTGTTATTGTTGTAGTTGTAGTAAATAACAACTGAGGTTGTTATTGTAAATAATGAATTTAATACTTACAGAATAAATACTGTTTTTACGACAAGCAAACTGACTTTTATTTAAAGCAATTGATTTAAATGAGATATAAATAGAAATCGTTTCACAAATAACGTAAAGTAGTCGATTTAAATACATTCAAAAATGTATATTACAACTTTTTTTTTGGGACCTTATATCCAGTTGTCAAAAGGAGCAAACGGTTCACCTGATGATAAGCGAATAAACTGACCTATAACGCTTGCTACAAATGTGGTACTAGCATCACTCATGTATTTCCTACCTTTTACCCTCCCTGATTAGATTGGTGGTCCTATATCACACGCTTTGGGGCTCCACCGGCTAAGCTGGGGAAGTACCATCACGCTAATATTTAATAATAATATCTAGGGACAATGTCACACAGGGGCTCTACCGGCTAAGTCACCGAACATCGATTTCTTAAATGGCGTTCAAATAAATAAAGGTTAAAAATGACTTAATCAATCGTTAAATCGGCTTCCATGAGCACATGGGACGTCATTAATGGTCCGTAATCGATTGTCAACGTTGAAGCCGATTTAACGATTGATTAAGTCATTTTTAACCTTTATTTATATGAACGCCATTTAAGAAATCGATGTTCATCGACTTAGCCGGTAGAGCCCCAGATCATCCCAAAATAAGCAAAGCTTGTACTATGGGTACCAGACGAGGATATACATACTTATATAGATAGATAAATACTTATATTCGTGCTCATCACACAAATATTTGCACTTACCGGGATTCGAACCCAGGACCACCAGCTTCGTAGGCAGGAGCACTACCAAGTAGGCTACGTTTTGAACGTGAAAGTTTGTGACTGTGTGAGTGTGTATGTTTGTTATTTCTTCACGCAATAACTTCAAACAGATTTTGATGAAATTTTGTAGTAATATAGCTTATATATCCGAATAATACATAAGCTATAATTTATAAAGCTTGACGCGGGTAAAACTGCGGGGCACAGCTAGTTAATGATTTTATTATATTATAACATTATTGATTTTAATGTTGTGTTTCTGCGTATGAGTAAGGTCGCCAGAGCTCATTGGGATGAGAGGAAGGACAACAACACTTTGTTTGTTGACTCTTAAAGGCCGGCAACGCACCCGCGACTCCTCTGGTGGTGCGAGTGTACATGAGCAGCGGTGAACACTATCAGGTGATCCACTTGCTAGTTTGTCGTCCTCTGTTATTAAAAAAATAATGCTATTATTCGCCAAACTGCATTACACAGTCGTTGGGCGAAATAATATATAATATAATATAATTCTTTATTTGCAATAAAAAGTGTCTATACTATAATAAATTAGTTTCTACTGCATAGTGGTACAACCGTAAGTCAGAGAGAACAAACACCTCTCTCCCGTGCTAGGAATTAACCTGTGTTACGAGCAGAGAGGGGCTCACCCCGACTCGGCTCTGTACCTAAAGGCATGATGTACAAATATGTGATGGTGGAGCAGTAGATACAAATACAATACAAAATACAAAATATTTTATTGCTTCAAAAGTTTTTACATAACATTTTAGTGTTTGGAGCTTCCCTTTAAGCAAGTAATGCCTGTGTTGGGAAGCACCGCTCTTCCATAACAAAGTAATTAAAATTTAAGAAGCTAGGTATTAACAAAACTAAAAATAAATGATAAGAGAAAAAGAAAAATACAAACAATAGGTATGGGTTAACTTAATTTTAAGCAAAACTTGCTTGCAGCTGTGTATTCAGTGTTATGTAAAGTAGTGTGTTGTGTATTAAGGATTGTGGTGTTTGCTTGTGTGTGTGTGTGTGTGTGTGTGTGTGTGTGTGTGTGTGTGTGTGTGTGTGTGTGTGTGTGATGATAGTGAATTGGTGATGAATATCGTATGGGCGTGTGTTATTGGTATTTTTTGTTTAGTATTATATTACTTGTATGTGTATAGAGATGTAGGTGTGAGTGTGCAGTAGTATGTGATTAATGATACTTATTAAGTATTTACTTAATGTGTTCCAAGAGTGCCTCCGTGTCATCATAGATTAGTGATTTTATCCAGTTTATTATAGATTTTTTACACTCAGAGTATTTTTTTGGGTATATGTATATTTTCCTGTTGATTTTGTTATACAGTATAGCTGATCGCTTATTGTATTGTCTCCCTGCGAATATAGTTTTTGTATGGGGAATTTGTGCAATTAGGTCTTTTCTTCTTTGGGTTGTTATACTTGAGTCATATTTTAGGGACTTATGTTTCTTTAAAATTATTTGGATTACGTATAATTTACGAACTGAGAGTAATTCACTAATCTGATAGAGGTCTTCAGTAGGGTGTCTTAACTTTTTAAAGTACATCATCTTAATGAGAGCCCGTTGGGCACGTTCGACGTTGATAAAATTTGTTTTTGCTGCCCCACCCCAAATGGGGATGCAATATGTTAGGACCGACTGGACCAGAGCTATGTAGATCTCATTTAAAATATTTCTAGACGGGTTTCGGCAGCTTTTCGTGTTTATATTCTTTGGTGTAATGTGTCTGAGAGTCTTGAATATCCAGCTTAATCTTCTAAGTCTATTTGTTACTTGATCAATGTGGGGATACCAGGATAACCGTTGATCGATTATCACTCCTAGGTACTTTGTCTGCGCGACCTGTTTAATGAGCGAACAGTTACAATGTCTATTATTAGTGTCCCCGCATACATGAACTTTTATGCTAAAGTCTTCACTAGGTTGTGTACTTTTGTTTATACTAAAACATATATAGTTCGTTTTAGCCGTATTAAGTGTGAGTAAGTTGATGTTTAGCCAGTTAGCAACTTGGGCCATGCCCAACTCTGCTTTTTGTTTCACATCATGCCAGGAGATCCCTGAGAAAACTATTGCGGTATCATCAGCGTATGAGAAGACTTTAGCGTTATTAACCCAGTTGTTACTGAAACTTTTTTTTTGTCCCGAATCACATTATTTTTTAGTATTGTTATCTTGATGCATATGGTGAACATGGAAAAATACCAAAAAAAATCCGAGTTTTCAGGAAAGCTCGGTAAATACGGATCGTTTTAACGATCGGTAGTAATAGGCAGGTAGGTTAACGCTCTTATAACAACCACTTTATCCATTGTATCCTATTTTAAATTAGAGAAACACAGTTATTACTCTGAAAATGGTTTTATTATCTAAATTCATAATAAATTATATATATATATATATATATATATATATATATATATATATATATATATATATATAATAAAATAATCGTTAATTAACAAACAAGTATATGTAGGAGTATGATAAGTAACAAAACAAGTGGATTTTACATTTTTTACAGGTGAAGTTTGGATTTTTTTTGTAAAACGAACATCGAAGCTGAGAGTCGTTGTACTCTACTAGATGATCGACTCTATAGACGTAACTGACGTCGACGTAGGTGATGAAATAGTTAATGATCAGCAAAATCCAAAATCACGCTAGCTGCCATACCAAACTGCCTATAAGCCGGTGGAATAATTGCTGCATGGCATTGGTACGGATCAAACCATAGTACGTATCCCAATCTAGTTGCTCAACCCAGAACTTATATCCCCATCTAATCGGTTTTCCATGTATAAATTGACCTCCCTCCACAACGGAGTTGCGTCCATGATATGCCATGCCTGGCAGATGGATTGGCGATCGCAGTGCGATGGTCATAGAATTTATTTTATTTTATTGGCACACAAAACAGAATATTATCAATACATGACAGCGAAGTATACATTAAGGTTTAGCACTAGACAGTATTCCTAAACAAGTGTACACAGCATGACAATTTGAGTAGAACTAAGAGTGACGCAGGACATAAAGTAAAATTATATGATAAGACTAATAGATTTGAAGTTCACCGAAGCACGATCCGTAACCGTAACCGTACCGTAACCGTAACCATGATCAAATTGAGTCGCACCTAGGTGAACATGCACTAAGAAACTAAAATCTAACAGTTTGAAGCTTAAATAAGTATTATAAGTTAACAAGATTTGACTTTTAACTTTTTGACATGATATGTCTAACTTTCCTTTTAAAAGTTTGGATTCCGAGGTTGAAAACATCTAATTCGTTGCTATGTTGAAGCAGCAGCTCATTAGAAAGACGGCACATTCTAAAGGCCGATCCACACTCGCACGAAAGCCACGCCGTGAATAGCAGCGCGAAGCGCGGCGCGAATCGCGCTTAATATTGCCAACAATCTACACTCACAGGTTCGCGCCGGGCTTCACAGTATAGTTCGCGCTCTTGACAGTAGGTATGGACAGAGAAACCACTGCAGGTGCTTTAGTATTTTGTGCTCAAAAAGCAATTTATAGTTACGCCTTAAAGAAAACACAAACAATTCAAAAGAAGCACAGAAAACGGAGATGGTGGATTACCACCATTCACCAAAACTAAGCAACCCGCGAATGTGGAGTCTTGTCGTGTTCACGCGCGCTTCGCGCCTGCGAACCCTCGCGGGACAAAAAACCGACAATTTTCGGGGAACGAGCCGCGAAGCCGCGAAGAATATGCGAATAGGATCCACACTCATGCTTCGCGGATGCTTCGCGCCTCCGCGCGCGGGCCGCGCGTGAGTGCGGATGCGGCTTAACAAGTGGACTGTATACAGAGACATCCCGTTCTCTGTTAGATGAATATCTACCAGACCACCGTTCTCTGGCAAATATTCATCTACCAGATATCTATATACCAGATATATATCTACCAGAGAACGGTTCGCTGGTAGATATTCATATGATGATGATGATGTCATCCCAGCCGAATTTCAGCCACGGCGGCCGTTCTCAATGGAGATTAGCCAATTGCGCAGGAAGTTGGTGTAATACCGCCAACTTCCAGACTTCGGGCTGATACTGAGAAATTTCTTTTCACGGAATAATCCCAAAATATTTTTTCGGCCTGACCCGGGATTTGAACCCAGGACCTCATTTGCGGTTGAACAAGCTACCGCTAGACTATATTCATATACCATAGAACGAGATATCTCTGTATCAAACTGCGATCGCCAATCCATCTGGATGACTTCTATGCCCCCCACGGGATGAAATGGGTATAGAGATATTATTTTCCGTCAGCCTATCTCAGTGTCTCAAGAAAAATTGGGAAATGATCACAATGTTGAAACTGGTTAATATAAAAACGTTAACTTAAGGTATTTTTCTATAATACAGGTATGAAACTATTCACTTTAATATACAATAAAAAAAATAATGTTCAGATGAGTATTTCGCTTTCTATCTCGCTCTCTCTACTCTATTCACCTTTTGTTCAAATTGTTCCCTCATCATGACTAGAATTAAGCTTATTAAATATATTTATAAAACATTTTTATAATGGATGTTACCATGAATACTTATTCATCATAATATCCATCGTAATAAACATATTTATTTTTAGTAGCTTAATATTTTTTATCGGTAGTCATCATTTCGTCCCCACTATCGTCACCATAATCATCTCTTCTAGAAAATTTGGTTTCAGATGAAAAGCCGAAAAAGTATTATACTTGTAGTGTCTCCAGCTTCCTTTTTTTGTGAAGAGAATTAGTTGTGTTTTTGTGGGGTTCACCGAAAGATGGTATGACTTGTTCCATTGCTCTACTATGTTTAGAGATTGGCGCATGAGATTGCATAATGGGTTTTTGTGTTGTCCGTTTATTATTATGGTGATATCGTCAGCATAGCCAACGGTATTTTATCGGTAGCAATGGAATTACCCGAACATTAAAAGTCATGAATAACAGATGTAGCTGTCAAATTCCCGCACTTTATTTATTTAATAGATAACATTATCGTATGCAATTTATCGGAACGTTTTTCCCATTCTGCATTTTATTTGGTTATCTTTTTTCCTTATATATTTGTATAAATATTTTTCACCTAATATAACTGCACCGACTATTCTGAGGCTTAAATTGCTTAGGTATAGCAACATGTCTAATTTTCTTGGTTGATCTCATAACAATCATTCAAAAACTTTTTTGTAATTTTTTGTTCTTATTGGTTACGAACAAAATATCTGTAATGTAATTAATTTTGCCAAAGTTTAATAAGTGCCTACCGTTGTGAGTAGTTAATAACAATAACAAGAAATAATATGTTATTTATAGGTCACTAAAGTGTGTTGGAATTCAATTATTTTTACCATTTGAAGACCCCTACTTACTTACATCGCATGGGCAGTGGTAAACATTAATTTATACCAGAATCATTTTAATTAATAGCTGCTTAACAACTTCAACCTCCTAAAGCAAAATGGGAAAGTATTCTAAATAACCAAGTATCAAAACCATTCAGTAACTGGAGAAAGCACCAGTAAATAGAATACACGTTGGATTCTCCAGTCTTTGCGATTTGCATACAGCTCATATGTGTGCGAGTGTGTCTGTGTGTGTGCCGATCGACACAAAGAAGCTAAATGCCGTAGGGTGAGAGCAGTAACAACGTTTAACGTATCTATTGGCACGTAGAGCTATTGGCAAAAATTCCAATAAAAGTCCTGTCCTCGGTCGCTGCGAGGCATTCCGTTCAAGAATAATGTTTAATTTGTTAGGACCCACTGATTTATTTAAGTAGCTTTTGTTTTTATTATCGCTATGTTGCATACTGTCTCTTGTTTAGTTCCGTTGATAGTATAATTAAGGAGGATTTTATCTTAGTTACCTTGTATGTTGTGTGGTTGACGGTTCTAGAGAACGGGCACCCTCGTCTCTCTATGTATTATGACCATCATACTGCGATCGCCAACCCGTGTGGTAAGCATGGTGATTATGGCATATATATCTTAATATCTTAGGACAACTAACACACTGCCATCTGATCCCAAACTAGGCAGAGCCTGTATTACAGCAACCAGACAATTGATAAACTTACTTATATGCTTCTAAATACATATGTATTATAGATAAATTACACCCAGACACAGAACAAATAATCGTGTTCATCACCCAGAGATTTATTCCGGGCAGAGATCGAACCCACGACTTCAGGCCTAGCCAGTGTTACTAACCACTAGACCAATAAGGCAGTTACTATCCTTGAGCATGCTTGTTAAACGGCTTGGTGACCACAGTAAGTGTGTAGATTTTGCGACCAGGCCTTTGTCCAGCAGTGGACGTCATTCTGCGGGCATGATGCTGCTTATGTGGATTACATAGATAGAGACTGAGTCTGGGTGTAATTATCTGTATAAGTTATATGTATTTACAAAAGAAAATTATATGTAATATATAAGTTGGCCGTGTGTGAATAATGTCGTAGAATATAAGAATATTATTTAGTAATATGTAAGTATGTTTTTTGGCTGTCTGGTTGCCATAGTACAGTCTCTGCTAGTTTGGGATCATCATCATTACAGCTGGTAGAAGTACACAGCTGGATAAGACTACCCCAAGAATCATCTTGGGGGGTTATGCCATAATCGCCACGCTTAGCTGACGGGTTGCCGAACCCAATATGATGGTCATAGTACTCAGAAGGAAGCTGCTGCCCTACATCTGGTAAGTATTCCCTCGGGTTGACTTGTACGCACCCCACGCGATGATATACGGGTGATGATATTCTGATATTCGCTGCCGTCACCACGTTTGGGATACCAAGATATTTATGTATTACTAGCGGTTTTACCCGCGTTAAACTTTATAAATTATAGTCTATGTGTTAATCTAGGGTGTCAGTTAACTCCATACCAAATTTTATTAAAATAGCTTCAGCCGTTTAGACGTGAAGAAGTAATAAACATACACACTCACAAACTTTCATCTTTATAATATTAGTGTGATAATCATAAGGACAAAAATGTCAATCATAACACGTCTTCTTAACAGCTATCAACTGAGTTCAACAAAAACATCAAAACAACAGCCTAATCTCTATGTATATTGGAATAAGGTTCAAATATGTACGGTTCATGACATACTGTCCTCTGGCAGACGTACGGAATGATGCTGAAAGCAAATAGAGTTCCATTGGCGTTCTTTGAGTATGGAACACTAAAAATGAATCTGTGTCTAGCAATAGGACCAAAATTCATAATGAATCCTTTCTCATCTTCTATCTCCTTGCCAAATTTCATTACGGTTCGTTCAGCGGTTAGCGTAAGAATCACTTTTACATTATTATAATTAATGTATAAACTTACAAATTATCTTATCTTGCACTTTGAACAAATAATATTTCTTAATCAATATTTACTAGAAATCGCACTTCTTCAAAATTCGACCTGTAAGATTATATTGTCAAAGACTATAAGACAAAAAGACCAAAAATATTAATTACGTCTCAGTTTTTTCACTCAGTAGATAAAAAAAACACCTTTTTAGGGTTCCGTAGCCAAATGGCAAAAAACGGAACCCTTATAGATTCATCATGTCTGTCTGTCTGTCCGTCCGTATGTCACAGCCACTTTTTTCCGAAACTATAAGAGCTGTACTACTGAAACTTATTAAGAAGATGTATTCTGTAAACCGCATTAAGATTTTTACACAAAAATAGAAAAAGAACAATTATTTTGTGGGGTCGCCATACATAGGACTGAAACTCAATTTTTTTTTTCATTGTTCCCATACATATGGAGTGTCTATGGATAGGTCTTCAAAAATGATATTGAGGTTTCTAATATCATTTTTTTCTTAACTGAATAGTTTGCGCGAGAGACACTTCCAAAGTGGTAAAATGAGTGTCCCCCCCCCTCTAACTTCTAAAATAAGAGAATGATAAAACTATAAAAAATATATGATGTACATTACCATAAAAACTAACAAAGAAAATTGGTTTGAACGAGATCTAGCCAGTAGTATTTTTTAAAACGTCATAAACCGCAATTTGCTTTCATTTAATCAACTGAAATACATAATTGCTGCTATGGAACCCTTCATATGCGAGTCCGACTCGCACTTGACCAGTTTTTTATTACTAAAAATCTCGTAACCCAAGCAAACATGCTGTGAAACAGCAAAATAGTTACCTCAAAATATTATAATATTAGCAGGAATATAAGTTCATGAGGCATTTATATTGATTTAAAAGTGGACTGCTTGTGTAGAAAAAGTTTCTGGCACTCCGCGACCACTATTGCGGCACGCTTGCTTCGCTTGCTTGGCTCCATCGTTCTATGTTCGCAGTTCTAATCTAACCCACTTTTTTAGAAGCGAAATACATTTTCAGTTTGATATGAAAATTATTTATTAATTGATGAGTGATACGTTCATTAAGTAGTATTACGATTCATTTAATAATATCTCAAAAAGAAATTCCCATGTTTCCTATAATGTGAGTGTTTTATTTCCGGTCAGAATATGGGAAGAATATGAAGTAAAGGATGTAAAATCCAAAACGTACCGAAATGTTGATGGAGAATTAAAACCAGTAGGAGAAGATGGAGCACAGGTACGGAATATTTTAGGAAGCGATTCTTATTTTCTCGTATTATAATAGTAAATTATATCCTGGGACATTATTTACGGCCATCTGATCCCAAACTAAGCAAAACTTGAACTATGGAAACCAGACCACTAAAATACTACATAATACTACTTTTCTTTTGTAAATACATACTTATATAGATAAATTACACCCAGACTCAGGAGAAAGAGACAAATTCATGCACAAAAATATCTGTCCTTGGTGAGCATCGAACCCACGACCTCCAGCGTGAAAAGCAAGCATTTGCCAACCACTTTTTCAACCATTCTGACAAACGTATGGAATGATGCTGAAAGCGAATAGAGTGCCATTCGCGTTCTTTGAGTATAGAACTTAAAAAATGAATCTGTGTCTAGCAATAGGACCAAAATTCAGAATGAATCCTTTCTCATTTTCTATCTCCTTGCCAAATTTTATTACGGTTGGTTCAGCGGTTAGCGTAAGAATTACTTTTGCATTATTATAATTAATCTATAAACTTACAAATTATCTTAAAAATTTTGCCAACCACTTTAATTTGGAGGAATTCTGTGTCTCAGCAATCAAAGTTGTAATGGAAGCACTTTCCACCCAAGTGGCTACAAGTTTAATTTCCTCCCCAAACAAAACAATATTAAAACTCAAACATGTAAATTTAATTGTCCGGCGGGTCTTGAACCTGCGCTTATACCAATATTTTTATAGAGTAAATTAATTTCATTTAGGCTACAAGTAGTCAGTCAGAAGTCTAAGCAACATATTCTTACATCTGGTCTGACAATTCCAGTTACTTATTCCCGATGGGTTAGGAGGTTAAGTGGTTAGGGACTGGTCACAAAATAAATGGAAAAAAAAAGAAGAAGTACCTGTAAAAGATTACAGTGGGACAAGGATCTTTTTGAACGTGACTGACATTTGTGGGAGAGCGACATTATGACGGCAAGGGTTGCTTTTAAGAAAATTTCTCTCATATAATGGGAACATTTTAGAATGGCAATAGACTGTATCCATTGTATTTTGTATTAATTGAGTAACTTTGACGGGCCAGTTGGCTTAGTTCGATTTTTTATTCCCACCCAGTACAGATATTTGTGTGCAATAACATGTCTGTTTTTCCCGTGTCTGGGTGTTTATCTATAAGTATGAATTTACAGAAGTAGTATATCAGCTATCTGATTTCCATAGTACAAGCTTTACTTAGTTTGGGATGAAGATGGCCGTGTGAGAATAATGCCCCAGGAATATCTAACTCCAAAAGTTTATTGAGTACCCGATATATTATTGATTTATTATTATGAATAATTTGATAGCACAAGGGAAGAAAACAGTAATTATTTTCTTTATAAACAAATTTATTTCGTAATTAATATCACATTTTTATTAACTAATAATAAAAAAAAACTTAATAATACATTAATGTAAATAATGAAACGAAAAATTTAATACACAGGTGCGACTTAAAAATCAAGCATGGTAACATTTACATATCACGGCGGCAAATTATTCGTTAACTTTTCAAATGGAATTATCGGGCCTTCCCTGTGTTTTTCTTCAATGAAAAGCTCCTTAACTTTTAGGGATGTTTCCCCGACACCACTTTTTATCACTTTTGGCATATTGATAGTGTTTTAAACCATATAATACAAAAATAAACGTAGGAACAACGGTCAGTAAAGCAAGCTGTGGTAGAACTGTCAAAGAGACACTTTACAAGATGGCGGCGTTAGTTCCATTTTCAGCCACGTTCATAAATATCCTTGTCGCACTATATATAATATGGAAATAATCTAATTATATTCTAGTTTTTATGGAATATTGATAAACTAGTAAAACTTTAAATATATTTCCTCATATCATAATTAAAGTTTTGTTGGACAAGGAAACTCTTTAGATCAATATTCTTTATCTTTAGATCAAGAAAAATATAATAATCATTTATTTGCGTGAATGATATCACATTAAGAGAATATAACGTTACAAAATATGAATATGTTTTTTGTAAGGCATCAAATAAAAATTGTGTTTGTGAAAACGGCCCATAGAAATAATACACGTACCAGCTCCACAAAACAGAATGACGTATAAAAATTTCAGAATAGGCGTCAAAGTAAGTGTCAAGGTGCGTACGTGCGTACGTGAGTACGTGCGTACTCGGCGAAAGAAGATGGACCCTGGTCTCCCACCTTTGGAACCAAAATAGAATAACAGAAGCAACACAATAAATCCAACATCCCAACTTCCATACCAACAAGCATACTGAACCGAAGTATTTTTAAGACCGTCGCTGTATATATACGAGGATTGTAATTTTTTATATAACTACAAAAAGTTATTAAAAAAAGCATATCAAGTAAATACTAGACTGAAAAGAAATGCCCACAGGCTAGTTCTTTACGATATCCCCAAATCGGAAAAGTATACACAAAGTTGCCTGATGGTGTGTGTACGCATTTATAATAAAATTCCAAAAGGACTGAAATTAAGTAATAATAGTAATCTTTTTAAAAAGAAATTATTCAAACGGCTATGGAAGAAAATTTTTAAGACATCAAAGATTTTTTGAAAATATATTCATATTATTCATATTCATATCATTTATTTGCATTCCACTATGTGGAATTCAAATAAATGATATTCCATACTCATATTCAGTAAATAAATGATTTGAATTTGAATTTGAACTTAGGTGGTAAACATTAGGCTTATAGCTAGGAGCATTATGGACCCTGTCGGGCACAGCAAATGTATAATTATATATATCGGTAAGTTATTATTGTTGGTATATATGACTACTTTACATTTATACATTACACTAGCATGTTATTATTTAAGTACCATGTCATTCAATTAGGAAATATTTTTTTTGTAACAGTATCATTTTATATTTGCGTAATACATTTCGATCTAACTATTTTATAGATTAGGTATACATAAACTAGTATTAAATCCATTGACTAATCTAATTTATGAAACAAATAATCTATAAAAACAGAAATTACATAGTATACTGTATAACGTCCTTTTTTATAATTTAATGATTATTGTAATTTATTTTTGTTTTCTTTTGATAATTATGTTGCATGCAACTGATACATAGTATAATAATAATATCTTGGGATAGTATACAGCTAAATATGTGCACATCTTCTATAAATTTTGTAAAACCTGTATACCATGTTGAATCCAAATAAAGTCTTATCTTATCTTGTCTTTGAGTGGCCTTTCGGCGAGTTCGATCCCCATCCAGGACAATTATCTATACGACGAGCACGATTTTTTTTTTACAAATGTTTATTTATTTTCAGTGAAAACTTACCCTAGATTTACATACAAATGTAGCTAGTAATTGTTTCTTTCTCAAGTAAAAATGCAATTTGTGGAGATGAAATAAATATATTTATTATTATTATTATTATTAGATAGCCCAGAACTCACTCCAGTATCTCCTCCAGTGACTCCTTTCTATTAACTGGGAAAACATTGAAATCCACCGAGGTTTACTTTAACGGTTATTAAAAAAAATAGCGATAACAGTACTTAATAAGTGACTGGCTAGTGTGAGGTTACTGTGTTCTACTCGTAGTATCTGGGTTAGTTCTCTATAATAAAATATTTTTGCAAGTAAATGTGTTTTCTTATACCAACAAGTTGGCAATCAAACTTTCACCCTGCCTAATAGTATAAGCGGAAACCATAATTACGTTTACAGGTTAAGCAAAACATATGTCATCATTTTAGCATCGCCAAATATTTCTATCACACCCAGCTTCGCAACATTAACATAATACTGCCTACAAGATCAAACTCCAGACTAGCTCACATGACGATAAATACACATGTCCTGAACAGCGTTCGACCAATCATAGACCAACTTAACTACAGTCAACCGTGCAGTCACGTTTTTAGCCTACACCCAGCTTCGCAACATTAACATAATACTGCCGACAAGATGAAACTCCAGTTTAGCTCACACGACTATAAAAACCCTCAACAGAGTTCGACCAATCACAGACCAACTACATTCAAACGTGCAGTCACGTTTGTAGCCTATACCCAACTTCAAAACATTAACATAATACTGCCTACAATATTTCTCCTATTAAGCGCGAGGGCTTCGTTTGCAGTTTTGCGGTCGTAGCCCTTGATAGCTTTTTTGGAGTGAGTTAAACCTGGAAGTTTGTGCCAGCGTTTAATAGTTTTCTGTTGGCAATGGTTCGTTAGGGTGAGTTGGACTGTGCTTTTTGGTATTCCGCATATCGGCTCAGGGCCGTATTGGGCCAATTGAACTCCAGCCCATGCAAGTTCGTCGGCACTTTCCTTGCCCTCGATACCCGCATGACCCCGTACCCATCGAAGTATCACCTTGTTCCTAAGGCACAGGGTATTGAGACTGTCATTGCTGTTCATAACCAGCCCTGACGTTATAGTGTCAGAGTTCAAGGCTAGGAGAGCCGCTTGACTGTCTGAATGGATGTAGATTGTGTGATTGACATAGTCTTTTTGCAGGTTGGCTTCTGCACATACAATTGGAATGGACCAGGGATCATTGTGCTCCCTCTCGTAGAATAACGAGATGGCGCAAATGTCCGCTTCATCGGCGATGGCGCTGGGAGCTAATCCCAGCGCGAGAGAGTATGCGGCGCCCGGCTGGCTTCTCCCCGATTGGGCGCCGCCCCTGGGGCCGCTGGCGTTTGGAGGAAGGAACGAGTGGAGTTCTTTTCCTTCGAGCGCCAGCGGTCCCGGGAAGAGGTAACCTGCTGTAGCTCAGGTAACACGCTTGTGCGTACTGGGGAGGGGGTGAAGGCATTCAGACCCCTCCCCTACCCGGGTGAGAGTCTCGCGGACGCTCAGTGTACAGCGGGGGTACTGGCGAGATCGTTCACGAGTACCCAGAGCCTCCGCTTCAGGCACTGTGAGGCTGGCTACCGTGGGGGTTTTAGTGGGTCGTGCCCCACACCACGTGCGGCTGGAGCACTTCCAACAAGTAAAAAAAAGAAAAAAAAGGCTGTGGTTACCCTGGGTTTCAAAGTTGTCTAGTATCCAGTGTTAAATATCGGAAGGAAATTAAACTTATACCAATAATTCACTGGTAAAACGAGAAACTATGATTTATTAAAATGGACAAATCACTGTACTGACATTGACGTATACAATTTTATTTTTTTAGACAAGAATTTTGAATATAAAATGTTCCAATAAATGTTCGATTCGTAACACCCAGTAAGCCTCTAACATGGTTTAACAACTGTCGTCTACCACAAGTACAACTACTCATGATACATGCATAGATATAGTTCAACAGCTCATCGCCATCGTAGAGGTAGGGCATAACGTTCATTCGCTCAAAGAGCAGCCCGACTGGGGAAGTACCTCCACCTTACAGAAGACACTCTTTAATAATAACATTAGTAATTTTAATGTTGTGTTTCCGAGTGTGAGTAAGGTCGCCAGAGCTCATTGGGGTGGGGGGAAGGGTCAGCAACACTTGTTTGTTGAGTTTTAAAGGCCGGCAACGCACCCACGACACCTCTGGTGTTGCGAATGTCCATGGGCGGCGGTGATCATTTACCATCAGGTGACCCACTTGCTCGTTTGTCACCCTCTGAAATAAAAAAAAAATTTAAAAAAATTAAACGTATGTTGTCCTTCTCATAAATACTATATTAAAAAGGCTAACTGCCTCGCTGGTCTAGAGATTGAGACTGGTCGCCGTGGCCGAAATTTGGTCGGGAGGACATCATCATATTAGAAAGAAATGATATTAGTTTAGTTGGTATTGCACTGAATCAGGCGCAGTATATTACCAAAATTGATCGTCGCTCACTGAAACGTTAGGGATTAATAAGGATAGGAATAAATATCATCATTAACACGCAGAAAAGACCTAAGAATGAAAATAATACCACACTTGAATATTTTTAAGCATAGTGTGCAATATAACGCAGTTGTTATCTTCAACAAGCTACCATTAGACCTTAAAAGTCTAATGTACACATCTCAGTTCAAATCCAAGTAAAAAAAAATCCTCTTGGACAAATGTCTGTACTGTATAGATGAACTGTGACCATTGTGAAATTAACATATAACAACAATTTTTTTCCACTTTTTAACGTCTAAATTGTAGTGCTTGTTTATTCTCTTTGATTATTATATTACCTGTTGACATTTGTAATGCTATATATTGATTTATTTATTATTACTTGATTGTTTAAATGTTATCTCGACTTTTTAAATATTTATTTTTGGACATAATTGTAATTTTCTCATTTATATTTCTTATTATTGTATACCCGTTGCATGATCTTGTATGATAAAGATTTAATTCTAACACAATTGTAAAATATTGTTTATGAATGAATGAAATTGAATTAAATTGAAATATCATCTGATATAGAGATCGTGATAAAACCATTGAAATAAATTTTATTATTTATCATCTTTCTTAATTGGCGGTGCAAAATGTTTGTTTTTAGATTAACATGCGCTCCGAAGCACGGAGATGCTCAGATATTTAACCAATTTGACCCAGGCCCACTTATAGTGTTACCTTGAGCCTAGATGCTTAACTTAGCTGATAAGAGATCTCTTAAGGACCGGTGATAGCAACTGGCTATGAGCGCTTCACAGGTTAAAAGTGAAAAATAAATGGGATGCAGCATTTTATGTAACGCTAATATAACGACGGGGCAGTTGGTGTGGTTGGGTGGTTTCCACTGTGTGAATATATCCTAAGATATTACTATTACTTTTGGATAATTTTATGTAACGCTAATAATCTGTTATTTATATTGCACGTAAATTCCCAACGAACCTACTTTATCAACACGTACATAAATATATGCGTGTAAAGAGATAACCTGTGACATTTCAAATTAAACCGCTTTCATAATAATATTAACAATAATATGTACAAATCCTGATTCTCTGACGTCGAAATTGTCTCTAAGAATGCTCTTTGGTAGAGGTCAGCTTGCAACTCTTTTACCGAAGGAGGAGGACCCCGTTTCGAGATGGTTTGCCCCCGTCAGAGGTGTCACATCGCAGCCCATTAAAACTATGGACGAGCCCGTTCTCGTCATTGGGTTTGCCAACTTGGGCTGCGGAATTGATGCTGGTCATAGCTGTCGCTCTTTTTTTTCGGAACTAGTCCCTCCCTCCTACCCACCACTGCAACTCTCGTAAACCAGTAGTGGCACACAATGAAATGACACTGAGCGGTGAGGCTCAGGCATGTCCCGGGGAATCAATTTAACTGTCTTGGATCCCGCAACGAATTTAATAAGAAATAAAAAAAGGAGGACTTAGAAAATGAATAGTTCCACTTCCCTCCAGAGCATAGCGGGAGACAGAATGATGTAAAGAGGCTATAATAGCAAAAAACTAAAGAAAAAAAAATATCATAAAACGAGAGAATTGCAACTAGAGAAGCCAGCTGCAAAAGCACCGAGGATCAATATAAGGGTCCTAATTGAGCTGTTATATTTGATTCCAATAGCAGGTATGGCAAAAGCGCTTAAACGCACGGAAGTTGTTCCTTGTTGCTACATGATCCGTATAACAAACTACTCTAGATATTGGTTGCATGCTGTTTAACATAATATCACGCAGATTTGGCCAGAGATTACACTCCCAAAGTATGTGCTGAGCAGTTTGTTCATATTCGTTACAGGAAGTTGAGCACAGACAGATTGGTGAAGATACTAATTTACAACTAAACAATTTACTTCTAAAATTGCCGTGTCCGATAAGAAATTGTGCACAATGGTCTATGATCAGCCAAGTTTTATTTATCCGTCGTCAGCCAAGTTTTATTTAAGCTGTCGCTCTGTCTTCTGGTGAAATAAAAGCGTACTTCGGCGGCTCCGGCGTCTGTGGAAGCAGGTGGGATGCATCGGCGCTTGTTAGCTTCATCTTCCACCGGACTGCGGTTCCCCTTGTTGTTAGCGGCGTTTTAGAGGTCCATCGCTTCCTCTGACATGAAGTTGTCATCGTTGCTCGCTTCCGGAACCGATTGCGCATCCAGTTGTAACTCAAGAACGGATCCGAGGGGCGTCGACAGGAGTGAAGTTTGGGCAGGCACTCTGTTGTGTCTCCTACTAACAAAGCGTGCGCCACTCTCAGTACCTTTTCAGACGCTAGTAGCGGTGAAACCAGTGAGGGTCTGTTAGATCGGTGAGGTTAAGCATCTGGCATTCGGTCAGTCTATAGATAGGTGACATTCAAAGTGGTTTAAATTCTTAGCTTCGCCGTGATTCGGAGGTCACGTGAAGCTGTTGTTCACGGTCGTAGTCATAAAAAACCTGTAGTTAAGAGGCCTAATGAGTGGGTGGAACAACATTGACCTATTTAAAAAAATACTCAAAAAAGCTCTAAGAAAATACAACCAGTCTGTCCACGCCTTTACATCAATCAAGTATAAATATAAGAAAAACAGATGGACAATATCATTCTATTGATAAATTTAACACCAACAACATACTTGGCTAAGTTAACATACAAAAATATATAAAAACTTTTAATGATGAAGTGCCTTTGTA
Source organism: Pseudoips prasinana (assembly GCA_951640165.1). Classification (NCBI taxonomy): domain Eukaryota; kingdom Metazoa; phylum Arthropoda; class Insecta; order Lepidoptera; family Nolidae; genus Pseudoips; species Pseudoips prasinana. Next base: position 7,009,088 of record OX621260.1, read on the forward strand.
CTCTTGTCTTTCTAATAATATATCAAAGTGCGCCATCAGATGCTACTGGGGCTCATTTGGTGGCTCCTACTGATTTCGACCTGAAAACTGACGAATATCACCAACTTCAATTAAATTATACTTGGAACCCGGTGGATAGTGCTGATCCCGCAGACCCTGTCATAGGATATAAGGTATGCTTTTACATTATACTTTTAAAACAATATTTGTTTGAAGAGTTTGCGAGTAAAAAATGTATTTTTAAGCAAAAGTTCACTAAGCCCGCTGGACTTGGGGAGTGAATACGTGACGAGAGCGTTACGACAAGTATGATCGGGAGAGGTAAACGAAAGTTGAGAGGGATATATAAGTTAGTGAAGATAGGAAGAGAGACATTTACATTTCGTATATTGCTAGGGGCAAGAGAGAGTCGTCTAAAGCAAACTTGGTTTCTTTAATCAGAATGTTTATACACACATCAACAAAGTCTAGGGATACGTTATTTTGAAATCAAACATGGCTTTATTGTTTAAAACCTATTTAGTTTCCTTAAAAAGTTTATTTACAGATTTAAACCTTGTCTATTCTTTATTCAAAATTTAAAAATTAAAATGAGAAACAAATGAAAACACGCAAAGCACAGCGCAATCTTGAGTTGTATCTAATTTCAAGAAGTTGCATTAAAATTTTTTTTGCGTGTTAATTGAAGAAAACCTGATAAATTGTTTTATTTTCTTTTCTCAATTGGTTGTGTAAGCTTTTTAGCGTCATGCCACGCCATCATTTGAGTCGAGATGAAATGTTACGGGCAGTTGGCATGTTACAAAACGGTGCTATTCAACGCGTCGTTGCTGAGTCTCTGGGCACAAGCCAAAATGTGGTATCCAGGCTGTGGTCACGTTATCGCGCTACTGGAGATGTGGCAGAACGGCACACAGGTAGATATCGTGTTACCACTCAGAGACAGGATCGATTTCTCCAAATGACCGCCAGAAGACTACCCAATATCACAGCGATGCAACTAGTGCAAAGGCTCCAGGAGGGTCAGCAGCTGCTGGTGAGCGACCAAACCGTGCGAAGGAGGCTGCATGAAGTTGGTCTTCATGCTCGCAGACCGCTACGAGTCCCAGCGCTGCGACGTGGCAATCGCGGTAGGCGACTTTTATGGGCTCAAGAACATTTGACATGGAGTGATCAACAATGGTCATTGGTGCTGTTCACTGATGAGTCCCGCTATGGATTTCATCCAGATTCGAGACGAACACGCGTTTGGAGAACTCCAGGCAGGGTCAGCCGTCTCCGACATCCACAGGAGGTCCACTCTTACCAAGGCGGGACAATTATGGTGTGGGCAGGAATACGAATCGGCGGACGAACCCAACTCATTTGGATTCAGGGCAGCATGACTGCCCATAGATACCGTGAGGAGGTAGTAGAACGTGTCATTGTCCCGCTCAGGGCCCTAACGGGGCAAGAATTTCAGCTCATGCATGACAATGCACCTTCCCATACAGCGCGGCTGGTGAGGGCCGCCCTTCGAGAACACGATGTTCAGGTATTAGATTGGCCTCCACAGTCGCCAGACTTAAACCCAATTGAACACGCCTGGGACATGTTACAGCGAAGAGCATTGAGGGATTTTCCGCCCAACTTGACAACAGAAGAACAACTTTTCGAACATTTAAAAAGAACTTGGGACTGCATACCCCAGCAAGACATTGACACCTTAATTTTAAGTATGGAAAATCGTTGCCGCTGTGTGATTAATGTTAGAGGAGGAAATACCGATTACTGATTATCAGATTTGGTAAGATTTTTATTCATTTAATTCGATTGAATAATTTTATAAGAATAAAATGTTTTTGTTCACTCAGTAATTTTCTATGGCTTAATTAATTTAAGACTTTTATTAATTAGAAAAACAAAATCGCATCGTGTTGTTAATGTTTAAATATCGGCCATGAAATTATCTTTAATTCTTCCATTTACAGTCATAACAAAATGTTTATAGTTTTCTAGATAATCAATGAAATGTTCAATATCCCTAGATTGTGTTGATGTGTGTAGTTCTACAAGGTTCAACGTTCAATTAATGACTTGCATTATCACTTCCATAATTCTACATCATGCATATATGGCATGTTGTTGAGCTCGGTGTAGAAGAAGCTCTTACTTAGACAACTCATGTAGTTTGTTCCTGAACGGCTGAACCGATCTTCTTCAAACTTGACACAGTGGTAGTGACCATACTTCGTCCACCGTAGCCTAGTTGGTAGTGCTCCTGCCTACGAAGCTGGTGGTCCTGGGTTCGAATCCCGGTAAGTGCAAATATTTGTGTGATGAGCACGAATATTTGTTTCTGAGTCATGGATGTTTTCTATGTATTTAAGTATTTATCCGTCTATATAAGTATGTATATCGTCGCCTGGTACCCATAGTACAAGCTTTGCTTAGTTTGGGGATAGGATGATCTGTGTGACCCTGTCCCCAGATATTTTTATTTATTTATTTAATACTTGTGAGTGTCTATCTATATATACTTATAATAGTCGGACACGTCACGGAGGAATAGTCATTGTAATCAACGTAAGAGTTTAAGCAGCTGAATGCCTTGCAGACCTAGTTATATACAGTGTGTATATATAAACTATATGTTTGATGTTATAATAATAAAAATATTATGACAGTTATTAGTTATTATTAGTAAAATATATTTATACCGTTTTATTCAAACAATAAATCAAGACTATGTATTCACCTTCTTGTATTAGTTTGCTACTGGACTGCCTCGTTGGTCTAGCGGTAGCGTGTTCAACCGCAGATAATGAGGTCCTGGGTTCAAATCCCAGGTCGGGCCAAAAAGTGATTTTGGGATTATTCCGTAAAAATAAATTTCTCAGTATCAGCCCGAAGTCTGGAAGTTGGCGGTATTACACCCCCGTGCCTCGGAGCGCACGTAAAGCCGTCGGTCCTGTACCTGAACTCTTTCCGGTCGTGTCCCTAGTCGTCCCATCGGATCATGAGAGTGATGGAATTGAAAGTGCCCCTGTGTTTGCGCACACACTTGTGCACTATAATATGTCCTGCGCAATTGGCTAGTCTCCATTGAGACTGGCCGCCGTGGCTGAAATTTCGGTCGGGAGGACATCATCATCATTAGTTTGCTACGAGGCTTGCCCGTTAAATCAGCGTAAGCCTTCAAGATAACTCTAAACTTCATGTAAACTTATTTGTAAATTCCATTCAATGCTTTTTTAAAGTAGATAAAATATATTCTGAATAGTCAATAGGCTACCAATACTATAAATATGAATACTTTAAATGATTAAAGTCTGATTATAACCTAGGTTGCTTATCGTATGGGTAGTGGTAACCCTAGTGTCAGAGCTTCTCAAGCCGCCCAGTAGGCCTCTGACATGGCTAAACGACTGTTGTCTAATGACTACAACCGGGACCGACAGCTTAACGTGTCCTCCGAAGTACGGAGACGTTCAGAAATTAAACCACCTTGGTGGTCACCCATCTATGGACTGACCGCGAGCCTAGTTGCTTAATCGGTGAGAGAATCTATGATAACCCAGTATAGTTCTATACTAGTAGGTGTGCATACTTGGCCAGCCTAGCCGTGTGGTTTCGGGTCTAGAAAGAATAACCGGGCCACGCCGCGCCGTGGGTGTCGTAAGAGGATGGAGGAGGAGGAGTTCCTACTTCCTTATAGGTAGGAACTTTATCCAGCCAGATATTCCTACTATCCTTAGTAGGAAGTAGAATTCGTTGGATATTTTCTAATGCTGTTTTGTTGTTAACATGATTTACTTACATTTAAATGTAATTATTGGCGATAAGTGTGATCTCTAATCATTAGTGACACATATTTTCTTCCAGTTTGATACACATACATTATTATGGTAATAATAAAATTTATTTTCAGGTAAAAATCGTGGAAAATGTTAATGCAGAGAATATCAAGCCTAATGGAGAATTAAAGGCTCAAAGTGAAGAGGTAAGGATCACGACAAAAATAAATAAGCATAATAACTTATAAGTACAACATTAGAATATAAGGCTCAAAATAAGAGAAGTATGTTAAGAAGTTGCCGTGTGGTGACGGCGGCAAATATCAGAATATCATCACCCCATCCCATCCCGTGGGGGGCGTAGAAGTTGACCCGAGGGAATATCTACCAGAGGAAGGGCAGCAGCTTCTTTCTGAGTAGTATGACCATCTGACTGCGATCGCCAACCCGTCTGCCAAGTGTTGCAATTATGGCATATCCTCGAAGATGGTTTTTATGGAGGCTTTTGTCCAGCAGTGTACTTATTACAGCTGTTATGATGATGATTAAGAGAACAAACTGGGCTTGGAGCCATGAGTGTTTAAGAAAATAAAATACATTTTCATTTATTTTAGTACCACTTAGTAAATAGTAAGTTCTCCGTAGTCACCTAGTAAATTCGAACACTCAAAGTTACTAAGTGACTACGGCGAATCAAAATAATCTCGAAACAAATATTTGTTGGCTTGACTGCACGTGTGACGCAGCGGCTAAGACAGTCGCCTCGCCACTCCCTGTCGCGGGTTCCAGTCCCGCGCCAGACTACTATTTGTGTGACCCATAAATAGTTGTTCTGAGTCTGGATATAATTTGTGTCCGTCTATTATGTTTGTGAAGTACCCCGCGACATAGGGATTAAATTCCCTAGTTAATTTAATTTAATTTAATTTTTTTATTTTTTTTATAATATGTAACTCCAATACATTACGAATCATATAATCCGTAAGGCACACAGATCACAATTACTTTCAATTTTCATGTCGTCTAATTTGGACTGTCAGCTGAGTTATTGTATATGTATACATACCTCAAAGTTTTTCAAATTTCAAATAATTTATTTTCCATTCACAAAATTTGTACTACAGCTAGTGTTTGAAGTGACCTTCTAGGCAAAAATTGCCTGTGTTAGGGCACTTCGCTCTTCCAAAACATAAAATTAAGCGATGAACCTACTAAAAATTTAAATAAAATCTTAATAGTTACTTAAAAGTCTTAAAGTTTTAATAATTTACATAAGAAAAGATAAAAATGCCAAATTGATGTTGACAAAAATTTACAAAGCAAAAACAATAAACAAAAATTTTTGACGATAAAATAAATAATAAAGAAAAAAGTCTTATATTATAGTTTATAAAGAGCGATAGAAATAGGGTGCGTATTTTGGATGCGAGTGGGTGTGGGGTGTATGAGTGGCGTGTGTAAGTGAGTAGGTGTGGGGTGTATACGTGATGTATGTGAGTGAATGAATATGGAGTGTATGTTTTTGTGAGTGAGTGTTAGTGTGGAAGACAGGGTCAAATTGCGTGTTGTAAGACGGATTCAGTGTCCTCATATGTGAGTCCTTTAATCCAGTTAGTTATAAGCTTTTTACATTCGTAATACATTTTAGTGTATAATTGTAGATTTTTGTTTCATTTATTGTATAGGAAGGATGCTCGTCTGTCATATTGCATACTACAAAAACAGGTTTTAGTTTGTGGGACAAGCGCCACATGATAGTTTCTTTTTTTTTAGATGATCAGAATCATACCTAGTGGCTTGTGCTTTTTTAAGACAATTTGAACAACATAATTTTCTCACAGAGAGTAGTTCACTAACTTGATAAAGACTATGTGTGGGGTACTGTTGCCTTTTAAAGTGCATTACTTTGATCAGAGCTCTTAGAGCTCGTTCCACTTCGATAAATTTAGTCTTAGCTGCTCCTCCCCATATATGAATACAGTTCACTAAGACGGATTGCACCAAGGCGATATAAATTTCCTTCAAGAGATTTCTAGAGGCGTCATTACTTATAGTAGCCCTAGATAACAATATGTCTCAGTGTCTTGAATATCCAACTCAGTTTTCTAACTCTTTTTACAACTTGTTCAAGTTGGGGGTGCCAGGATAACCTGTGGTCAAGAAAAACACCTAAGTATTTAACTTGTGTGACTTTGGTTATAGAGGAACATGTGCAATTTCGATTAGCAAATAGAGCTATCCCTGTGGAAGTACTTTGCTTAACATCGTCCCAGGATTTTCCATAGAATACAATGGCTGTATCATCAGCATAAGAAAAGACTTTAGCGTTATATAAATTCATGTTACATAAATCGTTAATGTATATTAGGAAAAGGCTGGGACCCAAAACGCTACCCTGTGGCACACCGTAAGATACCACCGTATCATCACTACAGTGTTGCCCTAGCCCAGTGTTTTTCAACCTTTGGGTCGCGACCCCCCAGGGGGTCGCGAAGCCACTTTAGGGGGGTCGCGACGCTTCTATGGGAAAATTGCAAAACGTTGGAAAAGCTAGTCACAGGGTGACAAATAAATTTGGAGTATTATAATTAGGCCTGCTGCAAATACATTAAAAGTTAAGCGCGAAGTTCTAAAACTCTGGTTAGTAGTAGTTGACATAAAGTAAATTTAGAAGGAGTGCTTTGTCGACGTCTGTTTCAAAAAAATTGTGAAGATTAGCAATATTTTTGTAACAAACTGGTGACAGGTGTCTGAAACGCTTTTTCTTTAATAGAATTTACAATTTTTAGGGTTTCCTAGCCAAATGGCAATAAACGGAACCTTTATTGATTCGTCATGTCTGTCTGTCTGTGTATCTGTATGTCCGTCCGTATGTTACAGGCACTTTTTTCCAGAACTATAAGAACTAACTTGTTAAAACTTGGTAAATAGGTGTATTCTGCTCACTGCATTAAGATTTTCACACAAAAATAGAAAAAACAAACAATAAATTTTGAGGGTACCCCATACCCGGAACTGAAACTCAAAAAAATTTGGAGTACATATCTATGGATACTTTTCAAAAATGATATTGAGGTTTCTAATTATATATTTTTTAACTGAATAGTTTGCGCGAAAGACACTTCAAAAGTGGTAGATTGTGCCCCTCCACCTGTAGCTTCCAAAATAAGAAAATAATAAAACTAAAAAATATGATTCAAAGATATCTATTAAGTAGTTTTTTAAACGTCTTAACCGTAAACCGCAATTTACCTATCATTCAATTAACTTAAATATAAATAAATAAAAAAACATATTATGTTGCTTGCTGCTACGGAACCCTTCATGGGCGAGTCGGATTCGCAGTTGGATGGTTTTTTATTAGTATTTAGAACTTGACTGTATTGCTATGGTAAGGTTTTGGCCGCAAGGGCTTGGCGATCGAGAAAGATATGCGTCAATAGGCGTTTCGCAGTCTAGCAAGAATACCACTGTTTGCCCCAGTTTTGCTCCATCACTACAAATAGCAATACATTTCTTTTCCCAGGAAAAATGTGATAAAATAAATGTAAATGTCTCATTGGATTCAAAACACATAAAAGCTAGAAAGTGCACACAATCCGCAATATTCGTAGTTTCATCATATTTCAAGGAGACTATTACATTATTTTTTTTTGTTCACTTAATTATTCCCAATCACAGTAAATCTGAATTTTAAATGTCGTAAAAAGCAAGCGAATCATGATCGGACGTTCCGCCACTGCATAGCAAGTGTCGCCCCCGTAACGCTCGTCGGGTCTCTGATACTCATTGCCTCAACTCGCATTTTAAATATGCATTGATCCGAACCCTAATTAAGAAAAGTAATAAATATGTTGGAAAATACATGCAATAAAGGGGGTAAAAAACGGGTACGGGGGTCGCGATAATGTTTCTTAATACTAAAGCGGTCGCGTTATGAAAAAGGTTCAAAAACACTGCCCTAGCCTAACCCTCTGCTTCCTATTTGAAAGATAATCTTTCAGAAGTTTGAGTTGATTTCCTCTTATTCCAATTTTCTCTAGTTTGTTGACCAGGATTGGGACAAAGCCCGTGTCAAATGCTTTTTTGAGGTCTAAGGAGATGGTTAAGCATTTATCTCCATTATCAAGATGATTAGTTATAAGTGTACTAAGGGCTGTAACAGCATCTTCGGTAGATATATTGTGCCTAAAACCAAATTGCATCGGGGATAGTAAATTATACGTGTTAAGATATTTTAAGAAGCCCAATATTTATATTTTTTTCTAAAACTTTGGAAATAGCTGGAAGAACTGATATAGGCCTGTAATTATTGACGTCGTCTTTGTTCCCACCCTTGTGAACCGGAGTAATAATTGACTGTTTCAGAGGGTCCGGAAAGATGCCATCTCTAAAGCAGAGGTTTGCAAGATGGGAAATAATGGGGACACATTCCTTTCTTATAAATTTTAAAAACCTTGTAGAAATATTGTCATAACCTGGGGCACTGTCAGACTTTAGGCTCATTAATGTTCTTTCCACTTCAGTAGGATCTGTGTTCAAAAGTACAAATGAGTTGAGTTGGGTCAATGTTAGGTTACCTGAGAGGCCATTATTGTTTTTCGCTTGGTTGGATTTGATTAGCTAGTTGTTTATCGACATTTGCAAAAAAATTATTAACATAATTTGCTTGGAGGATTTATTGTTTAAAAGTTCCGTGTTCTCACTTTTAGATTTGTTGGTGTACGTTATTGCCTTAATATTTTTCCATAGTAACTTTCTGTTTGAGATTGAGTTTGCAAGAAGCTCCCTGTCATGTTTTCTTTTGAGTTTTTTTATTATGCTATTACAATGATTTCTGTATTGGTTGTACGTAATTTTAAGTATTTCATTGTGAGGGACCATCTTACTTTTTTGTTGAAGTTTATTGCGGATTTTTATGCAACATAGTATACCAGGAGTAATCCAGGGTTTAACAATGCGTTTACTGCTTGGAATTTTAGTATGAGTGGTGTTAATATTAATAGATTCAGTAAACTTTATAATGAGTTGGTCCGTCAGTACATTAGGGTCGTTACAAAATAGTAATTCTGCTAAGTTTTGTCGTTGAATATGTTTTAGAGCTTCTTCAAAGTTTATGCTAGTTTTAGACTTATTTTTAATTTGTGTATTTTTTGTTTACGTAGTGATATAAATATCGTGTATTTGTCAGTGATAGTAGTGTGTAGGATTGCGATAAATAAAATAAAAAAGGTTTTCATTCACGTAGACTATAAAAAAGCGCTTGTAAATAGTCAGAACATGTTTGTAGTAATATAGTTGTATACATTAGATATTATTTCTAGTAACATAGATATTTAGGTACATATTGTATGAAAACATTTATTAAATTTATTTTATTATAGCAATGATATTTAGCTAGCTCGTATCAAGTTATTGTCAAGAGATTATGTTTAATTATCTAGTTTAAGTCTAATATTTTTATTACATATTGTCAATCGTTTTGTCTATATTAAAGGTATTATTATTATGACGGACCTTGTGTTAATAACGACGGTCGCGCTTTAATACTACCACCGGATCGAATGCGCCCCAACTGAGAAGACCCAGCGAAACAAACTCAGTGGGTTCATCTACTACCGGTTTCAACACGACCCAGTTGAGACGGTCCGGCGAAACATACTCAAGCGGGCATGAACACGGGATTTGGTCCAATTAGAGTAATTATTTAGTAGGCACTACCTCAATACCTCATACACATTACGATAAATGCAGAGACCTTTTTTTTATTAATCTTTAGCATAACTTTAGCACTTCCCACCAGAGAAAGTAATTGTCTGGATCACCCAGACAATTACTTTCTCTGGTGGGAAGTGTGTGACCTGGGAGTATTCCATGTAATTAAAGTATATTTAAATAATTTACTCTATTTCTAAATCCCAGGGAAGTCTCTGTGTCTGTAGGTCTAATATTGATGTTTATGCCCCCCGCTATTACGATATTTTTTTGTGATGTCGAAGTGTCCAGGTGAGTACTAAGTGAGTCAATAAAGTTATCAGGTTTAGTGTTCGATGGAGAACGGTAGATACCTAGTAAATGATGATTAAATATGTCTATCTGGAGACAGGATGCTTCAGCTAACTCAATCTTTCGAACTTTTGGATTTAACGTGTTCTTAACATAGGCAATTACTCCATCATTTTGGTTTATGTGGCGCGTTGAGGCATGGCAGTGATAATTACTGAGCTGTCGAATGGGTTTGTTTGGATTTAATCTGCACTCAGTTAGGATTATAATATCAGTTTCAAAATTAAGAGTAGATAAATTAAGCACAAAATCATCAAAATTGCAATAAACGCTCCTAATGTTTTGTGCGATAATAGTCAAGTCATTTTTTTTTTTTTTTTTTTTTTTTTATTGGGTAAACTAACAATATCACAATATTACACTATAATAATGTTTAGGCTATACAATATAATTAATTATGATATCCATACCGTTTACCACAGATAAAACCACTGATATGAACTTAGATATCTCAAAAGAGTTACATTCGATAGCACGCGCTATTTGAATATTATCTATTTCATTTAGGGTTTGTAAGTTGTTATCCATTTTTGGGTAAGTATGGTAGAATATACGTCAGCATCATGTTATGCGAAGATATAAGGATTGATGACCGGTCAGTGTGATAGTTGTAAGAGGTGCTATCATAGCAGTTGAAGGACCGCTGTGTTTGAGTAAGGATTTTGTGAAAATGTATGTGTTTAGGTATGAGTAGTTCGATTATGCTGTGAGTCCGTAAATGAATAGATGAGTATGAGTATATAGTATGTGTATGAGGTATTGAGATAGTGGTTGTGTATTTAAACAAACAGTGTATAAGAGTACCCACGCGCCAATTCCAATTTAACAATAGATAACCTATTATAAAATTAAATAAAATTTAATCGAGACATCAGCAAAGTATGCGGGTAACTTTACCACTCGAGTGGTGTATTTCCGATGCTTGAGATCTAAAAATAGTCAATTTGTCACAATTAGTTGTTGCACTTGTTCTTCACTTCTAACAGTAATTGGTTTTGATTGCTCGTCTCTCTTTAAATATACCTTGCCATAGGCAGTCCAGCAGAATTTATAGGCTCCAGATTTTGTTAAGTCTCTGGCAATGAAATGTAGGCGGGAAGCTTTGGGGGTCAAATGTTCTGCTAAAAATATAGGTGTGTCTTCTTGAGTTTTGAAGCCCAGGTGTTTACAGCATAGCCCTGGCTTATGTTTTATGTTGAACGCCTTACCCATTGTCATTATTTCAGCCTTCAGAAGTGTAGAGCTAGTTTCCACAATGATTGGAGAATTTTGAGTTTCAGTGGTTTTACCGCGCACTCTATAAATATCCTTAATATCGTATTTGCATATCTTACAGGCTAAGCTTTGAGAAAGGCACATAGCCATCGCTATAAGGTCTTCTTTAGACTCACTATTTTACGTGGGACATTTTTTACAACAAAATTTGATTTACAAGTACCTATTTGAGTTTCCTCCAGTTTGTTCTCCAATAGAGTGATATATTTCCTGTCTTCCTTGGCTTGTGTTTCAAGCGTATTAATTTTTGATAGGAGCTCCTCGTTCTGTGCAGTAACATATGTAATTGAGTTCTCAATTTTGGTGTTGGACTTTTGAATTTCATTCAATGTGAGAGAAATTAGTTGAACCTCTTTAGCCTGTATTCCTGAAAAAATTTCCATCATTTCTCTCAATTCTTTCTTAAATTCATCCATCTTCTCACTTATCATTTCGTCATCCCAAGTTCTTTTCGCTCGTTGAAAGACATAATTGGGCGGCGTATTTAATAGATTTGTCTCCGATGCCGCTTTATCCATAGATGAGTTCATAGTCAGTATCCCTGGTCCTTGCGGGAGGTGTCTTAGCAACTGGGAAGCAGTTCAGGTAATAGTGGGCCCGATCGCAAGAACAAAAGTCGCAGTTTCGATGTCACTTCACTAAGTGTGTTTAATAGCCGGCGCGTAGCACTTGTAGCTGCCGCGAGCGCTCGTAGCGGTATCTTCGTAGCTCGCAGCTAGTGACGAATTCCACGTAGCACAGTGCTTACGTAGGCGTCGCGATGTACTTTGCAGGACATTAGAATACAGAGACGACAATCATTTTAACGGCGATTGTCCTCCTCGCACAGAAACTTCGCGTAGCGCGGGCCTGCCTTTCACTTTTTACTTACTAGTTGCAAATTGCAAGTTATTGTTGTTATTATAAGTTACAGATTAGAATAACTTGAGATTAATTGAGTGATAATATTTGCATAAAAATCGGTAACACGTCTGCTCGAGGCAACAGCACGGACGAAAGAGCTAGTACGGGCGTTGTCTTTAAAATAAAGTTGTGAACATTTGATATTCTATTTTTTATGGCGTTTCTTTTCGTTTTCCGGGGAGGCGAGTAGATTTTGAGAAGGAGCTTAGTGGAGATAGAAAAACAGTGAGTTACGTTTCGTATATCACTGTAGGGGCAAGAGAGTTGCGGGTACACATTTTCTTTATCTCTTTGTCTCATAGGATAGTTACGTCGTTTTGTATATCAAGGTTTTACTTCAGTCTGTGGTCTTAAGCATATTTTTTTTAATATGTTTCAGCCTACACACCGCAATTCCACAAGTCAATCGGCTGCCATAGAAATCCTAGTACCTGCAACAGAATCTTCTGTTATCTACAATTTGAAGCCGGATGTTCAATACGACATAGAAGTTCAAGCATACACAAAGAAAGAAGAAGGACCATGGTCAAGAACTGCAGTCGTGACGCTAGAAAGAACATAACAATTGATTCAACAAAAATGAGTGATAGTCGTCTTCATCACTCAAATTATTATGACAGGAATAACATTTTTTTTGCTTGAGCTTCACTTGCCTCTTATTGTCATGTGAAGCATTGAAAGATATGCTAACTTTAAATAACATGTTAAAAATGCTAGGTTCATTACGTCACAAACCGGTTCAAGCCGTTTATTATTCGTATTGTAAGAGAATTGAAACTAACCTTTATAAATTTCATGTTTGATTCATTTATTGATAAATGCCCTAAAGCGGTATGTCGTTGTTCTTTACATAATAATATAGTATTTTTGGTGTCAATTAGTATTTTTATATTGTGTACTCATCCATTTTAATTTACAAAAACTGTAATTGTTATTTTAAATAACAACCTCAATTGTTATTTTAAGTTAAATTTTCAATTGTTATTGTAAATAACAACCTCAATTGTTATTTTAAGTTAAAACCTCAATTATTTTTGAAAATAACAAGCTCAATTTATATTGCACATAACAACTGTTATTGTTGTAGTTGTAGTAAATAACAACTGAGGTTGTTATTGTAAATAACGAATTTAATACTTACAGAATAAATACTGTTTTTACGACAAGCAAACTGACTTTTATTTAAAGCAATTGATTTAAATGAGATATAACTAGAAATCGTTTCACAAATAACGTAAAGTAGTCGATTTAAATACATTCAAAAATGTATATTACAACTATTTTTTTGGGACATTATATCCAGTTGTCAAAAGGAGCAAACGGTTCACCTGATGGTAAGCGAATAAACTGGCCTATAACGCTTGCTACAAATGTGGTACTAGCATCACTCATGTATTTCCTACCTTTTACCCTCCCTGATTAGATTGGTGGTCCTATATCACACGCTTTGGGGCTCCACCGGCTAAGCTGGGGAAGTACCATCACGCTAATATTTAATAATAATATCTAGGGACAATGTCACACAGATCATCCCAAAATAAGCAAAGCTTGTACTATGGGTACCAGACGAGGATATACATACTTATATAGATAGATAAATACTTATATACATAGAAAACATCCATGACTCAGAAACAAATATTCGTGCTCATCACACAAATATTTGCACTTACCGGGATTCGAACCCAGGACCACCAGCTTCGTAGGCAGGAGCACTACCAAGTAGGCTACGTTTTGAACGTGAAAGTTTGTGACTGTGTGAGTGTGTATGTTTGTTATTTCTTCACGCAAAAACTTCAAACAGATTTTGTTGAAATTTTGTAGTAATATAGCTTATATATCCGAATAATACATAAGCTATAATTTATAAAGCTTGACGCGGGTAAAACTGCGGGGCACAGCTAGTTAATGATTATAACATTATTGATTTTAATGTTGTGTTTCTGCGTGTGAGTAAGGTCGCCAGAGCTCATTGGGATGAGAGGAAGGGACAACAACACTTTGTTTGTTGACTCTTAAAGGCCGGCAACGCACCCGCGACTCCTCTGGTGGTGCGAGTGTACATGAGCAGCGGTGAACACTATCAGGTGACCCACTTGCTAGTTTGTCGTCCTCTGATATTAAAAAAATAATGCTATTATTCGCCAAACTGCATTACACAGTCGTTGGGCGAAATAATATATAATATAATATAATTCTTTATTTGCAATAAAAAGTGTCTATACTATAATAAATTAGTTTCTACTGCATAGTGGTACAACCGTAAGTCAGAGAGAACAAACACCTCTCTCCCGTGCTAGGAATTAACCTGTGTTACGAGCAGAGAGGGGCTCACCCCGACTCAGCTCTGTACCTAAAGGCATGATGTACAAATATGTGATGGTGGAGCAGTAGATACAAATACAATACAAAATACAAAATATTTTATTGCTTCAAAAGTTTTTACATAACATTTTAGTGTTTGGAGCTTCCCTTTAAGCAAGTAATGCCTGTGTTGGGAAGCACCGCTCTTCCATATCAAAGTAATTAAAATTTAAGTAGCTAGGTATTAACAAAACTAAAAATAAATGATAAGAGAAAAAGAAAAATACAAACAATAGGTATGGGTTAACTTAATTTTAAGCAAAACTTGCTTGCAGCTGTGTATTCAGTGTTGTGTAAGGTAGTGTGTTGTGTATTAAGGATTGTGGTGTTTGCTTGTGTGTGTGTGTGTGTGTGTGTGTGTGTGTGTGTGTGTGTGATGATAGTGAATTGGTGATGAATATCGTATGGACGTGTGTTATTGGTATTTTTTGTTTAGTATTATATTACTTGTATGTGTATAGAGATGTAGGTGTGAGTGTGCAGTAGAGTGCCTCCGTGTCATCATAGGTTAGTGATTTTATCCAGTTTATTATAGATTTTTTACACTCAGAGTATTTTTTTGGGTATATGTATATTTTCCTGTTGATTTTGTTATACAGTATAGCTGATCGCTTATTGTATTGTCTCCCTGCGAATATAGTTTTTGTATGGGGAATTTGTGCAATTAGGTCTTTTCTTCTTTGGGTTGTTATACTTGAGTCATATTTTAGGGACTTATGTTTCTTTAAAATTATTTGGATTACGTGTAATTTACGAACTGAGAGTAATTCACTAATCTGATAGAGGTCTTCAGTAGGGTGTCTTAACTTTTTAAAGTACATCATCTTAATGAGAGCCCGTTGGGCACGTTCGACGTTGATAAAATTAGTTTTTGCTGCCCCACCCCAAATGGGGATGCAATATGTTAGGACCGACTGGACCAGAGCTATGTAGATCTGATTTAAAATATTTCTAGACGGGTTTCGGCAGCTTTTCGTGTTTATATTCTTTGGTGTAATGTGTCTGAGAGTCTTGAATATCCAGCTTAATCTTCTAAGTCTATTTGTTACTTGATCAATGTGGGGATACCAGGATAACCGTTGATCGATTATCACTCCTAGGTACTTTGTCTGCGCGACCTGTTTAATGAGCGAACAGTTACAATGTCTATTATTAGTGTCCCCGCATACATGAACTTTTATGCTAAAGTCTTCACTAGGTTGTGTACTTTTGTTTATACTAAAACATATATAGTTCGTTTTAGCCGTATTAAGTGTGAGTAAGTTGATGTTTAGCCAGTTAGCAACTTGGGCCATGCCCAACTGTGCTTTTTGTTTCACATCATGCCAGGAGATCCCTGAGAAAACTATTGCGGTATCATCAGCGTATGAGAAGACTTTAGCGTTATTAACCTAGTTGTAACTGAAACTTTTTTTTTGTCCCGAATCACATTATTTTTTAGTATTGTTATCTTGATGCATATGGTGAACTTGAAAAAATACCAAAAAAAAATCCGAGTTTTCAGGAAAGCTCGGTAAATACGGATCGTTTTAACGATCGGTAGTAATAGGCAGGTAGGTTAACGCTCTTATAACAACCACTTTATCCATTGTATCCTATTTTAAATTAGAGAAACACAGTTATTACTCTGAAAATGGTTTTATTATCTAAATTCATAATAAATTATATATATATATAATATAATAAAATAATCGTTAATTAACAAACAAGTATTTGTAGGAGTATGATAAGTAACAAAACAAGTGGATTTTACATTTTTTACAGGTGAAGTTTGTATTTTTTTTGTAAAACGAACATCGAAGCTGAGAGTCGTTGTACTCTACTAGATGATCGACTCTATAGACGTAACTGACGTCGACATAGGTGATGAAATAGTTAATGATCAGCAAAATCCAAAATCACGCTAGCTGCCATACCAAACTGCCTATAAGCCGGTGGAATAATTGCTGCATGGCATTGGTACGGATCAAACCATAGTACGTATCCCAATCTAGTTGCTCAACCCAGAACTTATATCCCCATCTAATCGGTTTTCCATGTATAAATTGACCTCCCTCCACAACGGAGTTGCGTCCATGATTCGGGGGATATGCCATGCCAGGCAGATGGATTGGCGATCGCAGTGCGATGGTCATAGAATTTATTTTATTTTATTGGCATACGAAACAGATTATTATCAATACATGACAGCGAAGTATACATTAAGGTTTAGCACTAGACAGTATTCCTAAACAAGTGTACACAGCATGACAATTTGAGTAGAACTAAGAGTGACGCAGGACATAAAGTAAAATTATATGATAAGACTAATAGATTTGAAGGTCACCGAAGAACGATCCGTAACCGTAACCGTACCGTAACCGTAACCATGATCAAATTGAGTCGCACCTAGGTGAACATGCACTAAGAAACTAAAATCTAACAGCTTGAAGCTTAAATAAGTATTATAAGTTAACAAGATTTGACTTTTAACTTTTTGACATGATATGTCTAACTTTCCTTTTAAAAGTTTGGATTCCGAGGTTGAAAACATCTAATTCGTTGCTATGTTGAAGCAGGAGCTCATTATAAAGACGGCACATTCTAACAAGTGGATTGTATACAGAGACATCCCGTTCTCTGTTATATGAATATCTACCAGACCACCGTTCTCTGGCAAATATTCATCTACCAGATATAATGTACTGCAGTTGGGCAGAATACATAAAACGAAAAAAATGTATAATTTTGAAAGTTAAACAATAAAAAAAAAATAAGAAAAAAAAAGCGATAGATAGATGAATATCTACCAGAGAACGGTTCGCTGGTAGATATTTATTTTTATTTATTTATTTTAAACTTTATGCACAACAATGTACAAAGGCGGACTTAATGCCGAAGGCATTCTCTGCCAGTCAACCTTGGGGTGATGCAGAGATTACATGGTAGGTGCACTACGAGCTTAAAGAGTAAAACTGAGAGTAAAAATGTAGATACTTCATACAATTACATAAAATACACAATACCTATATTATAATATACTACTATATATTCATATATATTATACATATACCTACATATAAATAATACAAATAAATAAAATAATACTAATGTGATGATTCTGCCAATAACTTTTTGGTTATATGCTCCCGCGTTTTCTTTTTGAAAGAATAGCGACTTTTAGCCATTCTGATTTCTGATGGAAGAGCATTCCAGAGGAGAATGGATTGTATAAGAAAAGAAGAGTGGATGAAGTCAGAGCGGTGTGAAGGACAGTGAAGGATGCGGTTATGAGAAGAACGCAGATTTTTATTGTGTTTTAAATGAAGGTATTGAAATTGAAAAGTTAGATATGAAGGAGAAGAAACGGAATCTAGTAAAGTGTATAGAGTAGTCAGAGCACGTAAGTTTCTGCGCTGGCGAATTGGTAACCATTTTAATTGCGCGCGGTAAGATGACACATGATCGTATTTTCGTAGATTGAAGATGAACCGAATGCAGTTATTTAGAAGTCGGTCGAGCTTATTGAGGTGATCTGCATTCAGGTCAAAGTAGCACACATCACCATAGTCAATTTTAGGAAGGATTAAGGACTGCACGAGCATTACTTTAGTTTTAGATGGAAGGAAGTTTTTGAGACGATAGAGACTCCGCAGAATGTATGTGACACTCTGGCTGACAGCAGCAATCTGGTTCATCCAGCTAAGAGTCGTATCAATCTGTAACCCAAGATTCTTTACACATTGGCTGAATGGAATGGCGGATTGATCAAACATGATGCGTGGCATTTGATCTAAATTTATTCTGCTCATCAAACGCGAGCTTCCTACTATGATGGCTTGGCATTTGTCAGGGTTGACTGTGAGGCCAAACCTATCAGACCAGCTTTTGATTAAGTCTAAGTCCCTATTGAGCTTCCCAATGACTTCAGGCAAACTATCTGTACCCGCCTGAGCATAAAGTTGAAGGTCATCGGCATAAAGATGATACGCACTCTGAAGATCATAAGTTAAAAGGTTTATAAAGACAGAAAATAAAAGAGGAGAAAGAATACCGCCTTATGGAACGCCTGTGTCGAGGTTTGTCCAGTTTGATGAAGTCTCTCCGACACGTACTGACTGTTGACGTTCCAGAAGATATGAGAAAAACCATTCCAGCGCTTCGTCTGAGATCATAAGATGGGAAAGGATGGATAGTAGGATATCGTGACTGACGGTATTAAATGCGTTGGAAAAGTCCACCAAAACCATGACCGTGACTTTGGTTTCCTCCATGCCTGCTCTAATATCGCCAGTCACTTTAAGGAGTGCAGTGGTCGTACTATGCCCTGGTCGGAAACCAGATTGCAGCATACTTATTAAGTTGTTAGTGACTACAAAACTGGAAAGCTGTTTGTGGACACAGGATTCTAGTATTTTAGAAAGAAAAGGAAGTATGGAGATTGGACGGTAGTGCGTAGGAAGTGAAGGATTAGAGGCTTTAGGAAGGGGAAGGACATAGGCTTTACGCCATAAGGACGGGAATGATCGAGATTCAAGGGAATGGTTAATAATATGGGAAATGACAGGAAGCAGTTGGTCTAAAATTGAGGTGATCATTTTTCGGCTGATACAATCACAACCAACTGCATTGGATTTGATAGAAAGGATTATCTTTTTGATCTCGTTTGAATCGACTGGAGAGAAAGAAAAAGGGTTTATATTAGGACGCGCTAGACCATTTACAAAGGCAATAGTTTGAGATTTGGTCAGATGATCAATGGACGAAGTAGTGGAGAAATGATTATTAAGATCATCCAATCCAACAGAGGTGGGAAGGTCTATATGTCGCGGCTTGCCGATACCGAGAGTTCCTAAGAATTTCCAAATACCGGCAGGTGTAGAAGAAGATATACTGTTTAGAATATGACGGCGTTTAGCGTTGCGTATCATCTGATTACACCGATTCCTAGCAACCCTATAACTCTCCCAGTTATCGTCACTACGTTCCCTTTTAAACTTACAGAATGCTCGGTCTCTACGTCTCATCGCCATTTTAACTTCTTTAGTCATCCAAGGAGCTGGTGGGCGCTTAAATTTTACTTTAATGACCGGCGCGTGGCTGTCATAAAGTTTAGTGACCGTCTCATTAAACATGCGGACTTTATCATCAACAGAGCTAGCCTCGATCAAAGTCCTCCAGTCGATTTTAGATGCATCCTCGCGTAACTGTTCCACATTCATACGTGCGAAAGAACGCACGTGCAGTACCTTAGGTTTGAGTTTTGGAGGTTTTAGGACATAAGAGAGGAAAACTAGGTCGTGACGGGAGAAGCCGGGAGCTTCATGCTGCCCGTGTGAAGAAACTAAGGAAAGGTTAGAGCAGAGTATTAAGTCGAGCCAAGTATCATCGCCTGAAATATTATGATGGGTGGCTTGGAGAGGCAATACTTTCAGACTGCTTGACTCAACTATATGCAGGAGTTTTCTAGAACGCAGGGAATTATGGGAGAGGAGGTTGGTGTTAAAATCTCCCATGATGATGTGGTGAACATACTCTGAACCCAAAGATTCCAGTACCAATTCGAAATCGGTGAAGTAATCAGAATTAGGGGGACAATAAACCACTCCAATAACGGTTTTCGAGCCTTTGAGTGAAGCTTCGAGGAAAATAAATTCGGCGGAAGCAGACGAGTTCGGGGGAGATGTGGCCAAAACCTTAAAAGGAAGATCACTTCTAATGTATATAGCGACACCTCCACCCGCTTTATCAATTCGGTCATTCCGAACAAGAATAAATCCAGGAAGAGAATACGTAGTGGAGGTCAGGTGAGGTTTAAGCCAGCTTTCAGAAATCAGAATGGCGTGGACGTTGCAATCAGTAAAGGCGTCAAGTAGGTCACTATAATGGCTGGGAATACTTTGAGCATTAATGTGGCAGATATTCAGTAAATTAGTCCGGCAATTATTGAACTGATTGCGTAATACATCACCAAGAGTATCAGTCAGCGAAAGATAACTAACATCGGAGGAGGTTGTCGATCCATTGGCAGATAAAAAAGAATCATCATCAGTATCACTAGATATAAAAGACATAATAATATAGCATATACGATAGTTATAATAAATTAATAAATAAGTATATAAATTAAATAATAGTAGATTAAAAAATAATAATTAAAACCATAAAAATAATGAAATGAAAAGCACAAAGATATACTTTGCACCACCCGCCAGCATACAAACTTCATTATAATGGAGAGCAGAACTCCTACAATAAAGATAAACAATCTTAGATAAAAAAATAAATGAAAATCTTAGACAACAAAATACAAAAATAATTACTACTGAAAAGAACGGAAATATATTGTTCCAATCCATAGTTACATAAGAGTAAGACACATTTTTAATAAGACTGGAACGCACTCATAGAAACTAAACGTAACGTCATTTTGACATTCTCTTGATGTGACAGTACACAGTTTGACAATTAATTGACAATCGTAATCGAAACAAATAACGCAATAAGAGAAAGAACCCACCTTTTTATAATAATTATACTAAAACTAATTTATGGAGGGTATAAAAATAATATTATTATGATAAGTAAATGAAAACTAAACTACTAACCTCGAAATGAGTACCTAATTGATATGACATGGAAAACATAATGAATTTTACAGTGGTAAGTAATTTTACAGTGGTAAATTAAGCCACATTTAAATGCGGATATTGTACTAAGATTAAGTAATAATAAAAACCTGGTCGTGAGTCCTAAACTAACACATTTTTTCAGATTTTCACTGGCTCCTGTTGTTGAGAATTGTCAGCCTTGGGATACTTTATAGTGAGCAGAGTTAGCTGCTCATCTGTGAAGATCTTGTGACGCTTTGCATCCGCCGTTTTGATGACGATAGTGCAATCTTGCGTCCAAACTGACCGCATAGAGAAGTGTTGGCGTGCTCTAGCGAAGACTGCTTGCCTGGGCCTTGTCAGGAACTCCTTCATGGACACTGAAGATCCCTTCAATTTGGCTTTATTACGCCAGACTGCTGATTTGACCTCCATACTAGAGAAGCGCGCCAGAATTGGTCGATGATGTTCCTTATTTGGTGTACCAAGACGATGACATATTTTTATACATGAGGAAGAAACGTCACAGAGCCCGAGTTTTGTGCTGATAAGATCTAATAGCACCTGACTGCAGTTTTCATTCTTTTCTTCTGCTACACCTGAGAATACCAATGCCTTCCGTCTGCTCCTGGTTTCCAATTCGTCAACTTGCTTGGCACACTCACGAATCTGCTGACGAAGAAGGCTCAGGATATTGAAAATAAGCTCCCGGAAGTTTCTTAACTCTTCAGCCACTTTAGCCACAGTGTCCTTCCCAGAGCGCTGTCCTTCCACTGCAGTGGCACTTTGTATCTGGGCTTGGAGGTCATCTAGTCTCTTAGCAACATTTTCCTCAAGCCTGTGTTGTGTAGCAAGTACTTCAGAGATATGAGACATCTTGATATAGTGAAGTGTATTAAGTGCAGTGTAGTGAGCTGGCAGGTGGTATAAAAGTTAAACTTAAATCACATAAAATGCGTCACAAACGTGAGTACCTCTTAGTTAATGTAAGGGCACTAAAATTATATGTTAAAATGTTTAATAAATACTTTATATTTTAATAAATAGGATTTATACACTATGAAGTATGTATTCACTTTTTCGCCACCTACCCCCGAAAAAAGATTCATATGATGATGATGATGATGTCATCCCAGCCGAATTTCGGCCACGGCGGCCGTTCTCAGTGGAGATTAGCCAGTTGCGCAGGAGGTTGGTGTAGTACCGCCAACTTCCAGACTTCGGGCTGATACTGAGAAATTTCTTTTCACGGAATAATCCCAAAATCAATTCTCGGCCTGACCCGGGATTTGAACCCAGAACCTCATTTGCGGTTGAACAAGCTACCACTAGACTATATTCATATACCCTAGAACGAGATATCTCTGTATCAAACTGCAATCGCCAAACCATCTGGATGACTTCTATGCCCCCCACGGGATAAAATGGGTATAGAGATATTATTTTCCATCAGCCTATCTAGGGTCTCAAGAAAAAAAAGGGAAATGATCACAATGTTGAAACCAGTTAATATAAAAACTTTAACTTAAGGTATTTTTCTATAATAGGTACAGGTATTAAACTCTTCACTTTAATATACAATAAAAAAATGAATGTTCAGATGAGTATCTAGCTTTCTATCTCGCTCTCTTTACTCTATTCACCTTTTGTTCAAATTGTTCCCTCATCATGACTAGAATTAAGCTTATTAAATATATTTATAAAACATTTATATTATGGATGTTACCATGAATACTTATTCATCATAATATCCATCGTAATAAACATATTTAATTTTTAGTAGCTTAATATTTTTTATCGGTAGTCATCATTTCGTCCCCACTATCATCACCATAATCATCTCTTCTAGAAAATTTGGTTTCAGATGAAAAGCCGAAAAAGTATTATACTTGTAGTGTCTCCAGCTTCCTTTTTTTGTGAAGAGAATTTGTTGTGTTTTTGTGGGGTTCACCGATAGTTGGTATGCCTTGTTCCATTGCTCTACTATGTTTAGAGATTGGCGCATGAGATTGCATAATGTATTTTTGTGTTGTCCGTTTATTATTATGGTATTTTATCGGTAGCAATGGAATTACCCGAACTTTAAAATTTATGAATAACAGATGACATTCCCGCACTTTATTTATTTAATAGATAACATTATTGTATGCAATTTATCGGAATGTTTTTCCCATTCTGCATTTTATTTGGTTATCTTTTTTCCTTATATATTTGTATAAATATTTTTCACCTAATATAACTGCACCGACTATTCCGAGGCTTAAATTGCTTAGGTATAGCAACATGTCTAATTTTCTTGGATGATCTCATAACAATCATTCAAAAATAACTTTTTTGTAATTTTTTGTTCTTACTGGTTACGAACAAAATATCTGTAATGTAATTAATTTTGCCAAAGTTTAATAAGTGCCTCCCGTTGTGAGTAGTTAATAACTATAACAAGAAATAATATGTTATTTATAGGTCACTAAAGTGTGTTGGAATTCAATTATTTTTACCATTTGAAGACCTTTACTTACTTACATCGCATGGGCAGTGGTAAACATTAATTTATACCAGAATCATTTTAATTAATAGCTGCTTAACAACTTCAACATCCTAAAGCAAAATGGGAAAGTACTCTAAATAACCAAGTATCAAAACCATTCAGTAACTCGAGAATGCACCGGTAAATAGAATACACGTTGGATTCTCCAGTTTTTGCGATTTGCATACAGCTCATATGTGTGCGAGTGTGTCTGTGTGTGTGCCGATCGACACAAAGAAGCTAAATGCCGTAGGGTGAAGTGCAGTAACAACGTTTAACGTATGTATCGGCACGTAGAGCTATTGGCAAAAATTCCAATAAAAGTCCTGTCCCCGGTCGCTGCGAGGCATTCCGTTCAAGAATAATGTTTAATTTGTTAGGACCTACTGATTTATTTAAGTAGCTTTTGTTTTTATTATCGCCATGTTGCATACTGTCTCTTGTTTAGTTCCGTTGATAGTATCATTAAGGAGGATTTCATCTTAGTTACCTTGTATGTTGTGTGGTTGACGGTTCTAGAGAACGGGCACCCTCGTCTCTCTATGTATTATGAACATCATACTGCGAGCGCCAACCCGTGTGGTAAGCATGGTGATTATGGCATATATATCTTAATATCTGCACACAACTTATCTTAACACACTGCCATCTGATCCCAAACTAGGCAGAGCTTGTATTATAGCAACCAGACAATTGAGAAACTTACTTATATGCTTCTAAATACATATGTATTATAGATAAATTACACCCAGACACAGAACAAATAATCGTGTTCATCACCCAGAGATTTGTTCCGGGCAGAGATCGAACCCACGACTTCAGGCCTAGCCAGTGTCACTAACCACTAGACCAATAAGGCAGTTACTATCCTTGAGCATGCTTGTTAAACGGCTTGGTGACCACAGTAAGTGTGTAGATTTTGCGACCAGGCCTTTGTCCAGCAGTGGACGTCATTCTGCGGGCATGATGCTGCTTATGTGGATGACATAGATAGAGACTGAGTCTGGGTGTAATTATCTGTATAAGTTATATGTATTTACAAAAGAAAATTATATGTAATATATCAGTTATCGAGTTTCCATAATACAAGCTTTGCTTAGTTTGGGTTCAGTTGGCCGTGTGTGAATAATGTCCTAGAATATAAGAATATTATTTAGTAATATGTAAGTATGTTTTTTGGTTGTCTGGTTGCCATAGTACAGTCTCTGCCCAGTTTGGGATCATCATTACAGCTGGTAGAAGTCCACAGCTGGATAAGACTACCCCAAGAATCATCTTGGGGGGTTATGCCATAATCGCCACGCTTAGCAGACGGGTTGCCGAACCCAATATGATGGTCATAGAACGCAAAAGGAAGCTGCTGCCCTACATCTGGTAAATATTCCCTCGGGTCGACTTGTATGCACCCCACGCCATGATATGGGGGTGATGATATTCTCATATTCGCTGCCGTCACCACGCTATGTTTGGGATAACAAGATATTTATGTATTACTGGCGGTTTTACCCGCGTTAAACTTTATAAATTATAGCCAAGTGTTAATCTAGGGTGTCAGCTAACTCCATACCAAATTTTATTAAAATCGCTTCAGCCGTTTAGACGTGAAGAAGTAACAAACATACACACTCACAAACTTTCACCTTTATAATATTAGTGTGATAATCATAAGGACAAAAATGTCAATCAGAACACGTCTTCTTAACAGCTATCAACTGAATTCAACAAAAATATAAACTAGGTTGCTCGTTCTTTCGATAAGCTTAGTAACGTCCGAACTGTTTAAATTCAATATTAAAACAATTCAATTCAATATAATTCTTTACAATGAGATGCTTATATATAATATAATTATATATAAGCATCTAGCTATATAATTCTTTACAATGAGATGCTTATATATTCTCTTGTTTATAACAATATGTTAAAGTGGACCCGTGGATAAACCTAAAACACATTTAGTAGCTCCTTATGTAATATCTGCGAGGCTTTCAGTGCCAAATCTCTATGTATATTGGAATAAGGTTCCATCATGTACGGTTCATGACATACTGCCCTCTGACAGACGTACGGAATGATGCTGAAAGCGAATAGAGTGCCATTGGCGTTATTTGAGTATGGAACACTAAAAATGAATCTGTGTCTAGCAATAGGACCAAAATTCATAATGAATCCTTTCTCTTCTATCTCCTTGCCAAATTTCATTACGGTTCGTTCCGCGGTTAGCGTAAGAATTACAACTATATACTATATAAACAACTATATACTGTATAAACTTACAAATTATCTTATCTTGCACTTTGAACAAATCATATTTCTTCATCAATATTTACTAGAAATCGCACTTCTGCAAAATTCGACCTGTAACATATATTACCTGTATATTGTCAAAGACTATAAGACAAAAAATATTAATTACGTCTCAGTTTTTTCACTCAGTAGATAAAAAAAAAACACCTTTTTATTACTAAAAATCTCGTAACCCAAGCAAACATGCTGTGAAACAGCATATAGTTACCTCAAAATATTATAATATTAGCAGGAATTTAAGTTCATGAGGCATTTATATTGATTTAAAAGTGGACTGCTTGTGTAGAAAAAGTTTCTGGCACTCCGCGACCACTATTGCGGCACGCTTGCTTCGCTCGCTTGGCTCCATCGTTCTATGTTCGCAGTTCTAATCTAACCCACTTTTTTAGAAGCGTAATACATGTTTAGTTTGATATGAAAATTATTTATTAATTGATGAGTGATACGTTCGTTGATATTAATTTAATAATATCCCAAAAAGAAATTCCCATGTTCCCTATAATGTGAGTGTTCGGCTTTGCTGTAGCATACAGTTTATGTTTTATTTCAGGTCAGAATATGGGAAGAATGTGAAGTAAAGGATGTAAAATCCAAAACGTACCGATATGTTGATGGAGAATTAAAACCAGTAGGAGAAGATGGAGCACAGGTACGGAATATTTTAGGAAGCAATTCTTATTTTCTCGTATTTTAATAGTAAATTATATCCTGGGACATTATTTCCATCTGATCCCAAACTAAGCAAAACTTGCACTATGGAAACCAGACAACTGATATAGTACATAATACTACTTTTCTTTTGTAAATACATACTTATATAGATTAATTACACCCAGAATCAGGAGAAAGAGACAAATTCATGCACAAAAATATCTGTCCTGGGTGAGAATCGAACCCACGACCTCTAGCGTGAAAAGCAAGCATTTGCCAACCACTTTTTCAACCATTCTGACAGACGTATGGCGTGATGCTGAATGCGAATAGAGTGTGTACCTACCCACCCTACCCCCCTATTCTACATTCTTTTTATTTGATTGGTTTCCTATCGTTGAACCTGATCATCCTAACTAACGGCATACAATTTAGTATCTAACTGAACCTAACTCTTATGTGTCTAATAAGGAATACTCCTTAATACTAATATGATCCTAAATTTTCTCAACTTAAATCATGAATTTATATTCTTGCTGGATTTGATTGAAACAAGTTGATTTAAATTGGCCAGTGATTCGTCTAGTATGGAAGGAACCTATGTTGCACATAGTAAACCAAGAACTTTTTGAAAAGGAGAACAAACCAATCAATCCTAAATTAACTTTATCCTAATCATAAATAAACTTTCTAAACTTATGTAATTGTACAAGAGTGACAGAACTAATGAAGCCTAGTTTACCCTAAATTAATTACCATAATGTTATCTAAAATCTTATTAGAACTTTATTTCAATATATAAGACCATAAATATGTAGTTTTAATTCTATAATTTCTCTGATAAACATAAAGGTTTCATACTACTTCTTATTGGACTATAACTTATTTTCATAAAATGATATTATGTTATTTGATAAGTCCTATTGAATGAATGTCTTGTTGATATTGTCTAATTAGATTATATGTATGTTTCCTAAATGAATTGTTTGTTTTAATTCACACATCTTGAAATATAATAGTTTAATTCAGCCATAGTATATATGCTTTCCTTAAAATATTGTTGAGATTGACTTTATATCTTCTCTAGATTATTCTAGCTTGTTTGTAGATTATACTAGAATATCATAATATTCAATATTATTTTATTTGCGGCTATGTTACTCGCCCAAAGCATCCCCGCGAGGTACAATAGTCTTCGGCTCCATAGGTTCAAGACTTCTTCCGCCTTTGAACTGAAAATGTCCTTACTAGGGATACTCTTTTTATTCCAATTACAGAAATGTCTGTGTGAGTTGTTAGTCATAGTCAATGTCCTTTGAAAACAAGAGACATGAGAGGACTTAATCTTTTGACTACCCTAACCTTTACTTATTTATTACTAAAAATATAAATGACTCTAGTTCATAATATATATATATATATATGTAATATCAAGGAAAACATTTATATATGGATAATATTTATAATTAAACTTATGTAATAACACAGAAGCCTTAATTTGTCATAAGTAACTTCTTGGATTCACCAATGTTGTAATATCTTCAGAAAGCTTATTCAATATAAGCAAGTTAATTTGAGAATGGTTCTAATCGCAACCACTGGTTTGACTGTTAACAAAGTCAACCCATAATAATACTTCATCATTGTATTATTATTATTTGAGTCATCTGCTCAAGGAACATCGCATTCCTGTCAAGGTTCAACAATTCTTGAACTTCAACATCAATTGTATAAGTAATACTATCTTGTATCACTTGTGAAGATTTAGTTCTTTGTATTCATTACCCAAGTAATGACTGCTTGATATGAAAGCATTCAATATCAGTAAGAAAATCTGAATATGATTCTAATTGGAACCACTTATATGATTATTAACTGAGTCAATATTAGTATAATCAATACTTTGAAGGTGTGTTATTAAATCATTTGTGATTCTTGTCAAAAATCAATGATCTCTTGATCTTCAACATGGTAGGTAGAGATGTTGCATAATAACATCATTGGAACTTTTGTAAAGGTTCTACTAAATCTTCCATAGACTCTTTAAGACTGTCAGTGACCGGTCTTAAACAAACAAGACATCAGTTTTCTCTTCCACTGATAGTACATGTATTCAAAATTAACCCTTTAAATAAAGGCTTTAACATCAGGTAAACAGTTAACTGCTATTAACCCAGTTAATAACTCAGGTACTTTTAATTAGAAGTTATTATATTAATTACTATCTAACATTGATAGCTTTCATTCAATAATAGATATATTTCTGGTTTTATTGTCTAGTTAGTTTTAACATAGAATTAGTTTTAAATTATTTGTCTTATAAATACATGAGTAATACAACTTTTGGGAGCATCCCAACATAATCGTGTATGAAAATAGAATCGTTCTAGCATCTAGACTCAGCTAAAATTACCGAGCATTCGTAATAATGTAATAATTTAAATAGAAGTAACAAAGTCTCACCTGTGTTCAAAGCTTACCAACACGAGATGACGCTTCCTTCATTATCTCTCCTTTAAAACAAATGATACAACCAACATTCAGCAGATCCTCCACTCTAATTACACCAGAAACGACGCTCGCCTCCAAATCTTCTATAGGACTCCTGAAACCACACTTAAAACTTCCGAAACAACTTTTTCTTTCGTTAGCGTCTGGCGCGAAGCGCCGCCATCCCCTTGACAGTTCTCCATATTGCCAAAATGCGTCGTCAATAATGCCACATCCGGTCAGTCTCATTAATTAAATAAATGTAATCTGCATAATCACATAAAAATAAATAGTTAATCTTCTATCAAAGCGACAGTTAGTATTATATTACACATATAAATTTATTAATACATTATCCATTATTGTATATGAATAATAAGTAGCTGTTTTGTGAAACAATAATTTTTCCCGGTAATTCTATAACTGTTCCCATTGGTCGATTTCAAGATTAGAGAACTAATCTTTATGGTAACTAGTGATGTCCCTATATGTAAATTATTACGATAATTGAACTAATGTTAAGCTTGTTCCACACATATTTGCATCGATTAGTCTAAATTTGATAATCAGGCATAATACGAATTAAAATACTATAAATCAGTTGTTATATTTTGTTTCATTTAAAAGATATTTTGCAACACGCCAGCTAAATTATAGTACGATTAGCTGGACGAAGGATATGTGAATAATCTCAACGTGACGAGCCAGTATGGTTAGTTACAAGTGCCATTCGCGTTCTTTGAGTATGGAACATTAAAAATGAATCTGTGTCTAGCAATAGGACCATAATTCATAATGAATCCTTTATCATCTTCTATCTCCTTGCCAAATTTCATTACGCTTCGTTCAGCGGTAAAGCGTAAGAATTACTTTTGCATTATTATAATTAATGTATAAACTTACCAATTATTTTATCTTAAAAATCTCTCCTTTCTTATTAAAAAAGCAAGCATTTGCCAACCACTTTAATTTGGATGAATTCTGTGTCTCAGCAATCAAAGTTGTAATGGAAGCACTTTCCACCCAAGTGGCTACAAGTTTAATTCCCTCCCCAAACAAAACAATATTAAAACTCAAACATGTAAATTTAATTGTCCGGCGGGTCTTGAACCTAAATGAAATTAATTTACTCTATAAAAATATTGGTAGAGAGCGCACTCTACCAATATTTTTATAGAGTAAATTAATTTCATTTAGGCTACAAGTAGTCAGTCAGAAGTCTAAGCAACATATTCTTACATCTGGTCTGACAATCTCAGTTACTTATTTCCGATGGGTTAGGAGGTTAAGTGGTTTAGGACTGGTCATAAAATAAATGGGAAAACAAAAAAAGAAGAAGTACCTGTAAAAGATTACAGTGGGACAAGGATCTTTATGAACGTGACTGAAATTTGTGGGAGGGCGACACTATGACGGCTAGGGTTGCTTTTAAGAAAATTTGCCTAATATAATGGGAACATTTTACAATGGCAATATACTGTATCCGTTGTATTTTGTATTAATTGAGTAACTTTGACGGGCCAGTTGGCTTAGTTCGATTTTTTATTCCCACCCAGTACAGATATTTGTGTGCAATAACATGTCTGTTTTTCCCGTGTCTGGGTGTTTATCTATAAGTATGAATTTACAGAAGTAGTATATCAGCTATCTGATTTCCATAGTACAAGCTTTACTTAGTTTGGGATCAAGATGGCCGTGTGAGAATAATGCCCCAGGAATATCTAACTCCAAAAGTTTATTGAGTACTCGATATATTATTGATTTATTATTATAAATAATTTGATAGCACAAGGGAAGAAAACAGTAATTATTTTCTTTATAAATAAATTTATTTCTAAATAAATAGCACATTTTTAGTAACTAATAATAAAAAAAACTTAATAATACATTAATGTTAATAATGAAACGAAAAAAATTATACACAGGTGCGACTTAAAAATCAAGCATGGTAACATTTACATATCGCAGCGGCAAATTGTTCGTTAACTTTTCAAATGGAATTATCGGGCCTTCCCTGTGTTTTTCTTCAATGAAAAGCTCCTTAACTTTTAGGGATATTTCCCCGACACCACTTTTTATCACTTTTGGCATATTGGTAGTGTTTTAAACCATATAATACAATAATAAACGTAGGAACAACAGTCAGTAAAGCAAGCTGTGGTAGAACTGTCAAAGAGACACTTTAGAAGATGGCGGCGTTAGTTCCATTTTATCCACGTTCATAAATATCCTTGTCGCACTATATATAATATGGAAATAATCTTATTATATTCTAGTTTTTATGGAATATTGATATACTAGTAAAACTTTAAATATATTTCCTCATACCATAATTAAAGTGTTGTTGGACAAGGAAACTCTTTAGTTACAACAAAATATAAAGATCAATTAATCATTTATTTACGTAAATGATATCACATTAAGAGAATATAACGTTACAAAATATGAATATGTTTTTTGTATATTACAGGCATCAAATGAAAATTGTGTTTGTGAAAACGGCCCATAGAAATACACGTACCAGCTCCACAAAACAGAATGACGTATAAAAATGTCAGAATAGGGGTCAAAGTAAGTGTCAAGGTACGTGCGTACTCGGCGAAAGAAGATGGACTCTGGTCTCCCACATTTGGAACCAAAATAGAATAACAGAAGCAACACAATAAATCCAACATCCCAACTTCCATACCAACGTGCATACTGAACCGAAGTATTTTTAAGACCGTCGCTGTATAAATACGAGGATTGTAATTTTGTATATAACTACAAAAAGTTATTAAAAAAAGCATATCAAGTAAACACTTGACTGAAAAGAAATGCCCACAGGCTAGTTCTTTACGATATCCCCTAATCGGAAAAGTATGCACAAAGTTGCCTGATGGTGTGTGTACGCATTTATAATAAAATTCCAAAAGGACTAAAATTAAGTAAAAATAGTAATCTTTTTAAAAAGAAATTATTCAAACGGCTATGGAAGAAAATTTTTAAGACATCAAAGATTTTTTTAAATATATTCATATTATTCATATCATTTATTTGCATTCCACATTGTGAACTTAGCTGGTTAACATTATGGACCCTGTTGGGCACAGCAATTGTATAATTATATATATCGGTAAGTTATTATTGGTTGTAAATTATTAAGGAACTAATTGAGTCTTCTATTCCATATGACTACTTTACATTTATATATTTATACATTACACTAGCATGTTATTATTTAACTATCATGTCATTCAATAAGGAAAGTTTTTTTTTTGTACCAGTAACAATTTATATTTGTGTAAAACATTTGGATCTAACTATTTAATAGATTATATGTAAACTAGTATTAAGCTGCTGTGTGGTGACGGCGACAAATATCAGAATCAGAATATCATCACCCCATCTCATCCCGTGGGGGGCGTAGAAGTCGACCCGAGGGAATATCTACCTGAGGAAGGGCAGCAGCTTCCTTCTGATTACTATGACTATCTTACTGCGATCGCCAACCCGCCTGCCAAGCGTGGCGATTATGACATATCCCCTCAAGACGATTCTTGAGCGAGGCTTGTCCAGCAGTGGACTTATTTAGCTGTAATGATGAAACTAGTATTAAATCTATTGACTAATCGAATTTATGAGACAAATAATCTATCAAATTAGAAATTGCATAGTATACTATATAACGTCCCTTTTTATAATTTAATGATGATTGTAATTTATTTTTGTTTTCAGTTGATAATTATGTTGCATGCAACTGATTCATTGTATGTAGCTAAATATGTGCACATCTTTTATAAATTTTGTAAAAACTGTATACCATGTTGAATCCAAATAAAGTCTTATCTTATCTTATCTTTGAGTGGCCTTTCGGCGAGTTCGATCCCCATCCAGGACAATTCTGTATACGACGAGCACGACTTTTTAATTAGAAATGTTTATTTATTCGCAGTGAAAACTTAGCCTAGATTTACATACAAATGTAGCTACTTTTGGTTTGGGAACGTAAAAAAGGGGATTTAAAAACTAAAATGTAAAATTAATTAAAATAAAATAATACGTCTACACCGATTTGGAGGTGATTTAATAATGGAATATAAAAGTAGTGGGCAGATACATCCGGCGAAGCAGAGACGGCTGTATCTGCATAAAAACAATTCTTAGAAGTTTATCCCTTAGTAGGCATAAACTATATTAGTGTACTAATCTAAGGCAGAGGGGCGAGGTGTATCCATAACTCCTCCCTCCTTAAGAGTAAAATTATCGGTTGAATCGATTTTAGATTTATTCCGATAATTTTGCTTAACACAAACAAATTTCAGTAATTGTAAACGAAACACATACAGTAAAAAGATAAGAAAAATACAAATGACTAAAACTACAGACACATATCCTAAATTTTCACTTAAACTGTAATCATTTCTTTCGTCTTAAACACTTTCAATCACTGCACTATTTTTTAACGAATGTTCCATATACTTCAACTCATCTAGGTTGATTCCTTGCATGTTAAGTGCGCGTGCACTTGATATATTGATGTTCGTTGGTAACTGCGGCTACTATGAGCTCTGGCCTGCCAAAGCGTGTATCGAGCGCACGTAGAACAGCCACGGACTCGCGCGCCGTTGCTAGCAGCATCACGACGGCCTCGCGCGCGCAGCCTTTAAGGGTTTGGTTCAGCCTAGTTAGGTTCTACACCGGGGTATGAAAATCCTTTGTATCTAAAAAAGCTCTTTTAAAAGAAAACCAATCTAAATTTGACTTGCCATCAAAATAAGGTAAACGTACATCTCTATCCCTATGGTGGCATGCGCCTTTATTAACATTGTTAATCAGTTTTCCTAGAGAATTCAATAGGTGATCTGCATCACTGCTGGAACAAAACTGATTATTATTATCGATTATTGGACCGGTTACACTTATAGGGGGGACTGCCTCTGTTGCGTCAACCACGCCCACATTGTTATTGTCAACTTTTATAGGTTTATCCATGTTTCTAAGCCAGTTATTAACAGCTTGGCTATTTCTAGAGCTTCGCTGATTCGTCTCTGCTTCTATAGCGGCAAGTTCAGCCCGCAGTTCTAAATCTGCGGCTCCCCGCTTTCGTCCGGCGGCTTCGCGCTCTCTGAAGACGGCCTCCCGCTCAAGGTCGGCTGGAGGCGTGCATGTTGCGCCTCTACTGCTAACCTCTTCGCCAGGATAGTGGCATAAGATCGTGAAGAATTACAACTTACCGCACTCGAGGTGTTCTGTTGTACGCTACTTACGGCACAAAAAGGGGTCTGAGTTGCGGCTGCCGAGTCGCCGAGTAGGTTGCTGGGCCCTGATTGCTCTAGCACCTTTTCCGCAGATTTTCTTTTGACGCCATTTTCGCAGCAGCACGGGTCTGTACCATACTATTCTTAACACGGTTGAAGGACCAAAATGTAAAGAACTGGGACTGGTAATTATAAAAAGAGCTGGTTCCGATATAATATTTTCTCTTCGAATAGCCAACTGACATATAAAACACGACTATTACAAAACGTCAAAATTAAAAAAATATAAAAAAAAATATATACTTACCTATTCTAAGGAATTAGACCAGAAGTAGATTTTTAAAAACATATTTTAGGCATCGCCTTTTTATAGAAATCCCCACTCCTATCGTTTCCTCTTCACACTACACAACGTGTAACAGAAAGAGTGAACGTAACTTAAGGGGTATATACGGTCTCCTTAAGCCTACCTATACACAAAATCTCATACCGAAATACCAATCTTGATCGTTAAATAATATACCATTCAATATATCGACAAGTATTTTTATCGATATAACGAACATCCGTACTAACACAGCACAGCTGATTCTGATTTACGCAAGAAATAGTTTTTACATACCTCTGTGTTTCTATGCACGCCTGGTAGTTTGATTCCGTTTACACTCACTACACATATTTTGTTTTAATTTTGAGTTATGTTTTTATTTATAGCACTGCTGAATAGCTATTGGATACTTTACACCGTATAGGTACGTGATACACAAACACATTACGAGAATCTTTTTATAGTTTTAACTTCTAGTTGAAGTTGTTTTCAGTACTGATGGAAGAATTTCATTATTTCACGTTCACTTAAATCTGCACTTAAATCTTCGCCGAAAGCTTAACTCTAGACTTGCCAACTAACACGAGTCTCTCTCATGTACAACATATTCATAGAATCGTAAAGCTTTCATGTTTCTTAGTGATACAGAGGCGTGGCCTCCATCGCGATACTGTACCCCATTCCTCGTAATTGGACAGCCTTAAATTCTGTGACCTATGAATCCTCATCATCACGAAGTGCACGTCTGAGGCTATTCTTTCATAGATGTATGCACGAATTTTTCAAAATTATTACAATCACTAAACGACATAGTTAAGGATTACTAAACGACATTTTAGACGATTTAGTAACTAACCACGACCTAAATAGACAGCAGTTTATGAACAACTGATGATTTTAATATTTTTAAATAAGTGAAAAATGAACAATATTTATTGAATTTGGCGGCTTCCTTTGAACGCGGCCCCTTTGGCGGCGTCTTTGAGTCCACTCAAACGCGCCGCCACCGTAACGACGGCGCGCGCGGCTCGCTTTGATGATATTAAAAGATATTTAACCGTTTATTAATTACCTACATCAACCCTTTGATTTTGCCGCCATATTAGAGTTCCTTTTTCATATGAGCCTAGTACATTATTCATATTTTTTCTTAATTTATCAGTAGTCGTACCGCGTGGGTGCGTTAATAATTAAGTACCTATTCGTTTCCGGCCAGATTAAATTCACAAATTGAAAGAAAAATTTATATTCTTACTATTTAAGATATAATAAGATATAAATTTAAGATATAATTTAACACACAAAAAATATCTACAGTTATATAAGTCAATCAAATTATTTATTTCTCCTAGATCCAACATCTTGCGGAGTATCAATTTAAATTAAATTAAAAATTAAGTGATTTTGCCTAGATATCAAAGTACGAATGGTTAAAATGTCGTTACAGGGAACCTTTAAAGTTAGATCTAAAATAAACTTCGAATTCAGTTAAACATTTGATTGAATCTTAAAATAATCACGTGTAATAAATTATGTGACTGTACAGAACCACACTTTTTATTTACAGTCTAACTAGTACCCAAAGAGTTCGCGGTAAGGTTCATTACCCTTCCTGCTGAGTTTTGCTAGTGTTGTTCGTAATGTCGGTAATCTTACTTCTTGATTTAGGTTGTTGATAGAACAATATTACTTCTTGATTTAGGTTGTCGATAGAAAAATAAATTACTAGTTGAATAAAAAATTATTATTTCTGTTTGAAGTTTCGTCCATAGGTAGGCGTCCTGATACCCTACAACCCCCTTAAGTTACGTTCACACTTTCTGTTACACGTTGTATAGATAGATAGATGAATATCTGCCAGAGAACGGTTCGCTGGTAGATATTCATACGATGATGATGAGGTCTTCCCAGCCGAATTTCAGCCACGGCGGCCGTTCTCAATGGAGATTAGCCAATTGCGCAGGAGGTTGGTGTAATACCGCCAACTTCCAGACTTCGGGCTGATACTGAGAAATTTCTTTTTACGGAAAAATCCCAAAAAAAAATTTCGGCCTGACCCGGGATTTGAACCCAGGACCTCATTTGCGGTTGAACAAGCTACCGCTATACTATATTCATATACCATAGAACGAGATATTTCTGTATCAAACTGCGATCGCCAATTCAACTGGATGACTTCTATGCCCCCCACGGGATGAAATGGGTATAGAGATATTATTTTCCGTCAGTCTATCTCAGTGTCTCAAGAAAAATTGGGAAATGATCACAATGTTGAAACTAGTTAATATAAAATCGTAAACTTAAGGTATTTTTCCATAATACAGGTATTAAACTATTCACTTTAATATACACTAAAAAAAAATAATGTTCAGATGAGTATCTCGCTTTCTATCTCGCTCTCTCTACTTTATTCACCTTTTGTTCAAATTGTTCCCTCATCATGACTAGAATTAAGCTTATTAAATATATTTATAAAACATTTATATTATGGATGTTACCATGAATACTTATTCATCATAATATCCATCGTAATAAACAAATTTAATTTTTAGTAGCTTAATATTTTTTATCGGTAGCTTAGGTATAGCAACATGTCTAATTTTCTTGGATGATCTCATAACAATCATTCAAAAATAACTTTTTTGTATATTTTAGTTCTCATTGGTTACGAACAAAGTATCTGTAATGTAATTAATTTTGCCAAAGTTTAATAAGTGCTTACCGTTGTGAGTAGTTAATAACTATAACAAGAAATAATATGTTATTTATAGGTCACTAAAGTGTGTTAAAATTCAGTTATTTTTACCATTTGAAGACCTTTTTTTTTTTTTTTATACGGGACTAGTCCCTCCCTCTTACCCACCACTGCAACTCCTGTAAGCCAGGATCAACAGTGGCACACAATGAAATGACACTGAGCGGTGAAGCTCAGGCATGTCCCGGGGAATCGCTTTAACTGTCTTGGATCCCGCAACGAATTTAATCAGAAACAGAAAAAAGGAGGAGTTAGAAAATGAATAGTTCCACTTCCCTCCAGAGCAAAGCGGGAGACAGAATGATGTAAAGAGGCTATAGCCTCATAAAATGAGAGATTTGCAACTAGAGAAGCCAGCTGCAAAAGCACCGAGGATCAATTTAAGGGTCCTAAGTGAGCTGTTATATTTGATTCCAATAGTAGGTATGGCAAAAACGCTTAAACGCACGGAAGTTGTTCCTTGTTGCTACAAGATCCGTATAATAAACTACTCCAGATATTGGTTGCAAGCTGTTTAACATAATATCACGCTGATTTTGCCAGAGATCACACTCCCACAGGATGTGGTGAGCAGTTTGTTCATATTCGTTACTGGATGTTGAGCACAGACAGATTGGTGAAGATACTAATTTGAAACTATACAATTTACTTTTAAAATTGCCGTGTCCGGTAAGAAATTGTGCAACACAATGGTCTATGATTAGCCAAGTTTTATTTAACCGTTCGCGTACGTCCGGAAAGAACTGGTGCAGATGGCGACCCTTGGTTGACGTATTCCATCTACATTGCCATTCATTTAGTAGTTCGTTATTTAAGTCAGCTATTGGCATAAATAGCCTGGTTATTTTCGCACGGTCGCGTAATGATAAGAAATAATTATCTAAATTATCGCGCGTAGAATAATACATTGCTGCTCGTCTTTGTACTTCAAGATCAACCGGTAGTACACCCGCTAGGACAGGTAGGGCCTCTGTGCTCACTGTTCTATAGGCTTTACACAGAAATATCAACGCCAACCTCTGGCTTTGTAGTAATTTACGGCGAGCAGCTCCGATGGTAGCCCTATCAGCCCACACAGGCGAGCCGTAGCATATACACCCAAGATAGGTTGCCCCGTAAATGATTTTAAGAGTATTAAAAGAGAGGCCCCAGGTTGCCGTCGATATCCTTGTAAGTGCAAAAAAGTTTCGCTTAGCTTTTTCCCCAACTGATTTAATATGTTCTATAAACGAGAAATTCTTTTCTAAAACTAAACCCAAATAACAGGTTGATATTTTGCGTTTTACAGTAACATTATTAAGTTTTACGCCCGGGGGGGATTTTAGTTCACCTTTAAGAAGGAGTTGGTAGGTTTTATGAGGAGCAAATGTAAGGCGATTTCTTTTACCCCATTCACTTATCATACTTAAGCAAGTTTGAGCCAGATTTTCCAACTCTCTCCTGGAGTTACCCTGTATAAGTAAGAGGCCATCGTCAGCATATGCCGTTAGAGAGCAGCGTGATGGCAAGGGTAATGTCAAGAAGTCATCAAAACCCAAGTTCCAGAGATACGGCGCGAGCACTGAGCCCTGGGGGCAACCCATGGTTAACGATTTAGTGACTCTGAAGTGACCAAGCTTAAGAGTTGCAGAGCCATGTACGAAATAAGATGTGATTATCGAATATATATTACTGTAACAACCGCGTAACTTAAGTTTTTGTAACAAAATTGGCCACCAAGTATTATCAAACGCCCCTGAAATATCTAGGAATATGGCCAAAACGTATTTACATTCGGACGAGTTTACAGCTTTCCTCACTGAGATAGCTGCGTCCACTGTCGATTTACCCGCAGTAAAACCAAATTGATTTCCGTGAAATTTTGGTCCTCCCGGCAGCAATCGCGGTACAATAAGTCGTTCTAGAAGCTTGCCTAAGGAAGGCAGTAACGTTATTGGTCGGTATGACTAAGGGTCTTCAGGCAGTTTATCGCCATTTTTTGGTATAATACGAATAAAACCGCTGCGCCAAGAACGCGGAAAAGTCCCTTCAGATATGCAACGATTAAAAACTTTTAGTATTGAATCACCGGATTGTTTTGTGGCTTCTATTATCATTTTGTTGGATATTTTATCTTCACCTGAAGCTTTGTTAACAGGTAGCGATTTCACAGTATTCATAAACTCATTAATTGTAGGAAGACTAGACATATAGGTAGCGGGTGGATTGTTTGCCCACTGTCTAATCTGCTTATGGTAGTCATTATCGTTCAAGGAACTATCATCAGGTATGAGCGAATTAAGTAAGGATTCCGTGGTCTCCTCTATGCCACTGGTGTAGGTATTATTGATTTTTATGTTTTGAATATAAGCTAAATCTATAGACCTATTTGCTTTAAACTCATGGTATAGGGGCGACCACGGGCCTTCTTTATCTAATTTATCGACTATTTTTCTAATAAGATTGCCTTTGGATTTCTCTATTGACGAGCGGTAACGTGAACGAGCTATTTTGAGATTTATATATGCATTATTTAAAACATCGCCTACAATTTTACGTTTTTTTAGTTTATTATATTTTTTACGTGCTCTCCGAAATTCACATCGAACTTTAATTAAGTAGTTATTCCACCAATCGCATCTTCGAATATTAGTGATAGGGACGCGGCCTATGGCAATATCGGCACAGTAGGTAAAAGTGTCCGACATCATTACAGCACATTCCTCTGTTGTTAGTTCATCCCGGGTGAAATCCCTGGCATGCGCGGCAAAAAGAGCTCTGAAAAAATCCCAATCGGCCCCTTTGAGCCGATATCTATAGTTACCGTAAATAGCCGTAGGTCTTTGTGCCAACCGAGGAACAAACTCGTACACGATTAAGCGGTGATCACTGGATGAAGCGTCAGGCAAAACACGCCATCCATCTATTCGGACGTCTGAGCTTGAAAAAGTGACGTCAATAAAAGATTCGCCAGTAGGGCTACAATAAGTAGGCGGTGCATCAGGAGTGTTATGTATTGATAGATTCATCTCAGCGACGAAATCTTCGACGGCGTTCCGCCGTTCTGTATCGCTTGAACGGTATTTGCCATACCATAACGTAGAGGATGCGTTAACATCTGCGCCAATAATAATTTTGTGTCCTTTGAGGGACATCAAAACATGGCGCAAGTGATGTAAATGGGGACCGACAGGATCTGAATACTGAAAATAACAGCTCACTACGTAAACTTTCCAGGATGGGGATGATATTTCAGCGACAGCACAGTGTGACGTCATGAGGTTTCGCATACCGCTTACCGTAAAATTAGTACGCGTTACGTAAATAGCAGCCCGTGATTTGTTGTCTAGCTGCACCAATTTATTTTTTAAACGCGCATATTGATATTGTTCTTGTACAAGCACTATATCTAAGTTGTATTCATTGACTAAAGTTTCCAACTCTGATGTCGCAACCCTATCGATTTGAAGACCTTTACTTACTTACATCGCATGGGTAGTGGTAAACATTAATTTATACCAGAATTATTTTAATAATAGCTGCTTAACAACTTCAACCTCCTAAAGCAAATGGGAAAGTTTTCTAAATAACCAAGTGTCAAAACCATTCAGTAACTGGAGAAAGCACCAGTAAATAGAATACGCGTTGGATTCTCCAGTTTTTGGGATTTGCATACAGCTCATATGTGTGCGAGTGTGTCTGTGTGTGTGCCGATCGACACAAAGAAGCTAAATGCCGTAGGGTGAGAGCAGTAACAACGTTTAACGTATGTATCGGCACGTAGAGCTATTTGCAAAAATTCCAATAAAAGTCGTGTCCCCGGTCGCTGCGAGGCATTCCGTTCAAGAATAATGTTTAATTTGTTAGGACCTACTGATTTATTTAAGTAGCTTTTGTTTTTATTATCGCTATGTTGCATACTGTCTCTTGTTTAGTTCCGTTGATAGTATAATTAAGGAGGATTTCATCTTAGTTACCTTGTATGTTGTGTGGTTGACGGTTCTAGAGAACGGGCACCCTCGTCTCTCTATGTATTATGACCATCATACTGCGATCGCCAACCCGTGTGGTAAGCATGGTGATTATGGCATATATATCTTAATATCTTAGAACAACTAACACACTGCCATCTGATCCCAAACTAGGCAGAGCCTGTATTATAGCAACCAGACAATTGATAAACTTACTTATATACTTCTAAATACATATGTATTATAGTTAAATTACACCCAGACACAGAACAAATAACCGTGTTCATCACCCAGAGATTTGTTCCGGGCAGAGATCGAACCCACGACTTCAGGCCTAGTCAGTGTAACCACTAGACCAATAAGGCAGTTACTATCCTTGAGCATGCTTGTTAAACGGGTTGGTGACCACAGTAAGTGTGTAGATTTTGCGACCAGGCCTTTGTCCAGCAGTGGACGTCATTCTGCGGGCATGATGCTGCTTATGTGGATTACATAGATAGAGACTGAGTCTGGGTGTAATTATCTGTATAAGTTATATGTATTTACAAAAGAAAATTATATGTAACATATCAGTTATCGAGTTTCCATAATACAAGCTTTGCTTAGTTTGGGTTCAGTTGG
The DNA here is from genome assembly GCA_951640165.1 of Pseudoips prasinana. Lineage (NCBI taxonomy): Eukaryota > Metazoa > Arthropoda > Insecta > Lepidoptera > Nolidae > Pseudoips > Pseudoips prasinana. Next base: position 7,050,931 of record OX621260.1, read on the forward strand.
CCGTGTGTGAATAATGTTTCAGAATATTAGAATATTATTTAGTAATATATAAGTATGTTTTTTGGCTGTCAGGTTGCCATAGTACAGTCTCTGCCTAGTTTGGGATCATCATCATTACAGCTGGTAGAAGTACACAGCTGGATAAGACTACCCCAAGAATCATCTTGGGGGGTTATGCCATAATCGCCACGCTTAGCAGACGGGTTGCCGAACCCAATATGATGGTCATAGTACTAAAAAATAAAATAAATAAAAATAAAAAAGGTTTTTATTCACGTAGACTTTAAAAAAGCGCTTGTAAATAGTCAGAACATGCTTGTAGTAATATAGTTGTATACATTAGATATTATTTCTAGTAACATAGATATTTAGGTACATCTTGTATGAAAACATTTATAAAATTTATTTTATTACTGTCTAATCTGTTTAAATAATTAGAATCTTATGTCATTAGTTTAGTTTGTTACCTTTATGAATAAGAGATGGCGTTGTGCAAGTGACGTCATATTTTCTGAATGGCGCTATTGAGATTTTCCTACGAAACATGACCTCCGCGGTCTTTTGTGCAATAAATTGTCTTGCTCTGGACACACGTGTTTTATTTTATTTCGAGATATTTTTGGGACGTTGTACAAGTGGTCCTTGCGAACCGGTTAAGGATTGGTGTGCATTGTCCGAATTGTGGTGGAGTCAGGTGGAATGTTCAACCTGCTTCGAGTGTAACGTCAGCAGCGAGGCCAGTGGCGTGCAGCGGCAGATGCAAGCGATAACCAGTACGTGTTGGCGTGAGCAGCAGCAGCAGCGGAAGTGAGCGGGAAGACTTCCACCGCATATCATTACGACAAGGCTTTGTAAAGGTGAACTTCAGTGAAGTGATTGTGTGTTACGAGGATAACTGTGAGTACTTTATAATATCAGTGATTACAAAATTATAGAAAAAAAAAAACATTAACTTAGCATATTTTAATAATTAATTTGGACTTAGAATCGTTAACTTGAGTATAGGACTTAGAATAATTTCGATAAAAAGTGAACTACGGGGAACCTATGCCCGATTTTGCAGCGAAGTGTATTAAGTTCAAAGACTTGTAATTTTTTACGTTTTGTTGTACATAAACTTAGCATAGAGTTCCAGAACAGTTTATTGAAAGACTTTAGTTGTACTCAATATGGAAGCTTTGAGTAATTTACAGTTAAATTTACAGTCCACTATCAGTAAAGCAAGGTCTAACTTTAAGAAATCTCCTAAGGAACGAATAACCAGTTCCTACATAGAAACAAGATTAGAAAGTTTAGAAGCTAATTGGTCAAAGTTCACTAATACTCATGAAAAAATAGTATCCTCTATTAAAGCTAACGAATTCGAAAAGTCGGATTATAACATAAAGGATGTATATGAGATCACGGAAGAGTTATTTACTGATTATAAAGCGGAGTTGAAGGAAGCACTAAAAAAAATTGCATGTTCGGATAGTATAAGAAAAGGGCCCGAATGTACTGTGCAGGGTTCTAAGGATATATGTTCTGTAAAATTGCCGAGGATTGAGTTGCCTATGTTTTCCGGAAGTTATTCAGAGTGGATCAGTTTCAGAGACTTATTTACATCTTTAATCCACAATAATAACCAACTAGACAATGTCCAGAAACTGCATTATTTGAAATCGCATTTGTCTGGAGAGGCTGAAGGTCTTTTACGGCACCTTCCCATTACTAGCAGTAATTATACTACCTGTTGGACTCAATTAGAGAATAGGTATAATAATAAAAAATATTTAGCGAATTGCATAATTAAACGTTTCATGGGTCAAAAAAATATTATTTCCGAATCCTCCAGTGCAGTTAAGGAATTATTAGATACATCTAACGAATGTTTACATGCTTTGAAAAATTTTGACATAATGGTTGAGCATTGGGATGTTATTGTAATTTATGTTTTAAGTTTAAAACTAGATACTGAGTCACGTAAACAATGGGAAGTTAAAATTAGTGATTGTTCAGACAACTTGCCCACAATGACTGAGTTCAAATCTTTCCTTGAACAAAGATTTCGGTCTTTGGAGTTTTTGGACAATAAAGGCCAACGTCATCAGTCCAATCGTAATATCCCAGTCAAGTCGCTCCATGTGTCCTCTACATTGTGTATTTGTTGTCAGGACAACCACAAGCTTCCTTATTGTAAAAAGTTCGCCAGTCTCGATATCGATAAGCGTCGTAATTTTGTCCAAACAAATCGTTTATGCTATAATTGTCTAGGGGCAAATCACTCCGTATATGCATGCCGCCAGTCTACCAGATGTCATTTATGTAAAAAGAAGCATCATAGTCTTCTTCATCTCAAGAATGTCTCGAAATCAGTTGGTGATAGTAACATAACTGATCAAGTTGCAGAAAACAGCGTGTCAGCTAGTACCATATCAACCCAGAGCAATTCCACTAATATGGTAAGTTGTTTGACTAATAGCTGTAGTCAAATATTATTGGCCACTGCGTTAATTGCAGTGGAATCAAAGAGCGGTACTGGTATAGTATTAAGATCCCTGTTAGATCAGGGCTCTCAGGCTTCGTTTGTGACGGAGTCCGCAGTCCAGCTCTTAGGTCTCAAAAGAATACCAATAAAAGGTTCAATTTCAGGTGTAGGTTGTGATCAAGGCCAGTCAGTGATTTCAATAAATTCGATGGTTCTCATCAAAGTGAAATCACGCATCGATCCTAGTTTTATTATCACTGTTAAGGCTTATATTTTAAAGAAAATCACTACCTATTTACCGGGAAGGAAGGTTGTGGCAAATGTTTTGCCCTCAATCTCGTCTTTGGCTTTAGCAGATCCTTCGTTCAATACTCCGAACAAGATTGATTTGCTTTTAGGCGCCGAAGTTTATGGCCAGATTTTGTTAGAAGGTTTAGTCAGAGGTCTACCTGGTCAGCTTATTGCACAAAATACTAGACTAGGTTGGATCTTGTCTGGTCAAGTAGGCGAAGTCAACCAAAGCGAGACATGCCACAATACTGTAGTCACATTACATTCAACTAATATGGATCATAATACACTCCTTAAAAAATTCTGGGAACTAGAATCTGAGCCCAAGAGTGACTATGATAAAGTTTATTTGACCCCAGAAGAACAGAAGTGCGAAGATATATTTAAGGCTACAACTACACGAGATGAATCTGGTCGCTATATTGTGCATATGCCTTTCAAGTCAAGCGATCCTGCTTGTAAATATGGTGGATCGAAAGACATTGCTCTTAAACGCTTTTTAGCCTTAGAAAAGCGATTTTTAAGGAATCCTGAGTTCAAGTCTCAGTATTCAGCTGTCATAAATGAATATATAGCTCTTAATCATATGGATATAGTACAAGATAGGGACGAAAAAGGTTGTGTTTACTTACCTCATCATGCAGTCATCCGCAACGAAAAAAGTACAACAAAGTTGCGCGTCGTATTTGATGCATCATGTGTAGGTAGCAACGGGGTATCTCTTAATCAAGATTTAATGGTGGGCCCTCCTCTACAACCTGAGCTTCGTCATATAATCATGCGATTGCGATGTGAACCTATCTGCCTGGTTGCGGACATCGTCAAGATGTACAGACAGATAAAAGTATGCGATGACCACACTGATTTTCAGCGCATATTGTGGCGTGAGAATCCAGATGACGAAATTCAGGTATTACGTCATTTGCGAGTAACTTTTGGAACATCATCGGCACCTTATCTAGCGGTAAGATCATTTCAGCAATTAGCACATGACGAAGGTGCTGAATTTCCTTTAGCAAAGAATCGTGTACTTTCTGACTTTTATATGGATGACCTAATTATGGGATGTCAAACCATAGAGGAGGGGATAGAAATATATAAGCAAACATCGGAGTTACTAAAACGTGGAGGTTTCCAGCTCCAAAAGTGGGCTAGTAACAACGAAAACTTATCAAGATTGATTAACGACTGTGAACAAATATCACAAACACAAGGGAACTTGGAACTCAAATCAGATGCAATTTCCAAAATATTGGGTTTAACATGGGACAAAGACAGTGATGAATTCGTTTACACTATTCAACTTAATCAGCTAGATTTACCAGTAACAAAGCGTAAGGTTATTTCGGACATAGCACGACTATTCGATCCCCTTGGATGGTTGGCACCGACAATCATTACTGCGAAGGTGTTTATTCAACGAATATGGATGACTGGAATCGAATGGGACGAAGAACTACCTGCACCATTGCTGAAAGAGTGGCTTGACTTCCGGAAGAGTCTTTGTGATCTTATTAAGTTTCGGCTGCCTCGTTGGATCAATTCTAGCAAGGAAAACAAGGTTTTAGAACTGCATGGCTTTTCAGATGCGTCCAACGTAGCGTACGCGGCGGTGGTATACGTCCGCGTCGTTGATAGAGATGGAAATATTCACACAACCTTGATGACTTCAAAAACCAAGGTTGCTCCTGTTAAACAGGTATCAATCCCGCGACTAGAGCTTTGTGGAGCTGTCTTACTAGCAAAGCTTCTTCAGGAAGTCGCTTTAACTCTAGAAGTTCCCAAACAGCATTTATATGCATGGACAGACTCATCCGTCGTTTTGGCTTGGTTAAGCAGCCACCCTAGTCGGTGGAAAACTTTTATTGCGAATCGTGTCTCCGAAATACTTACCATTATGGATAGAAGTCAGTGGTCGCATGTGTCGTCGTCGGAAAATCCAGCGGATTGCGCATCTCGAGGAGCAAGCCCTTCTGCGTGTAACGATATGCAACTCTGGAAAAGAGGTCCAGTTTGGTTACAGAATGAAACAATAGACTATAACAAAGGAAATATACAAGCAACTACGTTAGAAGAAAGAAAGGTAAAAACAAAATGTTATGCATCTGCATTAGAATGTGATGATAGTCTATTTACTAGATTTTCTAAGTTCAGTAGGTTAATAAGAGTAATCGCTTACTGTAGAAGATTTTTACGAATGAAGAAATGTGAACCTAAAAGAAATAATAAAATAACTACTTGGCTAACTACAAGGGAATTAAATGAAGCTGTAATTACCTGTATCAAACTTTGCCAACTTCAGTCCTTTAGTGAAGAAATAAAATCTGTAAATAAAAACCGTAAATTAAATAAAGGTAGTGGACTTACCTCGTTGAGTCCTTTTCTTGATGATGACGGGATCTTACGAGTAGGCGGTCGCTTGCAACGGGCTTCTATTGATGAGAATATGAAGCATCCCATCTTAATCCCGCATAAATCACACTTCACTAATCTTTTGATTGCGGAAGCTCACGAGAGAACTTTGCATGGCGGGCCGCAATTGATGCTTAATTTTTTAAGATCCAAATACTGGATACTCAATGCAAGAACTCTCGTTAGGCAATATGTTCATAAATGTATAACCTGTATTCGACATTCAAAACAAACTCATCAACAAATGATGGGCCAATTACCGAAGGCCAGAGTCTCTGCTCAGAAGCCCTTTCTATGCAGTGGCGTAGATTACGCAGGTCCAATCAGCATCCGAACCTCTAAAGGTCGTGGTCATCACGCCACTAAGGGTTATATATGCTTGTTTGTTTGCATGTCATCCCGAGCTATTCATCTAGAGGTTGTCAGTGACATGACTACTCAAGGTTTTCTTGCGTCTTTTAAGCGTTTCGTGGCCAGACGTGGGCGAGTATTGGACTTGTGGAGTGATAATGGGACCACGTTTGTTGGTAGTGCAAAGGAATTGCGACAGCTATTCAACGCTGAAAGGTCTATGGTAGCTTCAGAAATAGCTGACTTTCTATCTACGAATGGTACGACTTGGCATTTCATACCTCCCCATGCTCCTAATTTTGGAGGATTGTGGGAGGCGGGTGTCAAGTCCACGAAGCACCATTTGAAAAGAATTATAGGCACCAGTACATTGACATTTGAAGAAATGATCACTGTGCTGGCTCAAATTGAAGCCTGCCTTAACTCGAGGCCGATCTCTCAGCTTTCTAACAATCCAGAAGACTTGTGTCCTTTGACGCCTGGGCACTTTCTTGTGGGTGAACCTTTGGTAACGGTACCCGATGCGAATTATGAACATTCATCCATAAGTAATCTGAAGCGGTGGCATCTGACGCAAAAAATGCTTCAACATTTCTGGCGTAGGTGGTCACTAGAGTATTTAACTCAATTGCAGCATCGATATAAATGGACAGATTGTAAGTCTGAACCTGAGATTGGAGACGTTGTTCTGGTGAAGGAGGATGGTCTTCCACCCGCTAGATGGCTATACGGGGTTATTACACATAAACATCCAGGTTTGGACAACATTACTCGCGTTGTAACTATTCGATGTAAAAATAATGAGATTAAAAGACCATTATCTAAGTTAATAATTTTACCTGTGAACTCTTAGTTATTGTTTAACATCTTTCCGATGAAATTTATATATGAAGTTTGTGAATTTAGTTAAATGAACTTGTATGTTTTACTTTGTCTTACTGTTGTTTAATTTTTATTTTTCATAAGACGTGAACTTGTTTCGTAGATGTAAGGCCCTAGGTTTAGATTATATTAGATAGCCAAACAACCAATTATTAATTTTTAATTTATATTGTCATGATAGGTTTGATGGACGGAGCCGTCCATGGTGGGCGGAATGTCTAATCTGTTTAAATAATTAGAATCTTATGTCATTAGTTTAGTTTGTTACCTTTATGAATAAGAGATGGCGTTGTGCAAGTGACGTCATATTTTCTGAATGGCGCTATTGAGATTTTCCTACGAAACATGACCTCCGCGGTCTTTTGTGCAATAAATTGTCTTGCTCTGGACACACGTGTTTTATTTTATTTCGAGATATTTTTGGGACGTTGTACAATTACAAAAATGATATTTAGCTAGCTCGTATCAAGTTATTGTCAAGAGATTATGTTTAATTATCTAGTTTAAGTCTAATATTTTTATTACATATTGTCAATGGTTCTGTCTATATTAAAGGTTAATACGGACTATTATGACGGACCTTGTGTTAATAACGACGGTCGCGCTTTAATGCTACCACCGGATCCAATGCGCCCCAACTGAGAAGACCCAGCGAAACAAACTCAGTGGGTTCATCTACTACCGGTTTGAACACGACCCAGTTGAGACGGTCCGGCGAAACATACTCAAGCGGGCATGAACACGGGATTTGGTCCAATTAGAGTAATTATTTAGTAGGCAAACACAATATATGCTCGATCGGTTGTCTGAATGCTTATTATTTTAGATTATATTTAGGTATACAAAAGAAAAACTTCGAAACAATAACATTATTCATTTTGAGACAGAGTCAATAATTTTAAATTAAGTATATGATAGCAATCATTTACAGATAGTTCACGTAACACAGCAGATCAGTCATGTCTATATGGCTACAAGATCTCCAGCGAGCAATGTGCAGGTAGGAAGTGAGAGCCAGACGTCTTTGTCATCGATGTACTCTTTAGTGGTGTAATAACCCCTAGCCATAAGTATACGTTTAATATGTGTTTTAAAACTTGTGTCAGGCAGATCAGTAATTTGAGTAGGAAGCTTGTTATAAAACCTAATACAATTTCCTAAAAATGATTTATTCGTTTTGCTTACTCTAAAGCCTGGCATGGCTAGTTTGTTTTTATTCCTAGTATTTATATTATGCAGTTCACTTTTCTTTTTATAATTATGAATATTTTTCTGACAAACATTATATTCTGATATATATATTCCGATGGCACAGTAAGTATATTTATTTCTTTAAACAAATTTCGCAAAGAATCGCGACTGCCTAAACCATAAATGGCTCTGACTGCTCTTTTCTGCAATACAAAAATAGTACCTATGTCAGCCGCCGAACCCAACAGCAGAATGCCATACGACATAATACTATGAAAGTACGCGAAATACACTAATCTAGCAGTCTGTTCATCTGACAATTGCCGTATTTTCCAGACAGCATAGGACAGCATACTCAGAAGGAAGCTGCTGCCCTACATCTGGTAAGTATTCCCTCGGGTCGACTTGTACGCACCCCACGCGATGATATGGGGGTGATGATATTCTGATATTCGCTGCCGTCACCACGTTTGGGATACCAAGATAGATTCATCATGTCTGTCTGTCTGTCTGTCCGTCCGTATGTCACAGCCACTTTTTTCCGAAACTATAAGAGCTGTACTACTGAAACTTATTAAGTAGATGTATTATGTGAACCGCATTAAGATTTTTACACAAAACTAGAAAAAGAACAATTATTTTGAAGGGTCGCCATACATAGAACTGAAACTCAAAATTTTTTTTTTATCGTACCCATACAAATGTGTTGTCTATGGATAGGTCTTGAAAAATGATATTGAGGTTCCTAATATCATTTTTTTCTTAACTGAATAGTTTGCGCGAGATACACTTCCAAAGTGGTAAAATGAGTGCCCCCCCCCCCCCTCCCACTTCTAAAATAAGAGAATGATAAAAAAATATTTATGATGTACATTACCATAAAAACTAACAACGAAAATTGGTTTGAACGAGATCTAGCCAGTAGCTTTTTTTAATACGTCATAAATCGCAATTTGCTTTCATTTAATCAACTGAAATACATAATTGCTGCTATGGAACCCTTCATGTGCGAGTCCGACTCGCACTTGACCAGTTTTTAATTACTAAAAATCTCGTAACCCAAGCAAACATGCTGTGAAACAGCAAAATAGTTACCTCAAAATATTATAATATTAGCAGGAATTTAAGTTCATGAGGCATTTATATTGATTTAAAAGTGGACTGCTTGTGTAGAAAAAGTTTCTGGCACTCCGCGACCACTATTGCGGCACGCTTGCTTCGCTCGCTTGGCTCCATCGTTCTATGTTCGCAGTTCTAATCTAACCCACTTTTTTAGAAGCGAAATACATTTTCAGTTTGATATGAAAATTATTTATTAATTGATGAGTGATACGTTCATTAAGTAGTATTACGATTCATTTAATAATATCTCAAAAAGAAATTCCCATGTTTTCTATAATGTGAGTGTTTAGCTTTGCTGTAGCATACAGTTTATGTTTTATCTCCGGTCAGAATATGGGAAGAATATGAAGTAAAGGATGTAAAATCCAAAACGTACCGATATGTTGATGGAGAATTAAAACCAGTAGGAGAAGATGGAGCACAGGTACGGAATATTTTAGGAAGCAATTCTTATTTTCTCGAATTATAAGGATATAATTTACTATATCCTGGGACATTATTTACGGCCATCTGATCCCAAACTTAGCAAAACTTGAACTATGGAAACCAGACAACTGATATACTACATAATACTACTTTTCTTTTGTAAATACATACTTATATAGATAAATTACACCCAGACTCAGGAGAAAGAGACATGTTCATGCACAAAAATATCTGTCCTGGGTGAGAATCGAACCCACGACCTCCAGCGTGAAAAGCAAGCATTTGCCAACCACTTTTTCAACCATTCTGACAAACGTATGGAATGATGCTGAAAGCGAATAGAGTGCCATTCGCGCTCTTTGAGTATAGAACTTAAAAATATGGATCTGTGTCTAGCAATAGGACCAAAATTCATAATGAATCCTTTCTCATTTTCTATCTACTCGCCAAATTTTATTACGGTTCGTTCCGCGGTTAGCGTAAGAATTACTTTCGCATTATTATAATTAATCTATAAACTTACAAATTATCTTAAAAATTTTGCCAACCACTTTAATTTGGATGAATTCTGTGTCTCAGCAATCAAAGTTGTAATGGAAGCACTTTCCACCCAAGTGGCTACAAGTTTAAATTCCTCCTCAAACAAAACAATATTAAAACTCAAACATGTAAATTTAATTGTCCGGCGGGTCTTGAACCTGCGCTTCTACCAATATTTTTATGGAGTAAATTAATTTCATTTAGGCTACAAGTAGTCAGTCAGAAGTCTAAGCAACATATTCTTACATCTGGTCTGACAAGTGGTTAGGGACTGGTCACAAAATAAATGGGAAAACAAAAAAAGAAGAAGTAGCTGTAAAAGATTACAGTGGGACAAGGATCTTTATGAACGTGACTGACATTTGTGGGAGAAAAATTTCCCTCATATAATGGGAACATTTTAGAATGGCAATAGACTGTATCCATTGTATTTTGTATTAATTGAGTAACTTTGACGGGCCAGTTGGCTTAGTTCGATTTTTTATTCCCACCCTGTACAGATATTTGTGTGCAATAACATTTCTGATTTTCCCGTGTCTGGGTGTTTATCTATAAGTATGTATTTAGAAGTAGTATATCAGCTATCTGATTTCCATAGTACAAGCTTTACTTAGTTTGGGATCAAGATGGCCGTGTGAGAATAATGCCCCAGGAATATCTAACTCCAAAAGTTTATTGAGTACCCGATATATTATTGATTTATTATTATAAATAATTTGATAGCACAAGGGAAAAAAACAGTAATTATTTTCTTTATAAACAAATTTATTTCTAAATTAATATCACATTTTTATTAACTAATAATAAAAAACACTTAATAATACATTAATGTAAATAATGAAACGAAAAAATTAATACACAGGTGCGACTTAAAAATCAAGCATGGTAACATTTACATATCGCGGCGGTAAATTGTTCGTTAACTTTTCAAATGGAATTATCGGGCCTTCCCTGTGTTTTTCTTCAATGAAAAGCTCCTTAACTTTTAGGAATATTTCCCCGACACCACTTTTTATCACTTTTGGCATATTGGTAGTGTTTTAAACCATATAATACAATAATAAACGTAGGAACAACAGTCAGTAGAGCAAGCTGTGGTAGAACTGTCAAAGAGACACTTTACAAGATGGCGGCGTTAGTTCCATTTTCAGCCACGTTCATAAATATCCTTGTCGCACTATATATAATATGGAACTAATCTAATTATATTCTAGTTTTTATGGAATATTGATATACTAGTAAAACTTGAAATATATTTCCTCATATCATAATTGTTGCATACCTACATACCTCCATGGTATTTAATACCTCTATGGTGAGAGAGTAAAAGGTTTTCAATTGACACGTCTGTCATTCAATAATTGTTTTCCGTATTGTAAATAAATGTTTACATAATGAACAGTCTTTTTATAAAGATATAACAAATTGGCGACGATGGAAGAACTAACGCGACTCCAAAGAAGACGTGCATCGATACGCGGCCAGCTGACGAAGCTGCAAAACCAATTATCCCAGATGAACGGAAGAATTACGGAGTACGAAGCAAACATAAGACTCGTCACATTGGAGAATTATGAAAATAAATTCGATCGAGTACAAACTCAAATCGAAGCCCAACATGAAACAGACATGGAATTGGAAATAGAACAGAGGTACAGTACTCAAGAAAATATTTTACAAATAAAATTGAAACTCCACGAACTACACCCACCACCGGCAGCTGCTGAATGTCCGAAAGAGTGTGATGCGACACGGGTATAATGACAGCGAGCTGACGTTACAGGATGGATGCATCTTAAAAGGCACGAGAGTCATGATTCCAAACGCTTTGAGACAGAGAGTACTAGAAGACATACACACAGTACACCTAGGAATAGTAAAAATGAAACTCTTAGCAAGAGGTTTCGTTTACTGGAGAAACATCGACAAAGAAATCAGTCAGAGGGTGCCGTGAATGTAGACTGAAGCAGAATCAACCGGCACAAGCACCACACTATCCCTGGGAAATGCCTGCGGCCCCTTGGCAGCGACTTCACATTGACTTCACGGGCCCTGTGCAAGGTCAAATGATGTTCATCATTGTAGACGCGTTTTCGAAATGGGTAGACATCTTACCTACGAAGATAACAACAAGTTCATGGTGTATCGCGAGATTGAAAGAGTTATTCGTAATATTTGGATACCCTGAGATAATTGTTTCTGATAATGGGAGACAATTTGTATCGACAGAATTTGAAACATTTCTGAAAAATAACGAGTTCGTACACAAAACCTCGGCACCTTATCATCCGGCTACAAATGGCCAAGCGGAACGCTCAGTCCAGACAGTAAAAAGAGCGTTGAAGACTGCGATTCCTGACTCTAGTTCAATACAAGATAAGCTACTGGGGATCAAGGAGCAGTTGAGACGGACGCCCAGCGCTAGCACAGGCAAGAGTCCATATGAGCTCATGTTTGGTAGAGACGTGAGGACTTTTTTACACGTGCAATTTAAGGGTACACTAACCAATAATAGGCGAAGTGCTCCCCAACATCCACAGACGAGAATATTCTCTCCGGGCCAAAGAGTACAGGTGCGAAATTATAAGCCAATGAGGAAATGGGAATTCGGAACGGTATTGCGAGTGCTGGGGCAGGTTCACTATTTGGTAGAAACAGACGACGGGGAAACATACAAGCGGCACGTCGACCAAATGATGCGGACCACCATAGAAGCGGACTAAAAGACATTTTAGGGTGGAGACGGATGCCCAGCGCTAGCACAGGCAAGAGCCATGAGGACATTTTTAGGGTGGAGACCTGTTGCATACCTACATACCTCCATGGTATTTAATACCTCTGTGGTGAGAGAGTAAAAGGTTTTCAATTGACACGTCTGTCATTCAATAATTGTTTTCCGTATTGTAAATAAATGTTTACATAATGAACAGTCTTTTTATAAAGATATAACAATAATTAAAGTTTATTGGACAAGGAAACTCTTTAGTTACAACAAAATATAAAGATCAATATTTTTTATCTTTAGATCAAGAAAAATATAATAATCATTTATTTGCGTGAATGATATCACATTAAGAGAATATAACGTTACAAAATATGAATATGTATTTGTATATTACAGGCATCAAATGAAAATTGTGTTTGTGAAAACGGCCCATAGAAATACACGTACCAGCTCCACAAAACAGAATGACGTATAAAAATTTCAGAATAGGGGTCAAAGTAAGTGTCAAGGTACGTGCGTACTCGGCGAAAGTAGATGGACCCTGGTCTCCCACCTTTGGAACCAAAATAGAATAACAGAAGCAACACAATAAATCCAACATTCCAACTTCCGTACCAACGTGCATACTGAACCGAAGTATTTTTAAGACCGTCGCTGTATATATACGAGGATTGTAATTTTGTATATAACTACAAAAAGTTATTTAAAAAGCATATCAAGTAAACACTAGACTGAAAAGAAATGCCCACAGGCTAGTTCTGTACGATATCCCCTAATCGGAAAAGTATGCACAAAGTTGCCTGATGGTGTGTGTACGCATTTATAATAAAATTCCAAAAGGACTGAAATTAAGTAGAAATAGTAATCTTTTTAAAAATAAATTATTCAAACGGCTATGGAAGAAAATTTTTAAGACATCAAAGATTTTTTTAAATATATTCATATTATTCATATCATTTATTTGCATTCCACATTGTGAACTTAGCTGGTTAACATTATGGACCCTGTTGGGCACAGCAATTGTATAATTATATATATCGGTAAGTTATTATTGTTGGTAAATTATTAAGGAACTAATTGAGTCTTCTATTCCATATGACTACTTTATATTTATATATTTATACATTACACTGGCATGTTATTATTTAACTACCATGTCATTCAATTAGGAAATATTTTTTTTTGTAACAAGATCATTTTATATTTGTGTAATACATTTCGATCTAAATATTTTATAGATTAGGTATATATAAACTAGTATTAAATCCATTGACTAATCTAATTTATGAAACAAATAATCTATCAAATCAGAAATTGCATAGTATACTGTATAACGTCCTTTTTTATAATTTAATGATTATTGTAATTTATTTTTGTTTTCTTTTGATAATTATGTTGCATGCAACTGATACATAGTATAATAATAATATCTTGGGATAGTATATAGCTAAATATGTGCACATCTTTTATAAATTTTGTAAAACCTGTATACCATGTTGAATCCAAATAAAGTCTTATCTTATCTTGTCTTTGAGTGGCCTTTCGGCGAGTTCGATCCCCATCCAGGACAATTCTCTATACGACGCGACGAGCACGATTTTTTTATTACAAATGTTTATTTATTCGCAGTGAAAACTTAGCCTAGATTTACATACAAATGTAGCTAGTAATTGTTTCTTTCTCAAGTAAAAATGTAATTTGTGGAGATGAAATAAATATATTTATTATTATTATTATTAGATAGCCCAGAACTCGCTCCAGTATCTCCTCCAGTGACTCCTTTCTATTAACTGGGAAAACATTGAAATCCACCGAGGTTTACTTTAACGGTTATTAAAAAAAATAGCGATAACAGTACTTAATAAGTGACTGGCTAGTGTGAGGTTACTGTGTACTACTCGTAGTATCTGGGTTAGTTCTCTATAATAAAATTTTTTTGCAAGTAAATGTGTTTTCTTATACCAACAAGTTGGCAATCAAACTTTCACCCTGCCTAATAGTATAAGCGGAAACCATAATTACGTTTACAGGTTAAGCAAAACATATGTCATCATTTTAGCATCGCCAAATATTTCTATGACACCCAGCTTCGCAACATTAACATAATACTGCCTACAAGATCAAACTCCAGACTAGCTCACATGACGATAAATACATATGTCCTGAACAGCGTTCGACCAATCAAAAGTAGGTACTAAATTACCTCCTTTTAAAGCGATAAGATTCCTATACTTAACTTTTATTCAAAACAAATATGGACTTTATTCAAGATAATAATATTGTGGAACTATTTAATTGTTTAGGCTTCTCGAACTACAAAAGTTTAGTGCCTAGTAATCCATATAACAAGACGGCAAGACGTTAAACTGCCTTGCGTTCGACAGGTACAATCGAATGTATTATTTTGGCTCTCTCCCACTTTGTACATAAAGTCTGTTTCGGCAAAGAAGGCAACCCACAGCTGATATGCAGCGGGTTTGGCGGACTAGGCGGAACAGCACGGCAATTGTGGAAGGCCAAGGGCGACGGTAGAGAGCGTATAGTTACCGTCGGCCAGACACATCATCCAAACTCTCCTCTAGTTGTAGCGGTTCTCCGTTCCACTAGAGATAGGAGGGGAAGGACGAGTGTGTGCATCTGTGTTTGCGCGTACACTTATGCACCTTAATATTTCCTGCGCACCTGACTGCTTCCGAACATGGACTCCGATTACAGCAAAGTCCTGTGGCGATGGGGTGAGGTAGAGAGGTCTGGATTGATGCGAACCAGGCTTTGTCTGATGCCTGCACACGGGCGGTTCTGGGGGTGTATGTATGTACACCGTGGTCGCTTTCGCTCTGCGCATGGGGTGACAGAATGCATTCGGCAGCACCCAAGGTGACAAAGCAGCCCTATTTAGGGAGGTACTGCTTTCCCTGCTCAGCCAGGGAGGGGACTAGAAAAGGTGTCCCAAAAAAATGCTCACCCCGACTTAAGAGATGGTAGTAACCACGGCTGCCTCTGCATCTATTTCTATCGTGGTCGACGCAACACAAGTAATAAAAAGAAAACGCAACCATCATCCAATACTATGACATTCGGCGCGTGGAACGTTCGTACGCTTCTCGATAGTGATGCTAACGCCTGTCCTGAGCGAAAAACCGCTATTGTAGCTCGAGAACTTCGTCGCTATAATATAGATGTGGCTGCTCTCAGTGAAACACATCTCGCTGACGAAGGGGAGCTGGTGGAAGACGGTGGCGGGTATACTTTTCTGTGGAAAGGTACTGCTGCCTCTGAACCGCGGCGGTCGGGCGTTGGTTTTGCTATCAAAAACCACCTCTTAAAGCGTCTTCAGGAATATCCTGTGCACATTTCTGACCGCGTGACCACATTGCGCTTGCATCTTGAACACGACAATTATCTTAATGTCATCAGTGTCTATGCTCCAACGCTGGACAAGTCTGATGACATCAAGGACAAATTTTATGAGGAGTTGACACACTGTCTCGAGCGCGTACGCCCCAGTGAACAGATCTTACTACTGGGCGACTTTAATGCCAGAGTCGGGCGGGACTATGAAGCCTGGCCTAAAGTTTTAGGCAGACACGGAATAGGCAACATGAATAGTAATGGCAGGTTGTTGCTTAGTCTTTGTGCTCAATTCGATATGGCTATAACTAACACTATGTTCCGACTTCACGCCAAGCACAAGGCTACGTGGATGCACCCACGATCAAAACACTGGCATTTAATTGATTACGCAATCGTACGACAAAAAGATATTTCCCAAATCCAAATAACCCGTGTAATGCGGGGAGCACACTGTTGGACTGATCACCGGCTTGTTGTCACCAAATTGAATCTCTGCTTACGTCGTCCCCGCAGATCAGGAAGAGTGAAGCTTGCGTGCTTAGATGTAGATAAGCTTCACAATCTCGGGACTAGACAACAGTTTGCACAAACTTTAGCTAGTACGCTCCCATCCCTACGAAACGGCGCGGAGGGGGTTGATGCAGAGTGGGGAGCTTTATCTTCTCATATTTTAGGCACTGCTCAAAATACTTTGGGTGTCAAAGTCCGTAAGAATGAGGACTGGTTTGATGAGAACGATAGGGTTCTTGCGGATGCAATCAGCAAACATCGTGTCCTACTTAGGAATGGTAGCAGAGAGAAGCAAGGTAGAGGCGCTGCAGAGATCAAAAAGAGTGACCTGGAGCTGTGAAAACTTTCTAGGGAAATAAAAAATCGGTGGTGGCAAGAAAAAGCTCGGCACATGCAGTGGCTCGCTGATACGAATCAGCTCGGAGAGTTCTACGGTGAGGTTCGAAAACTGATTAGTACGAGGAATTCGCTGAAGGTCCCTTTGAAGTCCATGGACGGCAAAGGCCTTCTAGAATCTAAAGACGCTATAGTAAAGCGATGGGCTGAACACTTTAGTGCCCTACTTAATGTTGATCGATCAGCTGATCTAGAACACATCAGATCGATGCCTCAGATGTCAGTAGCAAGTCAGATGAACGAGCCACTGTCACGCAATGAGATCGTTCTTGCCATAAAACAACAGCCAAATAAGCGTGCGGCTGGCATGGACTGCATACCGGGAGAATTGATCAAATATGGCGGTGACGAGTTGCATTCAGCCTTTTATGCACTTTTTGTTCTTGTGTGGGAAACAGAACGCATTCCAGCAGACTTTAAAGTGTCTTGTATTTGTGCCCTATACAAGAGCAAGGGCGACCGTTCTGATTGCAACTCTTACCGCGGTATTTCACTTTTATCAGTCCCTGGAAAAGTCTTTGCCAGAGTATTACTAAACCGCCTAATGACCCTATCTGAAAAGATTTTGCCGGAAACCCAGTTTGGCTTCCGACCTGACCGAGGCACTTGTGAGGCGATTTTCTCATTGCGTCAACTACAAGAAAAGAGCCGTGAACAGGGGCGAAAGCTATACCTGTGCTTCGTTGACCTTGAGAAAGCCTTTGATAGTGTGCCTCGAGAAGCCCTCTGGATAGTACTGGAAAAGTTAGGATGCACGGATAAATTTGTGAGACTCCTGAGACTCCTGCATGATGACATGGAGTGCTGTGTCTCTGTCGACGACGATCAGTCAGACTTCTTCCCCGTTACCTGTGGGGTGAAGCAAGGGTGTGTTCTTGCACCTACACTGTTCGCCTTGTACTTTGCAGTCGTAGTCCGTGAGGCCCTGCAATTATTTTCCGATGGAGTTCGCATCCGTTTCCGAACAGACGGCAATCTTTTTAATCTAGCCAGATTTAAGGCCCGCACCAAAGTTTCGTATGCAATGATCACTGAGATCATGTATGCAGATGACCTGTGTTTCGTGGCGGAATCCCCAGATAGCCTGCAGCAATTGATGTCCAACTTTCACGAGGCTTGCCAAAAATTTGGTCTGAAGATCAGTGTCAAGAAGACGGAAGTTATGCCCTTGGACAATAACGGTCATGAGACACTGACCATGGAACTCGGTGAGGACTCGTTAAAGCAGGTTGATAAATTCCGGTATCTGGGGAGCACATTAACATCGAAGTGCGACCTTGATGCTGAGATCAACGGCAGAATCGGTGCTGCTGCTGCAGCATTCGGCAAGCTGGATGCCAAGGTCTTCCGTTCCCATAACCTCAAACTGGCTACCAAAATATCGGTATATACGGCAATAGTATTGCCCAACATTTTATACTCCGCCGAGACGTGGACTGTACACCGTCGGCATATCCGCACACTAGACCAATTCCACCTTAAATGCCTGCGTAAAATACTTAAGATCCGATGGTCTGATCGTGTGCGTAACACTGAAGTGCTGCGACGAGCCAATGTTGGTGGCATTGAGGCTTACCTTATGCGGCGACAGCTTCGATGGTGCGGTCACGTGTCTCGAATGGCGGAGGAGCGAGTGGCTAAGCGTATCTTTTATTCCGAGCTGAAGGAGGGGAAACGAAAGCAAGGCGGACAGTTCCTCCGATATAAAGATGTGCAAAAACGCCATATGAAGAAATGTGACATTGAGCCCTCGTTGTGGGAAAGGCTTGCGGCCGACAGATCTGATTGGAGAGCTCTAGTCAAAAACAAAGTTTTTGACTTTGAGGAGCATCGTCGGTCAGAGCTTGACTCTAGACGTGACGAACTGAAAGCCCGACCACCTGCGGCGATCAGTTATAATTTTAATAATGGTGTGCTCACATGCCCGCAATGTGCGCGGACCTTCTCAAATAAGATTGGCTACTGTAGTCATATGCGAGCACACCAACGACAACTATCTGTACGGAGTTGAGGCAGTCGCCGTGACCGAAACCGGTCTGGAGTCATCATCATAACTTAACATTTGTGCATGTGAACATAAGATCACTAATCAAAAACTTCTCTAAAATTGAACAGTTACTGTGTGAATCAGAATCGTCAATTGACTGCATAGTCATCACGGAAGTTAACATTTCCGATAACATAAAATCAATGTATAATTTGAGTGGATATGCAATGTACACGGAGTTACGTAAACATCGGCGAGGTGGCGGATTGATTGTGTACATTAAAAACAAATATAAGTTTACCCGATAAAAAAAAAACACTTTATACTGTGAATGCTTACTTGGAACAATCACATCTGCTACTTACTCGGTAACCCTGTGTGCCGTGTATAGGCCACCTCAAACCGACAAACAAAACTTCATTAGAGAATTAGATAAGACGCTTGACCAACTTGCTAGCACCGACTTAATACTTTTAGGTGACACTAACATCAATCTAAAGCTTGATAATCCTATAAAAAAATCATACATGAACATGATGAGCGGGCACGGTCTGTCGTGCGGTATCACTGACTTCACTAGGATCGAAACACGGAACGAATTAGTAACTAAAACATGCATTGATCATATATTTGTCCGATCTCGCATGAAAGACATTTACACGGCCGCGCTCAGCACAGTACTGGCCGATCACAGAATAACCGCAGCTACGCTTTTGAGTTATTCTTATGTACAGGATGCTCCCGTTTATTCGAATAGGATAAATAATATTAAACTTGGGAAACTTTTGGATAAAATAGAATGGGATGCCACGGCTAGTATGAATTGTCCTAATGCCATTTATAAGTTCATTAGTGATAGTTTTAGTGACTGCTATAAAAAATCTAAATATGTACAAAAAATTTGCAACTCGAAGAGGAATATACATAGTTGGGTAGATAAAAATATAATAAATTTAGCACAAAAAAGAGATGAAATATATTCGGAATGGATAAAGGATACAGGCGACAAAGAGCTTAGACTTAAATACAATAAAATAAGAAATAAAACTAATAAAATCATATACAAAAGCAAAAATAGGTATTATATGTCGGAAATTATTAGATGCAAAAATGATACGAAAAAACTTTGGCAAATAATTAATAATATAACGGGTAAAATAAATAACTCTATTGATAAAATTATTACAAAAGCTTTTAGCGAAGAAAAGTGTATAAAAAAAATCGCTGACAACTTTGCCTATACATTCCAACATCGTGTTAAAGCTATTATTCCAAACTGCACACATAATCTGATGTGTAAGTCAGAATACGTTAGATCTGTTGACAAATCTATGTTCTTGCCTAAGGCTTCGAGTACCGACATTCGTAAAATTATCAAAAACATTAATCCTCACAAGGCTCCGGGTGTTGATGGCATACGGGCTGTTGACATCATTAGATTAACAGATAGAATCGTCAATACTATAGCACGACTAGTAAACGCAAGTATCGCAACCGGACGTTACCCCGCAGAGCTGAAAACTGGTATTGTTAGGCCCATTCACAAAGGCGGTAGTAAGCAGGACTATGGTAATTATCGACCAATCACAATCCTACCGGTCTTGGATAAAATAGTTGAAAAATTCGTGTGTGGTAAAGTTCAGAATTTCTATACCAAAAATAGTGTGTTATCGACACACCAATATGGATTTCAACCTAATAAAAGCACCACACTACTGCTGTCCCGTTTTGTCGATGATGTAAACCAATACCTTAACTTGAAAAACCATGTTATTCTAGTCTTTATCGACTATGGAAAGGCATTTGAAACATTGCGTCATGACTTGTTGATTGAGCGGTTAGAGAGTAGTGGCGTTAGAGGGAATGTGTTACAATGGTGCAGAGATTATCTTAACAATCGCAGTTATCAAGTCAAAATAGATAACACGTTTAGTGATAGTGTACACATCACAGAAGGAACAGCACAGGGATCAGTGCTTGGACCTTTGCATTATTTGACCTATGTTAATGACCTCAATAACGTCCTTAAAAATTGCAAAATTTACCAATTCGCGGACGATACCTGCCTAATGACGGCGGATAAAGATATGACGGTAGCGCTTCACCGTATACAAGAAGACTTTACTGCAATATGCAAGTGGTCACATGACTCTGGTTTGGTACTCAACACCGATAAGACTAAGCTGATGCATATTTGTTCTAGCTACAACCTCAGCACCGTGAGTGCACATGTAAAGGTGATAGCGCATAGTCATGACTGCCTTCATTCCCCTAATAAATGTAACAGTACCTGCTTAAATATTGAGAAAGTGTCGGAGCATAGTTACTTGGGGCTGGTGATCGACAGTAAATTCAATTGGGCAAAACATATTGATAAGATATGCAATAAGCTTAGAGCAATCATGGCTAAGTTTTATATAATTAAATGTAAAGTTCCCTATAATGTGTTGCTGACATTGTATTAGACCCTCG
The DNA here is from genome assembly GCA_951640165.1 of Pseudoips prasinana. Lineage (NCBI taxonomy): Eukaryota > Metazoa > Arthropoda > Insecta > Lepidoptera > Nolidae > Pseudoips > Pseudoips prasinana. Next base: position 7,072,057 of record OX621260.1, read on the forward strand.
TAGAAAGTATAATATCTTATGGGCTCACTAGTTATGGTCATACCTACAAATCATACTTAGATCAGATTTATAATATACAGTATAGACTACTAAAATTGATAGTTCCCGCAAAAATAAAACAGAAATACAAAATGGACCCCGTAGGACTATTTAAGTATTGCGGTGTGATACCCATTCATAGAAAAATTGAACTAAATCTACTCATTGAACAATACTATCGCAAAGAAATTCAAATACCAAAAAGTCACTCAATTACGACCCGAAGCATAACGTCTAAAAAACTAGTTACACCTAAATTTAATAACGACTACGGAAAAAGAACATCACAATATATAATTCCAAGCCTTATAAATAAATTACCAATCGAAATCAAAAACAAAATTACCGAAAAAAACATTAGATACACTTTAAAAAAATATTTCTTAAATAACTAAACACTTAAAACAAACTTAAAATCAACTCTAAAATAATAATCCTATCATAAAATGGAGCAACCTATATTAACGGTGCGAGCGCACGCACACTCGCAGAAATGGTACCTGCCAGTGCCGTGCGCTATTCAAGTCAGTGCAGATGGCACCTGTTTGCCGCCGAGGTATGATAAATACCTACGCGATGCGTACCTAGTCGCTGGCAGTGAACCTATGATAACGTCCTAATATGTATGTCCGAAGGTGCTAGCTACATCATTGGAGTGTGTTCGCACCGCGAAAATAAATTAGTACGTAACGAATGTGATAAAATATTAAATTATATACTTGCTATGACTAGTATTAGTAATAAGTTATTAATATTATATCGAGAACCCAGTGGTTAGACAAACCTAACTTAGGCTTTAAGCCACTGATTGTATAAACAAATAATAAACTGTATGTTAAATGAAATAAATAAAATAAATAAATAAAATAAAAATAATCATAGACCAACTTAACTACAGTCAACCGTGCAGTCACGTTTTTAGCCTACACCCAGCTTCGCAACATTAACATAATACTGCCGACAAGATGAAACTCCAGTTTAGCTCACACGACTATAAAAACCCTCAACAGAGTTCGACCAATCACAGACCAACTACATTCAAACGTGCAGTCACGTTTGTAGCCTATACCCAACTTCAAAACATTAACATAATACTGCCTACAATATTTCTCCCATTAAGAGCGAGGGCTTCGTTTGCAGTTTTGCGGTCGTAGCCCTTGATAGCTTTTTTGGAGTGAGTTAAACCTGGAAGTTTGTGCCAGCGTTTAATAGTTTCCTGTTGGCAATGGTTCGTTAGGGTGAGTTGGACTGTGCTTTTTGGTATTCCGCATATCGGCTCAGGGCCGTATTGGACCAATTGAACTCCAGCCTATGCAAGTACGTCGGCACTTTCCTTGCCTTCGATACCCGCATGACCCGGTACCCATCGAAGTATCACCTTGTTCCTAAGGCACAGGGTATTGAGACTGTCATTGCTGTTCATAACCAACCCTGACGTTATAGTGTCAGAGTTCAAGCCTAGGAGAGCCGCTTGACTGTCTGAATGGATGTAGATTGTGTGATTGACATAGTCTTTTTGCAGGTTGGCTTCTGCACATACAATGACGGCATAAACCTCTGTCTGGAAAATTGAGGCATATTTTCCCAGATTTTTACTGGCTCAAAGCCAGTAAAAATCTATGGGTCGCTCCCCAAAAACTCCACAACCTACGTCATTTCCCCTTTTGGAGCCATCGGTGTACCAAATTAGGCTCCCCTATTTCCAAGATACTTTGTTGTTAGTCCAGTCGTCCCTGGAAGGTATCTCCGCACAATATTTCCTGGTGCTGTTATTTTGTGGGGACAAAAAGTCTGATTTCATGCCTAGTATGGGATGCCGTTGCACTAGGTCATGGAAAGACCTCAGTGCCTTTGAGAGCCACGTCTCAGTCCCCTGTGCGCCTGCTCTCAGACTTTATGAACAGTGAAAGAGGCGGCAGGTTCAGCAATGCCTCAAGGGACGCTCCAGGATTGGAGGACATGGCTACCATACCTGCAGGTCTTTGCAGGCTATTGAGCCTGAGCCTGTTTATTACTATCCTAGGCAGCGGTTACCCTGTGAAGCTGTTATGCTCAAGAAGGAGGTCCCCGAGCGCGAGAGGGAGCACAACGATCCCTCTCGTAGAATAACGAGATGGCGCAAATGTCCGCTTCATCGGCGAGGGCGCTGGGAGCTAATCCCACCGCGAGCGAGTATGCGGGGCCCGGCTGGCTGCTCCCCGATTGGTCGCCGCCCCTTGGGCCGCTGGCGTTTGGAGGAAGGAACGAGTGGAGTTCTTTTCCTTCGAGCGACAGCGGTCCCGGGAAGAGGTAACCTGCTGTAGCTCAGGTAACACGCTTGTGCGTACTGGGGAGAGGGGGAAGGCATTCAGACCCCTCCCCTACCCGGGTGAGAGTCTCGCGGACGCTCAGTGTACAGCGGGGGTACTGGCGAGATCGTTCACGAGTACCCAGAGCCTCCGCTTCAGGCAATGTGAGGCTGGCTACCGTGGGGGTTTTAGTGAGTCGTGCCCCACACCACGTGCGGCTAGAGCACTTCCAACAAGTAAAAAAATAAAAAAAAGGCTGCGGTTACCCTGGGTTTCAAAGTTGTCTATTATCCAGTGTTAAATTTCGGAAGGAAATTAAACTTATACCATTAATTCACTGGTAAAAGGAGAAACTATGGTTTATTAAAATGGACAAATCACTGTACTGACATTGACGTATACAATTTTATTTTTTTAGACAAGAATTTTGAATATAAAATGTTCCAATAAATGTTCGATTTGTAACACCCAGTAAGCCTCTAACATGGTTTAACAACTGTTGTCTATCACAACTACAACTACTCATGATACATGCATAGATATAGTTCAACAGCTTATCGCCATCGTAGAGGTAGGGCATAGCGTTCATTCGCTCAAAGAGCAGCGCGACTGGGGAAGTACCTCCACCTTACAGAAGACACTCCTTAATAATAACATTAATAATTTTAATGTTGTGTTTCCGAGTGTGAGTAAGGTCGCCAGAGCTCATTGGGGTGGGGGGAAGGGTCAGCAACACTTGTTTGTTGACTTTTAGAGGCCGGCAACGCACCCACGACACCTCTGGTGTTGCGAATGTCCATGGGCGAAGGTGATCACTTACCATCAGGTGACCCACTTGCTCGTTTGTCGCCCTCTGATATAAAAAGAAATATAAAAAAAATTAAACGAAAGTTGTCCATCTCATAAATACTATATTAAAAAGGCTAACTGCCTCGCTGGTCTAGCGGTAGCGTGTTCAACCGCAGATAATGAGGTCCTGGGTTTGAATCCCGAGTCGGGCCAAAAAGTGAATTTGGGATTTATCCATAAAAAAAAATTCTCAGTGTCAGCCCGAAGTCTGGAAGTTGGCGGTATTACACGCCCGTGCCTCGGAGAGCACGTAAAGCCGTCGGTCCTGCACTTGACCTCATTCCGGTCGTGTCGCTAGTCGTCCCATCGGAGCATGAAAGTGATGAAATAGAAAGTGCCCCTGTGTTTGCGCACACACTTGTGCACTATAATATGTCCTGTGCAATTGGCTAGTCTCCATTGAGACTGGCCGCCGTGGCCGAAATTCGGTCGGGAGGACATCATCACATTAGAAAGAAATGATATTAGTTTAGTTGGTATTGCACTGAATCAGGCGCAGTATATTACCAAAATTGATCGTCGCTCACTGAAACATTAGGGATTAATAAGGATAGGAATAAATATCATCATAAACACGCAGAAAAGACCTAAGAATGAAAATAATACCACACTTGAATATTGTTAAGCATAGTGTGCAATATAACGCAGTTGTTATCTTCAACAAGCTACCATTAGACCTTAAAAGTCTAATGTACACATCTCAGTTCAAATCCAAGTAAAAAAAAATCCTCTTGGACAAATGTCTGTACTGTATAGATGAACTGTGACCATTGTGAAATTAACATATAACAACAAATTTTTTCCACTTTTTAACGTCTAAATTGTAGTGATTGTTTATACTCTTTGATTATTATATTACCTGTTGACATTTGTAATGCTATATATTGATTTATTTATTATTACTTGATTGTTTAAATGTTATCTCGACTTTTTAAATATTTATTTTTGGACATAATTGTAATTTTCTCATTTATATTTCTTATTATTGTATACCCGTTGCATGATCTTGTATGATAAAGATTTAATTCTAACACAATTGTAAAATATTGTTTATGAATGAATGAAATTGAATTAAATTGAAATATCATCTGATATAGAGATCGTGATAAAACCATTGAAATAAATTTTATTATTTATCATCTTTCTTAATTGGCGGTGCAAAATGTTTGTTTTTAGATTAACATGCGCTCCGAAGCACGGAGATGCTCAGATATTTAACCAATTTGACCCAGGCCCATTTCTAGTGTTACCGTGAGCCTAGGTGCTTAACTTAGCTGATAAGAGATCTCTTACGGACCGGTGATAGCAACTGGCTATGAGCGCTTCATAGGTTAAAAGTGAAAAATAAATGGGATGCAGCATTTTATGTAACGCTAATATAACGACGGGGCAGTTGGTGTGGTTGGGTGGTTTCCACTGTGTGAATATATCCTAAGATATTACTATTACTTTTGGATAATTTTATGTAACGCTAATAATCTGTTATTTATATTGCACGTAAATTCCCAACGAACCTACTTTATCAACACGTACATAAATATATGCGTGTAAAGAGATAACCTGTGACATTTCAAATTAAACCGCTTTCATAATAATATTAACAATAATATGTACAAATCCTGATTCTCTGACGTCGAAATTGTCTCTAAGAATGCTCTTTGGTAGAGGTCAGCTTGCAACTCTTTTACCGAAGGAGGAGGACCCCGTTTCGAGATGGTTTGCCCCCGTCAGAGGTGTCACATCGCAGCCCATTAAAACTATGGACGAGCCCGTTCTCGTCATTGGGTTTGCCAACTTGGGCTGCGGAATTGATGCTGGTCATAGCTGTCGCTCTTTTTTTTCGGAACTAGTCCCTCCCTCCTACCCACCACTGCAACTCTTGTAAACCAGGATCAATAGTGGCACACAATGAAATGACACTGAGCGGTGAGGCTCAGGCATGTCCCGGGGAATCAATTTAACTGTCTTGGATCCCGCAACGAATTTAATAAGAAATAAAAAAAAGGAAAAGTTAGAAAATGAATAGATCTACTTCCCTCGAGAGCATAGCGGGAGACAGAATGATGTAAAGTGGCTATAATAGCCCCATAAAACGAGAGAATTGCAACTAGAGAAGCCAGCTGCAAAAGCACCGAGGATCAATATAAGGGTCTTAGTTGAGCTGTTATATTTGATTCCAATAGCAGGTATGGCAAAAGCGCTTAAACGCACGGAAGTTGTTCCTTGTTGCTACATGATCCGTATAACAAACTACTCTAGATATTGGTTGCATGCTGTTTAACATAATATCACGCAGATTTGGCCAGAGATTACACTCCCAAAGTATGTGCTGAGCAGTTTGTTCATATTCGTTACAGGAAGTTGAGCACAGACAGATTGGTGAAGATACTAATTTACAACTAAACAATTTACTTCTAAAATTGCCGTGTCCGATAAGAAATTGTGCACAATGGTCTATGATCAGCCAAGTTTTATTTATCCGTCGTCAGCCAAGTTTTATTTAAGCTGTCGCTCTGTCTTCTGGTGAAATAAAAGCGTACTTCGGCGGCTCCGGCGTCTGTGGAAGCAGGTGGGATGCATCGGCGCTTGTTAGCTTCATCTTCCACCGGACTGCGGTTCCCCTTGTTGTTAGCGGCGTTTTAGAGGTCCATCGCTTCCTCTGACATGAAGTTGTCATCGTTGCTCGCTTCCGGAACCGATTGCGCATCCAGTTGTAACTCAAGAACGGATCCGAGGGGCGTCGACAGGAGTGAAGTTTGGGCAGGCACTCTGTTGTGTCTCCTACTAACAAAGCGTGCGCCACTCTCAGTACCTTTTCAGACGCTAGTAGCGGTGAAACCAGTGAGGGTCTGTTAGATCGGTGAGGTTAAGCATCTGGCATTCGGTCAGTCTATAGATAGGTGACATTCAAAGTGGTTTAAATTCTTAGCTTCGCCGTGATTCGGAGGTCACGTGAAGCTGTTGTTCACGGTCGTAGTCATAAAAAACCTGTAGTTAAGAGGCCTAATGAGTGGGTGGAACAACATTGACCTATTTAAAAAAATACTCAAAAAAGCTCTAAGAAAATACAACCAGTCTATCCACGCCTTTACATCAATCAAGTATAAATATAAGAAAAACAGATGGACAATATCATTCTATTGATAAATTTAACACCAACAACATACTTGGCTAAGTTAACATACAAAAATATATAAAAACTTTTAATGATGAAGTGCCTTTGTACTCTTGTCTTTCTAATAATATATCAGAGTGCGCCATCAGATGCTACTGGGGCTCATTTGGTGGCTCCTACTGATTTCGACCTGAAAACTGACGAATATCACCAACTTCAATTAAATTATACTTGGAACCAGGTGAAAAGTGCTGATCCCGCAGACCCTGTCATAGGATATAAGGTACGCTTTTACATTATACTTTTAAAACAATATTTGTTTGAAGAGTTTGCGAGTAAAAATGTATTTTTAAGCAAAAGTTCACTAAGCCCGCTGGACTTGGGGAATGAATACGTGACGAGAGCGTTACGAAAAGTATGATCGGGCGAGGTAAACGAAAGTTGAGAGGGATATATAAGTTAGTGAAGATAGGAAGAGAGACATTTACATTTCGTATATTGCTAGGGGCAAGAGAGAGTCGTCTAAAGCAGACTTGGTTTCTTTAATCAGAATGTTTATAGTTCTACAAGGTTCAACGTTCAATTAATGGCTTGCATTATCACTTCCATAATTCTACATCATGCATATATGGCATGTTGTTGAGCTCGGTGTAGACGAAGCTCTTACTTAGGCAACTCATGTAGTTTGTTCCTGAACGGCTGAACCGATCTTCTTCAAACTTGACACATTGGTAGTGACCATACTTCGGTCACCGTAGCCTAGTTGGTAGTGCTCCTGCTTACGAAGCTGGTGGTCCTGGGTTCGAATCCCGGTAAGTGCAAATATTTGTGTGATGAGCACGAATATTTGTTTCTGAGTCATGGATGTTTTCTATGTATTTAAGTATTTATCCGTCTATATAAGTATGTATATCGTCGCCTGGTACCCATAGTACAAGCTTTGCTTAGTTTGGGGATAGGATGATCTGTGTGACCCTGTCCCCAGATATTTTTATTTATTTATTTAATACTTGTGAGTGTCTATCTATATATACTTATAATAGTCGGACACGTCACGGAGGAATAGTCATTGTAATCAACGTAAGAGTTTAAGCAGCTGAATGCCTTGCAGACCTAGTTATATACAGTGTGTATATATAAACTATATGTTTGATGTTATAATAATAAAAATATTATGACAGTTATTAGTTATTATTAGTAAAATATATTTATACCGTTTTATTCAAACAATAAATCAAGACTATGTATTCACCTTCTTGTATTAGTTTGCTACTGGACTGCCTCGTTGGTCTAGCGGTAGCGTGTTCAACCGCAGATAATGAGGTCCTGGGTTCAAATCCCAGGTCGGGCCAAAAAGTGATTTTGGGATTATTCCGTAAAAATAAATTTCTCAGTATCAGCCCGAAGTCTGGAAGTTGGCGGTATTACACCCCCGTGCCTCGGAGCGCACGTAAAGCCGTCGGTCCTGTACCTGAACTCTTTCCGGTCGTGTCCCTAGTCGTCCCATCGGATCATGAGAGTGATGGAATTGAAAGTGCCTCTGTGTTTGCGCACACACTTGTGCACTATAATATGTCCTGCGCAATTGGCTAGTCTCCATTGAGACTGGCCGCCGTGGCTGAAATTTCGGTCGGGAGGACATCATCATCATTAGTTTGCTACGAGGCTTGCCCGTTAAATCAGCGTAAGCCTTCAAGATAACTCTAAACTTCATGTAAACTTATTTGTAAATTCCATTCAATGCTTTTTTAAAGTAGATAAAATATATTCTGAATAGTCAATAGGCTACCAATACTATAAATATGAATACTTTAAATGATTAAAGTCTGATTATAACCTAGGTTGCTTATCGTATGGGTAGTGGTAACCCTAGTGTCAGAGCTTCTCAAGCCGCCCAGTAGGCCTCTGACATGGCTAAACGACTGTTGTCTAATGACTACAACCGGGACCGACAGCTTAACGTGTCCTCCGAAGTACGGAGACGTTCAGAAATTAAACCACCTTGGTGGTCACCCATCTATGGACTGACCGCGAGCCTAGTTGCTTAATCGGTGAGAGAATCTATGATAACCCAGTATAGTTCTATACTAGTAGGTGTGCATACTTGGCCAGCCTAGCCGTGTGGTTTCGGGTCTAGAAAGAATAACCGGGCCACGCCGCGCCGTGGGTGTCGTAAGAGGATGGAGGAGGAGGAGTTCCTACTTCCTTATAGGTAGGAACTTTATCCAGCCAGATATTCCTACTATCCTTAGTAGGAAGTAGAATTCGTTGGATATTTTCTAATGCTGTTTTGTTGTTAACATGATTTACTTACATTTAAATGTAATTATTGGCGATAAGTGTGATCTCTAATCATTAGTGACACATATTTTCTTCCAGTTTGATACACATACATTATTATGGTAACAATAAAATTTATTTTCAGGTAAAAATCGTGGAAAATGTTAATGCAGAGAATATCAAGCCTAATGGAGAATTAAAGGCTCAAAGTGAAGAGGTAAGGATCACGACAAAAATAAATAAGCATAATAACTTATAAGTACAACATTAGAATATAAGGCTCAAAATAAGAGAAGTATGTTAAGAAGTTGCCGTGTGGTGACGGCGGCAAATATCAGAATATCATCACCCCATCCCATCCCGTGGGGGGCGTAGAAGTTGACCCGAGGGAATATCTACCAGAGGAAGGGCAGCAGCTTCTTTCTGAGTAGTATGACCATCTGACTGCGATCGCCAACCCGTCTGCCAAGTGTTGCAATTATGGCATATCCTCGAAGATGGTTTTTATGGAGGCTTTTGTCCAGCAGTGTACTTATTACAGCTGTTATGATGATGATTAAGAGAACAAACTGGGCTTGGAGCCATGAGTGTTTAAGAAAATAAAATACATTTTCATTTATTTTAGTACCACTTAGTAAATAGTAAGTTCTCCGTAGTCACCTAGTAAATTCGAACACTCAAAGTTACTAAGTGACTACGGCGAATCAAAATAATCTCGAAACAAATATTTGTTGGCTTGACTGCACGTGTGACGCAGCGGCTAAGACAGTCGCCTCGCCACTCCCTGTCGCGGGTTCCAGTCCCGCGCCAGACTACTATTTGTGTGACCCATAAATAGTTGTTCTGAGTCTGGATATAATTTGTGTCCGTCTATTATGTTTGTGAAGTACCCCGCGACATAGGGATTAAATTCCCTAGTTAATTTAATTTAATTTAATTTTTTTATTTTTTTTATAATATGTAACTCCAATACATTACGAATCATATAATCCGTAAGGCACACAGATCACAATTACTTTCAATTTTCATGTCGTCTAATTTGGACTGTCAGCTGAGTTATTGTATATGTATACATACCTCAAAGTTTTTCAAATTTCAAATAATTTATTTTCCATTCACAAAATTTGTACTACAGCTAGTGTTTGAAGTGACCTTCTAGGCAAAAATTGCCTGTGTTAGGGCACTTCGCTCTTCCAAAACATAAAATTAAGCGATGAACCTACTAAAAATTTAAATAAAATCTTAATAGTTACTTAAAAGTCTTAAAGTTTTAATAATTTACATAAGAAAAGATAAAAATGCCAAATTGATGTTGAAAAAAATTTACAAAGCAAAAACAATAAACAAAAATTTTTGACGATAAAATAAATAATAAAGAAAAAAGTCTTATATTATAGTTTATAAAGAGCGATAGAAATAGGGTGCGTATTTTGGATGCGAGTGGGTGTGGGGTGTATGAGTGGCGTGTGTAAGTGAGTAGGTGTGGGGTGTATACGTGATGTATGTGAGTGAATGAATATGGAGTGTATGTTTTTGTGAGTGAGTGTTAGTGTGGAAGACAGGGTCAAATTGCGTGTTGTAAGACGGATTCAGTGTCCTCATATGTGAGTCCTTTAATCCAGTTAGTTATAAGCTTTTTACATTCGTAATACATTTTAGTGTATAATTGTAGATTTTTGTTTCATTTATTGTATAGGAAGGATGCTCGTCTGTCATATTGCATACTACAAAAACAGGTTTTAGTTTGTGGGACAAGCGCCACATGATAGTTTCTTTTTTTTTAGATGATCAGAATCATACCTAGTGGCTTGTGCTTTTTTAAGACAATTTGAACAACATAATTTTCTCACAGAGAGTAGTTCACTAACTTGATAAAGACTATGTGTGGGGTACTGTTGCCTTTTAAAGTGCATTACTTTGATCAGAGCTCTTAGAGCTCGTTCCACTTCGATAAATTTAGTCTTAGCTGCTCCTCCCCATATATGAATACAGTTCACTAAGACGGATTGCACCAAGGCGATATAAATTTCCTTCAAGAGATTTCTAGAGGCGTCATTACTTATAGTAGCCCTAGATAACAATATGTCTCAGTGTCTTGAATATCCAACTCAGTTTTCTAACTCTTTTTACAACTTGTTCAAGTTGGGGGTGCCAGGATAACCTGTGGTCAAGAAAAACACCTAAGTATTTAACTTGTGTGACTTTGGTTATAGAGGAACATGTGCAATTTCGATTAGCAAATAGAGCTATCCCTGTGGAAGTACTTTGCTTAACATCGTCCCAGGATTTTCCATAGAATACAATGGCTGTATCATCAGCATAAGAAAAGACTTTAGCGTTATATAAATTCATGTTACATAAATCGTTAATGTATATTAGGAAAAGGCTGGGACCCAAAACGCTACCCTGTGGCACACCGTAAGATACCACCGTATCATCACTACAGTGTTGCCCTAGCCCAGTGTTTTTCAACCTTTGGGTCGCGACCCCCCAGGGGGTCGCGAAGCCACTTTAGGGGGGTCGCGACGCTTCTATGGGAAAATTGCAAAACGTTGGAAAAGCTAGTCACAGGGTGACAAATAAATTTGGAGTATTATAATTAGGCCTGCTGCAAATACATTAAAAGTTAAGCGCGAAGTTCTAAAACTCTGGTTAGTAGTAGTTGACATAAAGTAAATTTAGAAGGAGTGCTTTGTCGACGTCTGTTTCAAAAAAATTGTGAAGATTAGCAATATTTTTGTAACAAACTGGTGACAGGTGTCTGAAACGCTTTTTCTTTAATAGAATTTACAATTTTTAGGGTTTCCTAGCCAAATGGCAATAAACGGAACCTTTATTGATTCGTCATGTCTGTCTGTCTGTGTATCTGTATGTCCGTCCGTATGTTACAGGCACTTTTTTCCAGAACTATAAGAACTAACTTGTTAAAACTTGGTAAATAGGTGTATTCTGCTCACTGCATTAAGATTTTCACACAAAAATAGAAAAAACAAACAATAAATTTTGAGGGTACCCCATACCCGGAACTGAAACTCAAAAAAATTTGGAGTACATATCTATGGATACTTTTCAAAAATGATATTGAGGTTTCTAATTATATATTTTTTAACTGAATAGTTTGCGCGAAAGACACTTCAAAAGTGGTAGATTGTGCCCCTCCACCTGTAGCTTCCAAAATAAGAAAATAATAAAACTAAAAAATATGATTCAAAGATATCTATTAAGTAGTTTTTTAAACGTCTTAACCGTAAACCGCAATTTACCTATCATTCAATTAACTTAAATATAAATAAATAAAAAAACATATTATGTTGCTTGCTGCTACGGAACCCTTCATGGGCGAGTCGGATTCGCAGTTGGATGGTTTTTTTATTAGTATTTAGAACTTGACTGTATTGCTATGGTAAGGTTTTGGCCGCAAGGGCTTGGCGATCGAGAAAGATATGCGTCAATAGGCGTTTCGCAGTCTAGCAAGAATACCACTGTTTGCCCCAGTTTTGCTCCATCACTACAAATAGCAATACATTTCTTTTCCCAGGAAAAATGTGATAAAATAAATGTAAATGTCTCATTGGATTCAAAACACATAAAAGCTAGAAAGTGCACACAATCCGCAATATTCGTAGTTTCATCATATTTCAAGGAGACTATTACATTATTTTTTTTTGTTCACTTAATTATTCCCAATCACAGTAAATCTGAATTTTAAATGTCGTAAAAAGCAAGCGAATCATGATCGGACGTTCCGCCACTGCATAGCAAGTGTCGCCCCCGTAACGCTCGTCGGGTCTCTGATACTCATTGCCTCAACTCGCATTTTAAATATGCATTGATCCGAACCCTAATTAAGAAAAGTAATAAATATGTTGGAAAATACATGCAATAAAGGGGGTAAAAAACGGGTACGGGGGTCGCGATAATGTTTCTTAATACTAAAGGGGTCGCGTTATGAAAAAGGTTCAAAAACACTGCCCTAGCCTAACCCTCTGCTTCCTATTTGAAAGATAATCTTTCAGAAGTTTGAGTTGATTTCCTCTTATTCCAATTTTCTCTAGTTTGTTGACCAGGATTGGGACAAAGCCCGTGTCAAATGCTTTTTTGAGGTCTAAGGAGATGGTTAAGCATTTATCTCCATTATCAAGATGATTAGTTATAAGTGTACTAAGGGCTGTAACAGCATCTTCGGTAGATATATTGTGCCTAAAACCAAATTGCATCGGGGATAGTAAATTATACGTGTTAAGATATTTTAAGAAGCCCAATATTTATATTTTTTTCTAAAACTTTGGAAATAGCTGGAAGAACTGATATAGGCCTGTAATTATTGACGTCGTCTTTGTTCCCACCCTTGTGAACCGGAGTAATAATTGACTGTTTCAGAGGGTCCGGAAAGATGCCATCTCTAAAGCAGAGGTTTGCAAGATGGGAAATAATGGGGACACATTCCTTTCTTATAAATTTTAAAAACCTTGTAGAAATATTGTCATAACCTGGGGCACTGTCAGACTTTAGGCTCATTAATGTTCTTTCCACTTCAGTAGGATCTGTGTCCAAAAGTACAAATGAGTTGAGTTGGGTCAATGTTAGGTTACCTGAGAGGCCATTATTGTTTTTCGCTTGGTTGGATTTGATTAGCTAGTTGTTTATCGACATTTGCAAAAAAATTATTAACATAATTTGCTTGGAGGATTTATTGTTTAAAAGTTCCGTGTTCTCACTTTTAGATTTGTTGGTGTACGTTATTGCCTTAATATTTTTCCATAGTAACTTTCTGTTTGAGATTGAGTTTGCAAGAAGCTCCCTGTCATGTTTTCTTTTGAGTTTTTTTATTATGCTATTACAATGATTTCTGTATTGGTTGTACGTAATTTTAAGTATTTCATTGTGAGGGACCATCTTACTTTTTTGTTGAAGTTTATTGCGGATTTTTATGCAACATAGTATACCAGGAGTAATCCAGGGTTTAACAATGCGTTTACTGCTTGGAATTTTAGTATGAGTGGTGTTAATATTAATAGATTCAGTAAACTTTATAATGAGTTGGTCCGTCAGTACATTAGGGTCGTTACAAAATAGTAATTCTGCTAAGTTTTGTCGTTGAATATGTTTTAGAGCTTCTTCAAAGTTTATGCTAGTTTTAGACTTATTTTTAATTTGTGTATTTTTTGTTTACGTAGTGATATAAATATCGTGTATTTGTCAGTGATAGTAGTGTGTAGGATTGCGTAAATAAAATAAAAAAGGTTTTCATTCACGTAGACTATAAAAAAGCGCTTGTAAATAGTCAGAACATGTTTGTAGTAATATAGTTGTATACATTAGATATTATTTCTAGTAACATAGATATTTAGGTACATATTGTATGAAAACATTTATTAAATTTATTTTATTATAGCAATGATATTTAGCTAGCTCGTATCAAGTTATTGTCAAGAGATTATGTTTAATTATCTAGTTTAAGTCTAATATTTTTATTACATATTGTCAATCGTTTTGTCTATATTAAAGGTATTATTATTATGACGGACCTTGTGTTAATAACGACGGTCGCGCTTTAATACTACCACCGGATCGAATGCGCCCCAACTGAGAAGACCCAGCGAAACAAACTCAGTGGGTTCATCTACTACCGGTTTCAACACGACCCAGTTGAGACGGTCCGGCGAAACATACTCAAGCGGGCATGAACACGGGATTTGGTCCAATTAGAGTAATTATTTAGTAGGCACTACCTCAATACCTCATACACATTACGATAAATGCAGAGACCTTTTTTTTATTAATCTTTAGCATAACTTTAGCACTTCCCACCAGAGAAAGTAATTGTCTGGATCACCCAGACAATTACTTTCTCTGGTGGGAAGTGTGTGACCTGGGAGTATTCCATGTAATTAAAGTATATTTAAATAATTTACTCTATTTCTAAATCCCAGGGAAGTCTCTGTGTCTGTAGGTCTAATATTGATGTTTATGCCCCCCGCTATTACGATATTTTTTTGTGATGTCGAAGTGTCCAGGTGAGTACTAAGTGAGTCAATAAAGTTATCAGGTTTAGTGTTCGATGGAGAACGGTAGATACCTAGTAAATGATGATTAAATATGTCTATCTGGAGACAGGATGCTTCAGCTAACTCAATCTTTCGAACTTTTGGATTTAACGTGTTCTTAACATAGGCAATTACTCCATCATTTTGGTTTATGTGGCGCGTTGAGGCATGGCAGTGATAATTACTGAGCTGTCGAATGGGTTTGTTTGGATTTAATCTGCACTCAGTTAGGATTATAATATCAGTTTCAAAATTAAGAGTAGATAAATTAAGCACAAAATCATCAAAATTGCAATAAACGCTCCTAATGTTTTGTGCGATAATAGTCAAGTCATTTATTTTTTTTTTTTTTTTTTTTTATTGGGTAAACTAACAATATCACAATATTACACTATAATAATGTTTAGGCTATACAATATAATTAATTATGATATCCATACCGTTTACCACAGATAAAACCACTGATATGAACTTAGATATCTCAAAAGAGTTACATTCGATAGCACGCGCTATTTGAATATTATCTATTTCATTTAGGGTTTGTAAGTTGTTATCCATTTTTGGGTAAGTATGGTAGAATATACGTCAGCATCATGTTATGCGAAGATATAAGGATTGATGACCGGTCAGTGTGATAGTTGTAAGAGGTGCTATCATAGCAGTTGAAGGACCGCTGTGTTTGAGTAAGGATTATGTGAAAATGTATGTGTTTAGGTATGAGTAGTTCGATTATGCTGTGAGTCCGTAAATGAATAGATGAGTATGAGTATATAGTATGTGTATGAGGTATTGAGATAGTGGTTGTGTATTTAAACAAACAGTGTATAAGAGTACCCACGCGCCAATTCCAATTTAACAATAGATAACCTATTATAAAATTAAATAAAATTTAATCGAGACATCAGCAAAGTATGCGGGTAACTTTACCACTCGAGTGGTGTATTTCCGATGCTTGAGATCTAAAAATAGTCAATTTGTCACAATTAGTTGTTGCACTTGTTCTTCACTTCTAACAGTAATTGGTTTTGATTGCTCGTCTCTCTTTAAATATACCTTGCCATAGGCAGTCCAGCAGAATTTATAGGCTCCAGATTTTGTTAAGTCTCTGGCAATGAAATGTAGGCGGGAAGCTTTGGGGGTCAAATGTTCTGCTAAAAATATAGGTGTGTCTTCTTGAGTTTTGAAGCCCAGGTGTTTACAGCATAGCCCTGGCTTATGTTTTATGTTGAACGCCTTACCCATTGTCATTATTTCAGCCTTCAGAAGTGTAGAGCTAGTTTCCACAATGATTGGAGAATTTTGAGTTTCAGTGGTTTTACCGCGCACTCTATAAATATCCTTAATATCGTATTTGCATATCTTACAGGCTAAGCTTTGAGAAAGGCACATAGCCATCGCTATAAGGTCTTCTTTAGACTCACTATTTTACGTGGGACATTTTTTACAACAAAATTTGATTTACAAGTACCTATTTGAGTTTCCTCCAGTTTGTTCTCCAATAGAGTGATATATTTCCTGTCTTCCTTGGCTTGTGTTTCAAGCGTATTAATTTTTGATAGGAGCTCCTCGTTCTGTGCAGTAACATATGTAATTGAGTTCTCAATTTTGGTGTTGGACTTTTGAATTTCATTCAATGTGAGAGAAATTAGTTGAACCTCTTTAGCCTGTATTCCTGAAAAAATTTCCATCATTTCTCTCAATTCTTTCTTAAATTCATCCATCTTCTCACTTATCATTTCGTCATCCCAAGTTCTTTTCGCTCGTTGAAAGACATAATTGGGCGGCGTATTTAATAGATTTGTCTCCGATGCCGCTTTATCCATAGATGAGTTCATAGTCAGTATCCCTGGTCCTTGCGGGAGGTGTCTTAGCAACTGGGAAGCAGTTCAGGTAATAGTGGGCCCGATCGCAAGAACAAAAGTCGCAGTTTCGATGTCACTTCACTAAGTGTGTTTAATAGCCGGCGCGTAGCACTTGTAGCTGCCGCGAGCACTCGTAGCGGTATCTTCGTAGCTCGCAGCTAGTGACGAATTCCACGTAGCACAGTGCTTACGTAGGCGTCGCGATGTACTTTGCAGGACATTAGAATACAGAGACGACAATCATTTTAACGGCGATTGTCCTCCTCGCACAGAAACTTCGCGTAGCGCGGGCCTGCCTTTCACTTTTTACTTACTAGTTGCAAATTGCAAGTTATTGTTGTTATTATAAGTTACAGATTAGAATAACTTGAGATTAATTGAGTGATAATATTTGCATAAAAATCGGTAACACGTCTGCTCGAGGCAACAGCACGGACGAAAGAGCTAGTACGGGCGTTGTCTTTAAAATAAAGTTGTGAACATTTGATATTCTATTTTTTATGGCGTTTCTTTTCGTTTTCCGGGGAGGCGAGTAGATTTTGAGAAGGAGCTTAGTGGAGATAGAAAAACAGTGAGTTACGTTTCGTATATCACTGTAGGGGCAAGAGAGTTGCGGGTACACATTTTCTTTATCTCTTTGTCTCATAGGATAGTTACGTCGTTTTGTATATCAAGGTTTTACTTCAGTCTGTGGTCTTAAGCATATTTTTTTTAATATGTTTCAGCCTACACACCGCAATTCCACAAGTCAATCGGCTGCCATAGAAATCCTAGTACCTGCAACAGAATCTTCTGTTATCTACAATTTGAAGCCGGATGTTCAATACGACATAGAAGTTCAAGCATACACAAAGAAAGAAGAAGGACCATGGTCAAGAACTGCAGTCGTGACGCTAGAAAGAACATAACAATTGATTCAACAAAAATGAGTGATAGTCGTCTTCATCACTCAAATTATTATGACAGGAATAACATTTTTTTTGCTTGAGCTTCACTTGCCTCTTATTGTCATGTGAAGCATTGAAAGATATGCTAACTTTAAATAACATGTTAAAAATGCTAGGTTCATTACGTCACAAACCGGTTCAAGCCGTTTATTATTCGTATTGTAAGAGAATTGAAACTAACCTTTATAAATTTCATGTTTGATTCATTTATTGATAAATGCCCTAAAGCGGTATGTCGTTGTTCTTTACATAATAATATAGTATTTTTGGTGTCAATTAGTATTTTTATATTGTGTACTCATCCATTTTAATTTACAAAAACTGTAATTGTTATTTTAAATAACAACCTCAATTGTTATTTTAAGTTAAATTTTCAATTGTTATTGTAAATAACAACCTCAATTGTTATTTTAAGTTAAAACCTCAATTATTTTTGAAAATAACAAGCTCAATTTATATTGCACATAACAACTGTTATTGTTGTAGTTGTAGTAAATAACAACTGAGGTTGTTATTGTAAATAACGAATTTAATACTTACAGAATAAATACTGTTTTTACGACAAGCAAACTGACTTTTATTTAAAGCAATTGATTTAAATGAGATATAACTAGAAATCGTTTCACAAATAACGTAAAGTAGTCGATTTAAATACATTCAAAAATGTATATTACAACTATTTTATTGGGACATTATATCCAGTTGTCAAAAGGAGCAAACGGTTCACCTGATGGTAAGCGAATAAACTGGCCTATAACGCTTGCTACAAATGTGGTACTAGCATCACTCATGTATTTCCTACCTTTTACCCTCCCTGATTAGATTGGTGGTCCTATATCACACGCTTTGGGGCTCCACCGGCTAAGCTGGGGAAGTACCATCACGCTAATATTTAATAATAATATCTAGGGACAATGTCACACAGATCATCCCAAAATAAGCAAAGCTTGTACTATGGGTACCAGACGAGGATATACATACTTATATAGATAGATAAATACTTATATACATAGAAAACATCCATGACTCAGAAACAAATATTCGTGCTCATCACACAAATATTTGCACTTACCGGGATTCGAACCCAGGACCACCAGCTTCGTAGGCAGGAGCACTACCAAGTAGGCTACGTTTTGAACGTGAAAGTTTGTGACTGTGTGAGTGTGTATGTTTGTTATTTCTTCACGCAAAAACTTCAAACAGATTTTGTTGAAATTTTGTAGTAATATAGCTTATATATCCGAATAATACATAAGCTATAATTTATAAAGCTTGACGCGGGTAAAACTGCGGGGCACAGCTAGTTAATGATTATAACATTATTGATTTTAATGTTGTGTTTCTGCGTGTGAGTAAGGTCGCCAGAGCTCATTGGGATGAGAGGAAGGGACAACAACACTTTGTTTGTTGACTCTTAAAGGCCGGCAACGCACCCGCGACTCCTCTGGTGGTGCGAGTGTACATGAGCAGCGGTGAACACTATCAGGTGACCCACTTGCTAGTTTGTCGTCCTCTGATATTAAAAAAATAATGCTATTATTCGCCAAACTGCATTACACAGTCGTTGGGCGAAATAATATATAATATAATATAATTCTTTATTTGCAATAAAAAGTGTCTATACTATAATAAATTAGTTTCTACTGCATAGTGGTACAACCGTAAGTCAGAGAGAACAAACACCTCTCTCCCGTGCTAGGAATTAACCTGTGTTACGAGCAGAGAGGGGCTCACCCCGACTCAGCTCTGTACCTAAAGGCATGATGTACAAATATGTGATGGTGGAGCAGTAGATACAAATACAATACAAAATACAAAATATTTTATTGCTTCAAAAGTTTTTACATAACATTTTAGTGTTTGGAGCTTCCCTTTAAGCAAGTAATGCCTGTGTTGGGAAGCACCGCTCTTCCATATCAAAGTAATTAAAATTTAAGTAGCTAGGTATTAACAAAACTAAAAATAAATGATAAGAGAAAAAGAAAAATACAAACAATAGGTATGGGTTAACTTAATTTTAAGCAAAACTTGCTTGCAGCTGTGTATTCAGTGTTGTGTAAGGTAGTGTGTTGTGTATTAAGGATTGTGGTGTTTGCTTGTGTGTGTGTGTGTGTGTGTGTGTGTGTGTGTGTGTGTGTGTGTGTGTGTGTGATGATAGTGAATTGGTGATGAATATCGTATGGACGTGTGTTATTGGTATTTTTTGTTTAGTATTATATTACTTGTATGTGTATAGAGATGTAGGTGTGAGTGTGCAGTAGAGTGCCTCCGTGTCATCATAGGTTAGTGATTTTATCCAGTTTATTATAGATTTTTTACACTCAGAGTATTTTTTTGGGTATATGTATATTTTCCTGTTGATTTTGTTATACAGTATAGCTGATCGCTTATTGTATTGTCTCCCTGCGAATATAGTTTTTGTATGGGGAATTTGTGCAATTAGGTCTTTTCTTCTTTGGGTTGTTATACTTGAGTCATATTTTAGGGACTTATGTTTCTTTAAAATTATTTGGATTACGTGTAATTTACGAACTGAGAGTAATTCACTAATCTGATAGAGGTCTTCAGTAGGGTGTCTTAACTTTTTAAAGTACATCATCTTAATGAGAGCCCGTTGGGCACGTTCGACGTTGATAAAATTAGTTTTTGCTGCCCCACCCCAAATGGGGATGCAATATGTTAGGACCGACTGGACCAGAGCTATGTAGATCTGATTTAAAATATTTCTAGACGGGTTTCGGCAGCTTTTCGTGTTTATATTCTTTGGTGTAATGTGTCTGAGAGTCTTGAATATCCAGCTTAATCTTCTAAGTCTATTTGTTACTTGATCAATGTGGGGATACCAGGATAACCGTTGATCGATTATCACTCCTAGGTACTTTGTCTGCGCGACCTGTTTAATGAGCGAACAGTTACAATGTCTATTATTAGTGTCCCCGCATACATGAACTTTTATGCTAAAGTCTTCACTAGGTTGTGTACTTTTGTTTATACTAAAACATATATAGTTCGTTTTAGCCGTATTAAGTGTGAGTAAGTTGATGTTTAGCCAGTTAGCAACTTGGGCCATGCCCAACTCTGCTTTTTGTTTCACATCATGCCAGGAGATCCCTGAGAAAACTATTGCGGTATCATCAGCGTATGAGAAGACTTTAGCGTTATTAACCTAGTTGTAACTGAAACTTTTTTTTTGTCCCGAATCACATTATTTTTTAGTATTGTTATCTTGATGCATATGGTGAACTTGAAAAAATACCAAAAAAAATCCGAGTTTTCAGGAAAGCTCGGTAAATACGGATCGTTTTAACGATCGGTAGTAATAGGCAGGTAGGTTAACGCTCTTATAACAACCACTTTATCCATTGTATCCTATTTTAAATTAGAGTTATTACTCTGAAAATGGTTTTATTATCTAAATTCATAATAAATTATATATATATAATATAATAAAATAATCGTTAATTAACAAACAAGTATTTGTAGGAGTATGATAAGTAACAAAACAAGTGGATTTTACATTTTTTACAGGTGAAGTTTGTATTTTTTTTGTAAAACGAACATCGAAGCTGAGAGTCGTTGTACTCTACTAGATGATCGACTCTATAGACGTAACTGACGTCGACGTAGGTGATGAAATAGTTAATGATCAGCAAAATCCAAAATCACGCTAGCTGCCATACCAAACTGCCTATAAGCCGGTGGAATAATTGCTGCATGGCATTGGTACGGATCAAACCATAGTACGTATCCCAATCTAGTTGCTCAACCCAGAACTTATATCCCCATCTAATCGGTTTTCCATGTATAAATTGACCTCCCTCCACAACGGAGTTGCGTCCATGATTCGGGGGATATGCCATGCCTGGCAGATGGATTGGCGATCGCAGTGCGATGGTCATAGAATTTATTTTATTTTATTGGCACACAAAACAGAATATTATCAATACATGACAGCGAAGTATACATTAAGGTTTAGCACTAGACAGTATTCCTAAACAAGTGTACACAGCATGACAATTTGAGTAGAACTAAGAGTGACGCAGGACATAAAGTAAAATTATATGATAAGACTAATAGATTTGAAGTTCACCGAAGCACGATCCGTAACCGTAACCGTACCGTAACCGTAACCATGGTCAAATTGAGTCGCACCTAGGTGAACATGCACTAAGAAACTAAAATCTAACAGCTTGAAGCTTAAATAAGTATTATAAGTTAACAAGATTTGACTTTTAACTTTTTGACATGATATGTCTAACTTTCCTTTTAAAAGTTTGGATTCCGAGGTTGAAAACATCTAATTCGTTGCTATGTTGAAGCAGGAGCTCATTATAAAGACGGCACATTCTAACAAGTGGATTGTATACAGAGACATCCCGTTCTCTGTTATATGAATATCTACCAGACCACCGTTCTCTGGCAAATATTCATCTACCAGATATAATGTACTGCAGTTGGGCAGAATACATAAAGTGAAAAAAAATGTATAATTTTGAAAGTTAAACAATAAAAAAAAAATAAGAAAAAAAAAGCGATAGATAGATGAATATCTACCAGAGAACGGTTCGCTGGTAGATATTCATATGATGATGATGATGTCATCCCAGCCGAATTTCAGCCACGGCGGCCGTTCTCAGTGGAGATTAGCCAGTTGCTCAGGAGGTTGGTGTAGTACCGCCAACTTCCAGACTTCGGGCTGATACTGAGAAATTTCTTTTCACGGAATAATCCCATAATCAATTCTCGGCCTGACCCGGGATTTGAACCCAGAACCTCATTTGCGGTTGAACAAGCTACCACTAGACTATATTCATATACCCTAGAACGAGATATCTCTGTATCAAACTGCAATCGCCAAACCATCTGGATGACTTCTATGCCCCCCACGGGATAAAATGGGTATAGAGATATTATTTTCCATCAGCCTATCTAGGGTCTCAAGAAAAAAAGGGAAATGATCACAATGTTGAAACCAGTTAATATAAAAACTTTAACTTAAGGTATTTTTCTATAATAGGTACAGGTATTAAACTCTTCACTTTAATATACAATAAAAAAATGAATGTTCAGATGAGTATCTCGCTTTCTATCTCGCTCTCTTTACTCTATTCACCTTTTGTTCAAATTGTTCCCTCATCATGACTAGAATTAAGCTTATTAAATATATTTATAAAACATTTATATTATGGATGTTACCATGAATACTTATTCATCATAATATCCATCGTAATAAACATATTAAATTTTTAGTAGTTTAATATTTTTTATCGGTAGTCATCATTTCGTCCCCACTATCATCACCATAATCATCTCTTCTAGAAAATTTGGTTTCAGATGAAAAGCCGAAAAAGTATTATACTTGTAGTGTCTCCAGCTTCCTTTTTTTGTGAAGAGAATTTGTTGTGTTTTTGTGGGGTTCACCGATAGTTGGTATGCCTTGTTCCATTGCTCTACTATGTTTAGAGATTGGCGCATGAGATTGCATAATGTATTTTTGTGTTGTCCGTTTATTATTATGGTATTTTATCGGTAGCAATGGAATTACCCGAACTTTAAAATTTATGAATAACAGATGTCATTCCCGCACTTTATTTATTTAATAGATAACATTATCGTATGCAATTTATCGGAATGTTTTTCCCATTCTGCATTTTATTTGGTTATCTTTTTTCCTTATATATTTGTATAAATATTTTTCACCTAATATAACTGCACCGACTATTCCGAGGCTTAAATTGCTTAGGTATAGCAACATGTCTAATTTTCTTGGATGATCTCATAACAATCATTCAAAAATAACTTTTTTGTAATTTTTTGTTCTTACTGGTTACGAACAAAATATCTGTAATGTAATTAATTATGCCAAAGTTTAATAAGTGCCTCCCGTTGTGAGTAGTTAATAACTATAACAAGAAATAATATGTTATTTATAGGTCACTAAAGTGTGTTGGAATTCAATTATTTTTACCATTTGAAGACCTTTACTTACTTACATCGCATGGGCAGTGGTAAACATTAATTTATACCAGAATCATTTTAATTAATAGCTGCTTAACAACTTCAACATCCTAAAGCAAAATGGGAAAGTATTCTAAATAACCAAGTATCAAAACCATTCAGTAACTCGAGAATGCACCGGTAAATAGAATACACGTTGGATTCTCCAGTTTTTGCGATTTGCATACAGCTCATATGTGTGCGAGTGTGTCTGTGTGTGTGCCGATCGACACAAAGAAGCTAAATGCCGTAGGGTGAAGTGCAGTAACAACGTTTAACGTATGTATCGGCACGTAGAGCTATTGGCAAAAATTCCAATAAAAGTCCTGTCCCCGGTCGCTGCGAGGCATTCCGTTCAAGAATAATGTTTAATTTGTTAGGACCTACTGATTTATTTAAGTAGCTTTTGTTTTTATTATCGCCATGTTGCATACTGTCTCTTGTTTAGTTCCGTTGATAGTATAATTAAGGAGGATTTCATCTTAGTTACCTTGTATGTTGTGTGGTTGACGGTTCTAGAGAACGGGCACCCTCGTCTCTCTATGTATTATGAACATCATCCTGCGAGCGCCAACCCGTGTGGTAAGCATGGTGATTATGGCATATATATCTTAATATCTGCACACAACTTATCTTAACACACTGCCATCTGATCCCAAACTAGGCAGAGCTTGTATTATAGCAACCAGACAATTGAGAAACTTACTTATATGCTTCTAAATACATATGTATTATAGATAAATTACACCCAGACACAGAACAAATAATCGTGTTCATCACCCAGAGATTTGTTCCGGGCAGAGATCGAACCCACGACTTCAGGCCTAGCCAGTGTCACTAACCACTAGACCAATAAGGCAGTTACTATCCTTGAGCATGCTTGTTAAACGGCTTGGTGACCACAGTAAGTGTGTAGATTTTGCGACCAGGCCTTTGTCCAGCAGTGGACGTCATTCTGCGGGCATGATGCTGCTTATGTGGATGACATAGATAGAGACTGAGTCTGGGTGTAATTATCTGTATAAGTTATATGTATTTACAAAAGAAAATTATATGTAATATATCAGTTATCGAGTTTCCATAATACAAGCTTTGCTTAGTTTGGGTTCAGTTGGCCGTGTGTGAATAATGTCCTAGAATATAAGAATATTATTTAGTAATATGTAAGTATGTTTTTTGGTTGTCTGGTTGCCATAGTACAGTCTCTGCCCAGTTTGGGATAATCATTACAGCTGGTAGAAGTCCACTGCTGGATAAGACTACCCCAAGAATCATCTTGGGGGGTTATGCCATAATCGCCACGCTTAGCAGACGGGTTGCCGAACCCAATATGATGGTCATAGAACGCAAAAGGAAGCTGCTGCCCTACATCTGGTAAATATTCCCTCGGGTCGACTTGTACGCACCCCACGCGATGATATGGGGGTGATGATATTCTGATATTCGCTGCCGTCACCACATAGCTATGTTTGGGATACCAAGATATTATACCAAGGTTTCTTCAGCGGTTAGCGTAAGAATTACTTTTCCATTATTATAATTAATGTATAAACTTACAAATTATCTTATCTTGCACTTTGAACAAATAATATTTCTTAATCAATATTTACTAGAAATCGCACTTCTGCAAAATTCGACCTGTAAGATATATTACCTGTATATGGTCAAAAACTGAGACGTAATTAATATTTTTTGTCTTATAGACAAAAAATATTAATTACGTCTCAGTTTTTTCACTCAGTAGATAAAAAAAGAAACACCTTTATATTACTAAAAATCTCGTAACCCTAAGCAAAATGCTGTGAAACAGCAAATAGTTACCTCAAAATATTATAATATTAGCAGGAATTTAAGTTCATGAGGCATTTATATTGATTTAAAAGTGGACTGCTTGTGTAGAAAAAGGTTCTGGCATTCCGCGACCACTATTGCGGCACGCTTGCTTCGCTCGCTTGGCTCCATTGTTCTATGTTCGCAGTTCTAATCTAACCCACTTTTTAGAAGCAAAATACATTTTCAGTTTGATATGAAAATTATTTATTAATTGATGAGTGATACGTTCGTTGATATTAATTTAATAATATCCCAAAAAGAAATTTCCATGTTCCCTATAATGTGAGTGTTCGGCTTTGCTGTAGCATACAGTTTATGTTTTATTTTAGATCAGAATATGGGAAGAATGTGAAGTAAAGGATGTAAAATCCAAAACGTACCGATATGTTGATGGAGAATTAAAACCAGTAGGAGAAGATGGAGCACAGGTACGGAATATTTTAGGAAGCAATTCTTATATTCTCGTATTATAATAGTAAATTATATCCTGGGACATTATTTCCATCTGATCCCAAACTAAGCAAAACTTGTACTATGGAAACCAGACAACTGATATACTACATAATACTACTTTTCTTTTGTAAATACATACTTATATAGATAAATTACACCCAGACTCAGGAGAAAGAGACAAATTCATGCGAAAAATATCTGTCCTGGGTGAGAATCGAACCCACGACCTCCAGCGTGAAAAGCAAGCATTTGCCAACCACTTTTTCAACCATTCTGACAGACGTTTGGAATGATGCTGAAAGCGAATAGAGTGCCATTCGCGTTCTTTGAGTATGGAACATTAAAAATGAATCTGTGTCTAGCAATAGGACCAAAATTCATAATGAATCCTTTATCATCTTCTATCTCCTTGCCAAATTTCATTACGGTTCGTTCAGCGGTTAGCGTAAGAATTACTTTTTCATTACTATAATTAATGTATAAACTTACCTAATCTTATCTAAAAAATCTCTCCTTTCTTATCATAAAAGCAAGCATTTGCCAACCACTTTAATTTGGATGAATTCTGTGTCTCAGCAATCAAAGTTGTAATGGAAGCACTTTCCACCCAAGTGGCTACAAGTTTAATTCCCTCCCCAAACAAAACAATATTAAAACACAAACATGTAAATTTAATTGTCCGGTGGGTCTTGAACTTGCGCTCTCTACCATATTTTTATAGAGTAAATTAATTTCATTTAGGCAACAAGTAGTCAGTCAGAAGTCTAAGCAACATATTCTTACATCTGGTCTGACAATCTCAGTTACTTATTCCCGATGGGTTAGGAGGTTAAGTGGTTAGGGAGTGGTCACAAAATAAATGCGAAATTAGAAAAAGAAGAAGTACCTGTAAAAGATTACAGTGGGGACAAGGATCTGACTGACATTTGTGGGAGGGCGACACGCGGCAAGGGTTGCTTTTAAGAAAATTTCCCTAATATAATGGGAACATTTTACAATGGCAATATACTGTATCCATTGTATTTTGTATTAATTGAGTAACTTTGACGGGCCAGTTGGCTTAGTTCGATTTTTTATTCCCACCCAGTACAGATATTTGTGTGCAATAACATTTCTTTTTTTCCCGTGTCTGGGTGTTTATCTATAAGTATGTATTTACAGAAGTAGTATATCAGCTATCTGATTTCCATAGTACAGACGCCAGCACATCAAGCTACCCCAATATGTCAAATTTCCCCAATTGAAAGTGAACCTTATGCTTTTGTGATAAAGTTCTAAATCTATAAAAGAAATTTGACAGATTGGGGTAGCTGGATGTGCTGGTGTCTGTATAAGCTTTACTCAGTTTGGGATAAAGATGGCCGTGTGAGAATAATGCCCCAGAAATATCTAACTCCAAAAGTTTATTGAGTACCCGATATATTGTTGATTTATTATTATAAATAATTTGATAGCACAAGGGAAGAAAACAGTAATTATTTTCTTTATAAATAAATTTATTTCTAAATTAATATCACATTTTAATTAACTAAAAATAAAAATCTTAATAATACATTAATGTAAATAATGAAACGAAAAAATTAATACACAGGTGCGACTTAAAAATCAAGCATGGTAATATTTACCTATCGCGGCGGCAAATTGTTCGTTAACTTTTCAAATGGAATTATCGGGCCTTCCCTGTGTTTTTCTTCAATGAAATGTTCCTTAACTTTTAGGGATATTTCCCCGACACCACTTTTTGGCATATTGGTAGTGTTTTAAACCATATAATACAATAATAAACGTAGGAACAACAGTCAGTAAAGCAAGCTGTGGTAGAACTGTCAAAGAGACACTTTACAAGATGGCGGCGTTAGTTCCATTTTCAGCCACGTTCATAAATATCCCTGTCGCATTATATATAATATGGAAATAATCTAATTATATTCTAGTTTTTATGGAATATACTAGTAAAACTTTAAATATATTTCCTCATATCATAATTAAAGTATTGTTGGACAAGGAAACTCTTTAGTTACAACAAAATATAAAGATTCATCATCAATTCATCATTTATTTGCGTGAATGATATCACATTAAGAGAATATAACGTTACAAAATATGAATATGTTTTTTGTATATTACAGGCATCAAATGAAAATTGTGTTTGTGAAAACGGCCCATAGAAATACACGTACCAGCTCCACAAAACAGAATGACGTATAAAAATTTCAGAATAGGGGTCAAAGTAAGTGTCAAGGTACGTGCGTACTCGGCGAAAGAAGATGGACCCTGGTTTCCCACCTTTGGAACCAAAATAGAATAACAGAAGCAACACAATAAATCCAACATACCAACTTCCATACCAACGTGCATACTGAACCGAAGTATTTTTAAGACCGTCGCTGTATATATACGAGGATTGTAATTTTGTATATAACTGCAAAAAGTTATTAAAAAAAGCATATCAAGTAAACACTAGACTGAAAAGAAATGCCCACAGGCTAGTTCTTGACGATATCCCCAAATCGGAAAAGTATGCACAAAGTTGCCTGATGGTGTGTGTACGCATTTATAATAAAATTCCAAAAGGACTGAAATTAATTAAAAATAGTAATCTTTTTAAAAAGAAATTATTCAAACGGCTATGGAAGATAATTTTTAAGACATCAAAGATTTTTTGAAAATATATTCATATTATTCATAATCATATCATTTATTTGCATTCCACAATGTGAACTTAGGTGGTAAACATTAGGCTTATAGCAGGATCATTATGGAACCTGTCGGGCACAGCAAATGTATAATTATATATATATCGGTAAGTTATTATTGTTGGTAAATTATTAAGGAACTAATTGAGTCTTCTATTCCATGTGACTACTTTACATTTATATATTTATACATTACACTAGCATGTAATTTTTTCACTATCATGTCATTCAATAAGGAAAGATTTCTTTTTGTACCAGTAACAATTTATATTTGTGTAATACATTTGGATCTAACTATTTAATAGATTATATGTAAACTAGTATTAAATCCATTGACTAATCTAATCTAAGACAAATAATCTATCAAATCAGAAATTGCATAGTATACTGTATAACGTCCCTTTTTAAAATTTAATGATTATTGTAATTTATTTTTGTTTGCAGTGTAAATTATGTTGCATGCAACTGATTCATAGTATATGGCTAAATATGTGCACATCTTTTATAAATTTTGTAAAAACTGTATACCATGTTGAATCCAAATAAAGTCTTATCTTATCTTATCTTTGAGTGGCCTTTCGGCGAGTTCGATACCCATCCAGGACAATTCTGTACCTATACGACGAGCGCGATTTTTTTAATTACAAATGTTTATTTACTCGCAGTGAAAACTTAGCCTAGATTTACATACAAATGTAGCTAGTAATTGTTTCTTTCTTAAGTAAAAATGTAATTTGTGGAGATGAAAAAATATATTTATTATTATAATTATTAGATAGCCCAGAACTCGCTCAAGTATCTCTTCCAGTGACTCCCTTCTATTAACTGGGAAAACATTGAAATCCACCGAGGTTTACTGTAACGGTTATTAAAAAAATAGCGATAACAGTTCTTAATAAGTGACTGGCTAGTGAGAGGTTACTGTTTTATAATAATAATAATATATCTATTTCAGACAAAGTCCATAGTGTGTTAGTAAACAATTACCTTAAAAAATATTGTTAGTAAACATAAATAACTAGCTCACATTAAACATAAACATGTAGCTGTATCCATCTCCTCTATCTACAAACACTCCCACCTATCTACAAACACTCTTAGGATAGTGTTGGTGCTGCCACGGATACGTGCCATCAAGGAAGCGCACCTTTTTCGCATGATAGCTGCGAACCCGTCAATACGCGTCTCGGCGAACATCCCTGAGGCACTGCACCGCAACGGCAGCCCCAGCAGTACCCTTAGCGCGTCGTTATATTGGACACGCAGGTCGCTGTATGCCCTCTGACTATATCTGGTCCACAGGCTACACGTGTAGAATAACTGGCAGTATGCTTTAAATAGCGTTATTTTGACTGAGTTTGTACATCGTGCAAACCTGCGGGCCAGCATGTTACAGCGAACAGCCAGCGACCTACGTTCTCTGTCTATATCAACAACATCTTGTAAGTCGTCGGTGACCCAGTGGCCCAAGTACCTAAACCTTTGCACCCTACACAGGGGAGTGCCATAAAATGACACGTCTGGAACGGTTGGGTAGGTATTATTCCCTCTCGCTTTGAAAATTAAAAGTTCAATTTTTTTTTAAGTTATATTTGAGCCCATGAGTCAACGCATAAGACTCACATATAGTGAGAAGTCGCCTCATAGCACCAAGCGAAGGTGTCAAAAGGACATCGTCATCAGCATAATTGATATTATTTATGCAAATCCCATCGACATGACACCCTAGTAGTATCTGGGTTAGTTCTCTATAATAAAATATTTTAGCAAGTAAATGTGTTTTCTTATACCAACAAGTTGGCAAACAAACTTTCACCCTGCCTAATAGTATAAGCGGAAACCATAATTACGTTTACAGGTTAAGCAAAACATATGTCATCATTTTAGCATCGCCAAATATTTCTATGATAGACCACACCCAGCTTCGCAACATTAACATAATACTGCCTACAAGATCAAACTCCAGACTAGCTCACGTGACGATAAATTCACATGTCCCTGAACAGCGTTCGACCAATCATAGACCAACTTAACTGCAGTCAAACGTGCAGTCACGTTTTTAGCCTACACCCAGGTTCGCAACATTAACATAATACTGCCGACAAGATGAAACTCCAGTTTAGCTCACACGACTATAAAAACCCTCAACAGAATTCAGCCAATCACAGACCAACTGCAGTCAAACGTGCAGTCACGTTTGTCACGTGTGTGTCTGGGTGTACCCAGCTTCAAAACATTAACATAATACTGCCTACAATATTCCTTCTATTAAGCGCTACGACCGCAAAGCTTCGTTTGCAGTTTTGCAGTCGTAACCCTTGATAGCTTTTTTGGAGTGAGTTAAACATGGAAGTTTGTGCCAGCGTTTAATAGCTTCCTGTTGGCCATGGTTCGTTAGGGTGAGTTGGACTGTGCTTTTTGGTAATCCGCATATCGGCTCAGGGCCGTATCGGACTAATTTAACTCCAGCCCGTGCAAGTTCGTCGGCACTTTCCTTGCCCTCGATACCCACATGACCCGGTACCCATCGAAGTGTCACCTTGTTCCTAAGGCACATGGTATTGAGACTGTCAATGCAATTCATAACCAGCCCTGACGTTATAGTGTCAGAGTTCAAGCCTAGGAGAGCCACTTGACTGTCTGAATGGATGTAGATTGTGTGATTGACTTAGTCTTTTTGCAGGTTGGCTTCTGCACATACAATTAAGGCATAAACCTCTGTCTGGAAAATTGAGGCGCCCAAACACACCACAGCCTACGTCATTTCCCATTTTGAAGCCATCGGTGTACCAAATTAGGCTCCCCTTCTTCCAGGATACTTTGTTGTTAGTCCAGTCGTCCCTGGAAGGTATCTCCACACAATATTTCCTGGTGCTTTTATATTGTGGGGACAAAAAGTCTGATTTCATGCCTAGTATGGGATCCTGTTGCACTAGTTCACAGAAAGACCTCAGAGCCTTTGAGAGCCACGTCTCAGTCCCCTGCATGGCTGCTCTCAGCATGCCGGCCTTCGCCTCAGACTGTATGAACAGTGAAAGAGGCGGCAGGTTCAGCAATGCCTCAAGTGACGCTCCAGGAGTGGAGGACATGGCTCCTGTGACTACCATACATGCTTTTTGCAGGCTATTGAGCCTGTTTATTACTGTCCTAGGCAGCGGTTACCCTGTGAAGCTGTTATGCTCAAGAAGGACGCCGCTGAGCGCGAGAGGGAGCACAACGATCCCTCTCGTAGAAGAACGAGACGGCGCCGATGAACCGGACATTGACGCTAATGTCCGCTTCATCGGCGCCGGCGCTGGGAGCTAATCCCAGCGCGAGAGAGTATGCGGCGCCCGGCTGGCTTATCCCCGATTGGACGCCGCCCCTGGGGCCGCTGGCGTTTTGAGGAAGGAACGAGTGGAGTTCTTTTCCTTCGAGCGCCAGCGGTCCCGGGAAGAGGTAACCTGCTGTAGCTCAGGTAACACGCTTGTGCGTACTGGGGAGGGGGGGAAGGCATTCAGGCCCCTCCCCTTCCCGGGTGAGAGTCTAGCGGACGCTCAGTGTACAGCGGGGGTACTGGCGAGATCGTTCGCGAGTACCCAGAGCCTCCGCTACAGGCACTGTGAGGCTGGCTACCGTGGGGGTTTTAGTGGGGCGAGCCCCACACCACGTGCGGCTAGAGCACTTCCAACAAGTAAAAAAAAAGGCTGCGGTTACCCTGGGTTTCCAAGTTGTCTAGTATCCAGTGTTAAATATCGGAAGGAAATTAAACTTATACCAATAATTCGCTGGTAAAAGGAGAAACTATGGTTTATTAAAATGGATAAATCTCTGTACTGACATTGACGCATACAATTTTATTTTTTTACCCAAGGATTTTGAATATAAAATGTTCCAATAAATGTTCGATTCGTAACACCCAGTAAGCCTCTAACAACTGTTGTCTACCACAACTACAACTACTCATGATACATGTATAGATATAGTTCAACAGCTTATCGCCATCGTAGAGGTAGGGCATAGCGTTCATTCGCTCAAAGAGCAGCGCGACTGGGGAAGGACCTCCACCTTACAGAAGACACTCCTTAATAATAACATTAATAATTTTAATGTTGTGTTTCCGAGTGTGAGTAAGGTCGCCAGAGCTCATTGGGGTGGCGGGAAGGGTTAGCAACACTTGTTTGTTGACTTTTAAAGGCCGGCAACGCACCCACGACACCTCTGGTGTTGCGAGTGTCCAGGGGCGGCGGTGATCACTTACCATCAGGTGACCCACTTGCTCGTTTGTCGCCCTCTGATATTAAAAAATTACAAAAAAAATTAAACGAAAGTTGTTCTTCTCATTAATACTATATTAGAAAGGCTAACTGCCTCGCTGGTCTAGCGGTAGCGTGTTCAACCGCAGATAATGAGGTCCTGGGTTCGAATCCCGAGTCGGGCCAAAAAGTGAATTTGGGACTTATCCGTAAAAAAAAATTCTCAGTGTCAGCCCGAAGTCTGGAAGTTGGCGGTATTACACCCCCGTGCCTCGGAGAGCACGTAAAGCCGTCGGTCCTGCACTTAACTTCATTGCGGTCGTGTCGCTAGTCGGCCCATCGGATCATGAAAGTGATGGAATAGAAAGTGCTCCTGTTTTCGCGCACACACTTGTGCACTATAATATGTCCTGCGCAATTGGCTAGTCTCCATTGGGACTGGCCGCCGTGGCCGAAATTCAGTCGGGAGGACATCATCATATTAGAAAGAAATTATATTAGTTTAGTTGGTATTGCACTGAATCAGGCGCAGTATATTACCAAAATTGATCGTCGCACACTGAAACATTAGGTATTAATAAGGATAGGAATAAATGTCATCTGATATAGAGATCGTGATAAAACCATTGAGATAAATTTTATTATTTATCATCTTTCTTAATTGGCGGTGCAAACTGTTTGTTTTTAGATTAACATGCGTTCCGAAGCACGGAGATGCTCAGATATTTAACCAATTTGACCCAGGCCCATTTATAGTGTTACCGCGAGCCTAGATGCTTAACTTAGCTGATAAGTGATCTCTTACGGACCGGTGATAGCAACTGGCTATGAGCGCTTCTTAAGTTAAAAGTGAAAAATAAATGGGATGCAGAATTTTATGTAACGCTAATATAATGACGGGGCAGTTGGTGTGGTTGGGTGGTTTCCATAGTACAAGCTCTGTTTATTTTGGGATCAGATGACAGTGTGTGAATATATCCTAAGGTATAACTATTATTTTTGGAAAATTTTATGTGCAGGTTAATAATCTGTTATTTATATTGCACGTAAATTCCCAACGTACCTACTTTATCAACACGTACATAAATATATGCGTGTAAAGAGATAACCTGTGACTTTTCAAATTAATCTGAGAGCGACAATTTCGACGTCAAAGAATTAGGATTTGTACATATTATTGTGAATATTAGTTTAACTGCTTTCATAATAATATTCACAATAATATTTACAAATCCTAATTCTCTGACATCGATATTGTCTCTAAGAATGCGTTGGTAGAGGTCAGCTCCCAACTCTTTTACCGAAGGAGGAGGACCCTGTTTCGAGATGGTTTGCCCCCGTCAGAGGTGTCACATTGCAGCCCGTCAAACCTAAGGACGAGCCCGTACTCGTCATTGGGTTTGCCAACTTGGGCTGCGGAATTGATGTTGGTCATAGTTGTCGCTCTTTTTTTTGGAACTAGTCCCTCCCTCTTACCCACCAATGCAACTCTTGTAAGCCAGGATCAATAGTGGCACATTATGAAATGCCACTGAGTGGTGAGGCTCAGGCATGTCCCGGGAAATCAATTTAACTGTCTTGGATCCCGCAACGAATTTAATAAAAAATAAAAAAGGAGGACTTAGAAAATGAATAGTTCCACTTCCCTCCAGAGCATAGCGGGAGACAGAATGATGGAAAGAGGCTATAATAGCAATAAAACGAAAGAAAAAAAAATATTATAAAACGAGAGAATTGCAACTAGAGAAGCCAGCTGCAAAAGCACCGAGGATCAATTTTGGGTCCTAATTGAGCTGTTATATTTGATTCCAATAGCAGGTATGGCAAAAGCGCTTAAACGCACGGAAGTTGTTCCTTGTTGCTACATGATCCGTATCACAAACTACTCTAGATGTTGGTTGCAAGCTGTTTAACATAATATCACGCTGATTTGGCCAGAGATTACACCTCCAAAGTATGTGATGAGCAGTTTGTTCATATTCGTTACAGGAAGTTGAGCACAGACACATTGGTGAAGATATTAATTTGCAACTAAACAATTTACTTCTAAAATTGCCGTGTCCGATAAGAAATTGTGCACAATGGTCTATGATCACCCAAGTTTTATTTATCCGTCGTCAGCCAAGTTTTATTTAAGCTGTCGCTCTGTCTTCTGGTGATATAAAAGCGTCCTTCGGCGGCTCCGGCCTCTGTGGAAGTAGGTGGGATACATCGGCGCTTGTTAGCTTCCTCTTCCAACGGACTGCAGTTCCCCTTGTTGTTAGCGGCGTTTTCTAGGTCCATCGCTTCCTCTGACATGAAGTCGTCATCGTTGCTCGCTTCCGGAACCGATTGCGCATCCAGTTGTAACACAAGAACGGATCCGAGGGGCGTCGACAGGAGTGAAGTTTGTGCAGGCACTCTGTTGTGTCTCCTACTAACAAAGCGTGCGCCACTCTCAGTACCTTTTCAGACGCTAGTAGCGGTGAAACCAGTGAGGGTCTGTAATATCGGTGAGGTTAAGCATCTGGCATGCGGTCAGTCTATAGATAGGTGACATTCAAAGTGGTTTAAATTCTTAGCTTCGCCGTGATTTGGAGGTCACGTGAAGCTGTTGTTCACGGTCGTAGTCATTAGAAACCCATAGTTAAGAGGCCTAATGAGTGGGTTGAACAACGTTGACCTGTTTAAAAAAATTCTCAAAAAAGCCCTAAGAAAATACAACCAGTCTGTCCACGCCTTTACATCAATTAAGTACAAATATAAGAAAAACAGATGGACAATATCATTCTATTGATAGATTTGACAAAAATATATAAAATCTTTTAATGATGAAGTACCTTTGTACTCTTGTCTTTCTAATAATATATCAGAGTGCGCCATTAGACGCTACTGGGCCTCATTTGGTGGCTCCTGATATCAGGCTGGAAATGGACGAAAATCACCCACTTCAATTAAATTATACTTGGAACCCGGTGGAAAGTGCTGATCCCGCAGACCCTGTCATAGGATATAAGGTATGCTTTTACATTATACTTTTAAAACAATATTTGTTTGAAGAGTTTGCGAGTAAAAAATGTATTTTTAAGCAAAAGTTCACTAAGCTTGCTGAACTTGGGGAGTGAGTACATTACGAGAGCGTTACGAAAAGTATGATCGGGCGAGGTAAACGAAAGTTGAGAGGGATATATAAGTTAGTGAAGATAGGAAGAGAGACATTTACATTTCTTATATTGCTAGGGGCAAGAGAGAGTCGTCTAAAGCAGACTTGGTTTCTTTAGTCAGAATGTTTATAGTTCTACAAGGTTCAACGTTCAATTAATGACTTGCATTATCACTTCCATAATTCTACATCATGCATATATGGCATGTTGTTGAGCTCGGTGTAGACGAAGCTCTTACTTAGGCAACTCATGTAGTTTGTTCCTGAACGGCTGAACCGATCTTCTTCAAACTTGACACAGTGGTAGTGACCATACTTGTGAGTGTATATCTATATATACTTATAATAGTCGGACACGTCACGGAGGAATAGTCATTGAAATCAACGTTAAAGTTTAAACATGCTTAAATCTACTATGCTCAAAATTTGCAAGCAGCTGAATGCCTTGCAGACCTAGTTATATACAGTGTGTATATATACTTCTCTATCAAGAAAGTACCGGGAAAAGATCAATAATATACAAAAAGTTTGTTATTCATTCAAATTTATTTTATCACCTTCAAAGTATGCTCCTTCAGAAACGATACACTTACGCCAACGAATAATCCATTCATCAAAACATTTTTTAAACGCTGCGTTCGGAATTGAGTTCAGTTCTCGCCGCGAATTCTCTTTTATGTCTTCTACCGATTGAAAACGGGTACCACAAAGTGGTAATTTGAGTTTAGGAAAAAGAAAGAAGTCAGCTTGAGCCATATCTGGTGAATATGGTGATTGCTGGATGGTATTTGTTGAGTGTTTGGTCAAAAAATCGTTCACAATGATGGCCTTGTGCGAAGGCGCATTATCGTGGTGCAAAATCCAAGAATTTTCTTTCCACTAATCTGGCCTTTTTCGTCGAATTTGCTCTCTTAAACGCCGCATAACGTTGAAATAATATTCTTTATTTACCGTTCGACTTTCCGGTAAGAAGTCAGAGTTTAGTACTCTGACACCGCGATAGTCAAAGAAAACAGTCAACATGACTTTGACTTTTGATCGACTTTAGCGTGGTTTTTTCGGTTTCGGTTCAGTTGGAAGGCGCCACTCCGAAGCTTGTTGACTAGTTTGCATGTCAAACTCGTAAACCCACGTCTCGTCACCAGTAACAATGCGTTTCATGAATGTTGGGTCCGAATTGACTCGTTCTACCATGTCCTCAGCGACTTTCATGCGATTGAGTTTCTGGAGAAAATTCAGATCTTTTGGGACTAGCCGCGCGGCAACATGTTTCATACCCAAATGATTAGTTAAAATGGTACGAATCGACTCGTGAGATACAGAAAGTTCGGCGGCTATCTCTCTCAGAGTTGAATGAGGATTTTCAGTCACAATTTCCTTCACTTTTGCGATGTTAACTTCAGTTGCAGACGTTGATGGCCTACCAGAGCGAGGCAAATCTTTCATCACATCTCGACCGCTTTTGAACGCTTTGAACCACTCATAAGCACAAGTTTTTGATAAAGTCGATTCACCGTAAGCCTTTTGTAACATTATCAGTGACTCCGAACACGAAATTCCATTAGCGATGCTAAATTTAAGACAAAGTCTTTGTTCGATATTTTTGTTCATTATGAAATTCGCAATACACACTATATATGATATTACTAAGACCAGCACTGTATTTAATATAAATAACAGATGCAACTCAAACTCCGCGCCAAAATGGGAAACAGTTGTGCCAATGTAACAACAACAAAAAAAAAACAAAAATTTGAATTTGGAATCCATTCCCGATACTTTTTTGACTAAATGTATGTTTGATGTAATAATAATAATAATATTATGACAGTTAGAATAGAACACTATTCGGTGAAGCCAGGAAATGAGCGAAACTACACAATTTTGGGTTGTCGCCACCTGTTGGGTCAAGAATGGCATCATGTATGTCCGAAAACATACAAACACGGATAACAAAATATTTCCTGCCATGGCAATTAAATCTAGAGACGACATCGACAATCTCATTGGCCCTGAAGCAACTCTCGCCCCCGCAGCTCCTGAGAATGAATAATCTTACTCGTAGTATTAAATATTGCATAACAGTGATACTCCTTACATTATGTCACTACATCTACATAGCTCTCAGTAATATTCATATATATGTACACACAATCACACACGCAACCTAACACACTATTTCTACTACATGCATTACCTCAACACAATTCACAACACGTCATCATAAAAACAATTCGCAGAAACCGACCTTAAGATTTGACCACAAAATTGACTGCTTTCCGATCACTCTAAATCCCCAATGCTATTGCATATTTGTACTATTTACATTTTTTTCTAATGATTGAGTTAGACGAAGAAATAGATAAAACACTTACAATTGAGTGTAATTCTCTTGAGAATCTGGAATCATGTCACGACTTGTTACCCCATAACGCCGGCTTTAAAATTATTGCTCTTAATATCAGAAGTCTCAAATGTAACTTTGATAGTTTTCTCGTAACATTAAATAGAATAAAGGTTAGTCCTGATGAGATAATTCTTTCAGAATGCTGGCTTAACAACTACTTTATTATACCACATCTACCAGGCTTATTACACTAAGAACAACATTAACAAATGTGGCGGAGTTACAATCTATATTAAAGAATCTTGGAGTGTTACGTGCGAAGAATTACTGTGCAACGAATGCAACTACCTTAAACTAAATATTAACAATAAAATCTGTATATTGGGAATATACAGATCCCCAGCGTTCAGAAATTAAAACACTTTTCTCTCTTTTCTGGATACCACCCTCGCCTCTATAACTAATAGGCATGTTGCCGTCGTAGGAGACATCAACATTGACATTTGTTCTGATACGATAACCGAACAATGTGCCGAATATCTATGTTTGCTGGCCAGTCATCAATTTTTACCGGTAATATCGATACCAACAAGAGGTTCCTCTTGTCTCGATCACATGTTTGTTAAAGGAATGCCTTCATCAATTGGAATAGTATGTCATGCCAGTCTAACGGATCATGCAATTTGTTTGCTGGGAACAAGACTCTTCTTCTTCTTCTTGACTCTCCTTCTCCTCCTTCTTATTTAATCCCCCATTTAAAGTATCAATTCTCAATCCACAGTAAAAATCTGCGGTCATCCTATAACCGTCTTCTTCAGTGCCCATCACATCGCACTGATTTTCTCCACTCTTCATTCTTCGTTCAATCTGTCCTTCTCTGGAATGCGCTACCTCCGGAAATCAGAATGGCTAAGACTCGTTTCATTTTTAAAAGGAAATCACGGGAACTAATTTTCAAAAAAATTAAATCTGAAGAATGTCATCAGTAATTACTTATATATTATTTGGCAATATATTTATTTATTTATAAATATGTATATATATATATAATTATATGTATTATAGTTTTTTTTATACGTTTATTAATATTTATATTGTTTTATATGCATATATATATTTTATGTTATTAGGTTATGTTATATTATGTAACTATACAATATTCTCCAATTTTAGTGCACCTACCATAATATTTCTGCATCACCCAAAGGTCGACTGGAAGAGAATGCCTTCGGCATTAAGTCCGCCTCTGTACAATCTTGTGCAAAAAGTAATAAATAAATAAATAAACAAGCATAATGCATGTAAAACCAACACCCAAAGCGAGATGTAACCCCAAGATACATCTCCCCGCAGTTCAAAAACTCCTTCTCACGGTTGATTGGAATTTTACCAAAGTGGCGAACGATGTAAACACAGTAGCTACAAAATTTATAAGAATTTTAGATAGCGCTATCCAGGAAAACACAAAGTATGCTACAGTTACTCGTTCACAGTACACCATTAAGCCTTCGATAACTCCGGGACTAATGAGATGTCAAAAAAACAGAGACCGTCTGCATTTTAAAGCAAAGAAAAATCCAAATGACCCCATAGCCCAAACTATTTACAAAAGATATCGTAAATTTCTTTACACACCGCAACAAAGACTCAAAAGTAGCTAAGAGAACAAGCAAATTATAAAAAATAAGAATAACCCTAAAAATCTTTGGAAAACCATTAAAGGAATATGTAACATAGAAAATACAAAATCGGATGGTACGGAACTAACCACAAAGATCCCATTGCATCACTAAACGAAACTAGTGACTATTTCTCAGAAGTTGGTAGGCAACTAATTAACGAAATTGTTCATAGACTGAACACCTCAGAAAAATTACTAGCTGCTGAGTACAGGACAAATAAATCCCCAGCCGGATCACTGTTCTTGAGGCCAACTGACCCCCACAAGGTTAGCAGACTAATAGACAACTTGAAAGATGATAGTGCACCCGGGCTTGATGGATACACACCTATACTTATTAAGTATGTAAAAAACATAATACTCGAGCCATTAACGGACATTTTCAATCTAAGTCTAGCCACAGGTGTTTTTCCCGACTGTTGGAAATTAGCTGTTATTACCCCAATCCACAAAGACGGTGACAAAAGATTACCCAATAACTACAGACCAATTTCTTTACTCAGCATATTATCAAAGCTGTTGGAAAAAATTGTGAACAACGTCTTAATAAATTAATCGATCATCACTACCCTTTGTCAGAAAAACAGTTCGGTTTCAAGGCAGTAAAATCAACAGAGAACGCTGTTGTTTTGTTAACAGACGTGGTGTCGACTGCATTGGACAGAAATGAATGTTGTTTGGGAATCTTTCTGGATCTTGCCAAAGCATTCGACACCGTGTCTGTCCCCATACTTTTACGAAAACACGAGGGAAAGGGAGACCGTGGAGTAGCATTAGACTGGTTCCAGAGCTACCTCATGAAACGTCGCCAGTGTGTAAGAGTTGGGCCTCACACTAGCCATACATCTGATATTAGCGCAGGTGTTCCGCAAGGGAGCGTTTTAGCCACAACACTTTTCTCTATCTATATCAATGACATCTTAGAGCTCCCACTACGAAACGCCCAGGTAATTTGTTATGCTGATGACACCGCTATATTATTTCAAGACAATTCATGGGCTAGAGTTATTAGCACAGCAAAAAGTGGCATGTCTACTGTAACCGAGTGGCTAAGCAAAAACCTACTGACGCTTAACTACCAAAAAACCAAACTCATCGCGTTCTATAAAACTCGAGCATCTCGACCGGCATAACTCCCACCACTCACTATTCATACCTGTAAGCAGAGTAACAATCCTCATTGTAACTGCAACATTATTACTCAAACAGACAGTATTAAATACCTAGGAGTCATACTGGATGAACAACTATCCTTTAAAAAGCACCTGAATGCACAGTCAGGAAGAATCCGCAGAACCATCTATATATTGAAATCTTTACGTAATAGCGCTAGCAAAGACACACTCCTGGTGGTATACAAAGCCCTGACTCAGTCCTTATTGCACTATTGTATCTTGGCGTGGGGAGGCGCTGTTAAAACGAAGAT
Source organism: Pseudoips prasinana (assembly GCA_951640165.1). NCBI lineage: Eukaryota > Metazoa > Arthropoda > Insecta > Lepidoptera > Nolidae > Pseudoips > Pseudoips prasinana. Next base: position 7,113,294 of record OX621260.1, read on the forward strand.
GATCGAACTTGAAAGAGCACAAAGGGCAGTGTTAAAGGTAATGCTGAAAAAGCCTTTCAGATATCCAACTGAAGCACTGTACAAAGAAAGCCAAGTTCTCAGTGTACGAAAAATCTTCGTTTTGAAAGCAACCACCACGATGCATAAGAAAACCATAAACTCCTCAGAATACACCCAACTCCTAAAAAGACGGGTATATCGGGTACCAATTCCGCCCATTAAAACAAGTTTTATTAAACACTTACCTATCTTTCTCCTACCGCACACATACAACGTAATATGCCACCAACTTAAAGAAATAACAAAAATGCCAACCAGGATAGCAAAGATTAAGATGAAACAATGACTAATAAATCTAACATATGTAGAAACTGAAAACATAATTTTAACGGCTGGTTAACACACACACACACATACACACATTACACACAAACATACATATTCACCTGTACACTCATCCGCATACACAAACATATCCAAATCTATCTGTACTCACTTATTAGTTAAGCACTACAGTATAAAATTAATAACTTTCCATGCAATTGATTAATTTGATTCATGTTATGATTTCGAATTGTGTTATCCTACTTTATGTTTCTACCTTTTCTTATATTTTATTGTTATTTAAATAAGTACTGCCTAAAACTGAATTGTTAATTATTTTTTGGTCGCTGCGACACAAGCCATCAGTTCTTAGTGCAGAGACCGCAGATAATCATATTAATTGTAATTATTTTCTGTCAATAAAGTATTTATTTACTAATTTAAAATTATTAGTTATTATTAGTAAAATATATTTGTACCATTTTATTTAAACAATTAATCAAGACTATGTATTAGTTTGAATTATTCTCGTATTAGTTTGCTACTGGACTGCCTCGTTGGTCTAGCGGAAGCGTGTTCAACCGCAGATAATGAGGTCCTGGGTTCAAATCCCAGGTCGGGCCAAAAAATGATTTTGGGATTATTCCGTAAAAAGAAATTTCTCAGTATCAGCCCGAAATCTGGAAGTTGGCGGTATTACACCCCCGCGCCTCGGAGCGCACGTAAAGCCGTCGGTCCTGTACCTGAACTCTTTCCGGTCGTGTCGCTAGTCGTCCCATCGGATCATGAGAGTGATGGAATAGAAAGTGCCCCTGTGTTTGCGCACACACTTGGCCACTATAAATATGTCCTGCGCAATTGGATAGTCTCCATTGAGACTGGCCGCCACCAAGGCGAAATTTCGGTCGGGAGGGCATCATCATCATTATTTTGCTACGAGGATTGTCCGGTAAATCAGCGTAAGCCTTCCAGATAACTCTAAACTTCATGTAAACTTATTTGTAAATTCCATTCAATGCTTTTTTTAATGTAGATAAATATTCTGAATAGTCAATAGGCTACGAATACTATAAATGTGAATACTTTAAATTATTAAAGACTGATTATAACCTAGCTTGCTTATCGTATGGGTAGTGGTAACCCTAGTGTCAGAGCTTCTCAAGCCGCCCAGTAGGCCTCTGACATGGCTTAACGGCTGTTGTCTAATGACTACAACCGGAACCGATAGCTTAACGTGTCCTCCGAAGTAGGGAGACGTTCAGAAATTAAACCACTTTGGTGGTCACCCATCTACGGACTGACCGCGAGCCTAGTTGCTTAATCTCGCCGATCGCTTACGGATCGGTGAGAGACTCTAATGCTGATAACCCAGTATAGTTCTATACTAGTAGGTGTGCATACTTGGCCAGCCTAGCCGTGTGGTTTCGGGTCTAGAAAGAATAACCGGGCCACGCCGCGCCGTGGGTGTCGTAAGAGGATGGAGGAGGAGGAGTTCCTACTTCCTAGTAGGAACTTTATCCAGCCAGATAGTCCTACTATCCTTAGTAGGAAGTAGAATTCGTTGGATATTTTCTTATGCTGTTTTGTTGTTAACATGATGTACTTACATTTAAATGTAATTATTGGCGAAAATTGTGATCTCTAATCATTAGTGACACATATTTTCTTCCAGTTTGATACACATACATTATTATGGTAACAAAAAACATTATTTTCAGTTTAAAATCGTGGAAAATGTTAATGCAGAGAATATCAAGCCTAATGGAGACTTAAAGGCTCAATGTGAAGAGGTAAGGATCACGACAAAAATAAATAAGCATAATAACTTATAAGTACAACATTAGAATATAAGGCTCAAAATAAGAGAAGTATGTTAAGCAGTTGCCGTGTGGTGACGGCGGCAAATATCAGAATATCATCACCCCATCCCATCCCGTGGGGGGCGTAGAAGTTGACCCGAGGGAATATCTACCAGAGGAAGGGCAGCAGCTTCTTTCTGAGTAGTATGACCACCTGACTGCGATCGCCAACCCGTCTGCCAAGTGTTGCAATTATGGCATATCCCCGAAGATGGTTTTTATGGAGGCTTTTGTCCAGCAGTGGACTTATTACAGCTGTCATGATGATGATTAAGAGACGAAACTGAGCTTGGAGTCATGAGTGTTTAAGAAAATAAAATACATTTTCATTTATTTTAGTACCACTTAGTAAATAGTAAGTTCTCCGTAGTCACCTAGTAAATTCGAACACTCAAAGTTACTAAGTGACTACGGCGAATCAAAATAATCTCGAAACAAATACTCGTTGGCTTGACTGCACGTGTGACGCAGCGGCTAAGACAGTAACCTCGCCGCTCCCTGTCGCGGGTTCGAGTCCCGCGCCGGACTACTATTTGTGTGACCCATAAATAGTTGTTCTAAGTCTGGATATAATTTGTGTCCGTCTATTATGTTTGTGAAGTACCCCGCGACATAGGGATTAAATTCCCTAGTGCGGGCGTTGTCTTTAATATAAAGTTGTGAACATTTGATATTCCATTTTTAATGGCGTTTCTTTTCGTTTTCCGGGGAGGCGAGTAGATTTTGAGAAGGAGCTTAGTGGAGATAGAAAAACAGAGAGTTACTTTTCGTATATCACTGTAGGGGCAAGAGAGTTGCGGGTACACATTTTCTTTATCTCTTTGTCTCATAGGATAGTTACGTCGTTTTGTATATCAAGGTTTTACTTCAGTCTGTGGTCTTAAGCATATTTTTTTTATTATCTTTCAGCCTATACACCGCAATTCCACAAGTCAATCGGCTGCCATAGAAATCCTAGTACCTGCAACAGAACATGGTGTAATCTACAATCTTAAATCGGGTGTTCTACACTGCGTAAAAGTTCAAGCATACACAAAGAAAGAAGAAGGACCATGGTCATCGACTGCAAGCATGCTTGTAAAATATGAAAAAAGAACATAACAATTGAGTCAACAAAAATGAGTGATAGTCGTCTTCTCCACTCAAATTATTATGACAGGAATAACAATTTTGTTTTGCTTGAGCTTCACTTGCCTCTTATTGTCAGGTGAAGCATTGAAAGCTGGTATATGCTAAATTTAAATAACATGTTACAAATGCTAGTTTCATTACGTCACAAACCGGTTCAAGCCGTTTATTATTCGTATTGTAAGAGAATTGAAACTAACCTTCATAAATTTCATGTTTGATTCATTTATTGATAAATGCCCTAAAGCGGAATGTCGTTGTTCTTCACATAATAATATAGTATTTTTGGTGTCAATTAGTATTTTTATATTGTCTACTCATCCCTTTTAATTTACAAAAACTGTAATTGTTATTTCAAATAACAACCTAAATTATTATTGTAAACCCCGACCTCAATTGCTATTGTAAATAACGACCTCAATTGTTATTTTAAGTAAAACCCTCAATTATTATTGAAAAATAACAACCTCAATTTATATTATACATAACAACCTCAATCGTTACTTTAAAATACCAACCTCAATTGTTATTGTTGTAGGGGTAGTAAATAACAACTGAGGTTGTTCTTGGAAATAACGTCTTCAATTGTTACAGAATAAATACTGTTTTTTACGACGTACAAACTGACTTTTATTTAAAGCAATTGATTTAAATGAGATATAACTAGAAATCGTTTCACAAATAACGTAAAGTAGTCGATTTAAATACCTTCAAAAATGTATATAACAACTTTTTTTTGGGATGTTATATCCAGTTGTCAAAAGGAGCAAACGGTTCACCTGATGGTAAGCGAATAAACTGGCCTATAACGCTTGCTACAAATATGGTACTAGCATCACTCATGTATTTCCTACCTTTTACCCTCCCTGATTAGATTGGTGGCCTTATATCACACGCTCTGGGGCTCTACCGGCTTAGTCGCCGAACATCGATTTCTTATTTCCGGTAGAGCCCCTGGATGTGTATAAGTCCTCCATCCACGTCTCATCTTCGAACTTCGAACAAAATATAAAATATAAAATAAATGTACAGAGTTATTTTTTTTATTTTTTATACAACATATAACGTAATTAACGGACACCCTCAATCACCCCAATTAGAATACTATGTTGTAATCATAACACATACACTGAATTTTATTTAACATGTATATGCATTGTTATTTACTAAACTAGTTTCTTGGAATAAAGTTTATTTTTCTTTATTTTGTATTGAATGTTGGAATTTGTATGAATACAAATAAAACTGCGATTTAACAGTATTATTTCTTTGACTTACGGTCCATTTCAATTTGTTTTGACTGTGCAGGATAAATATGACAATAATTTTCGTAGATTTAATTATTTTGGAAAAAAAATTACCTATATTAAAATTAATATAAATCGATTCAGTAAAAGATTCTGAACAAACTACTTTCAGGATGTGCGTTAATTAAGTTACATGTTGTATAACAGCAAGGCAAACAATTAAGGTCTCCTGATGGGAAGTTATAACCACGCCGCCACGCCGCGGGGCTTGCGACACCAGAGGGGCTGCAAATATGTTGCCAGCCTTTAAGATAGGAATACAAATAGGTTCTTGAAGGTTGCCATTTCAAACCGGATCGGAAATACCTCCGCATATAATAAATTCCTCAGAGTAGTAGTGCGCGGTAAATAGTTTCTTGTGGAGTGCACCGTTATTCACTTTTTATTTAAAATCTAATAGTGGCCATTTTAATGATTATTTGCAATATTTTCATACTCGTAGAGTGGAGTATTGTTCGTGGAATTTATTGATAAATAAGTCATAAAAATGCAAATTATTTACATGATCTTTAAAAAAGTCACAACATGTCTTTAAAATAGCCGACATCAAAGCACGTTATTAATAATGAAAAAAAAACAAATAAATTAAAAATTCCACTTGTATGGAGTCCAGTTGTAAAGGACTGGGATTGGTACCTAATTATAAAAAGAGCTGGTTCCGATATAATATGATATAATATTTTCTCTTCACATAGCTAACTGACATAACAAAACACGACGATTACAAAACGTCAAAATTAGAAAAAAATTACAAAGTATATATATATATATATACAAGGAGGTGCGTTGCAAGCATTTCCTCCCCTTTAAGTCTAACCCTCAGTTTCACTAGTTATCGAAGAGGCCGCCGTAGGGTGCCCGCTGATGTACGTCGGCTACCCTGATAATTCCATCGGGGCCCGGAAATGTTGCCGATATTCTACCACGCGACCAAACTTCTCGTGGTAGATTGTTGTCGGCCACCAGCACCAAGTCACCAACCGCAAGGTTCGGGACTTCACCTATTCTACCACGCGGCCAAACTCCTCTCGGTAGATTATTGTCGGCCACCAGCAACAAGTCCCCAACCGCAAGGTTCGGGACTTCACCTCACTGATTTCTCGGAGCAAGCGTTGGCAGGTTTCTTTTCAGGATTCTCTAACCCAGCGCTTCCAGAAGTGATCGGCCAATCGAACCGCTCTGCGCCAGCCACTTCGGGATACCAAATCGGAGTCTGAAAGCGTGGCCGGGATAGGACGTCCGGATGAAGCCGCAAGAAGAAAGTGGTTTGGTGTTAACGTCTCTTCGCTGCCAGGCTCTACGGTAACGTGCGTTAGCGGACGACAATTCACAAGCGCCTTTTCTTCCATCAGAAAGGTACGTAGAGCTTCGTCGGTTGGCACGCGTTCTGTGAGTGTCGTTCATAGCGCGGTCTTGACGTTTCGTACCAGCCGCTCCCAGGAACCACCCATGAATGGAGCTCACGGTGGAATACAGCGCCAGCTAATCTTTCCATTCGCGGCATACTGAAATGTGGCATCTACATAAAGAGAACGGAGTTCTCTGTTGGCTCCGACAAATGCGGTCCCGTTACCCGACCAGATTTCCGACGGTGTTCCTCGGCGTGCTATGAAGCGGCGGAGACTCATTAACGCCGAATCCGTTGACAGGCTGTCAACAATATCTAGGTATACGGCGCGGACGACCAGGCACGTGTATAGAGCGACGTATCTTTTCTCACGTCTCCTACCGATGGATATCTGTATAGGTCCAAAGTAGTACAAACCGGTGAACGTGAAAGGACGTTTATGGTGGGCTAAGCGTGCCTCTGGAAGGTTTCCCGTAGGCGGCTGGAACATCTCTGTTCGGCGTATTCGACACATCTGGCAATGAAATGCAACTGAGCGAACGACGTTTCTTAGGCCTGGTATGTAGAAATCTTGACGGAGTTCGTTCACTACAGTCTCGTTGTTGGTATGGGCGGCTCTTTGATGGTAATAGCTGACCAACAGCTGAACGGCAGGATGTTTCCCGTTAAGAACGATTGGATTTTTCGTGCGTTCTGGTACCCCATGGACAGCGGAGATTCTTCCGGATAAGCGCAGCAGTCCGTCGTCGTCAATAAACAACTAAAGTTTGAAAAAAGGGCTAGCACGAAGTAATGGCAGTTGAGGGCGGCTGGCAAGACGCCTTAACTTTTTGGGAAATGAGTCCAACTGGGCCTGACGTAGAATGTGCATTTCTGCCAGGTGTGTGTCGCCAGCTGACTCGTATGATGGTTGCATTAAACTGAGAGGGCGTGATGGTTTTAATGAAAATGAACAAATACCCCCGTCAAATCGCATTAAATTCTCTACATTTTACCCCCTACGAGATAAGCAGTGAACTCTAAGCTGTGTTAAATATTTATGAGCTCTACAAGTAGCTCGTACTAGTCTTAGTCTTTAGCTAAGAGCTAAAACGCCTAGGCTCTGCTGAAACCGGTACAGACCTCTCAACGTTATGAATGAGGTGAACTGAAATGATAGGCACAGTCTTTTTGCTCTCTTCGTCAATTTGCGGATAGTTAGAGTAACAAGGCTCACTGGGTCAAGAAGAGGAGAGCAAAAAATCTGAAACAGAGATCCAGCGGGATTCTGTAGTCAACTGTCTTCGGCTTATGCGTGTCGCATCATCCGCAACATTTAAATTACTCGGGATCCATCGCCACTCTTTTGTACTACTTTGTCTCCAGTATCTCGCCTATCCTATGTGATACAAAAGACTTAAATGATCGTGCATCGCTTCGCAACCAACCTAGCACTGTCATGGAATCGCACCAAAATACGCGTCTTACAGGTTTGAAGTTGTGCGCTTCACAAATTGTTGAAGTGAGGCGAGCAGCGATCAACGCTCCTTGAAGCTCTTAGTGATTAATCGAGACTGGCTTTAAAGATGCTACTCTAACTTTACTACTGATGAGTGCAAGCTTCACATCGCCATTAGTTAAAATAAATCACCATTACGCGACTGCAGCAAATGCAGATTCACTGGCGTCCAAAACTATGTGAAGTTCACATCTCTCTACTAAAGGCTCGCCAGGACAGTAGCAACGTGGAATCTGTAATGTAGAGACACGGAATAAATCCTCGAAACAAAGCCTCCACGCTGCAGTGTCACTATACGAAAGCTGTTCATCCCAAACGAGAGCTTAGAAGAGTAGCCACAATAGGCGCAAAAATTCCGAGAGGGTCAAAGATTTTATAGCTATCAGGTGCAATATTACTATCTGATTTCCAAATGAGACCGACTTCAAACCGACCGCTTGGTAGGCGACGCGCGGTGCGTTCTAGGATCTGAACCACACGGTCAACGCCCGCGCTGCGTACCTCACGTTTTGAAATTCCTATCGAACCTAGTTTGTACTGCTCCCTTATAAGCAGATCTAATTCAGAACGATCATTTTTCTCTACAATCGCGGTCTCTCGCCACGTAGCGTGACTAATAACGTCAACTGGTACGGTCGAGCTACAACCAAAACCAAATAAAACCCAACCTAAAGCGGTGCGAATCTTCCCTTACGCGCAGCCCTAGACGCGATATGATGCCAGTGGTCTATACCGTTAATAATCATTGGCCTCACATCGTCATAGCAAAATTGTTCCACAATATTTGAAAGGTGCGGATATTTCATTACGCTATCTTTATTAGCCAACTGATGCGAGACTCCTAAGTAATATGATGAATTTCTTTCGCTTGACGGCCTTTGATATAAAACATACTGAATCATTGATTCTTTACTAAGACCTCCAACACAGTCCAGATGAATACGTCCTTCCGGTTCTTTGGCCCCTAACTTAGCCGCGATCTCATGAATCTCTCGCATCGATGAACGTGGCTGTAGAACCGTCATCTAATAAGGCGTAGGTATCTGGGCCAAAATACTTTTTAATGCCTACTCCGAGCAAACAATTTATGAGTTTAAAAAAAAGAAAAAAATATTATTTTCTTACTTTTTCATGCAGATATAGATTCGTTATAGTTCTATTTATAATATACATACCACAGCAGCGATAGTTTTAATGACTTAACCAAATTGTGTGGGAAATAATATATCACAGTGTCAAAAAATTAAACAACAACGTTACTTAAAAATTTTTTTTTTTTCGTTTAATTAACTTTGTACAATGAGACTTTTAACATGTCAGTTCTAAACTGTATCGCTTATATTAATCTCTTATAAAGTTCAATCACAGAAATAATCAGTTTCTTAGAATATTCTTACTAACGTTGTTTACTGCGTTACCAATGTGTCATTTTAAAACTTAAACTTTACTATAAGTGACAAAAAAAAAGTTGAAATTAATATCAACTAGCGACATTATCCTCCACTTTTGATGAATAATACGAATGTATGAAGTTGATGTATTTTAAATAATAAGACACACACAGAAGTAAGCCTAGTAACACAGTAGTTTTTTTTATACACAATACTTTGTACTTTCTGTAGAGATCTAGTAGAATTATGACTGTATTTATGACTCTACATAAATATAATATCTCAAATAACTGGAAAGATAACAAAGTTTAGCTAATTCAATACAAAACATCACATTTTACCCTCGTAAATAATTGTTAAGAACCAGCATTAGGAAATCAATCTCATAAATTAATGAGGCACTTTCAAATCAGTCTTACTTTTCAAAAACGTTTAATGACTTATCATAATTAAAGTATACCCTTTTACCTTTTATGACAATTTAAGGGAGAAGGTACTATGTCTAAGATGTTTTCATACGGTTCGTAAGAAATATCAGGCTCTTCTGCTATGAATCTTTTGCCAGTCTTATCTGTAGTCTTGTAAAAAAATAGTTAAACGTCTCCTTCTTCATCAACTTTACTTTTAGCTACACCTAGGTAAGTGTATTGTTTGTCTTTAGCAGAACACTGTAACAAAAACATGGACATCGTCAGATATCTTTGTAGGATTAACGTTTTCCTTTTCAATCAGCTGCAATTCGTTTATATCAGAAACTGATGGATTGTTTGAGCTTCCTAAGGGCTCGTTATCAGAGCTTGAAGATGAAGAATAAATAGTATTGTAATATGTTCTTCTAGTTACGGCAACTATATTAGAAATGTCACCTAGGACTACTTCCTCATCCAATCCATCCATAAGAATATCTTCTCTAAGTGTGTGAATGACGGGAGCAAGAACAGGCTGATATGTTTTTGGATTCATGCAAGAGCAAAAATCTCTTTGACCAAAGAAACTTAAGTCGCTGAATTGAAGTTGACCGGGAGTTTCAGTAAAAACTTGATGTTTGATGTATTTGCATCGTACCCTGAAGTGGCATTTGGTTTTTAGGCAGTGCTTTTTCAACGGCTTGAATATCACTGTCAGTCGCTGAGTACAAACTAACCTTGCTTATCTCCTTCAGGGTGTAAAAAGGATTTTATGTTGTATGCCGCTAATAATTGACTGTACGTGTGTCCAAATAGAGGCACGGTTTTGGGAATTATTTGCAGAAATGGTACAAAATGAATTTACAGTTGGTTTGTTATGTCCATTAGGTTTTGTGTACATAACTCCAGTATATATATAGTTACTTGGTTTCATGGCCCGCCAAAATGATGGGACTGCACCTCATGAAAATGTTTGCAGCTATAATTTTCGCTAAAGTCGCCATTAAGAACGACTTCGTCATTTTTCTAATAATCTATAGCAGCTCGATAACTCTTATATTGAACTTTATGTTTTAAATATGTTTCTTTAATTGCACCAAATCGTGTTTTAAGCTCTCTATCAATTCTGTCACTTTTTATTAGCATGATAGCTTTCAAGGTGTTTTTTTTTGCTGCAGCAGTTTTGACAGGGTCTTGTTTCAACTTAAGCCTATAGCGACGTTGTTTTTCTGCGTTCGTCGACGCCATTTTGTGCAGTAGCTACTTTCTAATAAAGGAAGAAAAAGTGTATATAAGTATTTCGGTTTTAATAGCGTATTACTAACATTTAAATACATTTAAAACATCTGTGTTACCGATGCAAATACAGCGTTACTTTTTTTAATAACGCAGTGTAGCAGTTACGCAGTTGTAAATATTTGACTGTGTTGTATATGATCATTAAATAAAACAACAAAATGCAGATATTCTAACACTGACAGGACCAATACATGACTAACTGCGTATAAAAATAATAATAATGTATATATCGTCAATACATACCTTTTGACAGCCGTAACTCAGTGGCCACGTAATAAACACACGCGCCTCTCGCAACAACTGTGACGCGATTGATCTGGCTAGCGTACTCCTCTCGTGTAGTTGCTGTCGTTCGTTATACGAGTTACAACAAGTCGAACCGAACATAGTACAAGAAAATTTAATAGACTCTCTTTAAGATTTATTTTCATATAGCAACGCAAGGTAGTTCCGGTTTTATTATTAGTTAGGGACACGGACAAAACTATTATTTATTTCATTAAATGTTTAATGTACAAAAAATTCTATTAATGTTGTAATAAAGTTCAAAGTTGAAATTTTTATTTGATATTCTAGATAAACACCATCTAAGAAATATTTTTAAGATATTGCTCGGTAAACCTTAAGACAGTGTTGAAGGACAGCAGGATTTTGTATGAAGAACGTCTGCGTTACTAAGAATGACAACGTTGTTATCGTAATTTTCGAATAAATAACATATTTTTATGGTCAATTCTTGTTTTCTGTATTAGGCAAAAATTTTATGTTTTGAAATTAGTGTACTTTTTTCACGAGTTTGTACTGATTTCCTATAAAATATAATATTCATTCGAAGGGACCGGTTTTTAGGCATCTTAAAGTATTCTTATATATATTCTTGACAATTACTTGATACGAGCTAGCTAAATATCATTTCTGTAATAAAATAAATTTTATAAATGTTTTCATACAAGATGTACCTAAATATCTATGTTACTAGAAATAATATCTAATGTATACAACTATATTACTGCAAACATGTTCTGACTATTTACAAGCGCTTTTTTGAAGTCTACGTGAATAAAAACCTTTTTTATTTTATTTTATTTTATTTATTTTGGCCCATCTACACTACCCGACGGGCCGGACGCCGTCTACGAAGGTGCAGGCTCGTCTTCTAGGCCTACATACGCCGCAGTCATGCGCTCATAATTACTATTGTGCAATAAATTATGGTGACAAAACGTAGAACCATCGACTTCACAAAAACTTTTTGCAGAACAAAGACTTAAGTTGTGCCAACCTTCTTTAAGACATCGATGACAAACTCGTTTCTTTTTTATTAATTTCCATTTGTCATCTATCGAAAGTGACACGAACTTGTCACGATCAACCAAGAGATGCGGTTGTTGACATAAAACACAAATAATTTTGGATGCCGCCATTGCAGATTTGGTTTTTGCCTTTTGGTTATTTGGTTTATATTTCGCGACATCAGCAACGGTATGCACGTTATCCCTGACCCGCTTATTGATTGTCACAGCTGTTGCTATAGTCGGCTCCGGGATCAAACCGAACCGCGACCGTAGCTCGACTTCATTAGCTAAGAAATCGGCCAAAATTTCCAGCATAGGCAAACCAGTTACCACGTTACGAGAGGCGTATTCTATCCATTTAGCACGTACCTTGTAGTGGGGAGATTTTCTAAATCACTGCTTGAATTAGTTCAGGCGACGTAACATAATTACACTAATCCAATAACCTGATCGCTTCAACGCAGTTACGTACTCGGCCAGCAAAAATAGCAAGGTCCTTACCTTCCCCGGAGATGTGCGGAAAAGCACGCACCGCGGTGACCTCCTGGGCTACTATGAGCTCTGGCCTGCCAAAGCGTGTATCGAGTGCACGTAGTACAGCCACGGACTCGCGCGCCGTTGCTAGCAGCATCACGACGGCCTCGCGCGCGCAGCCTTTAAGGGTTTGGTTCAGCCTAGCTAGGTTCTGCACCGGGGTATGAAAATCCTTTGTATCTAAAAAAGCTCTTTTAAAAGAAAACCAATCTAAATTTGACTTGCCATCAAAATAAGGTAAACGCACATCTCTATCCCTATGGTGGCATGCGCCTTTATTAACATTGTTAATCAGTTTTCCTAGAGAATTCAATAGGTGATCTGCATCACTGCTGGAACAAAGCTGATTATTATTTTCGATTATTGGACCGGTTACACTTATAGAGGGGACTGCCTCTGTTGCGCCAACCACGCCCACATTTTTATTGTCAACTTTTATAGGTTTATCCATGTTTCTAAGCCAGTTATTAACAGCTTGGCTATTTCTAGAGCTTCGTTGATTCGTCTCTGCTTCTATAGCGGCAAGTTCAGCCCGCAGTTCTAAATCTGCGGCTCCCCGCTTTCGTGCGGCGGCTTCGCGCTCTCTGAAGACGACCTCCCGCTCAAGGTCGGCTGGCGGCGTGCATGTTGCGCCTCTACTGCTAACCTCCTCGCCAGGATAGTGGCATAAGATCGTGAAGAATTACAACTTACCGCACTCGAGGTGTTCTGTTGTACGCTACTTACGGCACAAAAAGGGGTCTGAGTTGCGGCTGCCGAGTCAGCGAGTAGGTTGCTGGGCCCTGATTGCTCTAGCACCTTTTCCGCAGAATTTTCTTTTGACGCCATTTTCGCAGCAGCACGGGTCTGTACCATACTATTCTTAACATGGTTGAAGGACCAAAATGTAAAGAACTGGGACTGGTAATTATAAAAAGAGCTGGTTCCGATATAATATTTTCTCTTCGAATAGCCAACTGACATAACAAAACACGACTATTACAAAACGTCAAAATTAGAAAATAAAAAAAAATATATATACCTACCTATTCTAAGGAATTAGACCAGAAGTAGATTTTTAAAAACAAATTTTAGGCATCCCCTTTTTATAGAAATCCCCACTCCTATCGTTTCCTCTTCCACACTACACAACGTGTAACAGAAAGAGTGAACGTAACTTAAGGGGTATATACGGTCTCCTTAAGCCTACCTATACACAAAATCTCAAACCGAAATACCATCATTTTAATCTTGATCGTAAAATAATATACCATTCAATATATCGACAAGTATTTTTATCGATATAACGAACATCCGTACTAACACAGCACAGCTGATTCTGATTAACGCAAGAAATAGTTTTGACATACCTCTGAGTTTCTATGCACGCCTGGTAGTTTGATTCCGATTACACTCACTACACATATTTTGTTTTAATTTTGAGTTATGTTTTTATTTATAGCACTGCTGAATAGTTATTGGATACTTTACATCGTATAGGTACGTGATACACAAACACATTACGAGAATCTTTTTATAGTTCTAACTTCTAGTTGAAGTTGTTTTCAGTACTGATGGAAAAATTTCATTATTTCACGTTCACTTAAATCTGCACTGACGCCGAAAGCTTAACTCTAGACTTGCCAACTAACACGAGTCTCTCTCATGTACAACATATTCATAGAATCGTAAAGCTTTCATGTTTCTTAGTGATACAGAGGCGTGGCCTCCATCGCGACACTGTACCCAATTCCTCGTAATTGGACAGCCTTCAATTCTGTGACCTATGAATCATCTCGAAATCTACAAATCACAAAAAAATCATCTACAAATCATCATCACGAAGTGCACGTCAGAGGCTATTCTTTCATAGATGAATGCACGAATTTTTCAAAATTACTACGATCACTAAACGACATAGTTAAGGATTACTAAACGACATTTTAGACGATTTAGTAACTAACCACGACCTAAATAGACAGCAGTTTATGAACAACTGATGATTTTAATATTTTTAAATAAGTGAAAAATGAACAATATTTATTGAATTTGGCGGCTTCCTTTGAACGCGGCCCCTTTGGCGGCGTCTTTGAGTCCACTCAAACGCGCCGCCACCGTAACGATGGCGCGCGCGGCTCGCTTTGATGAATATTAAAAGATATTTAACCGTTTATAAATTACCTACATCAACCCTTTGATTTCGCCGCCATATTAGAGTTCCTTTTTCATATGAGCCTAGTACATTATTCATATTTTTTCTTAATTTATCAGTAGTCGTACCGCGTGGGTGCGTTAATAATTAAGTACCTATTTGTTTCCGGCCAGATTAAATTCACAAATTGAAAGAAAAATTTATATTCTTACTATTTAAGATATAATAAAATATAAATTTAAGATATAATTTAACACACAAAAAAATATCTACAGTTATATAAGTCAATTAAATTATTTATTTCTACTAGATCCAACATCTTGCGGAGTACCAATTTAAATTAAATTAAAAATTTAGTGATTTTTCCTAGATATCAAATTTGTACGAATGATTAAAATGTCGTTACAGGGAACCTTTAAAGTCAGAGCAAAAATAAACTTCGAATTCAGTTAAACATTTGATTGAATCTTAAAATAATCACGTGTAATAAATTATGTGACTGTACAGAACCACACTTTTTATTTACAGTCTAACTAGTACCCAAAGAGTTCGCGGTAAGGTTCATTACCCTTCCTGCTGAGTTTTGCTAGTGTTGTTCGTAATGTCGGTAATCTTACTTCTTGATTTAGGTTGTCGATAGAACAATCTTACTTCTTGATTTAGGTTGTCGATAGAAAAATAAATTACTAGTTGAATAAAAAATTATTATTTCTGTTTGAAGTTTCGTCCATAGGTAGGCGTCCTGATACCCTACAACCTTTAGCCTTAAGTTACGTTCACACTTTCTGTTACACGTTGTATAGATAGATAGATGAATATCTGCCAGAGAACGGTTCGCTGGTAGATATTCATACGATGATGATGAGGTCTTCCCAGCCGAATTTCAGCCACGGCGGCCGTTCTCAATGGAGATAAGCCAATTGCGCAGGAGGTTGGTGTAATACCGCACAACTTCCAGACTTCGGGCTGATACTGAGAAATTTCTTTTTACGGAAAAATCCCAAAAAAAAAATTCGGCCTGACCCGGGATTTGAACCCAGGACCTCATTTGCGGTTGAACAAGCTACCGCTAGACTATATTCATATACCATAGAACGAGATATTTCTGTATCAAACTGCGATCGCCAATCCATCTGGATGACTTCTATGCCCCCCACGGGATGAAATGGGTATAGAGATATTATTTTCCGTCAGTCTATCTCAGTGTCTCTTGAAAAATTGGGAAATGATCACAATGTTGAAACTAGTTAATATAAAAACGTTAACTTAAGGTATTTTTCTATAATATAGGTATTAAAATTCCGATGAGTATCTCGCTCTCTCTACTCTATTCACCTTTTGTTCAAATTGTTCCCTCATCATGACTAGAATTAAGCTTATTAAATATATTTATAAAACATTTATATTATGGATGTTACCATGAATACTTATTCATCATAATATCCATCGTAATAAACATATTTAATTTTTAGTAGCTTAATATTTTTTATCGGTAGTCATCATTTCGTCCCCACTATCATCACCATAATCATCTCTTCTAGAAAATTTGGTTTCAGATGAAAAGCCGAAAAAGTATGATACTTGTAGTGTCTTCAGCTTCCTTTTTTTGTGAAGAGAATTAGTTGTGTTTTTGTGGGGTTCACCGATAGATGGTATGCCTTGTTCCATTGCTCTACTATGTTTAGAGATGGCGCATGAGATTGCATAATGGGTATTTGTGTTGTCCGTTTATTATTATGGTGATATCGTCAGCATAGCCAACGGTATTTTATCGGTAGCAATGGAATTACCCGAACATTAAAAGTCATGAATAACAGATGTAGCTGTCAAATTCCCGCACTTTATTTATTTAATAGATAACATTATCGTATGCAATTAATCGGAATGTTTTTCCCATTCTACATTTTATTTAGTTATCTTTTTTCCTTATATATTTGTATAAATATTTTTAACCTAATATAACTGCACCGACTATTCTGAGGCTTAAATTGCTTAGGTATAGCAACATGTCTAATTTTCTTGGATGATCTCATAAAAATCGTTCAAAAATAACTTTTTTGTAATTTTTGTTCTTATTGGTTACGAACAAAATATCTGTAATGTAATTAATTTTGCCAAAGTTTAATAAGTGTCTACCGTTGTGAGTAGTTAATAACTATAACAAGAAATAATATGTTATTTATAGGTCACTAAAGTGTGTTGGAATTCAATTATTTTTACCATTTGAAGACCTTTACTTACTTACATCGCATGGACAGTGGTTAACATTAATTTATACCAGAATCATTTTAATTAATAGCTGCTTAACAACTTCAACCTCCTAAAGCAAAATGTATAAAGTATTCTAAATAACCAAGTATCAAAACCATTCAGTAACTGGAGAAAGCACCAGTAAATAGAACACACGTTGGATTCTCCAGTTTTTGCGATTTACATAAAGAAGCTAAATGCCGTAGGGTGAAGAGCAGTAACAACGTTTAATGTATGTATCGGCACGTAGAGCTATTGGCAAAAATTCCAATAAAAGTCCTGTCCCCGGTCGCTGCGAGGCATTCCGTTCAAGAATAGTGTTTAATTTGTTAGGACCTACTAATTTATTTTAGTAGCTTTTGTTTTTATTATCGCTATGTTGCATATTGTCTCTTGTTTAGTTCCGTTGATAGTATAATTAAGGAGGATTTCATCTTAGTTACCTTGTATGTTGTGTGGTTGACGGTTCTAGAGAACGGGCACCCTCGTCTCTCTATGTATTATGACCATCAAACTGCGATCGCCAACCCGTGTGGTAAGCATGGTGATTATGGCATATATATCTTAATATCTTAGGACAACTAACACACTGCCATCTGATCCCAAACTAGGCAGAGCCTGTATTACAGCAACCAGACAATTGATAAACTTACTTATATACTTCTAAATACATATGTATTATAGATAAATTACACCCAGACACAGAACAAATAATCGTGTTCATCACCCAGAGATTTGTTCCGGGCAGAGATCGAACCCACGACTTCAGGCCTAGCCAGTGTCACTAATCACTAGACCAATACGGCAGTTACTATCCTTGAGCATGCTTGTTAAACGGGTTGGTGATCACAGTAAGTGTGTAGATTTTGCGACCAGGCCTTTGTCCAGCAGTGGACGTCATTCTGCGGGCATGATGCTGCTTATGTGGATTACATAGATAGAGACTGAGTCTGGGTGTAATTATCTGTATAAGTTATATGTATTTACTAAAGAAAATTATATGTAATATATCAGTTATCGAGTTTCCATAATACAAGCTTTGCTTAGTTTGGGTTCATTGACCGTGTGTGAATAATGTCCTAGAATATAATAATATTATTTAGTAATATGTAAGTATGTTTTTTTGCTGTCTGGTTGCCCTAGTACAGTCTCTGCCTAGTTTGGGATCATCATCATTACAGCTGGTAGAAGTCCACAGCTGGATAAGACTACCCCAAGAATCATCTTGGGGATTATGCCATAATCGCCACGCTTAGCAGACGGGTTGCCGAACCCAATATGATGGTCATAGTACTCAGAAGGAAGCTGCTGCCCTACATCTGGTAAATATTCCCTCCGGTCGACTTGTACGCACCCCACGCCATGATATGGGGGTGATGATATTCTGATATTCGCTGTCGTCACCACACAGCTATGTTTGGGATACCAAGATATTTATGTATTACTAGCGGTTTCACCCGCGTTAAACTTTATAAATTATAACCAAGTGTTAATCTAGGGTGTGAGCTAACTCCATACCAAATTTTATTAAAATCGCTTCAGCCGTTTAGACGTGAAGAAGTAACAAGCATACACACTCACAAACTTTCACCTTTATAATATTAGTGTGATAATCATAAGGACAAAAATGTCAATCAGAACACGTCTTCTTAACAGCTTTCAACAGAATTCAAAAAAAATTAAACTAGGTTGCTCATTCTTTCGATAAGCTTAGTAACGTCCGAACTGTTTAAATTCAATATTAAAACAATTCAATTCAATATAATTCTTTACAATGAGATGCTTATATATTCTTCTGTTTATAAAAATATGTCAAAGTGGACCCGTGGGTAAACCCAAAACACATTTAGTAGCTCCTAATGTAATATCTGCGAGGCTTTCAGTGCCAAATCTCTATGTATATTGGAATAAGGTTCAAACATGTACGGTTCATGACATACTGCCCTCTGACAGACTTACGGAATGATGCTGACAGCGAATAGAGTGCCATTGGCGTTATTTGAGTATAGAACACTAAAAATGAATCTGTGTCTAGCAATAGGACCAAAATTCATAATGAATCCTTTCTCTTCTATCTCCTTGCCAAATTTCATTACGGTTCCTTCAGCGGTTAGCGTAAGAATTACTTTTACATTATTATAATTAATGTATAAACTTACAAATTATCTTATCTTGCACTTTGAACAAATCATATTTCTTAATCAATATTTACTAGAAATCGCACTTCTGCAAAATTCGATCTGTAACATATATTACCTGTATATTGTCAAAGACTATAAGACAAAAAATATTAATTACGTCTCAGTTTTTTCACTCCGTAGATAAAAAAACACCTTTATATTACTAAAAATCTCGTAACCCAAGCAAACATGCTGTGAAACAGCAAATAGTTACCTCAAAATATTATAATATTAGCAGGAATTTAAGTTCATGAGGCATTTATATTGATTTAAAAGTGGACTGCTTGTGTATAAAAAGTTTCCGGCATTCCGGGACCACTATTGCGGCACGCTTGCTTCGCTCGCTTGGCTCCATCGTTCTATGTTTGCAGTTATAAAAATAAATAAAATAAAAAATAAAAAAGGTTTTTATTCACGTAGACTTTAAAAAAGCGCTTGTAAATAGTCAGAACATGTTTGTAGTATTATAGTTGAATACATTATTATTTCTAGTAACATAGATATTTAGGTACACATTGTATTGATAGTATTAAAACATTAACAAATTTATATTATATTATTGTCAAGAGATTATGTTTAAGTTTAATTATCTAGTCTATGTCTAATTATCTAGTTTAAGTCTAATATTTGTAATACATATTGGCAATGGTTCTGTCTATATTAAGGTGATATTATTATGACGGACCTTGTGTTAATAACGACGGTCGCGCTTTAAAGCTACCACCGGATCCAATGCGCCCCAACTGAGAAGACCCAGCGAAACAAACTCAGCGGGTGTCTCTACTACCGGTTTCAACACGGCCCAGTTGAGACGCTCCGGCGAAACATACTAAATGGGGCATATACACGAGATTTGGTCCACTTACTGTAATTATT
The DNA here is from genome assembly GCA_951640165.1 of Pseudoips prasinana. Taxonomy (NCBI): domain Eukaryota; kingdom Metazoa; phylum Arthropoda; class Insecta; order Lepidoptera; family Nolidae; genus Pseudoips; species Pseudoips prasinana. Next base: position 7,133,121 of record OX621260.1, read on the forward strand.
TAGCAGGCAAACACAATATATGCTCGATCGGTTGTCTGATTATTTATTTATTTTAGGTTTAATATATTAGAAAGAGAAAATAAAAACGTCAAAATAAAAGTAACATTAATCATTTTTAGACACTACCAAAAGTTCTGAGATTCGTAGAATATTTAAATAATAGATAGTTTTATTACAGATAGTTCATGTAACACAAAAGATTACTCATGTCTATATGGCTATAAGATCTCCAGCGGACTATGTGCAGGTAGATGCCGACCGCCAAATGTCTTTATCGTCAATGTAATCCTTAGTAGTGTAGTAACCCTTAGCCATAAGTTCACGTTTAATGTGTGACTTAAACTTATTATCAGGTAGTTTAGTTATATAAATAGGGAGCTTGTTATAAAAAGTTCTAATCTAACCCACTTTTTAAGTAGCGAAATACATTTTCAGTTTGATATGAAAATTATTTATTAATTGATGAGTGATACGTTCGTTGATATTAATTTAATAATATCCCAAAAAGAAATTCTCATGTTCCCTATAATGTGAGTGTTCAGCTTTGCTGTAGCATACAGTTTATGTTTTATTTCAGGTCAGAATATGGGAATAATATGAAGTAAAGGATGTAAAATCCAAAACGTACCGATATGTTAATGGAGAATTAAAACCAGTAGGAGAAGATGGAGCACAGGTACGGAATATTTTAGGAAGCAATTCTTATTTTCTCGTATTATAATAGTAAATTATATCCTGGGACATTATTTCCATCTGATCCCAAACTAAGCAAAACTTGTACTATGGAAACCAGACAACTGATATACTACATAATACTACTTTTCTTTTGTAAATACATACTTATGTATATAAATTACACCCAGACTCAGGAGAAAGAGACAAGTTCATGCACAAAAATATCTGTTCTGGGTGAGAATCGAACCCACGACCTCCAGCGTGAAAAGCAAGCATTTGCCAACCACTTTTTCAACCATTCTGACAGACGTATGGAATGATGCTGAAAGCGAATAGAGTGCCATTCGCGTTCTTTGAGTATGGAACATTAAAAATGAATCTGTGTCTAGCAATAGGACTAAAATTCATAATGAATCCTTTATCATCTTCTATCTCCTTGCCAAATTTCATTACGGTTCGTTCAGCGGTTACACCACCACTTTAATTTGGATGAATTCTGTGTCTCAGCAATCAAAGTTGTAATGGAAGCACTTTCCACCCACTGTGGCTACAAGTTTAATTCCCTCCCCAAACAAAACAATATTAAAACTCAAACATGTAAATTTAATTGTCCGGCGGGTTTTGAACCTGCGCTTTCTACCAATATTTTTATAGAGTAAATTAATTTCATTTAGGCTACAAGTAGTCAGTCAGAAGTCTAAGCAACATATTCTTACATCTGGTCTGACAATCTCAGTTACTTATTCCCGATGAGTTAGGAGGTTAAGTGGTTAGGGACTGGTCACAAAATAAATGGGAAAACAAAAAAAGAAGAAGTACCTGTAAAAGATTACAGTGGGACAAGGATCTTTATGAACGTGACTGACATTTGTGGGAGGGCAACACTATGACGGCAGCGGAAGCAAGGGTTGCTTTTAAGAAAATTTCCCTAATATAATGGGAACATTTTACAATGGCAATAGACTGTATCCATTGTATTTTGTATTAATTGAGTAATTTTGACGGGCCAGTTGGCTTAGTTCGATTTTTTATTCCCACCTAGTCCAGATATTTGTGTGCAATAACATGTCTATTTTTCCCGTGTCTGGGTGTTTATTTATAAGTATGTATTTACAGAAGTAGTATATCAGCTATCTGATTTCCATAGTACAAGCTTTACTTAGTTTGGGATCAAGATGGCCGTGTGAGAATAATGTCCCAGGAATATCTAACTCCAAAAGTTTATTGATTACCCGATATATTGTTGATTTATTATTATAAATAATTTGATAGCACAAGGGAAGAAAACAGTAATTATTTTCTTTATAAATAAATTTATTTCTAAATTAATATCACATTTTTATTAACTAATAAAACAAACTTAATAATACATTAATGTAAATAATCAAAGGAAAAAATTAATACACGGGTGCGACTTAAAAATCAAGCATGGTAACATTTATATATCGCGGCGGCAAATTGTTCGTTAACTTTTCAAATGGAATTATCGGGCCTTCCCTGTGTTTTTTTTTAATGAAAAGCTCCTTAACTTTTAGGGATATTTCCCCGACACCACTTTTTATCACTTTTGGCATATTGGTAGTGTTTTAAACCATATAATACAATAATAAACGTAGGAACAACAGTCAGTAAAGCAAGCTGTGGTATAACTGTCAAAGAGACACTTACAAGACACTTACACTACAAGATGGCGGCGTTAGATCCATTTTCAGCCACGTTCATAAAATATTTTGTTGGACAAGGAAACTCTTTAGTTACAACAAAATATAAAGATCAATTAATCATTTATTTGCGTGAATGATATTACATTAAGAGAATATAACGTCACAAAAAATGAATATGTTTTTTTAATATTACAGGCATCAAATGGAAATTGTGTTTGTGAAAAAGGTCCTATAGAAATACACGTACCAGCTCCACAAAACAGAATGACGTATAAAAATTTCAGAATAGGGGTCAAAGTAAGTGTCAAGGTACGTGCGTACTCGGCGAAAGAAGATGGACACTGGTCTCCCACTTTTGGAAACAAAATAGAATAACAGAAGTATGGTGGTGTACCGGGGATGTAGGTACTGCGTGGATACCGGTTTGCTAACACGATATTAGCGGCATATAAACGAAAGTCACAGATAGTATTTAGTCACAGTTTAATAGTTCCACGATACACACAAAACCATAGAAAAGAAGGAGAAGAATAGTACATAGAACAAATAACAGAAAACGATAGATTTATGATAAGCGCTCGATAGCAGCCGACACTAGCTTCGCGAGCAAAGTCCGTGGATCGACTCCCGGGCGCGCAGAGGTCAACTGTCCGTGCGCCCGCGCAGGTATATATTTTACCGTTAGCTCAGGTACAACGGCTTTACGCGTTTCCAATGCACGATAATGTGAAGTAAACATTTGATATTTACTTGTTTGGTGTTTGTGTAAGTGTTATTATAATTGTAAATAGATAGATATAAAATATTGTATTAATATTTTATGTAGTATTTTATATAAGTAAATAAATAAATTTGTAATATATTAGATATAGGTATATAATAACTATGTATGTAAGTATGTATATTTATATTGTTGTTGTGGATGTATATTAACTTGAGTAGGCCACAGAAGCAACACCATAAATCCAACATCACAACTTCCATACCAACATGCATACTGAACCGAAGTATTTTTAAGACCGTCGCTGTAGGTATATATACGAAGATTTTAATTTTGTATATAACTACAAAAAGTTATTAAAAAAAGCATATCAAGTAAACACTAGACTGAAAAGAAATGCCCACAGGCTAGTTCTTTACGATATCCCCTAATCGGAAAAGTATGCAAAAAGTTGCCTGATGGTGTGTGTACGCATTTATAATAAAATTCCAAAAGGACTGAAATTAAGTAATAATAGTAATCTATTTAAAAAGAAATTATTCAAACGGCTATGGAAGAAAATTTTTAAGACATTAAAGACTTTTTGAAAATATATTCATATTATTCATATTCATATCATTTATTTGCATTCCACAATGTGAACTTAGGTGGTAAACATTAGGCTTATAGCTAGGATCATTATGGACCCTGTCGGGCACAGCAAATGTATCATTATATATATCGGTAAGTTATTATTGTTGGTAAATTATTAAGGAACTAATTGAGTCTTCTATGACTAGGTACTTTACATTTATATATTTATACTTTACACTAGGATGTTATACCATGTCATTCAACTAGGAAATATTTTTTTTGTAACAGTAAAAATTTCTATTTGTATAATACATTTGGATCTAACTATTTAATAATGTCCTCCTAGCCGAATTTCGGCCACGGCGCGGGCGGCCAGTCTCAACAGAGATTAGCCATCTGCGCGGGACATATTATAGTGCTCAAGTGTGTGCGCAAACACAGCAGCCCTTTCTATTCCATCACTCTCATGATCCGATGGGACACCTATGCGACACGACCGGAAAGAGGTCAGGTACAGGACCGTCGGGCTTTACGTGCTCTCCGAGGCACGGGGGTATAATACCGCCAACTCCCAGACTTCGGGCTGATGCTGAGATTTTTTTCTATTTACAGAAAAGTCCCAAAATCACTTTTTGGCCCGACCCGGGATTTGAACCCAGGACCTCGTTCTCTGCGGGTGAACACGCTACCGCTAGACCAACGAGGCAGTCAACTATTTAATAGATTATATATAAACTAGTATTAAATCCATTGACTAATCTAATTTATGAAACAAATAATCTATCAAATCAGAAATTGCATAGTATACTGTATAACGTCCTTTTTTATAATTTAATGATTATTGTAATTTATTTTTGTTTTCAGTTGATAATTATGTTGCATGCAACTGATACATAGTATGTAGCTAAATATGTGCACATCTTTTATAAATTTTGTAAAAACTGTATACCAAGTTGAATCCAAATAAAGTCTTATCTTATCTTTGAGTGGCCTTTCGGCGAGTTCGATCCCTATCCAGGACAATTCTCTATACGACGAGCACGATTTTTTAAATTACAGATGTTTATTTATTTGCAATGAAAACTTAGCCTAGATTTACATACAAATGTAGCTAGTAATTGTTTCTTTCTTAAGTAAAAATGTAATTTGTGGAGATGAAAAAATATATTTATTATTGTAATTATTAGATAGCCCAGAACTCGCTCAAGTATCTCCTCCAGTGACTCCCTTCTATTAACTGGGAAAACATTGAAATCCACCGAGGTTTACTGTAACGGTTATTAAAAAAATAGCGATAACAGTACTTAATAAGTGACTGGCTAGTGAGAGGTTACTGTTTTATAATAATAATAATATATCTATTTCAGACAACCGCGCGTTGTTATATTGGACACGCAGGTCGCTGTATGCCCTCTGACTATATCTGGTTCACAGGCTACACGTGTAGAATGACTGGCAGTATGCTTTAAATAGCGTTATTTTGACTGAGTTTGTAAATCGTGCAAACCTGCAGGCCAGCATGTTACAGCGAACAGCCAGCGACCTACGTTTTCTGTCTATATCAACAACATCTTGTAAGTCGTCGGTGACCCAGTGGCCCAAGTACCTAAACCTTTGCACCCTACACAGGGGAGCGCCATAAAATGACACGTCTGGAACGGTTGGGTAGGTATTATTCCCTCACGTTTTGTAAATTAAAAGTTCACTTTTTTTTACGTTATACTTGAGCCCTTGAGTCAACGCATAAGACTCACATATAGTGAGGAGTCGCCTCATAGCACCAATTCATCAGCATAATTGATATCATTTATGCAAATCCCATCGACATGACACCCTAGTAGTAACTGGGTTAGTTCTCTATAATAAAATATTTTAGCAAGTAAATGTATTTTCTTATACCAACAAGTTGGCAACCAAACTTTCACCCTGCCTAATAGTATAAGCGGAAACCATAATTACGTTTACAGGTTAAGCAAAACATTTGTGATTATTTTAGCATCGCCAAATCTTTCTATGATAGACCACACCCAGCTTCGCAACATTATCATAATACTGCCTACAAGATCAAACTCCAGACTAGCTCACGTGACGATAAATTCACATGTCCCTGAACAGCGTTCGACCAATCATAGACCAACTTAACTGCAGTCAAACGTGCAGTCACGTTTTTAGCATTTGGTGTATGCGGGCCGCTATATTTGCGACGTATTATCACATTTATTTTATCTATGCGCTCCTCAGTGTTATTTACCAGCAGATCTCATAAAAACGTTGGTTATTCCTATTACCAAGAATAGAACGGGAGATGCTTCGAGTATGGCCAACTATAGGCCTATCTCATTAGCGACGATAGTGGCCAAGGTGCTTGAACGCTTGTTTCACAAAGAACTGAGTCCTTCACTGCATATTGATGATGGACAATTTGGCTTTAGACATAAGTTATCCACGGATATGGCTATTTTCTCACTCATAGATAAAGATAAAGATATTTTATTTCGCAAGTATGGGTACATGGTATTGAATATAAATAAAAGTCCAGCCATACTTTACCTGCTGGCATGCAAAAAATTAACACAAAATAAATCCTATAAATTGCGCATTAACTATCTATAAAACAAATGTAAACTCAAACAGGTTGTTAAGTATTATGTCAGTCAAAAAACAAGCGTCCTTTTGATTCCATAAATCATGAACTCTTATGGTCATAGCTAAACAACACTGAAGTATCGTCCAATGTCGTTGGACTACTAAGATACTGGTTTCGCCATCAGTCTAACAGCGTTAAATGGGGAGGAATCATGTCCGAGGATTACAGGCTGTCTGTTGGTGTCAGACAGGGGGGACTGACCTCTCCGGACCTGTTTAACCTATATATAAATGACTTGATCGTGAAACTGAGTAAAACTCCGGTTGGTCTCAAGCTGGGTGACCAATATGTCTATAACCTGAGCTTTGCTGATGATATGGTTATCATTAGTCCATCATTAAAAGGCTTGCGGAAGCTGGTAGGCATTTGCGAAAGGTATGCTAAAGACCATGATCTGACGTACAATGCAAAAACAAACAGAGATATCATATTTAGGTCGGGAAGAGGTCCTAGGAAGGTGCAATCCGTGCAAATTGGTGGACAAGTTATTAAGATAGTAGAAAAGTTTAAGTATCTTGGACACATCCTAACCTCCAACCTAAAAGACGATGCTGATATAGAGCGCCAGCGCAGATCGCTCTCGATTGTAGGAAATATGATAGAAAGGCGCTTTTACAAAGCTGCTTGGGATACGAAAGCGCATTTTTTTCAAGCATATTGCCAGAGTTTGTACACGTGTCAACTTTGGACGGTGTATACTGCGAGATCACTGGATAGCATTAGAGTGCAATATAACAATATATTCCGACAGCTTATGGGCTTAACTCGCTACTGCAGTGCCTCCGGTATGTTTGCGGAAGCTAGAGTAAACACATTTAATGCTATCCAGAGAGCTTGTATTGCATCGTTCATGGACAGAATCAGCAATTGTAGCAATAGTATAATTATAGAATTATACGACAGACTATGTGCCACTAGTACATATAGACAATGGCTAGCAATAGCTAGTGAGAATTTAGTATTAGTGATAATTTGTCTTTTTTTAAGTCAAATTATTTATTTAATGTATATTGTTGTATGGATCTTGAGTCTGAAATAAAGAATTATTATTAACATAATACTGCCGACAAGATGAAACTCCAGTTTAGCTCACATGACTATAAAAACCCTCAACAGAGTTCGACCAACCACAGACCAACTGCAGTCAAACGTGCAGTCAAGTTTGTAGCCTACACCCAGCTTCAAAACATTAACATAATACTGCCTAAAATATTCCTCCTATTAAGCACGAGGGTTTCGTTTGCAGTTTTGCGGTAGCCCTTGATAGCTTTTTTGGAGTGAGTTAAACCTGGAAGGTTTGTGCTAGCGTTAAATAGCTTCCTGTTGGCAATAGTTCGTTAGGGTGAGTTGGACTGTGCTTTTTGGTATTCCGCATATCGGCTCAGGGCCACATTGGACCAATTTAACTCCAGCCCGTGCAAGTTCGTCGGCACTTTCATTGCCCTCGATTCCCGCATGACCCGGTACCCATCGAAGAATCACCTTGTTCCTAAGGCACAGGGTATTGAGATGAGACTGTCAATGCAGTTCAATGCCAGCCTTCACATTATAGTGTCAGAGTTCAAGGCTAGGAGAGCCGCTTGACTGTCTGAATAGATGTAGATTGTGTGATTGACATAGTCTTTTTGCAGGTTGGCTTCTGCACATACAATGATGGCATAAACCTCTGTCTGGAAAATTGAGGCGTATTTTCCCAGATTTTTACTGGCTTTAAATTTGGGTCGTACCCCAAAAACTCCACAGCCTACGTCATTTCCCATTTTGGCTGGCTTCTCCTCGATTGAGCGCCGCCCCTGGGGCCGCTGGCGTTTGGAGGAAGGAACGAGTGGAGTTCTTTTCCTTCGAGCGCCAGCGGTCCCGGGAAGAGGTAACCTGTTGTAGCTCGGGTAACACGCTTGTGTGTACTGGGGAGGGGGGAAGGCATTCAGGCCCCTCCCCTACCCGGGTGAGAGTCTCGCGGACGCTCAGTGTACAGCGGGGGTACTGGCGAGATCGTTCACGAGTACCCAGAGCCTCCGCTACAGGCACTGTGAGGCTGGCTACCGTGAGGGTTTTAGTGGGTCGAGCCCCACACCACGTGCGGCTAGAGCACTTCCAACAAGTAAAATGGCAAAAAAAATAAAATGGCTGCAAAAAAAATGGCTGCGGTTACCCTGGGTTTCATAGTTGTCTAGTATCCAGTGTTAAATATCGGAAGGTAATAATAATTAAACTTATACCAATAATTCGCTGGTAAAAAGAGAAACTGTGGTTTATTAAAATGGATAAATCTCTGTACTGAAATTGACGTATACAATTTTATTTTTTACACACGAATTTTGAATATAAAATTTTCGATTCGTAACACCCAGTAAGTTTAACAACTGTCGTCTACCACAACTATAACTACTCATGATACATGCATAGATATAGTTCAACAGCTTATCGCCATCGTAGAGGTAGGGCATAGCGTAGATTCGCTCAAAGAGCAGCGCGACTGGGGAAGTACCTCCACCTTACAGAAGACACTCCTTAATAATAACATTAATAATTTTAATGTTGTGTTTCCGAGTGTGAGTAAGGTCGCCAGAGCTCATTGGGGTGGGGGGAAGAGTCAGCAACACTTGTTTGTTGACTTTTAAAGGCCGGCAACGCACCCACGACACCTCTGGTGTTGCGAGTGTCCATGGGCGGCGGTGATCACTTACCATCAGGTGACCCACTTGCTCGTTTGTCGCCCTCTGATATAAAAAAATTACAAAAAAAATTAAACGAAAGTTGTCCTTCTCATTAATACTATATTAGAAAGGCTAACTGCCTCGCTGGTCTAGCGGTAGCGTGTTCAACCGCATATAATGAGGTCCTGGGTTCGAATCCCGAGTCGGGCCAAACAGTGAATTTGGCTCTTCCGTAAAAAAAAATTCTCAGTGTCAGCCCTAAGTCTGGAGGTTGGTGGTATTACACCCCCGTGCCTCGAAGAGCACGTAAAGCCGTCGGTCCTGCACTTGACCTCATTCCGGTCGTGTCGCTAGTCGGCCCATCGTATCATGAAAGTGATGGAATAGAAAGTGCTCCTGTTTTTGCGCACACACTTGTGCACTATAATATGTCATGCGCAATTGGCTAGTCTCCATTGAGACTGGCCGCCGTGGCCGAAATTCGATCGGGAGGACATCATCATATTAGAAAGAAATTATATTAGTTTAGTTGGTATTGCACTGAATCAGGCGCAGTATATTACCAAAATTGATCGTCGCACACTGAAATATTAGGTATTAATAAGGATAGGAATAAATGTCATCTGATATAGAGATCGTGATAAAACCATTGAGATAAATTTTATTACTTATCATCTTTCTTAATTGGCGGTGCAAACTGTTTGTTTTTAGATTAACATGCGTTCCGAAGCACGGAGATGCTCAGATATTTAACCAATTTGACCCAGGCCCACTTATAGTGTTACCGCGAGCCTAGGTGCTTAACTTAGCTGATAAGTGATCTCTTACGGACCGGTGATAGCAACTGGCTATGAGCGCTTCATATGTTAAAAGTGAAAAATAAATAGGATGCAGAATTTTATGTAACGCTATTATAATGACGGGGCAGTGAGTGTGGTTGGGTGATTTCCATAGTACAAGCTATGTTTATTTTGGGATCAGATGATAGTGTGTGAATATATCCTAAGGTATTACTATTATTTTTGGAAAATTTTATGTGCAGGTTAATAATCTGTTATTTATATTGCACGTAAATTCCCAACGTACCTACTTACATTAATATATGCGTGTAAAGAGATAACCTGTGACATGTCAAATTAATCTGAGAGAGACAATTTCGACGTCAGAGAATTAGGATTTGTACATATATATTTGTACATATAGTTAAACTGCTTTCATAATAATATTCACAATAATATGTACAAATCCTAATTCTTGACATCGAAATTGTCTCTAAGAATGCGTTGGTAGAGGTCAGCTCACAACTCTTTTACCGAAGGAGGAGGACCCCGTTTCGAGATGGTTTGCCCCCGTCAGAGGTGTCACATCGCAGCCCATCAAACCTAAGGACGAGCCCGTTCTCGTCATTGGGTTTGCCAACTTGGGCTGCGGAATTGATGTTGGTCATAGCTGTCGCTCTTTTTTTTGGAACTAGTCCCTCCCTCTTACCCACCACTGCAACTCTTGTAAGCCAGGATCAATAGTGGCATACAATGAAATGACACTGAGTGGTGAGGCTCAGGCATGTCCTGGGAAATCAATTTAACTGTCTTGGATCCCGCAACGAATTTAATAAGAAATAAAAAAAGGAGGACTTAGAAAATGAATAGTTCCACTTCCCTCTAGAGCATAGCGGGAGACAGAATGATGTAAAGAGGCTATAATAGCAATAAAACGAAAACAAAAAGAAAACGATAGAATTGCAACTAAAGAAGCCAGCTGCAAAAGCACCGAGGATCAATTGAAGGGTCCTAATTGAGCTGTTATATTTGATTCCAATACCAGGTATGGCAAAAGCGCTTAAACGCACGGAAGTTGTTCCTTGTTGCTACATGATCCCTATAACAAACTACTCCAGATATTGGTTGCAAGCTGTTTAACATAATATCACGCTGATTTGGCCAGAGATTACACCTCCAAAGTATGTGACGAGCAGTTTGTTCATATTCGTTACAGGAAGTTGAGCACAGACAGGTTGGTGAAGATACTAATTTACAACTAAACAATTTACTTCTAAAGTGGCCGTGTCCGATAAGAAATTGTGCACAATGGTCTATGATCACTCAAGTTTTATTTATCCGTCGTCAGCCAAGTTTTATTTAAGCGGTCGCTCTGTCTTCTGGTGATATAAAAGTGTCCTTCGGCGGCTCCGGCCTCTGTGGAAGCAGGTGGGATGCATCGGTGCTTGTTAGCTTCCTCTTCCACCGGACTGCGGTTCCCCTTGTTGTTACCGGCGTTTTCGTCGCCGCTTCCTCTGACATATAGTCGTCATCGTTGCTCGCTTCCGGAACCGATTGCGCATCCAGTTGTAACAGAAGAACGGACCCGAGGGGCATCGACAGGAGTGAAGTTTGGGCAGGCACTCTGTTGTGTCTCCTACTAACAAAGCGTGCGCCACTCTCAGTACCTTTTCAGACGCTAGCAGCGGTGAAACCAGTGAGGGTATGTAAGATCGGTGAGGTTAAGCATCTGGCATGCGGTCAGTCTATAGATAGGTGACATTCAAAGTGGTTTAAATTCTTAGCTTCGCCGTGATTCGGAGGTCACGTGAAGCTGTTGTTCACGGTCGTAGTCATTAGAAACCCGTAGTTAAGAGACCTAATGAGTGGGTTGAACAATATTGACCTGTTTAAAAAAAAATACTCAAAAAAGCCCTAAGAAAATACAACCAGTCTGTCCACGCCTTTACATCAATCAAGTACAAATATAATATATATATAATAATCTCGTACGAGCATTTGTCAACTAAACACGCTTACACTGTTTGCCCGATAACTCAGATATCCGTAACCTTTGGTACAATTTCCTTCGCGCGCAACTGTGAAATTTAGTCGGTATGAAGTGTGCAGCCTGTGATTGTGAATTTGTTAACGGCGTCCAATGTGTTTCGTGTACGAAGCACTTCGACTTTCCTTGTGTGAATATGACGGAAACCGGATGGAAAAGACTGGGATCCAAACGAGCACAGTGGAAGTGTGCTACCTGCCGCACTGCTGGACAATCTTCATCTCCCAGTGTGCAGTTGGCACCGATTGCCGTCTCTAATGAACTAATTCTTAAGGAAATTCGTGAGTTAGGCACAAAGATGGCCGGGTTTGATTCACTGCGCGATGAGTTTCGTATTATGAGGGAAGAGTTCGGTGAACTTAAAAAGAACATTGAGATGGACAGCGGTAGGATTGATGAGTTTGGCATAAAGATAAATGACCTCGAGTCTAGATTAATTGGCCTGGAAAAGCTACAAGACAGAGTTCAATCCATGCACGTAGAGATTGATAGCATAAAGTCTCAATTGTCTTCCAACGACCAAAGATCCAGATTAAATAATGTCGAGATCAAAGGCATACCAAAAAAAAAAGACGAGAATCTACTATCAATCATCACGAATATCGGCGAGAAGATTAACTACAGCTTGTCTGATAATCAGATCAACTATATATCTAGAATACCACTGTTTAACACCAAAGAAAAGTCTATAATTGTAAGTTTTCTTAATAGATATGTAAAAGAAGATTTTATTGCAGCTGCACGTTCACTCAAGACCCTTACTACTGCAAATCTCGGATTTTTGGGCCCAGACAACAGAGTCTACGTCAATGACCATCTCAACCCAGCTTCCAAACAACTATTAAACAAGACTAGATCAATGGCTAAAGAACGAGACTACAAATACGTCTGGGTTAAACACGGAAAGATTCACGTTCGAAAACATGATGGTTCGCATGTGTTCATAATTGCTAATGAAAAGGATTTAAACAAAATTTCTTAATCAACTTCTCCACTGTAGTTACTTTTTATTACAGTATAAATTGCCGTCACTATCCATTATCTTTAGAATTTAACTGCTACTTAATTATTTTTGTGGTTATTATTGCATTTCTAATTTCTTGTAAAAGGTTCAGTACTCCTGCCGTACCTGTTGCCTCGCCACTTCGCTATTGTATTTCTTATCGCACTATTCCATATGCAGCAATACATCATAAACATCTATCTATCTTGCTCGTACTACCTGCTCTTATATTGAATTATAACTATTGCTTGCGCTTTCATGCATTTATCTTTGGGCTTCTTACCTGTTGGGCAAGTAAATGTAATTATTTCCTACCGACTTATCCTTCACTTATTATGACCAAATGGTTATTTATTTCGTTAAATGTATTTTTCGGAATAATACTAGTGGAAATATCGGGACCTTATCTTGTTAGTAACGCATTTATTATGATAATTTATGTTCCCAATGGCTAATACTACAGTTAACAATCTGGACATTTATTATCAAAATGTTCGTGGACTTCGTACTAAGACTGAGGACTTCTATCGAGAGCTTAGTCTTAACTTACACGATGTGATAGTATTAACCGAAACATGGTTAGTAGATGGTATCTCGGACTTGGAGTTATTTGGCGATCAGTATATTGTATGGCGGCGGGATCGCGATTATTCCCGTACGGGTCAACTCCGCGGAGGTGGCGTTCTCATCGCGATACGTAAGTACATATCGGCGGTTCCGCAACCGTTGTTTCATTCCTCGGCCGAGGATTTATGGGTGACAGTGAATCTACGTTTACCTGCTAGTAAAAAACATGTTAAATTAAATATAGGTGTAATATATTTGTGTAGACAAAACCTTGGGAATACCTTTTCGGACCAATTGTCAAATTTTCTTTCATGCCTTAGTAACTCAATTCTAAATAATTCGGACGACAAATTTTTAATTGTGGGAGATTTTAACTTAAGCGGCATCTCATGGAAATTAATCAATGATTCGTGGTTACCTATAAATATAAGTAGTAGTGATGAATACATGCTAACGGATGAACTACGCGTTCTAAATCTTAACCAGTTTAATGGAATTTTAAATTTTCATGGCAGGATCTTGGACCTAGTACTGAGTAATGATACTGTATCCGTTAGTGAGTGTCTAGTACCTTTGGTGCCGATTGACAAACATCACCCGGCACTTATAATCGACGTTTTCTTTGCTGAATATACTTATTTAACCCCTGCGCCGCACGTTCGGTATTTTTATGATAAAGCGGACTTTAATTCGATTAATAGAGATATATCCGTTATAGACTGGAGTAATATCTTTATGAACTCATCGCTCGAGGAATGTGTAACTTATTTTTACGACACTATAGCTAACATTCGGGAGAAATACGTCCCATCTAAAGAATTATGCCATAACTCATACCCAATCTGGTACTCTCCGGCTCTTAAACGATTGATAAAAGAGAAATTTAAGTACCTACATAAATTTAGGGTATACGGCAGGCTCACTGATGAGGTCACGTTTAAACTTCTACGCGATAGGGTAAAAAAATTAGAAGCAGAGTGTTACTGTAATTATTTGGCAACTACTGAAGCTTCCATAGAGAAAAACCCTAAGTACTTTTGGAGTTTTGTTAAGCAACGGTCGAAATCTAACTCAATTCCCAGTCACCTTAAGTATGGTGATGCGACGGTTTCCTCTGCCGAGGCTATCTGTGATGCATTCTCTTCACAGTTTTACTCTTCTTTTCTAAACCCTAATAACAACAACATAAATACATGTCCAATCTCAAGCCTTTGCTTTTCCCAATCAATACCAATTGTTTCGTCCAATATAAACTCAATTGAAATTGACATTAAATGTGTGAGAAAACTGCTTACTAATCTTGATCCATGTAAATCCGCTGGTCCGGATCAGTTATCACCAAAGTTTCTCATAGGATGTGCAGAAACAATCGCGCTACCGGTAAGCCTCTTATTCGAGAAGTCTCTCGCTACATTCACTGTACCTCACGTATGGAAGTCAGCATATGTAACTCCCGTTCACAAGAAGGGCTCAAGAAATGAGATAGGCAACTATAGGCCTATCTCCAAACTATGTATACTTGCTAAAATTTTCGAAAGAATTGTCTACGATCAAGTTTACGCAGCGCTTAAAAATACTTTTAGTCCTTCACAACACGGCTTCTTAAAGGGTAGGTCCACACTTACGAATCTCGTTTTACTTAACGATTATGTCACGAAAGAAATGGATGGTGGAGCACAAGTCGATGTCGTTTACACGGACTACAGTAAATGTTTCGACAGGATAGATCACAACATCCTAAAAATGAAATTATTGACAAATGGCATAAATGGAGATCTTCTCCGATGGTTTTCTTCTTACCTAGAAAATAGAACTCAGGCGGTTGTTGTCAGTAATTATGTCTCAAGTTGGGTTTTGATTCCTAGTGGTGTACCCCAGGGTTCCTTAATGGGACCCTTATTATTTATATTATATGTAAACGACATCGACTCTTGCCTTCAAAGTTCTAATCTTCTCTGTTTTGCTGACGATATGAAGATTTATTCTATTATATCGTCGCCAAAGGATGTAGTGGATCTTCAATCCGATCTGACGCGGCTTGACAAATACTGTCAAGTAAATAAGTTAGACCTTAACCCATCCAAATGCTCAGTACTCACTTTTAGCAGGAAACGCTTCCCACTGTCAACATCGTACCAACTTAAGGGCCAAGTATTACCAAGATGCGACGGTGTACGTGACCTTGGTGTATATCATGATTCGAAGATACAGTTTGACATACACATCGAGCAAACTATCGCCAAAGCATCAAGAGCATTGGGATTTGTAATGAGGATATCTAGGTGCTTTAAAAAAGCTAAAACATTTAAAATACTTTATTGCACTTTCGTAAGAAGTCATCTGGAATATGCCTCACAAATATGGAATCCCTGTTACAATAAATATATTGATCGCCTGGAAAATATTCAAAAACGTTTTATGAAGTTCCTTTGTTATCGTCTCAAAATCCCTTACAGTTCTACGAATTACTTAGACCTATGTAAGAAGTTCCACATTCAACCTCTAATAAATCGAAGGCGTTTGGCTGATTGCACGTTTTTATTAAAGCTGTTATCTAATGAGATTGACTGTCCCCATATTTTACAGAAACTGCACTTTAACGTTCCCCAAAGATCGTCTAGATTTAATACACCTATATCTATTCCATTGTCGTCGACTAATTATAGGCAAAATTCATATATAGTACGAGCGAGCAAGGATTTTAATAAAATATGTAAAAAGTTTGATTTTGACCCATTTAATACCAAGAGCGAGGTGGCACGCAGGCAACTGAACCTTAATTTTTTCCAATAACTTTTAAGATAATAATATGTCTTCAGCTACTCTGTTTAAGAGTAAAATCGGAAGCATTGTATGTGTGTATCAGTCGCTATCCGTGAAAACCTGTAATTGGCTTTATGTTTCCTATTATGGCAGTAATATTTTTTATGTATAGCTGTTGGTTTTTCAAACAATAAATAAATAAATAAATAAGAAAAACAGATGGACAATATCATTCTATTGATAGATTTAACACCAACAACATACTTGGCTAAGTTAACATAAAAAATATATAAAAACTTTTAATGATGAAGTACCTTTGTACTCTTGTCTTTCTAATAATATATCAGAGTGCGCCATTAGACGCTACTGGGGCTCATTTGGTGGCTCCTGATTACAGCCTAGACATACCTGACGACGGTTCAATTCAAATAAATTATACTTGGAACCAGGTGGAAAGTGCTGATCCCGCAGACCCTGTCATAGGATATAAGGTATGCTTTTACATTATACTTTTAAAACAATATTTGTTTGAAGAGTTTGCGAGTAAAAAATGTATTTTTAAGCAAAAGTTCACTAAGCCCGCTGGACTTGGGGAGTGAATACGTGACGAGAGCGTTACGAAAAGTATGATCGGGCGAGGTAAACGAAAGTTGAGAGGGATATATAAGTTAGTGAAGATAGGAAGAGAGACATTTACATTTCGTATATTGCTAGGGGCAAGAGAGAGTCATCTAAAGCAGACTTGGTTTCTTTAATCAGAATGTTTATAGTTCTACAAGGTTCAACGTTCAATTAATGCCTTGCATTATCACTTCCATAATTCTACATCATGCATATATGGCATGTTGTTGAGCTCGGTGTAGACGAAGCTCTTACTTAGGCAACTCATGTAGTTTGTTCCTGATCGCACTCCTCCTGAACGGCTGAACCGATCTTCTTCAAACTTGACACAGTAGTAGTGACTATACTTATAATAGTCGGACACGTCACGGAGGAATAGTCATTGTAATCAACGTAAAAGTTTAAACATGCTTAAATCTACTATGCTCAAAATTTGCAAGCAGCTGAATGCCTTGCAGACCTAGTTATAAACAATGTGTATATATATGATTGATGTAATGATAATATTGTGACAGTTAGGTATTAGTTAATATTAGTAAATTATATTTGTACCGTTTTATTCAAACAATAAATCAAGACTTTGTATTAACCTTCTCGTATTAGTTTGTTACTGGACTGCCTCGTTGGTCTAGCGGTAGCGTGTTCAACCACAGATAATGAGGTTCTGGGTTCAAATCCCAGGTCGGGCCAAAAAATGATTTTGGAATTATTCCGTAAAAAGAAATTTCTCAGTATCAGCCCGAAATCTGGAAGTTGGCGGTATTTCGCCCCCGTGCCTCGGAGCGCACGTAAAGCCGTCGGTCCGGTACCTGAACTCTTTCCAGTCGTGTTCCGCTAGTTGTCCCATCGGATCATGAGAGTGATGGAATAGAAAGTGCCCCTGTGTTTGCGCACACACTTGTGCACTATAATATGTCCTGCGCAATTGGCTAGTCTCCATTGAGACTGGCCGCCGTGGCTGAAATTTCGGTCGGGAGGACATCATCATCATCATCATTAGTTTGCTACGAGGCTTGTCGGGTAAATCAGCGTAAGCCTTCAAGAGAACGCTAAACTTTATATAAACTTATTTGTAAATTCCATTCAATGTTTTTTTTAATGTAGATAAATATTCTGAATAGTCAATAGGCTACCAATACTATAAATGTGAATACTTTAAATTATTAAAGTCTGATTATAACCTAGCTTGCTTATCGTATGGGTAGTGGTAACCCTAGTGTCAGAGCTTCTCAAGCCGCCCAGTAGGCCTCTGACATGGCTTAACGACTGTTGTCTAATGACTACAACCGGAACCGACAGCTTAACGTGTCCTCCAAAGTAGGGAGACGTACAGAAATTAAACCACTTTGGTGGTCACCCATCTATGGACTGACCGCGAGCCTAGTTGCTTAATCTCGCCGATCGCTTACGGATCGGTGAGAGAATCTATGTTAACCCAGTATACTTCTATACTAGTAGGTGTGCATACTTGGCCAGCCTAGCCGTGTGGTTTCGTGCCTAGAAAGAATAACCGGGCCACGCCGCGCCGTGGGTGTCGTAAGAGGATTGAGGAGGAGGAGTTCCTACTTCCTAGTAGGAACTTTATCCAGCCAGATATTCCTACTATCCTTAGTAGGAAGTAGAATTCGTTGGATATTTTCTTATGCTGTTTTGTTGTTAACATGACGTACTTACATGTAAATGTAATTATTGGCGAAAATTGTGATCTCTAATCATTAGTGACACATATTTTCTTCCAGTTTGATACACATACATTATTATGGTAACAATAAAATTTATTTTCAGGTTAAAATCTTGGAAAATATTAATGCAGAGAATATCAAGCCTAATGGAGAATTAAAGGCTCAATGTGAAGAGGTAAGGATCACGACAAAAATAAATAAGCATAATAACTTATAAGTACAACATAAGAATATAAAGCTCCAAATAAGAGAAGTATGTTAAGAAGTTGCCGTGTGGTGACGGCGGCAAATATTAGAATATCATCACCCCATCCCATCCCGTGGAGAGCGTAGAAGTTGACCCGAGGGAATATCTACCAGAGGAAGGGCAGCAGCTTCTTTCTGAGTAATATGACCATCTGACTGCGATCGCCAACCCGCCTGCCAAGTGTTGCAATTATGGCATATCCCCGAAGACGGTTTTTATGGAGGCTTTTGTCTAGCAGTGGACTTATTACAGCTGTCATGATGATGATTAAGAGAAGAAACTGGGCTTGGAGTCATGATTGTTTAAGAAAATAAAATACATTTTCATTTATTTTAGTACCACTTAGTAAATAGTAAGTTCTCCGTAGTCACCTAGTAAATTCGAACACTCAAAGTTACTAAGTGACTACGGCGAATCAAAATAATCTCGAAACAAATACTCGTTGGCTTGACTGCACGTGTGACGCAGCGGCTAAGACAGTTACCTCGCCGCTCCCTGTCGCGGGTTCGAGTCCCGCGCCGGACTACTATTTGTGTGACCCATAAATAGTTGTTCTAAGTCTGGATATAATTTGTGTCCAACTAATATGTTTGTGAAGTACCCCGCGACATAGGGATTAAATTCCCTAGTGCGGGCGTTGTCTTTAATATAAAGTTGTGAACATTTGATATTCCATTTTTAATGGCGTTTCTTTTCGTTTTCCGGGGAGGGGAGTAGATTTTGAGAAGGAGCTTAGTGGAGATAGAAAAACAGAGATTTCGTATATCACTGTAGAAGCAAGAGAGTTGCGGCATTTTTGCACGTTTTCCTACATTACATCCGTTCGCGGCGGTGCTCGATATCGTACTAGCCGATCACCGAGGCATTATCTTTACTTGCGTCGACGAATCGCTTAGAGTTCCTAGGCGCGTACAGTATGTTACCAAAAATATCAGAAACAATCACATTTTTTATGAGGAACTTAAAAATGTTGATTGGTCTAAGACAAAAAATATGAATTCACCCCACGACATTTTAAACTTTATTTATAATTCATTTGATAACGCAAATAAGTCTGCAAATAATAGAAATATGCTAGAAAAGTCACGTAAATACTCAAAAAAATTCAGATTATCTTGGATAGATCACAATGTTGTCAGACTATGTGATAAACGAGACAAACTATTTTTGGATTGGAAAAACAATTTATATAATTCAGCAAAAAAACTAGAATATAATAAAATAAGAAATAAAATTCATAAAATATTAGAGAACAAAAAAAATAAGTATTATATACAACATATCAATGATAATTTAAGAAACGTCAAAAAAGTATATGAAATTATTAATCAAATGCTAGGACGAATGCCACTGTCGATTGATGCGGCTATACTTCAGGCTTTTGATGCGCAAGGTGTTTCAACCAAAATCATTGCCGACAACTTTGCACATACATTCAACAAAGCAGTAAAAGACATAATTCCAAACTGTAATATTAGATTAACGGACTCCATCACTACACATAACCGACAGGATTCTAGTATATTGTTTAAGAAAGCCTCAGGCCGCAGTGTTCATAAAATTATTAAACAACTCAATTCCAGGAAGGCCCCAGGTTCAGACAATATCAGGGTTTCCGATATTAAAATGATAAGTGACAGTTTATCCAATCCTATTGCGGATTTCATTAATTTATCAGTTGAAACGGGTATATATCCGGATGATTTAAAAATAGGTTGTGTCAGGCCAATCCATAAAAGTGGTAAAAGAAGCGAACACTCAAATTATCGTCCAATAACACTACTTTCTTCTATAGACAAAATAGTTGAAAAGTATGTATGTGAGCAAATACACGCATTTTATAGGAAGCACGACGTTATTAACCACAATCAATTTGGTTTTCAGGCTGGTAAAAGTACCGTAGCACTTTTATCGAATTTTACTGATGAAGTCAACAAACATTTAAATGAAAAAAAGCATGTCCTTGCTCTCTTTATAGACTTCTCCCGCGCATTTGATACGTTACTACATACTTAATCAGTTGGTTGATAGGTTAGATGACTGTGGGATCCGTGGCCCCTTACTGACCTGGTGCACAGATTATCTAAAAAATCGAAAGTTTACTGTAAAAATTGATAACATGTCTAGTGAACTCATATCTGTAACTGAAGGAACAGCTCAGGGCTCAGTATTAGGGCCCCTTCATTTTTTGTCCTATGTTAACGACATGAGCAACTGCGTCACTAATAGCACCTGCTATCAGTTTGCGGATGACACATGCCTAATTATCGCAAATAGAACTCCTCAAATTGCACGAGAACTCTTACAAGCAGACTTGGAAGCCCTAACAGCATGGTGTCATGACGCAGGACTTGCACTTAACGCAAAAAATAACAAAATTAATGGTTATTAAATCCCCGTATGCCAGACAATTGCCCATACAAAACTTAGTGGCCCATAACCATGACTGTTTACATTCTGTTAGTACAATAAACTGTAACTGTCCCTCTATAGACATAGTAAAAAATCATACATATCTGGGTTTAATTATAGATGACAAGTTTAATTGGAGCTATCACATAGAACGAGTTTGTGATAAACTACGGCAATTTCTAGCAAATATCGCAAAACTGCAGAACCGAATACCGTTCAAAGTGAAGCTTATGCTTTATTATGCATTGGCGGAATCGTATATAGAGTATGGACTTACTAGTTATGGCCGTACCTATAGATCTTACCTAGACGAAATATATAAACTCCAAGTAAGAATTCTAA
The DNA here is from genome assembly GCA_951640165.1 of Pseudoips prasinana. Lineage (NCBI taxonomy): Eukaryota > Metazoa > Arthropoda > Insecta > Lepidoptera > Nolidae > Pseudoips > Pseudoips prasinana. The sequence goes on from OX621260.1 coordinate 7,154,521, forward strand.
AAAAAATAGTCTCACCAAAAATAAAACAACAATATTACAACAACGAAAACAATCTTTTCAAACACTGCAAAGTTTTACCAGTACACACCAAAGTTAACTTTTTATTATTAAAAGATCAATTTTTTAATGAGTCTTTACAAAACTTAATCGAACATCCTGTACGCACCCGGGCTATTTCTACGCGCCAGCTTCGTACGCAGCGCGCCAATAACATCTACGGCGAGCGCACAACCGGTTTCGTTGTCCCACGACTCATTAACAGCTTGCCCTCAGATCTTTGTAGTCATTTAACAATTACAAATATTAAAAGTCAACTAAAGAAATATTTTCTGGCTTCCATCGAAAGATGATCTTTATGAAAACATTGAGATGTATTTTGTTAAATTTAAGTTTTGCGTGTATTATTTGTGTATATTACGAGTATGTAGTTAGTAAGTAAATTAGATTTAGGAGGCTCATTATAGCACCGGTTTAAACCTCAGTGGTTTTTTGGATGCTATTAAGATAGTAATTATAATGTATATTCCTTGTAAATAATAATAATAATAAAAAAAAAACATTTTCTTTATCTCTTTGTCTCATAGGATAGTTACGTCGTTATGTATATCAAGGTTTTACTTCAGTCTGTGGTCTTAAGCATATTTTTTTTATTATCTTTCAGCCTACACATCGCAATTCCACAAGTCAATCGGCTGCCATAGAAATCCTAGTACCTGCAACAGAACATGGTGTAATCTACAATCTTAAATCGGGTGTTCTACATTGCGTAAAAGTTCAAGCATACACAAAGAAAGAAGAAGGACCATGGTCATCGACTGCAAGCATGCTTGTAAAATATGAAAAAAGAACATAACAATTGAGTCAACAAGAATGAGTGATAGTCGTCTTCTCCACTCAAATTATTATGACAGGAATAACAATTTTTTTTTTGCTTGAGCTTCACTTGCCTCTTATTGTCAGGTGAAGCATTGAAAGCTGGTATATGCTAAATTTAAATAACATGTTAAAAATGCTAGTTTCATTACGTCACAAACCGGTTCAAGCCGTTTATTATTCGTATTGTAAGAGAATTGAAACTAACCTTTATAAATTTCATGTTTGATTCATTTATTGATAAATGCCCTAAAGCGGTATGTCGTTGTTCTTCACATAATAATATAGTATTTTTGGTGTCAATTAGTATTATTATATTGTCTACTCATCCATTTTAATTTACAAAAACTGTAATTGTTATTTCAAATAACAACCTAAATTATTATTGTAAACCCCGACCTCAATTGCTATTGTAAATAACGACCTCAATTGTTATTTTAAGTAAAACCCTCAATTATTATTGAAAATAACAACCTCAATTTATATTATACATAACAACCTCAATCGTTACTTTAAAATACCAACCTCAATTGTTATTGTTGTAGGGGTAGTAAATAACAACTGAGGTTGTTCTTGGAAATAACGTCTTCAATTGTTACAGAATAAATACTGTTTTTTACGACGTACAAACTGACTTTTATTTAAAGCAATTGATTTAAATGAGATATAACTGGAAATCGTTTCACAAATAACGTAAAGTAGTCGATTTAAATACCTTCAAAAATCTATATTACAACTTTTTTTTGGGATGTTATATCCAGTTGTCAAAAGGAGCAAACGGTTCACCTGATGGTAAGCGAATAAACTGGCCTATAACGCTTGCTACAAATATGTTACTAGCATCACTCATGTATTTCCTACCTTTTACCCTCCCTGATTAGATTGGTGGCCTTATATCACACGCTCTGGGGCTCTACCGGCTAAGTCGCCGAACATCGATTTCTTATTTCCGGTAGAGCCCATGGATGTGTATAAGTCCTCCATCCACGTCTCATCTTCGAACTTCGAACAAAATATAAAATATAAAATAAATGTACAGAGTTATTTTTTTTATTTTTTATACAACATATAACGTAATTAACGGACACCCTCAAACACCCCAATTAGAATACTATGTTGTAATCATAACACATACACTGAATTTTTTATTTAACATGTATATGCATTGTTATTTACTAAACTAGTTTCTTGGAATAAAGTTTATTTTTCTTTATTTTGTATTGAATGTTGGAATTTGTATGAATACAAATAAAACTGCGATTTAACAGTATTATTTCTTTGACTTACGGTCCATTTCAATTTGTTTTGACTGTGCAGGATTAATATGACAATAATTTTCGTAGTTTTAATTATTTTGGAATAAATTATTACCTATATTAAAAATTATATAAATCGATTCAGTAAAAGATTCTGAACAAACTACTTTCAGGATGTGCGTTAATTAAGTTACATGTTGTATAACAGCAAGGCAAACAATTAAGGTCACCTGATGGGAAGTTATAACCATGCCGCCACGCCGCGGGGCTTGCGACACCAGAGGGGCTGCAAATATGTTGCCAGCCTTTAAGATAGGAATACAAATAGGTTCTTGAAGGTTGCCATTTCAAACCGGATCGGAAATACCTCCGCATATAATTAATTCCTCAGAGTAGTAGTGCGCGGTAAATAGTTTCTTGTGGAATTCACCGTTATTCACTTTTTATTTAAAATCTAATAGTGGCCATTTTAATGATTATTTGCAATATTTTCATACTCGTAGAGTGGAGTATTGTTCGTGAAATTTATTGATAAATAAGTCATAAAAATGCAAATTATTTACATGATCTTTAAAAAAGTCACAACATGTCTTTAAAATAGCCGACATCAAAGCACGTTAATAATAATGAAAAAAAAAAAAAAATACCTTGAAAATTCCACTTGTATGGAGTCTTGTTGTAAAGGACTGGGATTGGTAATTATAAAAAGAGCTGGTTCCGATATATGATATTATAATATGATATAATATTTTCTCTTCACATAGCTAACTGACATAATAAAACACGACGATTACAAAACGTCAAAATTAGAAAAAAATTACAAAGTATATATATATATATATATACAAGGAGGTGCGTTGCGCGCATTTCCTCCCCTTTAAGTCAAACCCTCAGTTTCACTAGTTATCGAAGAGGCCGCCGTAGGGTGCCCGCTGATGTACGTCGGCTACCCTGATTATTCCATCGGGGCCCGGAAATGTTGCCGATATTCTACCACGCGACCAAACTCCTCGCGGTAGATTGTTGTCGGCCACCAGCACCAAGTCACCAACCGCAAGGTTCGGGACTTCACCTATTCTACCACGCGGCCAAACTCCTCTCGGTAGATTGTTGTCGGCCACCAGCACCAAGTCCCCAACCGCAAGGTTCGGGACTTCACCTCACTGATTTCTCGGAGCAAGCGTTGGCAGGTTTCTTTTCAGGATTCTCTAACCCAGCGCTTCCAGAAGTGATCGGCCAATCGAACCGCTCTGCGCCAGCCACTTCGGGATACCAAATCGGAGTCTGAAAGCGTGGCCGGGATAGGACGTCCGGATGAAGCCGCAAGAAGAAAGTGGTTTGGTGTTAACGTCTCTTCGCTGCCAGGCTCTACGGGAACGTGCGTTAGCGGACGACAATTCACAAGCCTTCGCTTCCATCAGAAAGGTACGTAGAGCTTCGTCGGTTGGCACGCGTTCTGTGACTGTCGTTCATAGCGCGGTCTTGACGTTTCGTACCAGCCGCTCCCAGGAACCACCCATGAATGGAGCTCACGGTGGAATACAGCGCCAGCTAATCTTTCCATTCGCGGTATACTGAAATGTGGCATCTCCATAAAGAGAACGGAGTTCTCTGTTGGCTCCGACAAATGCGGTCCCGTTACCCGACCAGATTTCCGACGGTGTTCCTCGGCGTGCTATGAAGCGGCGGAGACTCATTAACGCCGAATCCGTTGACAGGCTGTCAACAATATCTAGGTATACGGCGTGGACGACCAGACACGTGTATAGAGCGACGTATCTTTTCTCACGTCTCCTACCGATGGATATTTGTATAGGTCCAAAGTAGTACAAACCGGTGAACGTGAAAGGACGTTTATGGTGTGGTGGGCTAAGCGTGCCTCTGGAAGGTTTCCCGTAGGCGGCTGGAAAATCTCTGTTCGGCGTATTCGACACATCTGGCAATGAAATGCAACTGAGAGAACGACGTTTCTTAGGCCTGGTATGTAGAAATCTTGACGGAGTTCGTTCACTACAGTCTCGTTGTTGGTATGGGCGGCTCTTTGATGGTAATAGCTTACCAACAGCTGAACGGCAGGATGTTTCCCGTTAAGAACGATTGGATTTTTTGTGCGTTCTGGTACCCCATGGACAGCGGAGATTCTTCCGGATAAGCGTAGCAGTCCGTAGTCGTCAATAAACAACTAAAGTTTGAAAAAAGGGCTAGCACGAACTAAGGCAGTTGAGGGTGGCTGGCAAGACGCCTTAACTCATCGGGAAATGATTCCAACTGGGCCTGACGTAGAATGTGCATTTCTGCCAGGCATGTGTCGCCAGCTGACGCGTATGATGGTTGCATAAAACTGAGAGGGCGTGATGGTTTTAATCAAAATGAACAAATACCCCCGTCGAATCGCATTAAATTCTCTACATTTAACCCCCTACGAGATAAGCAGTGAACTCTAAGCTGTGTTAAATATTTATGAGTTCTACAAGTAGCTCGTGTTAGTCTTAGCCAAGAGCTAAAACGCCTAGTCTCTGCTGAAACCGGTACAGACCTCTCAACGTTATGAATGAGGTGAAGTGAAATGATAGGCACAGTCTTTTTGCTCTCTTCGTCAATTTGCGGATAGTTAGAGTAACAAGGCTCACTGGGTCAAGAAGAGGAGAGCAAAAAATCTAGAACAGAGATCCAGCGGGATTCTGTAGTCAACTGTCTTCGGCTAATGCGTGTTGCATCATCCGCAACATTTAAATTACTCGGGATCCATCGCCACTCTTTTGTACTACTTTGTCTCCAGTATCTCGCCTATCCTATGTGATAGAAATGACTTAAATGATCGTGCATCGCTTCGCAACCAACCTAGCACTGTCATGGAATCACACCAAAATACGCGTCTAACAGGTTTGAAGTTGTGCGCTTCACAAATTGTTGAAGCGAGGCGAGCAGCGATCAACGCTCCTTGAAGCTCTTAGCGATTAATCGAGACTGGCTTTAAAGATGCTACTCTAACTTTACTACAGATGAGTGCAAGCTTCACATCGCCATTAGTTAAAATAAATCACCATTACGCGACTGCAGCAAATGCAGATTCACTGGCGTCCGAAACTATCTGAAGTTCACATCTCTCTACTAAAGGCTCGCCAGGACAGTAGCAACGTGGAATCTGTAACGTAGAGACACGGAATAAATCCTCGAACCAAAGCCTCCACGCTGAAGTGTCACTATGCGAAAGCTGTTCATCCCAATCGAGAGCCTAGAAGAGTAGCCACAATAGGCGCAAGAATTCCGAGAGGGTCAAAGATATTATAGCTATCAGGTGCAATATTACTATCTGATTTCCAAATGAGACCGACTTCAAACCGACCGCTTGGTAGGCGACGCGCGGTGCGTTCTAGGATCTGAACCACACGGTCATCGCCCGCGTTGCGTACCTCACGTTTTGAAATTCCTATCGAACCTAGTTTGTACTGCTCCCTTATAAGCTGATCTAATTCAGAACGATCATTTTTCTCTACAATCGCGGTCTCTCGCCACGTAGCGTGACTAATAACGTCAACTGGTACGGTCGAGCTACAACCAAAACCAAATAAAACCCAACCTAAAGCGGTGCGAATCTTCCCTTACGCGTAGCCCTAGACGCGATATGATGCCAGTGGTCTATACCGTTAATAATCATTGGCCTCACATCGTCATAGCAAAACTGTTCCACAATATCTGAAAGGTGCGGATATTTCATTACGCTATCTTTATTAGCAAACTGATGCGAGACTCCTAAGTAATATGATGAATTTCTTTCGCTTGACGGCCTTTGATATAAAACATACTGAATCATTGATTCTTTACTAAGACCCCCAACACAGTCCAGATGAATACGTCCTTCCGGTTCTTTGGCCCCTAACTTAGCCGCGATCTCAGCATCGATGAACGTGGCTGTAGAACCGTCATCTAATAAGGCGTAGGTATAGACTACACTACCCGACGGGCCGGACGCCGTCTACGAAGGCGCAGGCTCGTCTTCTAGGCCTACATACGCCGCAGTCATGCGCTCATAATTACTATTGTGCAATAAATTATGGTGACAAAACGTAGAACCATCGACTTCACAAAAACTTTTTCCAGAACAAAGACTTAAGTTGTGCCAACCTTCTTTAAGACATCGATGACAAACTCGTTTCTTTTTTATTAATTTCCATTTGTCATCTATCGGAAGTGACATGAACTTGTCACGATCAACCAAGAGATGCAGTTGTTGACATAAAACACAAATAATTGTGGATGCCGCCATTGTAGATTTGGTTTTTGCCTTTTGGTTATTTGGTTTATATTTCGCGACATCAGCAACGGTATGCACGTTATCCCTGACCCGCTTATTGATTGTCACAGCTGTTGCTATAGTCGGCTCCGGGATCAAACCGGACCGAGACCGTAGCTCGACTTCATTAGCTAAGAAATCGGCCAAAATTTCCAGCATAGGCAAACCAGTTACCACGTTACGAGAGGCGTATTCTATCCATTTAGCACGTACCTAGTAGTGGGGAGATTTTCGAAATCACTGCTTGAAGTAGTTCAGGCGACGTAACATAATTACACTAATCCAATATCCTGATCGCTTCAACGCAGTTACGTACTCGGCCAGCAAAAATAGCAAGGTCCTTACCTTCCCCGGAGATGTGCGGAAAAGCACGCACCGCGGCGACCTCCTGGGCTACTATGAGCTCTGGCCTGCCAAAGCGTGTATCGAGCGCACGTAGTACAGCCACGGACTCACGCGCCGTTGCTAGCAGCATCACGACGGCCTCGCGCGCGCATGTTTTAAGGGTTTGGTTCAGCCTAGCTAGGTTCTACACCGGGGTATGAAAATCTTTTGTATCTAAAAAAGCTCTTTTAAAAGAAAACCAATCTAAATTTGACTTGCCATCAAAATAAGGTAAACGCACATCTCTATCCCTATGGTGACATGCGCCTTTATTAACATTGTCAATCAGTTTTCCTAGAGAATTCAATAGGTGATCTGCATCACTGCTGGAACAAAACTGATTATTATTATCGATTATTGGACCGGTTACACTTATAGGGGGGACTGGCTATGTTGCGCCAACCACGCCCACATTGTTATTGTCAACTTTTATAGGTTTATCGATGTTTCTAAGCCAGTTATTAACAGCTTGGCTATTTCTAGAGCTTCGTTGATTCGTCTCTGCTTCTATAGCGGCAAGTTCAGCCCGCAGTTCTAAATCTGCGGCTCTCCGCTTTCGTGCGGCTGCTTCGCGCTCTCTGAAGACGGCCTCCCGCTCAAGGTCGGCTGGCGGCGTGCATGTTGCGCCTCTACTGCTAACCTCTTCGCCAGGATAGTGGCAGAAGATCGTGAAGAATTACAACTTACCGCACTCGAGGTGTTCTGTTGTACGCTACTTACGGCACAAAAAGGGGTCTGAGTTGCGGCTGCCGAGTTGGCGCCGCGGCGAGTAGGTTGCTGGGCCCTGATTGCTCCAGCACATTTTCCGCAGAATTTTCTTTTGACGCCATTTTCGCAGCAGCACGGGTTTGTACCATACTATTCTTAACACGGCTGAAGGACCAAAATGTAATGAACTGGAACTGGTAATTATAAAAAGAGCTGGTTCCGATATAAAATGATATAATATTTTCTCTTCGAATAGCCAACTGTCATAACAAAACACGGCTATTACAAAACGTCAAAATTAGAAAAATAGAAAAAAAGTATATACCTACCTATTCTAAGCCAAAACCAAAACCAAGCAAAAACCAAAAGCAGATTTTTTAAAAATAAATTTTAGGCATCGCATTTTTATAGAAAAAACCCACTCCTGTCGTTTCCTCTTCCACACTATATATACAAGGAGGTGCGTTGCGCACACCAGTCATTAATATTTTTTCTTATAACAAATTAGCTAATTATTAACAAATTTAATTTATTTAATACTATCAAATAATCTAAAATTACATACAATTAATCTTATATACCTTTAAAAAAATATTGGCGTGGTTGGCAAATGCTTGCTTCTCACGCCGGAGGGCGTGGGTTCGATTCCCACCCAGGACAAATATTTGTGTGCATGAACATGTCTGTTTGTCCTGAATCTGGGTGTAATTATCTATATAGATAGATAGAATACTCTTTATTGTACACACTCAGGCGGAAAGAAAATACATCGGACATAATATAAAGAACATATTTCTATATATATATATGTAAACGAAGTGACCCTTCATTTAATTTATAGTTTTCCGTATTATAACTTCTTGGTTTACAAACTTGTCTATGTATAAGGGACTGGCCGTTTATATTGACGGATTGGCAGCATGATAAAATATGGAGATTCTGATAATTTCACGTTAAAATAATATTATTACAATCTTTAAATAAAAGTAATTTATAAGAACTGAAAGTAGTGAAACAATAGCTCTTAATGTTGTTTTTCTATTTACAGGTAAGTTGTAGGTAATGAAGTAATTATAAATAATGTTTTGTAAATATGCGTGTTAGTATGTAGTTCTTTAATAAAATAAAATTTTCTATTTACAGAGAAACACTTATAGTTATAGTTTTACTGTTCCCTACATATCTAATAAATAAATTTTACATATTATAAAACAACATAATACAGCTGGTTACTACGAATAATGGAAAAATTACGATTTGAGTTCATGCTCAAAGCCAGTGATAATGTAAAAACAAATATTATTTGTGTAACGACAATCACGGATTCAGATGGCCGGACCTTTGCGATCCCAGATAAGTTACTACCTGTAAAATTACATGACAGAATAGTACAGACCCAAATCTTTCAGAAAGTAAAGGCTACCTTACAAAAACGACATGATAAACGACAGGTGTGGATTCCCATGACCCCGGAGATAAAGGCGGTTTATTGTGATGACGATGGAAATAAACAGTTTATGGAATACCTATTGGAGGAACAAACAAAACCACAAACTTCTACAACAGGACTTTCAGAAGAATCTCTAGCAAGAATCGTGGAAAGCTTCGCTGAAATGAAAAAAGATTCATCGAAACTTAATATGGGGAAAATGGTAGGAAAATTTTTTATAGAAAAATTCAATAGCAAGATAACTAATGTGTCCCAGTGGATGGCTACTTTTGAAGCGGAATGCGTCCGTATAGGAATAGAAGAAGATGTCAAAAAAATTGAAATATTTAGGTTATTTATAGAAGATTCTTGTTTAGATTGGTACAGTTCTATGCTTATAAAGCATACAATAAACTCAGAATGGGCAACGTGGAAAAATAACTTTTGCGAAACATATGCGGATAAGGGTTGGTCACCAATCAGGTATGCAATGTTATTTAAATACAAACAGGGTTCATTACTGGAGTATGCGTTAAAGAAAGAGAGACTACTATTAGAGATAAATAAGTCCATAGATAAACTCACTCTAATTGATCTGATTGCCACTGGATTACCTAACTTTATTGCAGATAAGATTGATAGGAATACTTTAAAGGAAACTAAAGACTTATTTAATAATTTAAGAAGTTTAGAACATATGATAAACAAAAAAAGATTTTATAAAAATATAGTAACTTCCGAAAGTAGCATTAAAGAGAAAAATGTAAAGTCCTTGTTTAGTCCGTGTAAAATTTGAGAAAAAGAGAATAAAGGTATACGTTACCACCCTGAAAACCAATGTTGGTTCAAAATTAAAAATAATGATAGCCTAAAAAAAGATATAATAAGGAGTGTTAACAATTCCGAATTAGAGATAGAGTTAAATGAAATGGATCCAAAAAACTAATAGTGCCGCCATTGATAAAAATTAAATTACTAATAAATGACACTTTGAAAACATCAGGAATCTATGATTCAGGATCTAATGTGTCCTTAATAAATTCAAGATTATTATCTTTAAAAAAAAACACTACTTATGATAATAATGCAAATTTAAAAACAATTAATGGCGTAAAGAAAACAATAGGAATGGTAACATTAAAAATTAAAATTTTCGAAATTGAAAATTATGTTAATGTTTTTGTTATAGATGAAAATAACTTCGACTATGACTTTCTAGTTGGATTAGACTGTATACAAAAATTTCATTTAATTCAAAATGAGAATTTAAAGATCATCCAAAATGTGCTCAGCAATAATAATAAAGAATGCCTAAAAATTAAAGAAAAGCAACCTATAAACACTAAAGAAATTCCTGGCAGTTCAGGTAGTGACATAGGGAATAAACAAGGTATATATTATGAAACAAAAGGCATGGATATTACAAAATACGATGAAAAAGAAACTAGCATTAAAGAGTACAAAATAAACTTTAATGAAAATATAAGTGTTGATAAATTTGATATTTCAGTAAATGATTTAGATCACCATAAAAAAACTGCTATTGATAAATTGATATGCAAATATAATTCAGTCTTCGCTAAAGACAAATATGATATAGGTACTGTAAAAGGATATTAAGCCCATATTGATTTGTTGATTGATAAGTACTGTTGTAAAAGACCGTATAGGTGCTCCATTGAGGATATGAAAGAAATTGAACATCAAGTATCAAATTTACTAAAAAATAATTTAATTGAGGAGTCATATAGCCCTTTTGCCGCTCCAGTAACACTAGCATTTAAAAAAGAAGACGGAAGAAAGTCTAGGCTTTGTATAGATTTTCGTGAATTAAATAAAATTGTTGTCCCTCAATCGCAACCATTTCCGCTAATCGAGGATCTAATGGTTAAAACAAGAAAATGTACATTTTTTTCAACATTTGATGTAAACTCAGCGTTCTGGTCTATACCTCTTAAAATTGAAGATAGGCACAAAACTGCATTTGTTACTCAAGACGCACACTTTCAATGGACTTGTTTACCATTTGGTTTAAAAACTTCTCCTGCTATTTTTCAAAGAATTTTGAGTAGCATTATAAGAAAGCATAAACTGTCAAATTTTACTGTCAATTATATCGAAGATATTTTAGTATTTTCTGAAACGTTCGAAAAACACATTGAACACATATCTCTGTTATTGGAAGCGATTTTAAAAGAAGGTTTTAAATTAAAATTCACAAAATGTAACTTTGCACAGGACTCTGTGAAGTATTTAGGGCACATAATAAAAAACAATACTGTCACTCCATTAAAAGATAACTTGATTGCCATTAAAGAATTTCCAATACCAAAAACACAAAAAAATGTTAGACAATTTTTAGGAAAAATTAATTTCTATGGAAAATATGTGCCAAATATTTCAATTATACTGGATCCCTTACATAACTTATTAAGAAAAGCGGAAAAATTCGTTTGGTCCAATAGATGTCAAGAATCCTTTGATACTATAAAGAAACTACTTTACTCAAAACCTATTCTAGCTATATTTGATCCAGATTTGCCAATACATATTTATACAGATGCTAGTATACAAGGTATAGGTGCGATTTTCAAACAAATTCATACCAACGGTGAGGAAAAGCCTTGTGCATATTTTTCAAAAAAATTAAACGAAACCCAAAAAAAGAAAAAAGCCATATATCTTGAATGTTTGGCAATAAAAGAGGCGGTTAAATACTGGCAACACTGGCTTATAGGAAAAAAATTTACGGTTTATTCAGATCACAAACCTTTAGAAAAAATGAATATTAAGGCCAGAACGGACGAAGAACTGGGAGATTTGACATATTATTTGTCGCAGTTCAATTTTAAAATAATATATTCTCCGGGCAAATATAATATAGAAGCAGATACTTTGAGCAGAAATCCTGTGTTAGAATCATATGAAAATCAAGATAGTAATATAAAAGTAGTGAATTTTGTTAAATTAAAAGACATACTAAACGATCAAGATAAAAATGAGGATATTAAACAAAATAGAAATAAACTTATTCTCAAACATAATATATATTATAAAAAGATAGTAAAAAATGAAAAGATTGTACTAACTGAAGAGTTCAGTAAAGATATAATAAAACATGTACATCACTACTACTGTCACATAGGAAGACAGCAAATGGAAAACAAGATTAAACCTTTTTATCAAGCTAAAAATTTATTGGATAATATAAAGAAATATTGCGAAAATTGTGATATCTGTATAAAAAATAAATCTAGAAGGAAAAGCAAGTTTGGACTAATGTCTCACTTAGGTCCCGCTACCTATCCATTTGAAATAGTGTCAATAGACACCATAGGGGGATTTGGTGGTGCTCGTTCAACCAAAACATATTTACATCTTTTAGTAGATCATTTCACTCGTTACGCCTATATTTTGACATCCAAAACCCAGAGTGCGAACGATTTTATAAAACTTGTCCAAAAAGCAACAAAAGATTATAAAATAGATTTGATTCTATCAGATCAATATCCAGGCATAAATTCAAAAGATTTCAAATATTTTTTAGAAAAGGAAAATATCACTGTAGTTTTTACTGCAGTAAATGCGCCCTTTTTCAAATGGATTGAACGAAAGGCTAAACCAAACGTTGGTTAATAAAATTTGGTGCAAGATTAATGAAAGAAAAGATAAAATTGCTTGGACAACTATTGCTTATGAATGTACTCAAAAATATAACGAAACTGAACATTGTGTAACAGGTTTCTCCCCAAAATACTTATTGGAGGGAAAAAATGTTGATATTCTCCCAGATGAACTGAAACAAAATATAACACATAGTCATCTATTGCGAGACCGGAAAATTGCCTTAGAAAATAGTTTGAAATCCCACAATTATAATAAACAAAGATTTGATAAAAATAGAAAACATTATGAACTAAAAGTTGGTGATTATGTATATGTTGAAAATGGAAACCGGTTAAACCGAAAAAAATTAGATGAATTGAAAATAGGACCTTATCAAATTGTAGACAAAATATCCAATTCAATTTACAAAGTAAACACGGGCCACAAAAAGTTAGAGTCAAATCTCTTTCATATCATAAAACTTATTCCAGTAGTAGAATAAAATAGTAAAACTTTGTAGCTTAGAGAGGGGGGGGGGAGATGCAAACGAAGTGACCCTTCATTTAATTTATAGTTTTCCGTATTATAACTTTTTGGTTTACAAACTTGTCTATGTATAAGGGACTGGCCGTTTATATTGACGGATTGGCAGCATGATAAAATATGGAGATTCTGACAATTTCACGTTAAAATAATATTATTACAATCTTTAAATAAAAGTAATTTATAAGAACTGAAAGTAGTGAAACAATAGCTCTTAATGTTGTTTTTCTATTTACAGGTAAGTTGTAGGTAATGAAGTAATTATAAATAATGTTTTGTAAATATGCGTGTTAGTATGTAGTTCGTTAATAAAATAAAATTTTCTATTTACAGAGAAACACTTATAGTTATAGTTTTACTGTTCCCTACATATCTAATAAATAAAATTTACATATTATATATATAATAAATAAAACACTTTAAAATGAATCCCATTACTCTATCCAACAGATTTGGGGCAGAATTTGATAATAATACGAATATTATTAGCAACTTCTGTGACTTACCTATCTTAGATCAGACAACCTATCTTATTCCGGATAGGACAATCGCGACTTAAACAAGCGCATGAAAAGTCTATTGAAAATATCACAAAACATACAAATGTTGAAAAAATGCCCAGGTTACGACGGTATATGAGCCAAAGATATCAAATATACATCACAAAAACCAACTCCTCTCATAACTCATTTAATAAATTGTTCCATAAACACCCCTATATATCGTGACCTCTTGAAAACTGGAGTCATAGGCCCTATTTACAAAAAAGGTAAGCAAGATGATTTTAATAACTATCGTCCTATCACTATATTGTCTTGCATAGATAAGATTATTGAAATATATTTGGGTAATCAGATCAACTCTTTCTTGCAAAGTAACAAAATTATAAATGAAAACCAATACGGTTTTCAAGAAAATAAGAGTACAACTCAGCTTTTATGTAAATTTACAAATGAAGTCAATAAGCACTTAAATGCAAAGAGCATGTTTTGTCAATATTTATTGACTTTAGTAAAGCATTTGATATGCTCAATTATAACACTTTTTGACAGGTTATCGCAGGATGGTATACAGGGCCCACTTCTGGAACTTCTAAAAAATTATCATAGCAATAGATATACTACTGTTAGAATTAGAAACCAATTTAGCACTAAGATAATGACTTCCAAAGGCACCGCCCAAGGGCCGGGTCTCATGAAAGCATTCAATCGCAAAAAATCCTTCTAAGTGATTTTGATCAGTTGTGTAAGTGGGCCCATGATGTTGGTTTAGTCATAAATACACAAAAAACAACTACTGTTCACATACACTCATCGCATATTAAAACATCAATTAAACCTACAATCGTAGCTCATGAGCACCACTGCCTCCATGGCTCAGCCAGTTGATATAATTGTTCTACACTACAAGTGGTAGACAAACATGTGTATGTTGGTCTCGCCATTGACAAACACCTCTGCTGGGGACCACATAAAGAACACGTATGTAATATACTACGAACTATTCTGGGAAAATTTTGTACATGGAAATATAAACTGCCATATGGCCCTAGCGGAATCTGTTGTCAATTATGAGTTAAGTAGCTATGGTAGAACCTATAAAACATACCTGCAAGATATCTATAATTTACAAGTAAGATTATTAAAAATGATTGTACCGAATTATATAAAGGAAAAATATAAAAATATTGAACAAGAACTCTTTAAGTATTGTAATGTTACGAGTGTATATGATAAAATCGAGTTTAACATTCTCACAGAATCAAATAGATCAGAACTGTTAATTGATAGGACGAGACCAGACTATATGAGATCAATTGTGTACAAGAATAAGTATATACTACCAAAGGCTTGTATGGAGAAAGAGTTGACAAATTCTTAGTGCCTGTCTTCTTAAATAAACTGCCTCAAAATTTGTAAACCATGTTTAAAAATAACGGAAAATACTTCAAATGTAAATTAAAAAGACACTACATCTACTGATACATAAAACTAAAAAAATAATAATAAAAAATAATGTGCAAATAGTTAATTAACGGCACATTGGTGCCCAGATAGACCCTGAGAGGTCTTCGAGGTACTAATTTGAAGTTCTCGATGTATATACGAGTACAATGGAAACAATAAAAAAAACATACTTGGTGATTCAGTGGTATCTTATGGTCTTATTATATGGCCTCACATTTAAGACACAGCTTGATTACAATAATTAATTACAAATAAGACTTAAAATACCTAGTCAATAAGAAAGTAAGACCAAAATGTAAACCTAACAATGACCAATTATTTAAGGTATTTAAGGTACTACCTGTTCAACTAACTAAAAAATACTAACAAACAATATGACATAAATCATCATCATCATCATCATCATATCAGCCAAAAGACGTCCACTGCTGGACAAAGGCCTCCCCAAAGATCTCCACAATTGCCGGTCTTGCGCTGTTCGCATCCAGCAGTTTCCAGCGACCCCACAAGATCATCGGTCCATCTTGTAGGGGGCCTGCCCACGCTGCGTCTTCCGGGTCGTGGTCGTCACTCGAAAACCTTTCTGCCCCATCGGCCGTTGGCTCTACGAGCTATGTGCCCTGCCCACTGCCACTTCAGCTTGGCAATTCTTCGGGCTATGTCGGTGACTTTGGTTCGCCTGCGGATTTCGACATTTCTGATTCGATCCCGCAGGGAAACTCCGAGCATAGCCCTCTCCATTGCTCTTTGGATGACCTTGAGCCTTCAAATAAGGCCCATAGTGAGCGACCACGTCTCTGTTCCGTATGTCATCACTGGCAACACACACTGGTCGAAGACTTTCGACTTGAGACACTGCGGTACTTTGGACGAGAAGATGTTACGTAGCTTCCCGAAAGCGGCCCAGCCGAGTTGGATTCTACGATTGACCTCCTTCTCGAAGTTGGCCCTACCTAGTTGGATGGTCTATCCTAGGTAAATATAGTTCTCTACCTAACTTCGAGTGCAGAGTCACCAACTTTCAATTGAGTAGGTGCAACATGGACGTTTGACATGATTTTCGTCTTATCCATGTTCATTTTCAGACCCACTTGTTGAGAGACTCTGCTGAGGTCATCGAGCATTGGACCGAGGTCTTCCATGGTCTCAGCCATGACTACTATATCATCGGCAAATCGAAGGTGAGTGATGTACTCGCCATTGACATTGATGCCAAAGCCTTTCCAGTCCAGAAGCTTGAAGACGTCTTCCAATGCAGCGGTGAACAGTTTCGGAGATATAACATCTCCCTGTCTCACGCCTCGCTGCAAGTGGATAGGTTTCGAGATCTGGTCCTGGAGTCGCACTGACATAGTGGCGTTTTCGTACAAACACTTTAACACCTCGATATACCGGTAGTCAATTTGGCACGTCATGAGAGACCTCAGCACGGCCCATGTTTCGATAGAATCAAAGGCTTTCTCATAGTCCACAAACGCTAAGCACAGTGGCTTGTTATACTCTTCGGTCTTCTGTATAACTTGCCGCAGCGTATGTATGTGGTCTATGGTGCTAAAGCCTTTTCGGAAACTGGCTTGTTCGGGAGGCTGGAAGTCGTCTAACGACGCGCGAGACGGTTCGTAACGACCCTCGAAAACAACTTGTAAACATGGCTCAGCAGTGTGATGGGTCTATAATTCTTCAATAGGGTTTTGAAGAAGAGCACCAATTACACTTTTGTGCTATGCTTGTGGCGTTTGACCATCTAGTATGACGGAGTTTAATAACTTCTGAAGGGCCCGTAGGATTGCTCGCTCCGCCGCCTAATTTGCTATCGGCGCAGGCGGATCCGAGGCCCGAGACGGTGGACTTTGGGGATGCTACCCAGGTAAGTTCCATGGATAATGAGCATTTAGGAGGGCTTTGGAAAGTGCGATTTTGGAATATAGGGATATATCCGTCTGTGATAGACCGCAGTTACCACGTTATCCCACGCACAAACGTAATATGGCGCTAGTGGTCGCTCTAGATTGCATGCTAGAACCATATTTTGGATCTAGCCTAGATTTTGCGGATACGCACTCGATTCTTTACTGTGCAGCAGTCGCGGCGTGTCGGGTGACCCATCGTCGTCAAACCAGCATGGCAAGAAAGAATCGAGCGACGTATCTCAGCAGCTAGATTGACCATCGGCAAGCTAATCTGCTTCAGGTCGGGAAACAATCGCCAGAGAGTTATGCGTTATGTGACACAGACATTCGCCGGTACAGGTACAATACCGCGTGATTATACTGCCTGTGTCACGGAATGCATAGACTACCTGAAGCAGAAAGTTTCTGCGTGGGCTAACCGTATACGGCGGTATAAGGAACGGGCGGATAGGTTTCACTAAAATCGATCTTTCCAAAGTAATCAAATAAAAGTGTATCGAAGGTGGGAGGGAACTTCCAGTAGTGTGACTGATGGCTGTTTACCAAATATGGACGAAATGTCCTCATTTTGGAAAAATATTTGGTCAGCGCCCATACGTCACACCGATGGACAATGGATTGATATAGTTAAGCGCTCATGTGAACACTTGCAACCTATGCAAGCTATTAAAATTACCCCCTCTGATGTGGGAAATGCGGTTCGTCCGACTCATAACTGGAAAAGTCCTGGGCCGGATGGACTGCATAATTTCTGGCTAAAGTAGTTGCGAAACTCGCATGCGTGCTTAGCTACTCAATTCCAAGAAGCTATCGATACTGGTATCACTTTTCTGCTCCATAAAACTGGTAGTACCACGGATCCAAAGAATTATCGACCCATCACGTGCTTACCCACTATATATAAGCTCCTTACATCCATTCTGGTGTCAACATTAAATGAGCATTTACATGCCAATCATGTTTAAGATCCTGCTCAGAATGGATGAAGGGTTGGATCCCGTGGTACTAAGGAGCTCCTCCTCATAGACATGGCCGTTAGCCAACAGGTTCGCAAAGGTCGAAGAAGTCTCTCCGCTGCCTGGATTGACTATAAGAAGGCATATGATTCGGTGCCCATACATGGTTAAGACGGGTACTAGAGTTGTATAAAGTTGATGCAGCTCTATGCGCCTTTCTTACCCCGTGTATGGGACAGTGTACCACGGTTCTCCGTCTTTCAGGAACCGGAGTGACTCCTTCGATATCCGAACCTATAAGGATTGAGCGAGGCATATTCCAGGGTGACAGTTTGAGTCCCTTGTGGTTTTGCCTGGCCTTGAATCCTCTGAGCGCTATGCTGAGGGATTTCGGGTTAGGTTATCGGTTGCGGAGAGGGGGTGAGACCATTTCTCATCTTCTGTATCTGGATGACCTCAAGTTATATGCTCCGAATAAACCAAACCTGATATCCCTACTAAACCTCACAGAAAGATTTAGCAGTGATATTGGAATGGAATTCGGTGGAGATAAATGTGCGGTCATACATGTACAGAGGGGTAGAGTTGTAAATTCTGATAATTTACAACTCACCGAGAGTATTGTAACTAACCATACTGGCTCGTCACGTTGAGATTATTCTGAGAGAGACTGACCGGATGTGGCATTATTGACGACGCATTTTGGCAATATGGAGAACTGTCAAGAGAATGGCGGCGTTTCGCGCCAGACGCTAACGAAAGAAAAATGTTTTTAGAAGTTTTGAGTGTGGTTTCAGGAGTCCTATAGAAGATTTAGAAGCGAGCGTCGTTCCTGGTGTAATTAGAGTGGAAGATCGGCTGAATATTGGTTGTATCATTTGTTTTAAAGGAGAGATAATGAAGGAAGCGTCATCTCGTGTTGGTAAGCTTTGAACACAGGTGAGGCTTTGTTACTTTTATTTAAAGTATTACATTATTACGAATGCTCGGTAATTTTAGTTGAGTCTAGATGCTAGAACGATTCTATTTTCATACACCATTATGTTGGGATGCTCCCAAAAGTTGTATTACTCATGTATTTATAAGACAAATACTTTAAAACTAATTATATGTTAAAACTAACTAGACAATAGAACCAGAAATATATCTATTATTGAATGAAAGCTATCAATGTTAGATAGTAATTAATATAATAACTTCTAATTAAAAGTACCTGAGTTATTAACTGGGTTAATAGCAGTTAACTGTTTACCTGATGTTAAAGCCTTTATTTAATGGGTTAATTTTGAATACATGTACTATCAGTGGAAGAGAAAACTGATGTCTTGTTTGTTTAAGACCGGTCACTGACAGTCTTATTTAGTTCTCTATGGAAGATAGTAGAGGCTATTCTACAACAGCAAACATTACGTGCTGTGTTTAGGATTAACCGGAAATATTAAGTTTCATAATGATGTCTTGGTACTTAAGACCGGCCTCCAAGCAGTCTTAAAGAGTCTATGGAAGATTTAGTAGAACCTTTAAAAAAGTTCCAATGATGTTATTATGCAACATCTCTGCCTACCATGTTGAAGATCAAGAGATCATTGATTTTTGACAAGAATCGCAAATGATTTAATAACCCCTTCAAAGTATTGATTATACTAATATTGACTCAGTTAATAGTCATATAAGTGGTTCCAATTAGAATCATATTCAGATTTTCTTACTGATATTGAATGCTTTCATATCAAGCGGTCATTACTTGGGTAATGAATACAAAGAACTAAATCTTCACAAGTGATAAAAAATAGTATTACTTATACAATTGATGTTGAAGTTCAAGAATTGTTGAACCTTGACAGGAATGCGAAGTTCCTTGAGCAGATGACTCAAATAATAATAATACAATGATGAAGTATTATTATGGGTTGACTTTGTTAACAGTCAAACCAGTGGTTGCGATTAGAACCATTTTCAAATTAACTTGCTTATATTGAATAAGCTTTCTGAAGATATTACAACATTGGTGAATCCAAGAAGTTACTTATGACAAATTAAGGCTTCTGTGTTATTACATAAGGTTAATTATTAATATTATCCATATATAAATGTTTTCCTTGATATTATATAAATATATATTATGAACTAGAGTCATATATATTTTTGTAATAAATAAGTAAAGGTTAGGGTAGTCAAAAGATTAAGCCCTCTCATGTCTCTTGTTTTCAAAGGACATTGACTAAGACTAACAACCCACACAGATCTTCTGTAATTAGAATAAAAGAGTACCCCTATAAGGACATTTGTCAGTCCAAAGGCGGAAGAAGTCTTGACCCTATGGAGCCGAAGACTATTGTACCTCGCGGGGATGCTTTGGGCGAGTACCATAGCCGCAAATAAAATAATATTGTATATTATAATATTCTAGTATAATCTACAAACAAGCTAGAATAATCTAGAAAAGATATAAAGTCAATCTCAACAATATTTTAAGGAAAACATATATACTATGGCTGAATTAAACTATTATATTTCAAGATGTGTGAATTAAAACAAACAATTCATTTAGGAAACACACATATAATCTAATTAGACAATATCAACAAGACATTCATTTAATAGGACTTATCAAATAACATAATATCCTTTATGAAAATAAGTTATACTCCAAAAAGAAGTAGTATGAAACCTTTATGTTTATCAGAGAAATTATAGAATTAAAACTACATATTTATGGTCTTATATATTGAAATAAAGTTCTAATAAGATTTTAGATAACATTATGGTAATTAATTTAGGGTAAACTAGGCTTCATTAGTTCAGTCACTCTTGTACAATTACATAAGTTTAGAAAGTTTATTTATGATTAGGATAAAGTTTATATAGGATTGATTGGTTTGTTCTCCTTTAAAAAAAGTTCTTGGTTTACTATGTGCAACATAGGTTCCTACCATACTAGACGAATCACTGGCCAATTTAAATCAACTTGTTTCAATCAAATCCAGCAAGAATATAAATTCATGATTTCAATCAATCAGCCTATCGCAGTCCACTGCTGGACATAAGCCTCTCCCAACACGCGCCATTGCACACGGTCCTCCGCCTTCCGCATCCAGTCTGTCCCAGCGACCCTTTTGAGGTCGTCGGTTCACCTAGCTGGGGGCCGTCCTACCTTACGCTTACCAAGTCGCGGTCTCCACTCTAGAACACGTTTGCTCCATCGGCCACGTTTGCTTCATGATTTAAGTTAAGAAAATTTAGGATCATATTAGTATCAAGGAGTATTCCTTATTAGACACATAAGAGTTAGGTTCAGTTAGATACTAAATTGTATGCCGTACCCTAGGTCACCGTAGCCTAGTTGGTAGTGATCCTGCCTACGAAGCTGGTGGTCCTGGGTTCGAATCCCGGTAAGTGCAAATATTTGTGTGATGAGCACGAATATTTGTTTCTGAGTCATGGATGTTTTCTATGTATTTAAATATTTATCCGTCTATATAAGTATGTATATCCTCACCTGGTACCCATAGTACAAGCTTTGCTTAGTTTGGGGCTAGGATGATCTGTGTCACATTGTCCCCAGATATTATTATTATATTATTATGCCGTTAGTTAGGATGATCAGGTTCAACGATAGGGAACACAAATAAATAAAAGGGCAATTAGAATATGGGGGTAGGGTGGCGAGGTACATAATTGGTGGCGCCGTTTTCCAGGATAAATTGGCTTTATTTTAATTAGTATTTTCAGTAATTTATATATAAAGTTAGATAGAAAAGTGTTTAAGCTGGTTTGATTGAATTATAGGTTACAAGATGCAGTTCTTAGCTGCACATAATTGATGACGTGAGAAAGGGTTTTGAAAAGAGAAACAGACAAATCAATTACTTAAAAACTTAATTTATTTCTAATCTTGAGAATTCATTAGAAGTAGCAGTCTATGCAGGTGTATCTCTGGTAGTTGTAGAATGAGGTAAACAATCTCAGTACTTATTTGTTGTTATAATAACTGAAAGAAAATAATCAAATTATAAGAGATATAAATAATTCAACTAGTAGTAAAATAATAAATTAAGTTATAGGAAAATCAATTAGAATTATTATATAATTAGTGATTTAGTAGAAGGTATGGTAGATATATTCCACAACAAGTTTCTGTTTAAGCTGTTCTGAAAGGATATAATGAGATAAAATCACATGATGTTACTATAGACATTGTAACATTTGATTTCTCAGTATGCATAAATATTTAAAAATAATGTAATTTCAATAAATTGTTTCATTCAAGTACTTAAGAAACAAAATCACTTTCTTTATAGATAATGCCATCAGGTGGTTCATTTATTTGGTTATTTAAATAAGCAAAATACAATTAGTATTTACTTAATTAAGAAAAGTAAATAGTATGTTAGGATATGGTATCCACATACTATCATGAAAGTCCCATACTCATTTTTTAATGTAGTGATATAAAACTCCTGTTTATTTTTAGGTAGATACTAGATAGATTAACATAATAGGCTATGGTAACTATTGACCATCAGGTGATACCATTAATAATAATACTGCTGATTTACTGAGACAGCTAATTCTTTGGTTGTATTATTGTAATTAATTAATAGAAAACTTTTGAAGTCTGTTAAAAACTGAGTTTGATCATGAAACTGTCAACTTCTATGATCAAATAAATTAATAAAAATAGGTTATTTTGAATTATTGATAGGAGAAAATATCAAATGCAGATATTAAAAGAAAAGTCAAGTGATAAATTGAATGTTTCAATTTAAATAGGTGAATTGAGTTTGAGATTCAGGATAACTATTAGAATTCACTATCGTTGTAGGCTCAATTCCTGCATGTATAAAGTCAAGTGATAAATTAAATGTATTAATTTAAATAGGTGAATTGAGTTTGAGATTCAGAATAACTATTAGAATTTGTTATTGTTGTGGGTTCAATTCCTGCATGTATATATAATGACAAGTAAGTTAAGATTTAAAGTCTTTATTTCTCATAAGAACACAGTCCAATTAAAATGAGATCAAATGGGTACATGGCAGTTAGTAATAAATCTAACATGAGTTATAAATAAATAAATTAGGATAACAATTTAAAATAACATAATTACAGTTAATAAATAAATAAATACAACTTATATATTTAGATGTTCATGATAATTATATTGTTAGATTAAATTAGGATAACAATTTAAAATAACATAATTACAGTTAATAAATAAATAAATACAACTTATATATTTAGAAGTTCATGATAATTATATTGTTAGATTAAATTAGGGTATGTAAAATTAATGTGTACTGAATGTAGGTACCGGTCTACTAGTGGCACAGTGGTCAAGACAGTCTGTCACTTTGTGTTCTGGGTTCGATTCCCACACATGGCTACTATTTGAGTGAACCATAATCAGTTGTTTTGAGTCAGGATTTACTTTGTGTTTTGGGTTCGATTCCCACACATGGCTACTATTTGAGTGATCCATAATTAGTTGTTTTGAGTCAAGATTTACATTGTGTTCATGTGTGAATGTTATATATGAATGTTGGTTCTTTATTTGTTACAAGGTTTTATTAACCAAGAAGATATGTATATAAGTTTTAAATGTTTGGCATTGAGGTAGTTTAAATAGTCTAGTTTTATATATAGATCCTTAGTTGTGTTATAATAATCATAATGAAATAATCCTTGTGTTATATTATTTATTTTTGGTTGAAGTGACTTCAAGTTGGGTTCTAATGTAGTTGTAGTTCCTCAAACTTCAATGGTAGAATTTAATCAAGGAGTTGTATATTAATATATGTTAAGTTAATACAATATGCAGTTTGCTATTTTACTTAATGCTTCCAGGATTAACATAATTTTGATCTCATAGTGGGTCTAATAGTGGATCTAATAGTGGGTTCGATTCCTATACAGAAAATGAAACTTTTGTGAGTGTGATTATACTTGAGAGTAATTAAATAAGTTTTAATTTGTTACAAAGTTTTATTAACCAAGCTACAAGTTTCAACACTGAGTTAGATTAAAGTGCCTAGTTTTGTGTATAGAATCTTTACTTAGGTTATAATAATCATAATGATATTATCATCATAATTAATTACTTATATTTTGTTTAAGTGACTTCAAGTCAGGTTTTAATGAAGTTCCTCAAACAAAATTGGTAGAATTTAATTAAGAAGTATTATATTATTATCTGTAGTTTATACAGTATGCAGTTTGCAATTTATCTCAGTGTTTCTAGGATTAACATATTGATGAATAACATTTTATCAAATAGTGGGTTCGATTCCTACATAGAAAAGAATGAAATTAGAGTGATAAGTATTTATTTAAGAGTTTAGATGTTCCTTGTGTCAATGCTATGTAAATTCTCTATGCATAAGGATATTGTAAGTGTAGAATTAAACAATAAAGATGTTTATAAATATGTCATAATAGTTTCAAAAGAAATGGTTACCCGATGAGGTTTATACATTTGTTCTTTAGTAGCACTGATCTTGACAGTTAATATTTCTTCATATAAACCTCTTTACAGTTAGAATATAGTTTTCTGAAAATAAGATAATAGAGAGGTTAGGAAAGCAGCATGTTGTTAGTTACTGTTTTCAAAATAAATTAAAGAAAAATGTTATGTCAATTTTATACAGTAGGTAATTTAAATCAACTTTGGTAATTTAATGAAATTCAGTTGTCTGGTGGAGCAGTGAAAGCTTCTTAGTCTGATTTTAAGCATTCATAACAAAACCTTAATGAACCAATTCATAAAATAACAATGTAAGTAGATAGCAGTATTCATGGTAAATTTCAATGTCACAGGTTAATTAAGGTTATTTAGACATTAGACAGGAAATGAATAAACAATTATCTAGGATCTAGAATATACAAAAGCTTATTCTATGTTTAGTATTCCTAGATAGGTCACAGTTAAAAGTTTTTAAAGTATTTTTACTAACCTTAGCAAATTGAGGTTTCTTCTTATGTTCATAGATATACATACAAAACTGAATATAAATTTGTAGGCATTCTTATTCATTCTTTTGATGTAGAATATATAAATAAGAGTAGTTGTAGAATATCACACTGTGCCAAATTCACTTTTGATTATATAGACATCTGAGTAATATGATCACTTCGATAATTCTTCCACTATATGATCAATTCTAGTACTTCTTGTACAACATCTAGAAACTATGGTTTCTTTTATTATTATTTTGATGTTGATAATATTTCGCCATGGAGATGTTATACTGCCTTCACAATTAGAATTTGGCGCCGTTATCCGTAAATACCTTTGACAACACAGATCTCGAATACTTTCCATGTACATGTTGCTAGATTCGAAATACATTAGCGGAGTAGTAAGTTGATGTTGCGTATAATTCAATGGGTAAATACGTAAATCTAATCAAAGTGCAATTGTACAAAATTTGTTTATAAGAACATTTGTACTAGATAGAAATTAAGTATATCTTTGTAAGATCAAATATTACGATCGATTGTTTTGAGAAAAAAATAAGGTTATCGATTTTGACATGTCAGAATAATATTGCCAGATTTGGAACAAATATTCGGTATGATTTTAGATGTTATTACGTAAGGTGACAAATTTTATGAAAAGATGAGATATTGACACTCAGGAGACTTCTTAGGATTTTGAAGAGAGTTACTGACAGAAATAGGTAGTATAAAGGTGTTGATAAATTAATAGGTAGAATAATGTGGTAAATGAAACTACTAAAAATCTCTGTTGTGTGAAGATTTAGTGTGAAAAAGAAAAGAAACTCTCGTTTCAATTTAAACTCAATAAGTAGATCTAATAATTATATTTGTGATAATACTATTAGCACAGTAAGCAATATTGCGAGTTCAGGAACTAATTTTACAAATATCTTTAGTGACAATTTCCAAAAATATGAAAGAAGACGTTACTCCGAATTAATTCTAGTTTTTAATTTTTGCGAACCTCATAACTGGTTATTATTTAGGATATTGCTTTACCTTTTCTTTGATTTATATCGATTTGTAAAGCATGGCAGATGAATTGTTATGTGTATGGACAGGGTCATTTATTGACAATCCATATATATTAATTATAATTACACATTTTTAATTCGGGATTGATATCAATATTAGAAAATCATTAAGTCAGTATGTAGTTGATAATAAAACATTTTTCAACCTGAGTAGGATATTTTGAGATTTTGGAATGGCGTATTCTATCATGAATTGCATCTAGAATATGTATAGCTTTAAATTAGAAAACAGTGTGAGCCAAGTCTAAGGTTAGCATATTGCAAATTATTAAATAATATTAAGTATTAGGTAAGTAAATAACGTCGTCTTTCGGCTGATATGATGATGATGATGAAGTAAACAACCATTATACGGGTTGATTATTTTATTTAGGTAAATACAGATCGAAAAGTCTAGCGGGGGAAGAGAATAATTTCTCATTAGTGTAGTCTGGGTTCACACAATTTTATTACAATGTATATTGGCAACTCATACGATAGTATTTTATCAGCTACTTTATAATAACTAACACAAATAGCAGGAGTACTGTATATACAATATAACATATTATATATAGGTATATTATAACAGTTTATGTAATTGTTATTTATGTGAAATAGGAACAGGCGAGCATGAAATTAATAAATAAATTAAAGATAAATATTTAAATATATGTTTCAAATTATAACATACGCATGGAAAAATGGTTTGACACCCAAATCAGAGTGGGATTGAAGACGATATTAGTCAAGTATAATACGAAAAATTCTTTGAGATATATATACATACATATGTGTAACAAAAAAAAAATAAAGGTTATATACTTATATGTATGATTAGAAATTATATTTATGTGAGGAGGCAATACCTACTATTGGAAATTATTCGTTACCTCTGGCTCATACGGGTTTGTTTATATTTAAAGTTGAGTGCAAAGACATGCAAGTTAAGTCTGTGAATGTTGAGAAAACAAATATTAGGTACTTTGACATTGACTTTGAACCACAAAATGACTGACAAATAAACTTAGTGAGGATATGTAAGGGCTTTAAATTGAGGCAAATTCCAGAGCAAGAGGTTGGTTAATTTGAGTTGGGACTTGGAACCGATATACAATATACAAACGACCTTTTATAATGTATTTTGGTGTAAGGATAGTATACAATTATTACCAAGTTGTATTTTGGTCTCATGAAAGGTCCATACTCCACAAGAAGCTAA
Organism: Pseudoips prasinana; assembly: GCA_951640165.1. NCBI lineage: Eukaryota > Metazoa > Arthropoda > Insecta > Lepidoptera > Nolidae > Pseudoips > Pseudoips prasinana. Next base: position 7,181,681 of record OX621260.1, read on the forward strand.
ATGCTATCAAATCGACTTTACACTGCACATCTAGTCTTATTTGTGGGTTTGTCTTCGTGAATTAGGTGTTGAGAGTTTGCATTGTAAGTTTGTGTATCTATTGGATTATGCTCACGACAATTTTGGGTCCTCCGAGGAAAAGTGCATGCGGGTCTCCGGAGTGGTATTAAATGACTCTTAACGGAGAACTGATGTATTTTGAACGGCTAGCGTTTGCTTGACTCACAACCAAGTACTTCTTGAGGATTTAAATGGCTTGTGTGTTTAATTCATGGGTATGCGAGACAGTGTATATAAATCAACATTTCTGATTTGCGGGGACTGTCTACAAGTGGACTCATTTTACTCACACATCAAAGCTGCACTTCCGGTTTCAACTCTAATAAACTAGAATATTTAAATTTATTTTGTTCAAGGTACTTTATCAACTTATAGGGACCAATTTTCCTCATGTTAGACTGGGTTTAAGTTTAACATTTGAAAAATTGAGCGGGGGAGCTGTAACTAAACATACCTACTGGCTCGTCACGTTGAGATTATTCGCATATCCTTCGTCCAGCTAATCGTACTATAATTTAGCTGGCGTGTTGCAAAATATCTTTTAAATGAAACAAAATATAACAACTGATTTATAGTATTTTAATTCATATTATGTCTGATTATCAAATTTAGATTAATCGATGCAAATATGTGTGGAACAAGCTTAACATTAGTTCAATTATCGTAATAATTTACCTATAGGGACATCACTAGTTACTATAAAGATTAGTCCCTTCTCTAATCTTGAAATCGACCAATGGGAACAGTTATAGGATTACCGGGAAAAATGATTGTTTCACAAAACAGCTACTTATTATTCATATACAATAATGGATAATGTATTAATAAATTTATATGTGTAATATAATACTAACTGTCGTTTTGATAGAAGATTAACTATTTATTTTTATGTGATTATGCAGATTACATTTATTTAATTAATGAGACTGACCGGATGTGGCATTATTGACGACGCATTTTGGCAATATGGAGAACTGTCAAGAGAAGGGCGGCGCTTCGCGCCAGACGCTAACGAAAGAAAAATGTTTTTAGAAGTTTTGAGTGTGGTTTCAGGAGTCCTATAGAAGATTTAGAAGCGAGCGTCGTTCCTGGTGTAATTAGAGTGGAAGATCGGCTGAATATTGGTTGTATCATTTGTTTTAAAGGAGAGATAATGAAGGAAGCGTCATCTCGTGTTGGTAAGCTTTGAAAACAGGTGAGGCTTTGTTACTTTTATTTAAAGTATTACATTATTACGAATGCTCGGTAATTTTAGTTGAGTCTAGATGCTAGAACGATTCTATTTTCATACACGATTATGTTGGGATGCTCCCAAAAGTTGTATTACTCATGTATTTATAAGACAAATACTTTAAAACTAATTATATGTTAAAACTAACTAGACAATAGAACCAGAAATATATCTATTATTGAATGAAAGCTATCAATGTTAGATAGTAATTAATATAATAACTTCTAATTAAAAGTACCTGAGTTATTAACTGGGTTAATAGCAGTTAACTGTTTACCTGATGTTAAAGCCTTTATTTAATGGGTTAATTTTGAATACATGTACTATCAGTGGAAGAGAAAACTGATGTCTTGTTTGTTTAAGACCGGTCACTGACAGTCTTATTTAGTTCTCTATGGAAGATAGTAGAGGCTATTCTACAACAGCAAACATTACGTGCTGTGTTTAGGATTAACCGGAAATATTAAGTTTCATAATGATGTCTTGGTACTTAAGACCGGCCTCCAAGCAGTCTTAAAGAGTCTATGGAAGATTTAGTAGAACCTTTAAAAAAGTTCCAATGATGTTATTATGCAACATCTCTGCCTACCATGTTGAAGATCAAGAGATCATTGATTTTTGACAAGAATCACAAATGATTTAATAACCCCTTCAAAGTATTGATTATACTAATATTGACTCAGTTAATAGTCATATAAGTGGTTCCAATTAGAATCATATTCAGATTTTCTTACTGATATTGAATGCTTTCATATCAAGCGGTCATTACTTGGGTAATGAATACAAAGTAGTAAAAATATTAGATTTAAACTAGATAATTAAACATAATCTCTTGACAATAACTTGATACGAGCTAGCTAAATATCATTGCTGTAATAAAATAAATTTTATAAATGTTTTCATACAATATGTACCTAAATATCTATGTTACTAGAAATAAAATTTTAAAGTCTACGTGAACAATAAAAAAAAAAAAAGAACTAATTCTTCACAAGTGATACAAGATAGTATTACTTATACAATTGATGTTGAAGTTCAAGAATTGTTGAACCTTGACAGGAATGCGAAGTTCCTTGAGCAGATGACTCAAATAATAATAATACAATGATGAAGTATTATTATGGGTTGACTTTGTTAACAGTCAAACCAGTGGTTGCGATTAGAACCATTTTCAAATTAACTTGCTTATATTGAATAAGCTTTCTGAAGATATTACAACATTGGTGAATCCAAGAAGTTACTTATGACAAATTAAGGCTTCTGTGTTATTACATAAGGTTAATTATTAATATTATCCATATATAAATGTTTTCCTTGATATTATATAAATATATATTATGAACTAGAGTCATATATATTTTTGTAATAAATAAGTAAAGGTTAGGGTAGTCAAAAGATTAAGCCCTCTCATGTCTCTTGTTTTCAAAGGACATTGACTAAGACTAACAACCCACACAGACCTTCTGTAATTAGAATAAAAGAGTACCCCTATAAGGACATTTGTCAGTCCAAAGGCGGAAGAAGTCTTGACCCTATGGAGCCGGAGACTATTGTACCTCGCGGGGATGCTTTGGACGAGTACCATAGCCGCAAATAAAATAATATTGTATATTATGATATTCTAGTATAATCTACAAACAAGCTAGAATAATCTAGAAAAGATATAAAGTCAATCTCAACAATATTTTAAGGAAAACATATATACTATGGCTGAATTAAACTATTATATTTCAAGATGTGTGAATTAAAACAAACAATTCATTTAGGAAACACACATATAATCTAATTAGACAATATCAACAAGACATTCATTCAATAGGACTTATCAAATAACATAATATCCTTTATGAAAATAAGTTATACTCCAATAAGAAGTAGTATGAAACCTTTATGTTTATCAGAGAAATTATAGAATTAAAACTACATATTTATGGTCTTATATATTGAAATAAAGTTCTAATAAGATTTTAGATAACATTATGGTAATTAATTTAGGGTAAACTAGGCTTCATTAGTTCAGTCACTCTTGTACAATTACATAAGTTTAGAAAGTTTATTTATGATTAGGATAAAGTTTATATAGGATTGATTGGTTTGTTCTCCTTTTCAAAAAGTTCTTGGTTTACTATGTGCAACATAGGTTCCTACCATACTAGACGAATCACTGGCCAATTTAAATCAACTTGTTTCAATCAAATCCAGCAAGAATATAAATTCATGATTTAAGTTAAGAAAATTTAGGATCATATTAGTATCAAGGAGTATTCCTTATTAGACACATAAGAGTTAGGTTCAGTTAGATACTAAATTGTATGCCGTTAGTTAGGATGATCAGGTTCAACGATAGGGAACACATCAAAATAAAAAGAATTTAGAATAGGGGGTAGGGTGGAAAGGTACAGTATGACTCTCAGATCCCTCTCTGAGACTGAAACCTACAAATACCTTGGTATGTCTGAGTGTCTAAATATCCCAGATGGGGACATTAAGCAGTTGGTGAAGGAACGTTTCTTTAACCGCTTGAAAAAAGTACCGAAAAGTCTATTGTCAGGTGGTAATAAAGTGCGTGCTTTCAATTACTGGGTAATGCCTCTACTGGTTTACACCTTCGGCATACTAAGGTGGACTCAAACCGAGTTAGATGCCCTGGATCGAAAAGTCCGGAAACGCCTAACGACGTACCGTATGCACCATCCACACTCTTCACGAATGAGATTGTATATCCCACGGAAGTTTAGGGGTCGAGGCTTCCTCAATGCCAAGAACCTACACAACCGTGAGATATGCAATCTCAGGGAATATTTCCTTGGTGTTGAGTGTGAGATGCATCGAGACGTCGCCGCCTTTGACAACGGACTCACGCCCCCTCTCCTTGGCTAAAGAAGACTGGAGAAAGCCCGTCGTGCTTAGCACTCGGGATCGAATTGACGTATGGAAGAGCAAGGTGCTTCATGGTAGGTTCCACCAGGCCCTACGTGGTGCTCATGTGGACCTATAAGCGTCTGTCGCCTGGCTACGTTTTGGTGACCTATTTGGGGAAACTGAAGGTTTTGCTTGTGCAGTTGCTGATGAAGTTGTCAAGACGAGGAAATATCGGAAGCACATCTTCAAGGACGGTACCATCGACATTTGTCGGGCATGTCACCGTCCCGGAGAGTCTATCAGACACATTGTTTCTGGTTGTTCCTATCTTGCCAACGGCGAGTACTTGCACAGGCATAATCAAGTTGCCAGGATTATCCACCAGCAGCTTGCTCTTCGGTATTGTCTTGTAGACTCTGAAATGCCGTATTAAAAGTACGTACCGGAACCAGTTCTAAAAAACGGTTGTGCCAAGCTCTACTGGGACCGCTCTATCATTACGGACAGGACTATTGTTGCCAATAAGCCTGATATCGTTTTGGTAGACCGGTTGGAGCACCGGGCATTTATTGTTGATATCACTGTCCCATTTGACGATAACCTCGTAAAAGCCGAGAATGACAAGTTGTCAAAGTATTTAGATTTGGCTTACAAGGTTACTGCCATGTGGGATGTGAACTCAACAATAATTGTCCCAATAGTCGTCTCCGTAAACGGTCTCATAACAAAGACCCTTGACCTTAATCTTAAGAGGCTCTCACTAGATCACTGGGTCAAGGGCCGGATAAAGAAGGCGGCAATTATGGGAACGGCACGCATCGTGAGGAGGTTCCTCTCTCTGTCGCCCTGACCACCGGCGGCCTAGGGCGTATAACCCCGCCGCCGGGGGAGCCCTGTTTTTTACGTATTTATTTGTGTATTATTGTTTTATATATCGATTTTATAAGAATAAATATGTATTAAATATGAAAATAAATAATAATAATATAGGGACAATGTAACACAGATCATTCTAGCCCCAAACTAAGCAAAGCTTGTACTATGGGTACCAGGCGACGATATACATACTTATATAGATAGATAAATACTTAAATACATAGAAAACATCCATGACTCAGAAACAAATATTCGTGCTTATCACACAAATATTTGCACTTACTGGGATTAGAACCCAGGACCACCAGCTTCGTAGGCAGGAGCACTACCAACTAGGCTACGGTGACCGTGATCTATAATAAATATGATTATCTAAGGAATATAAATCCGAAAGAAACTAAATTTAATATAGTTTAAAAAAACTGAATTAATGTCATGCTCCAAAATATACCTACATCAAACTTAACAATAGTTATACAGTGTATTTTAGTATAATACCAATTTATCATACAACATCAATTAAAAACATGAACAAAAAAAAATTTCCATTTTTGTTCATGTTTTTAATTGTTGTTGTTTTTTTTATAATAATTTATTGTGTTGGGTTATTATTATTTTATTTCAAGTCTAAGGATGTAGCTGTAGGTAGTATTTAAGTTAAACCGAGTGCCTATTGCCGCCAACCAACTAATGCAGATGGCGAATACTATTGACGATATTAGTTTAATATGTATTCTTTATTTTTATATTAAAAAACAACAATTGTGTAATTACGTCATTATTGCAGCAAATAAAGTTTTTATTAATTGACGGAATTATGTAACTTTGTCATTATTACTAGCACTTTTACGTGTATTGTAGATATTATAATTTTAATTAGCGAGCATAATTATGACTTGTAAACAGTTGAATGTAAAGAATATGCCTATAATAGCCAATAAGCCTAGGACAGAATTAATTTAAACTTTCACTTAATAATATTATCAATACTATTGGTGAATTATTGTAAAATGGAAGGAAAAAGAAACATTTGCAAAAAGAGATGTTTCAGAAGTGAGTAAATAAACATGGCAAGTATATAAGTTAATTCTCATTTAATAAATCACAATAAAAGGTACCTCATCCACCTATTAATAGTAAGTAACTACCTATCAAATAGACCTAGTACTTTCGGTTGTGATTTGACGACCTGGATGGCGTAGTGGTAAGTGTAACCGACTGCCACGCTCGAGGTCGCGGGTTTGAGTCCCGCACAAGTCCAACATTTGTGTGCATGGACATGGATATTTGTCTTAGTCTGGGTGTTTTTATATATGTATTTTTAAGAAAAAGTATTATGTATGTTTATCCATTGTTTAGTACCCATAGTACAAGCTCTGCTTAGTTTGGGCTAGATGTGTATATGTAGTAGAATATTATTATTATTGATTAAACATATTTATTTTTGTTGCAGCTAATGATAAAGATGCATTTATACCACAAAGTAAAGTACATCGTTGCGATAATAATTTGCCACAAAATGATTTGTCAGTCTTATACATGCATCAAACTTTCAAGTCCAATAGATTCACCAACTTATTTTAACCTATGGAAAAGCTATGGATTCCGATCTAACACTAGAAACAAAATCAACATAATTGGCTCATGATGATGGATTGGAAATATCAAACACAAGGTGATGCAGATTTTTTTTATAGACGACAGGGGAGAAGAATGCCGTCCTGTAAAAGTTAAACGCATATATCCAGTAATAGGTAGTAGACGAAGAAGCTCATTATCACAGAACTCTTCGCCAACTTCAAACTCTTCCTCATCATCGAGCTCTTCATCATCTACGAACAATTCTACACAGTGTTACAATTTATATTTATATGTAGCCATGTGTACAAGATTAAACGCCATATAGCTATACAAGATGTAACATAAATAATGGACGTAAATTAATCAGCTTAATTTGCTTAACAACGTGAAGCACATCGACATTATTCTACGTACTCGGACGACTCGTCAAATATGATCCACGGTAAAACTCTAAAGAGTTTATTTGTTACTCATTTTTATGTAGGTATATAGTGTTTATTTGTAAAAAATATTTGTAATAAATAAAAATAAAAACTACCGAAGAATATAAATTTGTTTCCACGGCAAGAATAATGAGTATCTAATACATTTTGTATAGGAGTCAAAAAATGGTTTCATATTTCTCAAACAGGTTCTTTTGCTCAATTTCATGCGTAGATAGCGCTGGTTTAGTTTCCTTTACTATTTATGGTACACCTTGTATATAAACAAGCAAAAAAATATCACATTTCATGTATTCAATAAAAATTAATGGGGCCTTCTATTTTATATTTATTATTTGACGTTATAGTAGCAATATAGGCACTCAGTAATAAATTCGACTGTCTACTGATTAGGGTTCGTGAGATACAGCTCGCTGATAAACAAACGGACGGACGGACAGTAGAGACTTATTAATAGGATTCTGTTACCATTTTTTGGGGTACAGGACCCCAAAAAGTGAGTGGATTAATACAATAATCCAGTTTCTTATAACGTATGCGTTGTATCGATTTCCTTCACATTTATCCTTATACAGTCAATAGGAACTCGCTTTTATTAGTAGTTTGTAACGTCATGTCTAATGAATGCCAATATTTAACAATAAATAAACATATTACAACTTATGAGATTTTGTATTGTATTAACAGCGAGCCTTACCACACAACGGGGTAATGTTGCCAGCTTTCTGGGCACCTTACCCGCAGGCGACAGGATTTGAACTGAGTTTTATAATAATATCCTGGGAAATTATCTACACACGGCCATCTGATTCTAACTAAGCAGAGCTTGTACTATGGAAACCAGATAACTTTTTTTTTGTAAATACATACTTTGCTTCTTCTCTTTTGTCGGTTATTGAGTCAACCAACCTTTTCTATCTTCCTTTAAACGCGACACACCATTTTCCTAATGCCACTCCATCCCTTCTGGACCTTATCTTCGTTTCTTCTTGTGATCACGTCGCCAAGCATGGTCAATGTTGTGCTGATGTACTGTCACATCACGATCTGATCTTTCTCTCCTATGAAATCCGTCCTCCTAAGGCTAATCGAAAATCCTTCTGCAACGCAATTTTAGTGGTATGAACCTTGAAAGACTTCGAGACGCTGCTAGCGGCATCGACTGGAGTCCTATACAAAATTCTTCGACACTTGATGACAAGGTCAATACGTTTACATCACTTCTAATTGACTTATATGATATATACGCCCCTGTTCGAGCTATTAAAGTCAAACATCTTCCGGCTCCGTGGTTAAATGACGACATGATAAAGATTATAAATCTTAAAGCTGCAGCAAAATCTAAATATAAGTATGGTCCTTCTGATTACTCTAGGGAAAAATATAATTCTATCCGTAATCGCTGCAATAAGATGTGTAGGAAACGACAACAATGGGACCTGAACCCATTGTACCCATACCCTATAACCAACTGAAAACATGGCTGTGTGAAAAAACCACACAAGAACATGAAAAAGAGTGGATAGATCTGGAATCATGCAGACAGACAAAAGAGTTTCTACCATCTCTGAACAAACGCCTGTCGCGTAATCTATTACACCTGAACAGGAAGGATCTACGCATGGTGATAGGCACAATTACCGGACACTGCACGCTAAACAAACACCTCTTCAAGATTGGCGTCACGGACAGCCCCCTGTGCAGAGGGTGCATTGAAAATGAAGAAACACCAGCACACGTACTGCTACACTGCAAGAGCGTCGCTTACCAACGGGCAAAGTTACTGAATGATCCGAAGACACTGCAGGAGGCCCTCAAGCCAGGCTTTCGTGGTCTCCTGGACTTCTGGATGGAACTAAAATGGTTCGAGTAGCCAAACAAGTATCACGCACAATGGCCCAATTGGGAGGCTAAGTGCGGAAACCTATCGCCCAACTAACTAACTAAGATGTGAAGGGACGCCCGACGCCATAATATTCATAAATCTGTAGAAAATGGAGATCCAGCCAAAATCTGGAAATTTCTCAGGTCACTTGGAGTGGGGAAGTGCCAAGAACAACTTCCTTATAGTTTGAGCTTTTACTGCCGCATTACTCTATGCTGATTTAGCGAATTTAGATCTAGTTTATAAATTCGCTAAATCAGCATAGAATAATGCGACAGTAAAAGCTCAAACTTTGAAATATCTTTCATCTCTTCCAATGGCTGATCATCCACCTTTCATCTTTAATCAATTCACGGATTGTGATGTTAAGAAAAGAATCTTGTCAATATCTTCCAATTCGGTTGGTAGTGACAATGTCAGCCGTAATATGATCATTCCTATACTTAACGAAATCCTACCTATCCTTTGTCATATCCTGAATCATTCCGTATCTAGTGGATCGTCCCTTCTGCCTGGAAAGAAGCCCAAGTATGGTGGTAATGGAATGACATTACCAAAAAATAGGAATCCCACATTCTTTTCTGACTACTGTCCTATATCCATTCTTCCATTCCTATCAAAAGTCCTTGAACGCCTTATATACATCAAGCTCAATTCTTTTATCTGTTATTACAATCTCCTTAATCCAATGCAATCCGGTTTCCGACCCGGTCACAGTACCGTCACGGCCTTGGTCCATATTACGGAGGACATCAGGAATGCTATGGAGACTGGAAATCTCACACAGTTCTCCTTCTAATTGACTTTAGTAACGCATTTAATACTGTAGATTTTGACATTCTCCTTGGCATCCTGAGCTCTCTTAATATATCTCCAATAGCGATTGATTGGTTTCAGTCTTACCTTCTTGGCCGTCGTCAAAGAGTCCGTATTGACAACACATTTTCGTCATGGTGCAATACAGTTGCTGGCGTGCCACAGGTGAGCGTTCTTTCTCCGTTACTTTTTGCTATGTTTATAAATACAATATCCAATAATATTAGTTCCTCCTACCATCTATATGCAGACGATCTCCAAAGTTATTCCCATACACCGCTTGCGAAACTTCCAGACGCCATTACCGCGGTTAATCATCATGGAGGAGAGTGGAGTCACACGTATGGACTTAAAATCAATCCACTGTCTTCAGTGGATTGATTTTAAGTCCATACGTGTGTGTTGGTAGCTCTCGAATGATTTCTAGAGTAGACTGGAGTAGAGTGGACTCCCTCAGGTTACTTTAGAGGGAACCAACATTCCTTTTACGGGCAGCGTCAAGAACTTGGGGATAATTATGGACGACACATTATCTTGGGGTCCACAGCTTAAAACTGTTCGCATCAGCAGGTTCCTTGCGGCGCCTTCGTATCGTTAAATCGGCTTCCATGAGACACTTTCCGGTCCAATTCCGGACAATTTATGACGTCACATGTGACGTCATAAATTGTTGCTCCTTTTGACAACTGGATATAATGTCCCAAAAAAAAGTTGATATATACATTTTTGAATGTATTTAAATCGACTACTTTACGTTATTTATGAAACGATTTCTAGTTATATCTCATTTAAATCAATTGCTTTAAATAAAAGTTTGCTTGTCGTAAAAAACAGTATTTATTCTGTAAGAATTGAAGTCGTTATTTACAATAACAACCTCAGTTGTTATTTACTACAACTACAACAATAACAGTTGTTATGTGCAATATAAATTGAGCTTGTTATTTTCAAAAATAATTGAGGTTTTTACTTAAAATAACAATTGAGGTCGTTATTTACAATAGCAATTGAGGTCGGGGTTTACAATAATAATTTAGGTTGTTATTTGAAATAACAATTACAGTTTTTGTAAATTAGAATGGATGAGTAGACAATATAAAAATACTAATTGACATTAAAATACAATATTATTATGTGAAGAACAACGACATACCGCTTTAGGGCATTTATCAATAAATGAATCAAACATGAAATTTATAAAGGTTAGTTTCAATTCTCTTACAATACGAATAATAAACGGCTTGAACCGGTTTGTGACGTAATGAAACTAGCATTTTTAACATGTTTTTTAAATTTAGCATATACCAGCTTTCAATGCTTCACCTGACAATAAGAGGCAAGTTGTAACTAAACATAGGTCATGTCACGTTACTTATAGTAGGATTTAAATCATTTTATTTATTTCCACTTTATTGCTCGCTTTGATCTTATTTATCATTTCATCCCTGAGCAAAATTCCCAATCATTTGTTTAAAATAACTCCATCTTTGGAATTATTAGGAACTAATAAGAGAATTTCATAACGCCAAACAATGCGCCCGAGTTTCATTCATTTTATTTATTTCCACCTTATTACTCGCTTTGATTTTATAATCTATCGTTTATTCATGAGTAGGAACTCTCAAACATTTGTAACTCCATCTCTGTAATCATTAGGAACTAATAGTCGTTAGTATTTTAATTTATGAAATAGTCTTGAAGAAAATCAATAGATGTCGCTAGTCCTGACGACAAACGTTTGCCGATTTATAAAGCAAAGAAATAATTTTATTCTAATAAAAACTCGATTAATTAATTAATTTATATTTGTTTAGTAAAAGTCACGAATGAATTATGGTTCCTCGTAGAACTTCAGTTTAGGTTTTAATAAATTTAGAGAAGTGGGTACATATTGTATATATATATATAGGTATATGTAGTATATATAGCACACTGTTAGCGCAATGTCGAATGAATATTTTAATATTTAGTTTGTATGAAAGTGAAATTATTTTCTACGAGCTGATATCTTTTAGTAAATGATTAAAACTATAAAGAAGGTAATATCAGAAGACGTGTGGCGTAAACAAATTAACTTAAATTAATCGTTTTGCTACATTATTATAAAAATATGTAGAATTTGATGATATATCAAATGTAAAACGACCAAAGACACTTTTATTATAGCTATATTCCACAATAGTGTACTTTTAAAGATCAATAGCATTCATTTGGCAAAGTTAAATAATAAAATTTCTCCAATAGTGTCTGAATTATACAAAGTAGTTAACTGAAATTTCTCCAATAGTGTCTGAATTATACAAAGTAGTTAACTGACGTTGTAGTGAGTGTAATCGGAATCAAACTACCAGGCGTGCATAGAAACACAGAGGTATGTCAAAACTATTTCTTGCGTAAATCAGAATCAGCTGTGCTGTGTTAGTACGGATGTTCGTTATATCGATAAAAATACTTGTCGATATATTTAATGGTATATTATTTTACGATCAAGATTAAAATGATGGTATTTCGGTTTGAGATTTTGCGTATAGGTAGGCTTAAGGAGACCGTATATACCCCTTAAGTTACGTTCACTCTTTCTGTTACACGTTGTGTAGTGTGGAAGAGGAAACGATAGGAATGGGGATTTCTACAAAAAGGCGATGCCTAAAATTTGTTTTTAAAAATCTACTTCTGGTCTAATTCCTTAGAATAGGTAGGTATATATTTGTTTTATATTTTTCTAATTTTGACGTTTTGTAATAGTCGTGTTTTGTTATGACAGTAAGCTATTCGAAGAGAAAATATTATATCATTTTATATCGGAACCAGCTCTTTTTATAATTACCAGTCTCAGTTCTTTACATTTTGGTCCTTCAGCCGTGTTAAGAATAGTATGGTACAAACACGTGCTGCTGCGAAAATGGCGTCAAAAGAAAATTCTGCGGAAAAGGTGCTAGAGCAATCAGGGCCCAGCAACCTACTCGCCGACTCGGCAGGCGCAACTCAGACCCCTTTTTGTGCCGTAAGTAGCGTACAACAGAACACCTCGAGTGCGGTAAGTTGTAATTCTTCACGATCTTATGCCACTATCCTGGCGAAGAGGTTAGCAGTAGAGGCGCATCATGCACGCCACCAGCCGACTTTGAGCGGGAGGCCGTCTTCAGAGAGCGCGAAGCCGCCGCACGAAAGCGGGGAGCCGCAGATTTAGAACTGCGGGCTGAACTTGCCACTATAGAAGCAGAGATGAATCAGCGAAGCTCTAGAAATAGCCAAGCTGTTAATAACTGGCTTAGAAACATGGATAAACCTATAAAAGTTGACAATAAAAATGTGGGCGTGGTTGGCGCAACAGAGGCAGTCCCCCCTATAAGTGTAACCGGTCCTATAATCGATAATAATAATCAGTTTTGTTCCAGCAGTGATGCAGATCACCTATTGAATTCTCTAGGAAAACTGATTAACAATGTTAATAAAGGCGCATGCCACCATAGGGATAGAGATGTGCGTTTACCTTATTTTGATGGCAAGTCAAATTTAGATTGGTTTTCTTTTAAAAGAGCTTTTTTAGATACAAAGGATTTTCATACCCCGGTGCAGAGCCTAGCTAGGCTGAACCAAACCCTTAAAGGCTGCGCGCGCGAGTCCGTCCTGATGCTGCTAGCAACGGCGCGCGAGTCCGTGGCTGTACTACATGCGCTCGATACACGCTTTGGCAGGCCAGAGCTCATAGTAGCCCAGGAGGTCGCCGCGGTGCGTGCTTTTCCGCACATCTCCGGGGAAGGTAAGGACCTTGCTATTTTTGCTGGCCGAGTACGTAACTGCGTTGAAGCGATCAGGATATTGGATTAGTGTAATTATGTTACGTCGCCTGAACTACTTCAAGCAGTGATTTCGAAAATCTCCCCACTACTAGGTACGTGCTAAATGGATAGAATACGCCTCTCGTAACGTGGTAACTGGTTTGCCTATGCTGGAAATTTTGGCCGATTTCTTAGCTAATGAAGTCGAGCTACGGTCTCGGTCCGGTTTGATCCCGGAGCCGACTATAGCAACAGCTGTGACAATCAATAAGCGGGTCAGGGATAACGTGCATACCGTTGCTGATGTCGCGAAATATAAACCAAATAACCAAAAGGCAAAAACCAAATCTACAATGGCGGCATCCACAATTATTTGTGTTTTATGTCAACAACTGCATCTCTTGGTTGATCGTGACAAGTTCATGTCACTTCCGATAGATGACAAATGGAAATTAATAAAAAAGAAACGAGTTTGTCATCGATGTCTTAAAGAAGGTTGGCACAACTTAAGTCTTTGTTCTGGAAAAAGTTTTTGTGAAGTCGATGGTTCTACGTTTTGTCACCATAATTTATTGCACAATAGTAATTATGAGCGCATGACTGCGGCGTATGTAGGCCTAGAAGACGAGCCTGCGCCTTCGTAGACGGCGTCCGGCCCGTCGGGTAGTGTAGTCTATACCTACGCCTTATTAGATGACGGTTCTACAGCCACGTTCATCGATGCTGAGATCGCGGCTAAGTTAGGGGCCAAAGAACCGGAAGGACGTATTCATCTGGACTGTGTTGGGGGTCTTAGTAAAGAATCAATGATTCAGTATGTTTTATATCAAAGGCCGTCAAGCGAAAGAAATTCATCATATTACTTAGGAGTCTCGCATCAGTTTGCTAATAAAGATAGCGTAATGAAATATCCGCACCTTTCAGATATTGTGGAACAATTTTGCTATGACGATGTGAGGCCAATGATTATTATCGGTATAGACCATTGGCATCATATCGCGTCTAGGGCTACGCGTAAGGGAAGATTCGCACCGCTTTAGGTTGGGTTTTATTTGGTTTTGGTTGTAGCTCGACCGTACCAGTTGACGTTATTAGTCACGCTACGTGGCGAGAGACCGCGATTGTAGAGAAAAATGATCGTTCTGAATTAGATCTGCTTATAAGGGAGCAGTACAAACTAGGTTCGATAGGAATTTCAAAACGTGAGGTACGCAACGCGGGCGATGACCGTGTGGTTCAGATCCTAGAACGCACCGCGCGTCGCCTACCAAGCGGTCGGTTTGAAGTCGGTCTCATTTGGAAATCAGATAGTAATATTGCACCTGATAGCTATAATATCTTTGACCCTCTCGGAATTCTTGCGCCTATTGTGGCTACTCTTCTAGGCTCTCGATTGGGATGAACAGCTTTCGCATAGTGACACTTCAGCGTGGAGGCTTTGGTTCGAGGATTTATTCCGTGTCTCTACGTTACAGATTCCACGTTGCTACTGTCCTGGCGAGCCTTTAGTAGAGAGATGTGAACTTCAGATAGTTTCGGACGCCAGTGAATCTGCATTTGCTGCAGTCGCGTAATGGTGATTTATTTTAACTAATGGCGATGTGAAGCTTGCACTCATCTGTAGTAAAGTTAGAGTAGCATCTTTAAAGCCAGTCTCGATTAATCGCTAAGAGCTTCAAGGAGCGTTGATCGCTGCTCGCCTCGCTTCAACAATTTGTGAAGCGCACAACTTCAAACCTGTTAGACGCGTATTTTGGTGTGATTCCATGACAGTGCTAGGTTGGTTGCGAAGCGATGCACGATCATTTAAGTCATTTCTATCACATAGGATAGGCGAGATACTGGAGACAAAGTAGTACAAAAGAGTGGCGATGGATCCCGAGTAATTTAAATGTTGCGGATGATGCAACACGCATTAGCCGAAGACAGTTGACTACAGAATCCCGCTGGATCTCTGTTCTAGATTTTTTGCTCTCCTCTTCTTGACCCAGTGAGCCTTGTTACTCTAACTATCCGCAAATTGACGAAGAGAGCAAAAAGACTGTGCCTATCATTTCACTTCACCTCATTCATAACGTTGAGAGGTCTGTACCGGTTTCAGCAGAGACTAGGCGTTTTAGCTCTTGGCTAAGACTAACACGAGCTACTTGTAGAACTCATAAATATTTAACACAGCTTAGAGTTCACTGCTTATCTCGTAGGGGGTTAAATGTAGAGAATTTAATGCGATTCGACGGGGGTATTTGTTCATTTTGATTAAAACCATCACGCCCTCTCAGTTTTATGCAACCATCATACGCGTCAGCTGGCGACACATGCCTGGCAGAAATGCACATTCTACGTCAGGCCCAGTTGGAATCATTTCCCGATGAGTTAAGGCGTCTTGCCAGCCACCCTCAACTGCCTTAGTTCGTGCTAGCCCTTTTTTCAAACTTTAGTTGTTTATTGACGACTACGGACTGCTACGCTTATCCGGAAGAATCTCCGCTGTCCATGGGGTACCAGAACGCACAAAAAATCCAATCGTTCTTAACGGGAAACATCCTGCCGTTCAGCTGTTGGTAAGCTATTACCATCAAAGAGCCGCCCATACCAACAACGAGACTGTAGTGAACGAACTCCGTCAAGATTTCTACATACCAGGCCTAAGAAACGTCGTTCTCTCAGTTGCATTTCATTGCCAGATGTGTCGAATACGCCGAACAGAGATTTTCCAGCCGCCTACGGGAAACCTTCCAGAGGCACGCTTAGCCCACCACACCATAAACGTCCTTTCACGTTCACCGGTTTGTACTACTTTGGACCTATACAAATATCCATCGGTAGGAGACGTGAGAAAAGATACGTCGCTCTATACACGTGTCTGGTCGTCCACGCCATATACCTAGATATTGTTGACAGCCTGTCAACGGATTCGGCGTTAATGAGTCTCCGCCGCTTCATAGCACGCCGAGGAACACCGTCGGAAATCTGGTCGGGTAACGGGACCGCATTTGTCGGAGCCAACAGAGAACTCCGTTCTCTTTATGGAGATGCCACATTTCAGTATACCGCGAATGGAAAGATTAGCTGGCGCTGTATTCCACCGTGAGCTCCATTCATGGGTGGTTCCTGGGAGCGGCTGGTACGAAACGTCAAGACCGCGCTATGAACGACACTCACAGAACGCGTGCCAACCGACGAAGCTCTACGTACCTTTCTGATGGAAGCGAAGGCTTGTGAATTGTCGTCCGCTAACGCACGTTCCCGTAGAGCCTGGCAGCGAAGAGACGTTAACACCAAACCACTTTCTTCTTGCGGCTTCATCCGGACGTCCTATCCCGGCCACGCTTTCAGACTCCGATTTGGTATCCCGAAGTGGCTGGCGCAGAGCGGTTCGATTGGCCGATCACTTCTGGAAGCGCTGGGTTAGAGAATCCTGAAAAGAAACCTGCCAACGCTTGCTCCGAGAAATCAGTGAGGTGAAGTCCCGAACCTTGCGGTTGGGGACTTGGTGCTGGTGGCCGACAACAATCTACCGAGAGGAGTTTGGCCGCGTGGTAGAATAGGTGAAGTCCCGAACCTTGCGGTTGGTGACTTGGTGCTGGTGGCCGACAACAATCTACCGCGAGGAGTTTGGTCGCGTGGTAGAATATCGGCAACATTTCCGGGCCCCGATGGAATAATCAGGGTAGCCGACGTACATCAGCGGGCACCCTACGGCGGCCTCTTCGATAACTAGTGAAACTGAGGGTTTGACTTAAAGGGGAGGAAATGCGCGCAACGCACCTCCTTGTATATATATATATATATATATACTTTGTAATTTTTTTCTAATTTTGACGTTTTGTAATCGTCGTGTTTTATTATGTCAGTTAGCTATGTGAAGAGAAAATATTATATCATATTATAATATCATATATCGGAACCAGCTCTTTTTATAATTACCAATCCCAGTCCTTTACAACAAGACTCCATACAAGTGGAATTTTCAAGGTATTTTTTTTTTTTTTTCATTATTATTAACGTGCTTTGATGTCGGCTATTTTAAAGACATGTTGTGACTTTTTTAAAGATCATGTAAATAATTTGCATTTTTATGACTTATTTATCAATAAATTTCACGAACAATACTCCACTCTACGAGTATGAAAATATTGCAAATAATCATTAAAATGGCCACTATTAGATTTTAAATAAAAAGTGAATAACGGTGAATTCCACAAGAAACTATTTACCGCGCACTACTACTCTGAGGAATTAATTATATGCGGAGGTATTTCCGATCCGGTTTGAAATGGCAACCTTCAAGAACCTATTTGTATTCCTATCTTAAAGGCTGGCAACATATTTGCAGCCCCTCTGGTGTCGCAAGCCCCGCGGCGTGGCGGCATGGTTATAACTTCCCATCAGGTGACCTTAATTGTTTGCCTTGCTGTTATACAACATGTAACTTAATTAACGCACATCCTGAAAGTAGTTTGTTCAGAATCTTTTACTGAATCGATTTATATAATTTTTAATATAGGTAATAATTTATTCCAAAATAATTAAAACTACGAAAATTATTGTCATATTAATCCTGCACAGTCAAAACAAATTGAAATGGACCGTAAGTCAAAGAAATAATACTGTTAAATCGCAGTTTTATTTGTATTCATACAAATTCCAACATTCAATACAAAATAAAGAAAAATAAACTTTATTCCAAGAAACTAGTTTAGTAAATAACAATGCATATACATGTTAAATAAAAAATTCAGTGTATGTGTTATGATTACAACATAGTATTCTAATTGGGGTGTTTGAGGGTGTCCGTTAATTACGTTATATGTTGTATAAAAAATAAAAAAAATAACTCTGTACATTTATTTTATATTTTATATTTTGTTCGAAGTTCGAAGATGAGACGTGGATGGAGGACTTATACACATCCAGGGGCTCTACCGGAAATAAGAAATCGATGTTCGGCGACTTAGCCGGTAGAGCCCCAGAGCGTGTGATATAAGGCCACCAATCTAATCAGGGAGGGTAAAAGGTAGGAAATACATGAGTGATGCTAGTAACATATTTGTAGCAAGCGTTATAGGCCAGTTTATTCGCTTACCATCAGGTGAACCGTTTGCTCCTTTTGACAACTGGATATAACATCCCAAAAAAAAGTTGTAATATAGATTTTTGAAGGTATTTAAATCGACTACTTTACGTTATTTGTGAAACGATTTCCAGTTATATCTCATTTAAATCAATTGCTTTAAATAAAAGTCAGTTTGTACGTCGTAAAAAACAGTATTTATTCTGTAACAATTGAAGACGTTATTTCCAAGAACAACCTCAGTTGTTATTTACTACCCCTACAACAATAACAATTGAGGTTGGTATTTTAAAGTAACGATTGAGGTTGTTATGTATAATATAAATTGAGGTTGTTATTTTCAATAATAATTGAGGGTTTTACTTAAAATAACAATTGAGGTCGTTATTTACAATAGCAATTGAGGTCGGGGTTTACAATAATAATTTAGGTTGTTATTTGAAATAACAATTACAGTTTTTGTAAATTAAAATGGATGAGTAGACAATATAATAATACTAATTGACACCAAAAATACTATATTATTATGTGAAGAACAACGACATACCGCTTTAGGGCATTTATCAATAAATGAATCAAACATGAAATTTATAAAGGTTAGTTTCAATTCTCTTACAATACGAATAATAAACGGCTTGAACCGGTTTGTGACGTAATGAAACTAGCATTTTTAACATGTTATTTAAATTTAGCATATACCAGCTTTCAATGCTTCACCTGACAATAAGAGGCAAGTGAAGCTCAAGCAAAAAAAAAATTGTTATTCCTGTCATAATAATTTGAGTGGAGAAGACGACTATCACTCATTCTTGTTGACTCAATTGTTATGTTCTTTTTTCATATTTTACAAGCATGCTTGCAGTCGATGACCATGGTCCTTCTTCTTTCTTTGTGTATGCTTGAACTTTTACGCAATGTAGAACACCCGATTTAAGATTGTAGATTACACCATGTTCTGTTGCAGGTACTAGGATTTCTATGGCAGCCGATTGACTTGTGGAATTGCGATGTGTAGGCTGAAAGATAATAAAAAAAATATGCTTAAGACCACAGACTGAAGTAAAACCTTGATATACATAACGACGTAACTATCCTATGAGACAAAGAGATAAAGAAAATGTTTTTTTTTTATTATTATTATTATTTACAAGGAATATACATTATAATTACTATCTTAATAGCATCCAAAAAACCACTGAGGTTTAAACCGGTGCTATAATGAGCCTCCTAAATCTAATTTACTTACTAACTACATACTCGTAATATACACAAATAATACACGCAAAACTTAAATTTAACAAAATACATCTCAATGTTTTCATAAAGATCATCTTTCGATGGAAGCCAGAAAATATTTCTTTAGTTGACTTTTAATATTTGTAATTGTTAAATGACTACAAAGATCTGAGGGCAAGCTGTTAATGAGTCGTGGGACAACGAAACCGGTTGTGCGCTCGCCGTAGATGTTATTGGCGCGCTGCGTACGAAGCTGGCGCGTAGAAATAGCCCGGGTGCGTACAGGATGTTCGATTAAGTTTTGTAAAGACTCATTAAAAAATTGATCTTTTAATAATAAAAAGTTAACTTTGGTGTGTACTGGTAAAACTTTGCAGTGTTTGAAAAGATTGTTTTCGTTGTTGTAATATTGTTGTTTTATTTTTGGTGAGACTATTTTTTTTATAATTCTTACTTGGAGTTTATATATTTCGTCTAGGTAAGATCTATAGGTACGGCCATAACTAGTAAGTCCATACTCTATATACGATTCCGCCAATGCATAATAAAGCATAAGCTTCACTTTGAACGGTATTCGGTTCTGCAGTTTTGCGATATTTGCTAGAAATTGCCGTAGTTTATCACAAACTCGTTCTATGTGATAGCTCCAATTAAACTTGTCATCTATAATTAAACCCAGATATGTATGATTTTTTACTATGTCTATAGAGGGACAGTTACAGTTTATTGTACTAACAGAATGTAAACAGTCATGGTTATGGGCCACTAAGTTTTGTATGGGCAATTGTCTGGCATACGGGGATTTAATAACCATTAATTTTGTTATTTTTTGCGTTAAGTGCAAGTCCTGCGTCATGACACCATGCTGTTAGGGCTTCCAAGTCTGCTTGTAAGAGTTCTCGTGCAATTTGAGGAGTTCTATTTGCGATAATTAGGCATGTGTCATCCGCAAACTGATAGCAGGTGCTATTAGTGACGCAGTTGCTCATGTCGTTAACATAGGACAAAAAATGAAGGGGCCCTAATACTGAGCCCTGAGCTGTTCCTTCAGTTACAGATATGAGTTCACTAGACATGTTATCAATTTTTACAGTAAACTTTCGATTTTTTAGATAATCTGTGCACCAGGTCAGTAAGGGGCCACGGATCCCACAGTCATCTAACCTATCAACCAACTGATTAAGTATGTAGTAACGTATCAAATGCGCGGGAGAAGTCTATAAAGAGAGCAAGGACATGCTTTTTTTCATTTAAATGTTTGTTGACTTCATCAGTAAAATTCGATAAAAGTGCTACGGTACTTTTACCAGCCTGAAAACCAAATTGATTGTGGTTAATAACGTCGTGCTTCCTATAAAATGCGTGTATTTGCTCACATACATACTTTTCAACTATTTTGTCTATAGAAGAAAGTAGTGTTATTGGACGATAATTTGAGTGTTCGCTTCTTTTACCACTTTTATGGATTGGCCTGACACAACCTATTTTTAAATCATCCGGATATATACCCGTTTCAACTGATAAATTAATGAAATCCGCAATAGGATTGGATAAACTGTCACTTATCATTTTAATATCGGAAACCCTGATATTGTCTGAACCTGGGGCCTTCCTGGAATTGAGTTGTTTAATAATTTTATGAACACTGCGGCCTGAGGCTTTCTTAAACAATATACTAGAATCCTGTCGGTTATGTGTAGTGATGGAGTCCGTTAATCTAATATTACAGTTTGGAATTATGTCTTTTACTGCTTTGTTGAATGTATGTGCAAAGTTGTCGGCAATGATTTTGGTTGAAACACCTTGCGCATCAAAAGCCTGAAGTATAGCCGCATCAATCGACAGTGGCATTCGTCCTAGCATTTGATTAATAATTTCATATACTTTTTTGACGTTTCTTAAATTATCATTGATATGTTGTATATAATACTTATTTTTTTTGTTCT
This sequence comes from Pseudoips prasinana, assembly GCA_951640165.1. Taxonomy (NCBI): domain Eukaryota; kingdom Metazoa; phylum Arthropoda; class Insecta; order Lepidoptera; family Nolidae; genus Pseudoips; species Pseudoips prasinana. Next base: position 7,203,473 of record OX621260.1, read on the forward strand.
CTAATATTTTATGAATTTTATTTCTTATTTTATTATATTCTAGTTTTTTTGCTGAATTATATAAATTGTTTTTCCAATCCAAAAATAGTTTGTCTCGTTTATCACATAGTCTGACAACATTGTGATCTATCCAAGATAATCTGAATTTTTTTGAGTATTTACGTGACTTTTCTAGCATATTTCTATTATTTGCAGACTTATTTGCGTTATCAAATGAATTATAAATAAAGTTTAAAATGTCGTGGGGTGAATTCATATTTTTTGTCTTAGACCAATCAACATTTTTAAGTTCCTCATAAAAAATGTGATTGTTTCTGATATTTTTGGTAACATACTGTACGCGCCTAGGAACTCTAAGCGATTCGTCGACGCAAGTAAAGATAATGCCTCGGTGATCGGCTAGTACGATATCGAGCACCGCCGCGAACGGATGTAATGTAGGAAAACGTGCAAAAATGCCGCAACTCTCTTGCTTCTACAGTGATATACGAAATCTCTGTTTTTCTATCTCCACTAAGCTCCTTCTCAAAATCTACTCCCCTCCCCGGAAAACGAAAAGAAACGCCATTAAAAATGGAATATCAAATGTTCACAACTTTATATTAAAGACAACGCCCGCACTAGGGAATTTAATCCCTATGTCGCGGGGTACTTCACAAACATATTAGTTGGACACAAATTATATCCAGACTTAGAACAACTATTTATGGGTCACACAAATAGTAGTCCGGCGCGGGACTCGAACCCGCGACAGGGAGCGGCGAGGTAACTGTCTTAGCCGCTGCGTCACACGTGCATTCAAGCCAACGAGTATTTGTTTCGAGATTATTTTGATTCGCCGTAGTCACTTAGTAACTTTGAGTGTTCGAATTTACTAGGTGACTACGGAGAACTTACTATTTACTAAGTGGTACTAAAATAAATGAAAATGTATTTTATTTTCTTAAACAATCATGACTCCAAGCCCAGTTTCTTCTCTTAATCATCATCATGACAGCTGTAATAAGTCCACTGCTAGACAAAAGCCTCCATAAAAACCGTCTTCGGGGATATGCCATAATTGCAACACTTGGCAGGCGGGTTGGCGATCGCAGTCAGATGGTCATATTACTCAGAAAGAAGCTGCTGCCCTTCCTCTGGTAGATATTCCCTCGGGTCAACTTCTACGCTCTCCACGGGATGGGATGGGGTGATGATATTCTAATATTTGCCGCCGTCACCACACGGCAACTTCTTAACATACTTCTCTTATTTGGAGCTTTATATTCTTATGTTGTACTTATAAGTTATTATGCTTATTTATTTTTGTCGTGATCCTTACCTCTTCACATTGAGCCTTTAATTCTCCATTAGGCTTGATATTCTCTGCATTAATATTTTCCAAGATTTTAACCTGAAAATAAATTTTATTGTTACCATAATAATGTATGTGTATCAAACTGGAAGAAAATATGTGTCACTAATGATTAGAGATCACAATTTTCGCCAATAATTACATTTACATGTAAGTACGTCATGTTAACAACAAAACAGCATAAGAAAATATCCAACGAATTCTACTTCCTACTAAGGATAGTAGGAATATCTGGCTGGATAAAGTTCCTACTAGGAAGTAGGAACTCCTCCTCCTCAATCCTCTTACGACACCCACGGCGCGGCGTGGCCCGGTTATTCTTTCTAGGCACGAAACCACACGGCTAGGCTGGCCAAGTATGCACACCTACTAGTATAGAAGTATACTGGGTTAACATAGATTCTCTCACCGATCCGTAAGCGATCGGCGAGATTAAGCAACTAGGCTCGCGGTCAGTCCATAGATGGGTGACCACCAAAGTGGTTTAATTTCTGTACGTCTCCCTACTTTGGAGGACACGTTAAGCTGTCGGTTCCGGTTGTAGTCATTAGACAACAGTCGTTAAGCCATGTCAGAGGCCTACTGGGCGGCTTGAGAAGCTCTGACACTAGGGTTACCACTACCCATACGATAAGCAAGCTAGGTTATAATCAGACTTTAATAATTTAAAGTATTCACATTTATAGTATTGGTAGCCTATTGACTATTCAGAATATTTATCTACATTAAAAAAAACATTGAATGGAATTTACAAATAAGTTTATATAAAGTTTAGCGTTCTCTTGAAGGCTTACGCTGATTTACCCGACAAGCCTCGTAGCAAACTAATGATGATGATGATGATGTCCTCCCGACCGAAATTTCAGCCACGGCGGCCAGTCTCAATGGAGACTAGCCAATTGCGCAGGACATATTATAGTGCACAAGTGTGTGCGCAAACACAGGGGCACTTTCTATTCCATCACTCTCATGATCCGATGGGACAACTAGCGGAACACGACTGGAAAGAGTTCAGGTACCGGACCGACGGCTTTACGTGCGCTCCGAGGCACGGGGGCGAAATACCGCCAACTTCCAGATTTCGGGCTGATACTGAGAAATTTCTTTTTACGGAATAATTCCAAAATCATTTTTTGGCCCGACCTGGGATTTGAACCCAGAACCTCATTATCTGTGGTTGAACACGCTACCGCTAGACCAACGAGGCAGTCCAGTAACAAACTAATACGAGAAGGTTAATACAAAGTCTTGATTTATTGTTTGAATAAAACGGTACAAATATAATTTACTAATATTAACTAATACCTAACTGTCACAATATTATCATTACATCAATCATATATATACACATTGTTTATAACTAGGTCTGCAAGGCATTCAGCTGCTTGCAAATTTTGAGCATAGTAGATTTAAGCATGTTTAAACTTTTACGTTGATTACAATGACTATTCCTCCGTGACGTGTCCGACTATTATAAGTATAGTCACTACTACTGTGTCAAGTTTGAAGAAGATCGGTTCAGCCGTTCAGGAGGAGTGCGATCAGGAACAAACTACATGAGTTGCCTAAGTAAGAGCTTCGTCTACACCGAGCTCAACAACATGCCATATATGCATGATGTAGAATTATGGAAGTGATAATGCAAGGCATTAATTGAACGTTGAACCTTGTAGAACTATAAACATTCTGATTAAAGAAACCAAGTCTGCTTTAGATGACTCTCTCTTGCCCCTAGCAATATACGAAATGTAAATGTCTCTCTTCCTATCTTCACTAACTTATATATCCCTCTCAACTTTCGTTTACCTCGCCCGATCATACTTTTCGTAACGCTCTCGTCACGTATTCACTCCCCAAGTCCAGCGGGCTTAGTGAACTTTTGCTTAAAAATACATTTTTTACTCGCAAACTCTTCAAACAAATATTGTTTTAAAAGTATAATGTAAAAGCATACCTTATATCCTATGACAGGGTCTGCGGGATCAGCACTTTCCACCTGGTTCCAAGTATAATTTATTTGAATTGAACCGTCGTCAGGTATGTCTAGGCTGTAATCAGGAGCCACCAAATGAGCCCCAGTAGCGTCTAATGGCGCACTCTGATATATTATTAGAAAGACAAGAGTACAAAGGTACTTCATCATTAAAAGTTTTTATATATTTTTTATGTTAACTTAGCCAAGTATGTTGTTGGTGTTAAATCTATCAATAGAATGATATTGTCCATCTGTTTTTCTTATTTATTTATTTATTTATTGTTTGAAAAACCAACAGCTATACATAAAAAATATTACTGCCATAATAGGAAACATAAAGCCAATTACAGGTTTTCACGGATAGCGACTGATACACACATACAATGCTTCCGATTTTACTCTTAAACAGAGTAGCTGAAGACATATTATTATCTTAAAAGTTATTGGAAAAAATTAAGGTTCAGTTGCCTGCGTGCCACCTCGCTCTTGGTATTAAATGGGTCAAAATCAAACTTTTTACATATTTTATTAAAATCCTTGCTCGCTCGTACTATATATGAATTTTGCCTATAATTAGTCGACGACAATGGAATAGATATAGGTGTATTAAATCTAGACGATCTTTGGGGAACGTTAAAGTGCAGTTTCTGTAAAATATGGGGACAGTCAATCTCATTAGATAACAGCTTTAATAAAAACGTGCAATCAGCCAAACGCCTTCGATTTATTAGAGGTTGAATGTGGAACTTCTTACATAGGTCTAAGTAATTCGTAGAACTGTAAGGGATTTTGAGACGATAACAAAGGAACTTCATAAAACGTTTTTGAATATTTTCCAGGCGATCAATATATTTATTGTAACAGGGATTCCATATTTGTGAGGCATATTCCAGATGACTTCTTACGAAAGTGCAATAAAGTATTTTAAATGTTTTAGCTTTTTTAAAGCACCTAGATATCCTCATTACAAATCCCAATGCTCTTGATGCTTTGGCGATAGTTTGCTCGATGTGTATGTCAAACTGTATCTTCGAATCATGATATACACCAAGGTCACGTACACCGTCGCATCTTGGTAATACTTGGCCCTTAAGTTGGTACGATGTTGACAGTGGGAAGCGTTTCCTGCTAAAAGTGAGTACTGAGCATTTGGATGGGTTAAGGTCTAACTTATTTACTTGACAGTATTTGTCAAGCCGCGTCAGATCGGATTGAAGATCCACTACATCCTTTGGCGACGATATAATAGAATAAATCTTCATATCGTCAGCAAAACAGAGAAGATTAGAACTTTGAAGGCAAGAGTCGATGTCGTTTACATATAATATAAATAATAAGGGTCCCATTAAGGAACCCTGGGGTACACCACTAGGAATCAAAACCCAACTTGAGACATAATTACTGACAACAACCGCCTGAGTTCTATTTTCTAGGTAAGAAGAAAACCATCGGAGAAGATCTCCATTTATGCCATTTGTCAATAATTTCATTTTTAGGATGTTGTGATCTATCCTGTCGAAACATTTACTGTAGTCCGTGTAAACGACATCGACTTGTGCTCCACCATCCATTTCTTTCGTGACATAATCGTTAAGTAAAACGAGATTCGTAAGTGTGGACCTACCCTTTAAGAAGCCGTGTTGTGAAGGACTAAAAGTATTTTTAAGCGCTGCGTAAACTTGATCGTAGACAATTCTTTCGAAAATTTTAGCAAGTATACATAGTTTGGAGATAGGCCTATAGTTGCCTATCTCATTTCTTGAGCCCTTCTTGTGAACGGGAGTTACATATGCTGACTTCCATACGTGAGGTACAGTGAATGTAGCGAGAGACTTCTCGAATAAGAGGCTTACCGGTAGCGCGATTGTTTCTGCACATCCTATGAGAAACTTTGGTGATAACTGATCCGGACCAGCGGATTTACATGGATCAAGATTAGTAAGCAGTTTTCTCACACATTTAATGTCAATTTCAATTGAGTTTATATTGGACGAAACAATTGGTATTGATTGGGAAAAGCAAAGGCTTGAGATTGGACATGTATTTATGTTGTTGTTATTAGGGTTTAGAAAAGAAGAGTAAAACTGTGAAGAGAATGCATCACAGATAGCCTCGGCAGAGGAAACCGTCGCATCACCATACTTAAGGTGACTGGGAATTGAGTTAGATTTCGACCGTTGCTTAACAAAACTCCAAAAGTACTTAGGGTTTTTCTCTATGGAAGCTTCAGTAGTTGCCAAATAATTACAGTAACACTCTGCTTCTAATTTTTTTACCCTATCGCGTAGAAGTTTAAACGTGACCTCATCAGTGAGCCTGCCGTATACCCTAAATTTATGTAGGTACTTAAATTTCTCTTTTATCAATCGTTTAAGAGCCGGAGAGTACCAGATTGGGTATGAGTTATGGCATAATTCTTTAGATGGGACGTATTTCTCCCGAATGTTAGCTATAGTGTCGTAAAAATAAGTTACACATTCCTCGAGCGATGAGTTCATAAAGATATTACTCCAGTCTATAACGGATATATCTCTATTAATCGAATTAAAGTCCGCTTTATCATAAAAATACCGAACGTGCGGCGCAGGGGTTAAATAAGTATATTCAGCAAAGAAAACGTCGATTATAAGTGCCGGGTGATGTTTGTCAATCGGCACCAAAGGTACTAGACACTCACTAACGGATACAGTATCATTACTCAGTACTAGGTCCAAGATCCTGCCATGAAAATTTAAAATTCCATTAAACTGGTTAAGATTTAGAACGCGTAGTTCATCCGTTAGCATGTATTCATCACTACTACTTATATTTATAGGTAACCACGAATCATTGATTAATTTCCATGAGATGCCGCTTAAGTTAAAATCTCCCACAATTAAAAATTTGTCGTCCGAATTATTTAGAATTGAGTTACTAAGGCATGAAAGAAAATTTGACAATTGGTCCGAAAAGGTATTCCCAAGGTTTTGTCTACACAAATATATTACACCTATATTTAATTTAACATGTTTTTTACTAGCAGGTAAACGTAGATTCACTGTCACCCATAAATCCTCGGCCGAGGAATGAAACAACGGTTGCGGAACCGCCGATATGTACTTACGTATCGCGATGAGAACGCCACCTCCGCGGAGTTGACCCGTACGGGAATAATCGCGATCCCGCCGCCATACAATATACTGATCGCCAAATAACTCCAAGTCCGAGATACCATCTACTAACCATGTTTCGGTTAATACTATCACATCGTGTAAGTTAAGACTAAGCTCTCGATAGAAGTCCTCAGTCTTAGTACGAAGTCCACGAACATTTTGATAATAAATGTCCAGATTGTTAACTGTAGTATTAGCCATTGGGAACATAAATTATCATAATAAATGCGTTACTAACAAGATAAGGTCCCGATATTTCCACTAGTATTATTCCGAAAAATACATTTAACGAAATAAATAACCATTTGGTCATAATAAGTGAAGGATAAGTCGGTAGGAAATAATTACATTTACTTGCCCAACAGGTAAGAAGCCCAAAGATAAATGCATGAAAGCGCAAGCAATAGTTATAATTCAATATAAGAGCAGGTAGTACGAGCAAGATAGATAGATGTTTATGATGTATTGCTGCATATGGAATAGTGCGATAAGAAATACAATAGCGAAGTGGCGAGGCAACAGGTACGGCAGGAGTACTGAACCTTTTACAAGAAATTAGAAATGCAATAATAACCACAAAAATAATTAAGTAGCAGTTAAATTCTAAAGATAATGGATAGTGACGGCAATTTATACTGTAATAAAAAGTAACTACAGTGGAGAAGTTGATTAAGAAATTTTGTTTAAATCCTTTTCATTAGCAATTATGAACACATGCGAACCATCATGTTTTCGAACGTGAATCTTTCCGTGTTTAACCCAGACGTATTTGTAGTCTCGTTCTTTAGCCATTGATCTAATCTTGTTTAATAGTTGTTTGGAAGCTGGGTTGAGATGGTCATTGACGTAGACTCTGTTGTCTGGGCCCAAAAATCCGAGATTTGCAGTAGTAAGGGTCTTGAGTGAACGTGCAGCTGCAATAAAATCTTCTTTTACATATCTATTAAGAAAACTTACAATTATAGACTTTTCTTTGGTGTTAAACAGTGGTATTCTAGATATATAGTTGATCTGATTATCAGACAAGCTGTAGTTAATCTTCTCGCCGATATTCGTGATGATTGATAGTAGATTCTCGTCTTTTTTTTTTGGTATGCCTTTGATCTCGACATTATTTAATCTGGATCTTTGGTCGTTGGAAGACAATTGAGACTTTATGCTATCAATCTCTACGTGCATGGATTGAACTCTGTCTTGTAGCTTTTCCAGGCCAATTAATCTAGACTCGAGGTCATTTATCTTTATGCCAAACTCATCAATCCTACCGCTGTCCATCTCAATGTTCTTTTTAAGTTCACCGAACTCTTCCCTCATAATACGAAACTCATCGCGCAGTGAATCAAACCCGGCCATCTTTGTGCCTAACTCACGAATTTCCTTAAGAATTAGTTCATTAGAGACGGCAATCGGTGCCAACTGCACACTGGGAGATGAAGATTGTCCAGCAGTGCGGCAGGTAGCACACTTCCACTGTGCTCGTTTGGATCCCAGTCTTTTCCATCCGGTTTCCGTCATATTCACACAAGGAAAGTCGAAGTGCTTCGTACACGAAACACATTGGACGCCGTTAACAAATTCACAATCACAGGCTGCACACTTCATACCGACTAAATTTCACAGTTGCGCGCGAAGGAAATTGTACCAAAGGTTACGGATATCTGAGTTATCGGGCAAACAGTGTAAGCGTGTTTAGTTGACAAATGCTCGTACGAGATTATTATATATATATTATATTTGTACTTGATTGATGTAAAGGCGTGGACAGACTGGTTGTATTTTCTTAGGGCTTTTTTGAGTATTTTTTTTTAAACAGGTCAATATTGTTCAACCCACTCATTAGGTCTCTTAACTACGGGTTTCTAATGACTACGACCGTGAACAACAGCTTCACGTGACCTCCGAATCACGGCGAAGCTAAGAATTTAAACCACTTTGAATGTCACCTATCTATAGACTGACCGCATGCCAGATGCTTAACCTCACCGATCTTACATACCCTCACTGGTTTCACCGCTGCTAGCGTCTGAAAAGGTACTGAGAGTGGCGCACGCTTTGTTAGTAGGAGACACAACAGAGTGCCTGCCCAAACTTCACTCCTGTCGATGCCCCTCGGGTCCGTTCTTCTGTTACAACTGGATGCGCAATCGGTTCCGGAAGCGAGCAACGATGACGACTATATGTCAGAGGAAGCGGCGACGAAAACGCCGGTAACAACAAGGGGAACCGCAGTCCGGTGGAAGAGGAAGCTAACAAGCACCGATGCATCCCACCTGCTTCCACAGAGGCCGGAGCCGCCGAAGGACACTTTTATATCACCAGAAGACAGAGCGACCGCTTAAATAAAACTTGGCTGACGACGGATAAATAAAACTTGAGTGATCATAGACCATTGTGCACAATTTCTTATCGGACACGGCCACTTTAGAAGTAAATTGTTTAGTTGTAAATTAGTATCTTCACCAACCTGTCTGTGCTCAACTTCCTGTAACGAATATGAACAAACTGCTCGTCACATACTTTGGAGGTGTAATCTCTGGCCAAATCAGCGTGATATTATGTTAAACAGCTTGCAACCAATATCTGGAGTAGTTTGTTATAGGGATCATGTAGCAACAAGGAACAACTTCCGTGCGTTTAAGCGCTTTTGCCATACCTGGTATTGGAATCAAATATAACAGCTCAATTAGGACCCTTCAATTGATCCTCGGTGCTTTTGCAGCTGGCTTCTTTAGTTGCAATTCTATCGTTTTCTTTTTGTTTTCGTTTTATTGCTATTATAGCCTCTTTACATCATTCTGTCTCCCGCTATGCTCTAGAGGGAAGTGGAACTATTCATTTTCTAAGTCCTCCTTTTTTTATTTCTTATTAAATTCGTTGCGGGATCCAAGACAGTTAAATTGATTTCCCAGGACATGCCTGAGCCTCACCACTCAGTGTCATTTCATTGTATGCCACTATTGATCCTGGCTTACAAGAGTTGCAGTGGTGGGTAAGAGGGAGGGACTAGTTCCAAAAAAAAGAGCGACAGCTATGACCAACATCAATTCCGCAGCCCAAGTTGGCAAACCCAATGACGAGAACGGGCTCGTCCTTAGGTTTGATGGGCTGCGATGTGACACCTCTGACGGGGGCAAACCATCTCGAAACGGGGTCCTCCTCCTTCGGTAAAAGAGTTGTGAGCTGACCTCTACCAACGCATTCTTAGAGACAATTTCGATGTCAAGAATTAGGATTTGTACATATTATTGTGAATATTATTATGAAAGCAGTTTAACTATATGTACAAATATATATGTACAAATCCTAATTCTCTGACGTCGAAATTGTCTCTCTCAGATTAATTTGACATGTCACAGGTTATCTCTTTACACGCATATATTAATGTAAGTAGGTACGTTGGGAATTTACGTGCAATATAAATAACAGATTATTAACCTGCACATAAAATTTTCCAAAAATAATAGTAATACCTTAGGATATATTCACACACTATCATCTGATCCCAAAATAAACATAGCTTGTACTATGGAAATCACCCAACCACACTCACTGCCCCGTCATTATAATAGCGTTACATAAAATTCTGCATCCTATTTATTTTTCACTTTTAACATATGAAGCGCTCATAGCCAGTTGCTATCACCGGTCCGTAAGAGATCACTTATCAGCTAAGTTAAGCACCTAGGCTCGCGGTAACACTATAAGTGGGCCTGGGTCAAATTGGTTAAATATCTGAGCATCTCCGTGCTTCGGAACGCATGTTAATCTAAAAACAAACAGTTTGCACCGCCAATTAAGAAAGATGATAAGTAATAAAATTTATCTCAATGGTTTTATCACGATCTCTATATCAGATGACATTTATTCCTATCCTTATTAATACCTAATATTTCAGTGTGCGACGATCAATTTTGGTAATATACTGCGCCTGATTCAGTGCAATACCAACTAAACTAATATAATTTCTTTCTAATATGATGATGTCCTCCCGATCGAATTTCGGCCACGGCGGCCAGTCTCAATGGAGACTAGCCAATTGCGCATGACATATTATAGTGCACAAGTGTGTGCGCAAAAACAGGAGCACTTTCTATTCCATCACTTTCATGATACGATGGGCCGACTAGCGACACGACCGGAATGAGGTCAAGTGCAGGACCGACGGCTTTACGTGCTCTTCGAGGCACGGGGGTGTAATACCACCAACCTCCAGACTTAGGGCTGACACTGAGAATTTTTTTTTACGGAAGAGCCAAATTCACTGTTTGGCCCGACTCGGGATTCGAACCCAGGACCTCATTATATGCGGTTGAACACGCTACCGCTAGACCAGCGAGGCAGTTAGCCTTTCTAATATAGTATTAATGAGAAGGACAACTTTCGTTTAATTTTTTTTGTAATTTTTTTATATCAGAGGGCGACAAACGAGCAAGTGGGTCACCTGATGGTAAGTGATCACCGCCGCCCATGGACACTCGCAACACCAGAGGTGTCGTGGGTGCGTTGCCGGCCTTTAAAAGTCAACAAACAAGTGTTGCTGACTCTTCCCCCCACCCCAATGAGCTCTGGCGACCTTACTCACACTCGGAAACACAACATTAAAATTATTAATGTTATTATTAAGGAGTGTCTTCTGTAAGGTGGAGGTACTTCCCCAGTCGCGCTGCTCTTTGAGCGAATCTACGCTATGCCCTACCTCTACGATGGCGATAAGCTGTTGAACTATATCTATGCATGTATCATGAGTAGTTATAGTTGTGGTAGACGACAGTTGTTAAACTTACTGGGTGTTACGAATCGAAAATTTTATATTCAAAATTCGTGTGTAAAAAATAAAATTGTATACGTCAATTTCAGTACAGAGATTTATCCATTTTAATAAACCACAGTTTCTCTTTTTACCAGCGAATTATTGGTATAAGTTTAATTATTATTACCTTCCGATATTTAACACTGGATACTAGACAACTATGAAACCCAGGGTAACCGCAGCCATTTTTTTTGCAGCCATTTTATTTTTTTTGCCATTTTACTTGTTGGAAGTGCTCTAGCCGCACGTGGTGTGGGGCTCGACCCACTAAAACCCTCACGGTAGCCAGCCTCACAGTGCCTGTAGCGGAGGCTCTGGGTACTCGTGAACGATCTCGCCAGTACCCCCGCTGTACACTGAGCGTCCGCGAGACTCTCACCCGGGTAGGGGAGGGGCCTGAATGCCTTCCCCCCTCCCCAGTACACACAAGCGTGTTACCCGAGCTACAACAGGTTACCTCTTCCCGGGACCGCTGGCGCTCGAAGGAAAAGAACTCCACTCGTTCCTTCCTCCAAACGCCAGCGGCCCCAGGGGCGGCGCTCAATCGAGGAGAAGCCAGCCAAAATGGGAAATGACGTAGGCTGTGGAGTTTTTGGGGTACGACCCAAATTTAAAGCCAGTAAAAATCTGGGAAAATACGCCTCAATTTTCCAGACAGAGGTTTATGCCATCATTGTATGTGCAGAAGCCAACCTGCAAAAAGACTATGTCAATCACACAATCTACATCTATTCAGACAGTCAAGCGGCTCTCCTAGCCTTGAACTCTGACACTATAATGTGAAGGCTGGCATTGAACTGCATTGACAGTCTCATCTCAATACCCTGTGCCTTAGGAACAAGGTGATTCTTCGATGGGTACCGGGTCATGCGGGAATCGAGGGCAATGAAAGTGCCGACGAACTTGCACGGGCTGGAGTTAAATTGGTCCAATGTGGCCCTGAGCCGATATGCGGAATACCAAAAAGCACAGTCCAACTCACCCTAACGAACTATTGCCAACAGGAAGCTATTTAACGCTAGCACAAACCTTCCAGGTTTAACTCACTCCAAAAAAGCTATCAAGGGCTACCGCAAAACTGCAAACGAAACCCTCGTGCTTAATAGGAGGAATATTTTAGGCAGTATTATGTTAATGTTTTGAAGCTGGGTGTAGGCTACAAACTTGACTGCACGTTTGACTGCAGTTGGTCTGTGGTTGGTCGAACTCTGTTGAGGGTTTTTATAGTCATGTGAGCTAAACTGGAGTTTCATCTTGTCGGCAGTATTATGTTAATAATAATAATAATAATTCTTTATTTCAGACTCAAGATCCATACAACAATATACATTAAATAAATAATTTGACTTAAAAAAAGACAAATTATCACTAATACTAAATTCTCACTAGCTATTGCTAGCCATTGTCTATATGTACTAGTGGCACATAGTCTGTCGTATAATTCTATAATTATACTATTGCTACAATTGCTGATTCTGTCCATGAACGATGCAATACAAGCTCTCTGGATAGCATTAAATGTGTTTACTCTAGCTTCCGCAAACATACCGGAGGCACTGCAGTAGCGAGTTAAGCCCATAAGCTGTCGGAATATATTGTTATATTGCACTCTAATGCTATCCAGTGATCTCGCAGTATACACCGTCCAAAGTTGACACGTGTACAAACTCTGGCAATATGCTTGAAGAAAATGCGCTTTCGTATCCCAAGCAGCTTTGTAAAAGCGCCTTGCTATCATATTTCCTACAATCGAGAGCGATCTGCGCTGGCGCTCTATATCAGCATCGTCTTTTAGGTTGGAGGTTAGGATGTGTCCAAGATACTTAAACTTTTCTACTATCTTAATAACTTGTCCACCAATTTGCACGGATTGCACCTTCCTAGGACCTCTTCCCGACCTAAATATGATATCTCTGTTTTTTTTTGCATTGTACGTCAGATCATGGTCTTTAGCATACCTTTCGCAAATGCCTACCAGCTTCCGCAAGCCTTTTAATGATGGACTAATGATAACCATATCATCAGCAAAGCTCAGGTTATAGACATATCGGTCACCCAGCTTGAGACCAACCGGAGTTTTACTCAGTTTCACGATCAAGTCATTTATATATAGGTTAAACAGGTCCGGAGAGGTCAGTCCCCCCTGTCTGACACCAACAGACAGCCTGTAATCCTCGGACATGATTCCTCCCCATTTAACGCTGTTAGACTGATGGCGAAACCAGTATCTTAGTAGTCCAACGACATTGGACGATACTTCAGTGTTGTTTAGCTATGACCATAAGAGTTCATGATTTATGGAATCAAAAGCACGGCTAAGGTCAAGAAAACAAGCATAGACGCTTGTTTTTTGACTGACATAATACTTAACAACCTGTTTGAGTTTACATTTGTTTTATAGATAGTTAATGCGCAATTTATAGGAATTTATTTTGTGTTAATTTTTTGCATGCCAGCAGGTAAAGTATGGCTGGACTTTTATTTATATTCAATACCATGTACCCATACTTGCGAAATAAAATATCTTTATCTTTATCTATGAGTGAGAAAATAGCCATATCCGTGGATAACTTATGTCTAAAGCCAAATTGTCCATCATCAATATGCAGTGAAGGACTCAGTTCTTTGTGAAACAAGCGTTCAAGCACCTTGGCCACTATCGTCGCTAATGAGATAGGCCTATAGTTGGCCATACTCGAAGCATCTCCCGTTCTATTCTTGGTAATAGGAATAACCAACGTTTTTATGAGATCTGCTGGTAAATAACAATGAGGAGCGCAGAGATAAAATAAATGTGATAATACGTCGCAAATATAGCGGCCCGCATACACCAAATGCTAAAAACGTGACTGCACGTTTGACTGCAGTTAAGTTGGTCTATGATTGGTCGAACGCTGTTCAGGGACATGTGAATTTATCGTCACGTGAGCTAGTCTGGAGTTTGATCTTGTAGGCAGTATTATGATAATGTTGCGAAGCTGGGTGTGGTCTATCATAGAAAGATTTGGCGATGCTAAAATAATCACAAATGTTTTGCTTAACCTGTAAACGTAATTATGGTTTCCGCTTATACTATTAGGCAGGGTGAAAGTTTGGTTGCCAACTTGTTGGTATAAGAAAATACATTTACTTGCTAAAATATTTTATTATAGAGAACTAACCCAGTTACTACTAGGGTGTCATGTCGATGGGATTTGCATAAATGATATCAATTATGCTGATGAATTGGTGCTATGAGGCGACTCCTCACTATATGTGAGTCTTATGCGTTGACTCAAGGGCTCAAGTATAACGTAAAAAAAAGTGAACTTTTAATTTACAAAACGTGAGGGAATAATACCTACCCAACCGTTCCAGACGTGTCATTTTATGGCGCTCCCCTGTGTAGGGTGCAAAGGTTTAGGTACTTGGGCCACTGGGTCACCGACGACTTACAAGATGTTGTTGATATAGACAGAAAACGTAGGTCGCTGGCTGTTCGCTGTAACATGCTGGCCTGCAGGTTTGCACGATTTACAAACTCAGTCAAAATAACGCTATTTAAAGCATACTGCCAGTCATTCTACACGTGTAGCCTGTGGACCAGATATAGTCAGAGGGCACAGCGACCTGCGTGTCCAATATAACAACGCGCGGTTGTCTGAAATAGATATATTATTATTATTATAAAACAGTAACCTCTCACTAGCCAGTCACTTATTAAGTACTGTTATCGCTATTTTTTTAATAACCGTTACAGTAAACCTCGGTGGATTTCAATGTTTTCCCAGTTAATAGAAGGGAGTCACTGGAGGAGATACTTGAGCGAGTTCTGGGCTATCTAATAATTACAATAATAAATATATTTTTTCATCTCCACAAATTACATTTTTACTTAAGAAAGAAACAATTACTAGCTACATTTGTATGTAAATCTAGGCTAAGTTTTCATTGCAAATAAATAAACATCTGTAATTTAAAAAATCGTGCTCGTCGTATAGAGAATTGTCCTGGATAGGGATCGAACTCGCCGAAAGGCCACTCAAAGATAAGATAAGACTTTATTTGGATTCAACTTGGTATACAGTTTTTACAAAATTTATAAAAGATGTGCACATATTTAGCTACATACTATGTATCAGTTGCATGCAACATAATTATCAACTGAAAACAAAAATAAATTACAATAATCATTAAATTATAAAAAAGGACGTTATACAGTATACTATGCAATTTCTGATTTGATAGATTATTTGTTTCATAAATTAGATTAGTCAATGGATTTAATACTAGTTTATATATAATCTATTAAATAGTTGACTGCCTCGTTGGTCTAGCGGTAGCGTGTTCACCCGCAGAGAACGAGGTCCTGGGTTCAAATCCCGGGTCGGGCCAAAAAGTGATTTTGGGACTTTTCTGTAAATAGAAAAAAATCTCAGCATCAGCCCGAAGTCTGGGAGTTGGCGGTATTATACCCCCGTGCCTCGGAGAGCACGTAAAGCCCGACGGTCCTGTACCTGACCTCTTTCCGTGTCGCATAGGTGTCCCATCGGATCATGAGAGTGATGGAATAGAAAGGGCTGCTGTGTTTGCGCACACACTTGAGCACTATAATATGTCCCGCGCAGATGGCTAATCTCTGTTGAGACTGGCCGCCCGCGCCGTGGCCGAAATTCGGCTAGGAGGACATTATTAAATAGTTAGATCCAAATGTATTATACAAATAGAAATTTTTACTGTTACAAAAAAAATATTTCCTAGTGGCGTTAAAGTGACTAAAATGCGTTAAGAAATATCGAACGAATGGGTTGTATAAATTTGAAGTGTTCAGTACCTGGTGCGGTGGCGAAGCGGTTAACGCACATGGGCCGGATCCCCGTGGTCGTGGGTTCGATTCCCACCCGCACTTAAATTTATACAATTCATTTTAAAGATTTCTGAAACATTATTTCCTAGTTGAATGACATGGTATAACATCCTAGTGTAATGTATAAATATATAAATGTAAAGTACCTAGTCATAGAAGACTCAATTAGTTCCTTAATAATTTACCAACAATAATAACTTACCGATATATATATAATTATACATTTGCTGTGCCCGACAGGGTCCATAATGATCCTAGCTATAAGCCTAATGTTTACCACCTAAGTTCACATTGTGGAATGCAAATAAATGATATGAATATGAATAATATGAATATATTTTCAAAAAGTCTTTAATGTCTTAAAAATTTTCGTCCATAGCCGTTTGAATAATTTCTTTTTAAATAGATTACTATTATTACTTAATTTCAGTCCTTTTGGAATTTTATTATAAATGCGTACACACACCATCAGGCAACTTTTTGCATACTTTTCCGATTAGGGGATATCGTAAAGAACTAGCCTGTGGGCATTTCTTTTCAGTCTAGTGTTTACTTGATATGCTTTTTTTAATAACTTTTTGTAGTTATATACAAAATTAAAATCTTCGTATATATACCTACAGCGACGGTCTTAAAAATACTTCGGTTCAGTATGCATGTTGGTATGGAAGTTGTGATGTTGGATTTATGGTGTTGCTTCTGTGGCCTACTCAAGTTAATATACATCCACAACAACAATATAAATATACATACTTACATACATAGTTATTATATACCTATATCTAATATATTACAAATTTATTTATTTACTTATATAAAATACTACATAAAATATTAATACAATATTTTATATCTATCTATTTACAATTATAATAACACTTACACAAACACCAAACAAGTAAATATCAAATGTTTACTTCACATTATCGTGCATTGGAAACGCGTAAAGCCGTTGTACCTGAGCTAACGGTAAAATATATACCTGCGCGGGCGCACGGACAGTTGACCTCTGCGCGCCCGGGTGTCGATCCACGGACTTTGCTCGCGAAGCTAGTGTCGGCTGCTATCGAGCGCTTATCATAAATCTATCGTTTTCTGTTATTTGTTCTATGTACTATTCTTCTCCTTCTTTTCTATGGTTTTGTGTGTATCGTGGAACTATTAAACTGTGACTAAATACTATCTGTGACTTTCGTTTATATGCCGCTAATATCGTGTTATCAAACCGGTATCCACGCAGTACCTACATCCCCGGTACACCACCATACTTCTGTTATTCTATTTTGTTTCCAAAAGTGGGAGACCAGTGTCCATCTTCTTTCGCCGAGTACGCACGTACCTTGACACTTACTTTGACCCCTATTCTGAAATTTTTATACGTCATTCTGTTTTGTGGAGCTGGTACGTGTATTTCTATAGGACCTTTTTCACAAACACAATTTCCATTTGATGCCTGTAATATTAAAAAAACATATTCATTTTTTGTTACGTTATATTCTCTTAATGTAATATCATTCACGCAAATAAATGATTAATTGATCTTTATATTTTGTTGTAACTAAAGAGTTTCCTTGTCCAACAAAATATTTTATGAACGTGGCTGAAAATGGATCTAACGCCGCCATCTTGTAGTGTAAGTGTCTTGTAAGTGTCTCTTTGACAGTTATACCACAGCTTGCTTTACTGACTGTTGTTCCTACGTTTATTATTGTATTATATGGTTTAAAACACTACCAATATGCCAAAAGTGATAAAAAGTGGTGTCGGGGAAATATCCCTAAAAGTTAAGGAGCTTTTCATTAAAAAAAAACACAGGGAAGGCCCGATAATTCCATTTGAAAAGTTAACGAACAATTTGCCGCCGCGATATATAAATGTTACCATGCTTGATTTTTAAGTCGCACCCGTGTATTAATTTTTTCCTTTGATTATTTACATTAATGTATTATTAAGTTTGTTTTATTAGTTAATAAAAATGTGATATTAATTTAGAAATAAATTTATTTATAAAGAAAATAATTACTGTTTTCTTCCCTTGTGCTACAAATTATTTATAATAATAAATCAACAATATATCGGGTAATCAATAAACTTTTGGAGTTAGATATTCCTGGGACATTATTCTCACACGGCCATCTTGATCCCAAACTAAGTAAAGCTTGTGCTATGGAAATCAGATAGCTGATATACTACTTCTGTAAATACATACTTATAAATAAACACCCAGACACGGGAAAAATAGACATGTTACAATATGCACACAAATATCTAGACTAGGTGGGAATAAAAAATCGAACTAAGCCAACTGGCCCGTCAAAATTACTCAATTAATACAAAATACAATGGATACAGTCTATTGCCATTGTAAAATGTTCCCATTATATTAGGGAAATTTTCTTAAAAGCAACCCTTGCTTCCGCTGCCGTCATAGTGTTGCCCTCCCACAAATGTCAGTCACGTTCATAAAGATCCTTGTCCCACTGTAATCTTTTACAGGTACTTCTTCTTTTTTTGTTTTCCCATTTATTTTGTGACCAGTCCCTAACCACTTATCCTCCTAACTCATCGGGAATAAGTAACTGAGATTGTCAGACCAGATGTAAGAATATGTTGCTTAGACTTCTGACTGACTACTTGTAGCCTAAATGAAATTAATTTACTCTATAAAAATATTGGTAGAAAGCGCAGGTTCAAAACCCGCCGGACAATTAAATTTACATGTTTGAGTTTTAATATTGTTTTGTTTGGGGAGGGAATTAAACTTGTAGCCACTTGGGTGGAAAGTGCTTCCATTACAACTTTGATTGCTGAGACACAGAATTCATCCAAATTAAAGTGGTGGTGTAACCGCTGAACGAACCGTAATGAAATTTGGCAAGGAGATAGAAGATGATAAAGGATTCATTATGAATTTTAGTCCTATTGCTATACACAGATTCATTTTTAATGTTCCATACTCAAAGAACGCGAATGGCACTCTATTCGCTTTCAGCATCATTCCATACGTCTGTCAGAATGGTTGAAAAAGTGGTTGGCAAATGCTTGCTTTTCACGCTGGAGGTCGTGGGTTCGATTCTCACCCAGAACAGATATTTTTGTGCATGAACTTGTCTCTTTCTCCTGAGTCTGGGTGTAATTTATCTACATAAGTATGTATTTACAAAAGAAAAGTAGTATTATGTAGTATATCAGTTGTCTGGTTTCCATAGTACAAGTTTTGCTTAGTTTGGGATCAGATGGAAATAATGTCCCAGGATATAATTTACTATTATAATACGAGAAAATAAGAATTGCTTCCTAAAATATTCCGTACCTGTGCTCCATCTTCTCCTACTGGTTTTAATTCTCCATTAACATATCGGTACGTTTTGGATTTTACATCCTTTACTTCATATTATTCCCATATTCTGACCTGAAATAAAACATAAACTGTATGCTACAGCAAAGCTGAACACTCACATTATAGGGAACATGAGAATTTCTTTTTGGGATATTATTAAATTAATATCAACGAACGTATCACTCATCAATTAATAAATAATTTTCATATCAAACTGAAAATGTATTTCGCTACTTAAAAAGTGGGTTAGATTAGAACTTTTTATAACAAGCTCCCTATTTATATAACTAAACTACCTGATAATAAGTTTAAGTCACACATTAAACGTGAACTTATGGCTAAGGGTTACTACACTACTAAGGATTACATTGACGATAAAGACATTTGGCGGTCGGCATCTACCTGCACATAGTCCGCTGGAGATCTTATAGCCATATAGACATGAGTAATCTTTTGTGTTACATGAACTATCTGTAATAAAACTATCTATTATTTAAATATTCTACGAATCTCAGAACTTTTGGTAGTGTCTAAAAATGATTAATGTTACTTTAATTTTGACGTTTTTATTTTCTCTTTCTAATATATTAAACCTAAAATAAATAAATAATCAGACAACCGATCGAGCATATATTGTGTTTGCCTGCTAAATAATTACAGTAAGTGGACCAAATCTCGTGTATATGCCCCATTTAGTATGTTTCGCCGGAGCGTCTCAACTGGGCCGTGTTGAAACCGGTAGTAGAGACACCCGCTGAGTTTGTTTCGCTGGGTCTTCTCAGTTGGGGCGCATTGGATCCGGTGGTAGCTTTAAAGCGCGACCGTCGTTATTAACACAAGGTCCGTCATAATAATATCACCTTAATATAGACAGAACCATTGCCAATATGTATTACAAATATTAGACTTAAACTAGATAATTAGACATAGACTAGATAATTAAACTTAAACATAATCTCTTGACAATAATATAATATAAATTTGTTAATGTTTTAATACTATCAATACAATGTGTACCTAAATATCTATGTTACTAGAAATAATAATGTATTCAACTATAATACTACAAACATGTTCTGACTATTTACAAGCGCTTTTTTAAAGTCTACGTGAATAAAAACCTTTTTTATTTTTTATTTTATTTATTTTTATAACTGTAAACATAGAACGATGGAGCCAAGCGAGCGAAGCAAGCGTGCCGCAATAGTGGTCCCGGAATGCCGGAAACTTTTTATACACAAGCAGTCCACTTTTAAATCAATATAAATGCCTCATGAACTTAAATTCCTGCTAATATTATAATATTTTGAGGTAACTATTTGCTGTTTCACAGCATGTTTGCTTGGGTTACGAGATTTTTAGTAATATAAAGGTGTTTTTTTATCTACGGAGTGAAAAAACTGAGAAGTAATTAATATTTTTTGTCTTATAGTCTTTGACAATATACAGGTAATATATGTTACAGATCGAATTTTGCAGAAGTGCGATTTCTAGTAAATATTGATTAAGAAATATGATTTGTTCAAAGTGCAAGATAAGATAATTTGTAAGTTTATACATTAATTATAATAATGTAAAAGTAATTCTTACGCTAACCGCTGAAGGAACCGTAATGAAATTTGGCAAGGAGATAGAAGAGAAAGGATTCATTATGAATTTTGGTCCTATTGCTAGACACAGATTCATTTTTAGTGTTCTATACTCAAATAACGCCAATGGCACTCTATTCGCTGTCAGCATCATTCCGTAAGTCTGTCAGAGGGCAGTATGTCATGAACCGTACATGTTTGAACCTTATTCCAATATACATAGAGATTTGGCACTGAAAGCCTCGCAGATATTACATTAGGAGCTACTAAATGTGTTTTGGGTTTACCCACGGGTCCACTTTGACATATTTTTATAAACAGAAGAATATATAAGCATCTCATTGTAAAGAATTATATTGAATTGAATTGTTTTAATATTGAATTTAAACAGTTCGGACGTTACTAAGCTTATCGAAAGAATGAGCAACCTAGTTTAATTTTTTTTGAATTCTGTTGAAATCTGTTAAGAAGACGTGTTCTGATTGACATTTTTGTCCTTATGATTATCACACTAATATTATAAAGGTGAAAGTTTGTGAGTGTGTATGCTTGTTACTTCTTCACGTCTAAACGGCTGAAGCAATTTTAATAAAATTTGGTATGGAGTTAGCTCACACCCTAGATTAACACTTGGTTATAATTTATAAAGTTTAACGCGGGTGAAACCGCTAGTAATACATAAATATCTTGGTATCCCAAACATAGCTGTGTGGTGACAACAGCGAATATCAGAATATCATCACCCCCATATCATGGCGTGGGGTGCGTACAAGTCGACCGGAGGGAATATTTACCAGATGTAGGGCAGCAGCTTCCTTCTGAGTACTATGACCATCATATTGGGTTCGGCAACCCGTCTGCTAAGCGTGGCGATTATGGCATAATCCCCAAGATGATTCTTGGGGTAGTCTTATCCAGCTGTGGACTTCTACCAGCTGTAATGATGATGATCCCAAACTAGGCAGAGACTGTACTAGGGCAACCAGACAGCAAAAAAACATACTTACATATTACTAAATAATATTATTATATTCTAGGACATTATTCACACACGGTCAATGAACCCAAACTAAGCAAAGCTTGTATTATGGAAACTCGATAACTGATATATTACATATAATTTTCTTTAGTAAATACATATAACTTATACAGATAATTACACCCAGACTCAGTCTCTATCTATGTAATCCACATAAGCAGCATCATGCCCGCAGAATGACGTCCACTGCTGGACAAAGGCCTGGTCGCAAAATCTACACACTTACTGTGATCACCAACCCGTTTAACAAGCATGCTCAAGGATAGTAACTGCCGTATTGGTCTAGTGATTAGTGACACTGGCTAGGCCTGAAGTCGTGGGTTCGATCTCTGCCCGGAACAAATCTCTGGGTGATGAACACGATATTATATTATATGTTCTGTGTCTGGGTGTAATTTATTTATAATACATATGTATTTAGAAGTATATAAGTAAGTTTATCAATTGTCTGGTTGCTGTAATACAGGCTCTGCCTAGTTTGGGATCAGATGGCAGTGTGTTAGTTGTCCTAAGATATTAAGATATATATGCCATAATCACCATGCTTACCACACGGGTTGGCGATCGCAGTTTGATGGTCATAATACATAGAGAGACGAGGGTGCCCGTTCTCTAGAACCGTCAACCACACAACATACAAGGTAACTAAGATGAAATCCTCCTTAATTATACTATCAACGGAACTAAACAAGAGACAATATGCAACATAGCGATAATAAAAACAAAAGCTACTAAAATAAATTAGTAGGTCCTAACAAATTAAACACTATTCTTGAACGGAATGCCTCGCAGCGACCGGGGACAGGACTTTTATTGGAATTTTTGCCAATAGCTCTACGTGCCGATACATACATTAAACGTTGTTACTGCTCTTCACCCTACGGCATTTAGCTTCTTTATGTAAATCGCCAAAACTGGAGAATCCAACGTGTGTTCTATTTACTGGTGCTTTCTCCAGTTACTGAATGGTTTTGATACTTGGTTATTTAGAATACTTTATACATTTTGCTTTAGGAGGTTGAAGTTGTTAAGCAGCTATTAATTAAAATGATTCTGGTATAAATTAATGTTAACCACTGTCCATGCGATGTAAGTAAGTAAAGGTCTTCAAATGGTAACAATAATTGAATTCCAACACACTTTAGTGACCTATAAATAACATATTATTTCTTGTTATAGTTATTAACTACTCACAACGGTAGACACTTATTAAACTTTGGCAAAATTAATTACATTACAGATATTTTGTTCGTAACCAATAAGAACAAAAATTACAAAAAAGTTATTTTTGAACGATTTTTATGAGATCATCCAAGAAAATTAGACATGTTGCTATACCTAAGCAATTTAAGCCTCAGAATAGTCGGTGCAGTTATATTAGGTTAAAAATATTTATACAAATATATAAAGAAAAAAGATAACTAAATAAAATGTAGAATGGGAAAAACATTCCGATTAATTGCATACGATAATGTTATCTATTAAATAAATAAAGTGCGGGAATTTGACAGCTACATCTGTTATTCATGACTTTTAATGTTCGGGTAATTCCATTGCTACCGATAAAATACCGTTGGCTATGCTGACGATATCACCATAATAATAAACGGACAACACAAATACCCATTATGCAATCTCATGCGCCAATCTCTAAACATAGTAGAGCAATGGAACAAGGCATACCATCTATCGGTGAACCCCACAAAAACACAACTAATTCTCTTCACAAAAAAAGGAAGCTGGAGACACTACAAGTATCATACTTTTTCGGCTTTCCATCTGAAACCAAATTTTCTAGAAGAGATGATTATGGTGATGATAGTGGGGACGAAATGATGACTACCGATAAAAAATATTAAGCTACTAAAAATTAAATTTGTTTATTACGATGGATATTATGATGAATAAGTATTCATGGTAACATCCATAATATAAATGTTTTATAAATATATTTAATAAGCTTAATTCTAGTCATGATGAGGGAACAATTTGAACAAAAGGTGAATAGAGTAGAGAGAGCGAGATACTCATCGGAATTTTAATACCTATATTATAGAAAAATATCTTAAGTTAACGTTTTTATATTAACTAGTTTCAACATTGTGATCATTTCCCAATTTTTCAAGAGACACTGAGATAGACTGACGGAAAATAATATCTCTATACCCATTTCATCCCGTGGGGGGCATAGAAGTCATCCAGATGGATTGGCGATCGCAGTTTGATACAGAAATATCTCGTTCTATGGTATATGAATATAGTCTAGCGGTAGCTTGTTCAACCGCAAATGAGGTCCTGGGTTCAAATCCCGGGTCAGGCCGAATTTTTTTTTTGGGATTTTTCCGTAAAAAGAAATTTCTCAGTATCAGCCCGAAGTCTGGAAGTTGTGCGGTATTACACCAACCTCCTGCGCAATTGGCTTATCTCCATTGAGAACGGCCGCCGTGGCTGAAATTCGGCTGGGAAGACCTCATCATCATCGTATGAATATCTACCAGCGAACCGTTCTCTGGCAGATATTCATCTATCTATCTATACAACGTGTAACAGAAAGTGTGAACGTAACTTAAGGGAGTTGTAGGGTATCAGGACGCCTACCTATGGACGAAACTTCAAACAGAAATAATAATTTTTTATTCAACTAGTAATTTATTTTTCTATCGACAACCTAAATCAAGAAGTAAGATTGTTCTATCGACAACCTAAATCAAGAAGTAAGATTACCGACATTACGAACAACACTAGCAAAACTCAGCAGGAAGGGTAATGAACCTTACCGCGAACTCTTTGGGTACTAGTTAGACTGTAAATAAAAAGTGTGGTTCTGTACAGTCACATAATTTATTACACGTGATTATTTTAAGATTCAATCAAATGTTTAACTGAATTCGAAGTTTATTTTTGCTCTGACTTTAAAGGTTCCCTGTAACGACATTTTAATCATTCGTACAAATTTGATATCTAGGAAAAATCACTTAATGTTTAATTTAATTTAAATTGGTACTCCGCAAGATGTTGGATCTAGTAGAAATAAATAATTTAATTGACTTATATAACTGTAGATATTTTTTTGTGTGTTAAATTATATCTTAAATTTATATTTTATTATATCTTAAATAGTAAGAATATAAATTTTTCTTTCAATTTGTGAATTTAATCTGGCCGGAAACAAATAGGTACTTAATTATTAACGCACCCACGCGGTACGACTATTGATAAATTAAGAAAAAATATGAATAATGTACTAGGCTCATATGAAAAAGGAACTCTAATATGGCGGCGAAATCAAAGGGTTGATGTAGGTAATTTATAAACGGTTAAATATCTTTTAATATTCATCAAAGCGAGCCGCGCGCGCCATCGTTACGGTGGCGGCGCGTTTGAGTGGACTCAAAGACGCCGCCAAAGGGGCCGCGTTCAAAGGAAGCCGCCAAATTCAATAAATATTGTTCATTTTTCACTTATTTAAAAATATTAAAATCATCAGTTGTTCATAAACTGCTGTCTATTTAGGTCGTGGTTAGTTACTAAATCG
Source organism: Pseudoips prasinana (assembly GCA_951640165.1). NCBI lineage: Eukaryota > Metazoa > Arthropoda > Insecta > Lepidoptera > Nolidae > Pseudoips > Pseudoips prasinana. The sequence continues at coordinate 7,229,113 of OX621260.1, forward strand.
TCTAAAATGTCGTTTAGTAATCCTTAACTATGTCGTTTAGTGATCGTAATAATTTTGAAAAATTCGTGCATTCATCTATGAAAGAATAGCCTCTGACGTGCACTTCGTGATGATGATTTGTAGATGATTTTTTTGTGATTTGTAGATTTCGAGATGATTCATAGGTCACAGAATTTAAGGCTGTCCAATTACGAGGAATTGGGTACAGTGTCGCGATGGAGGCCACGCCTCTGTATCACTAAGAAACATGAAAGCTTTACGATTCTATGAATATGTTGTACATGAGAGAGACTCGTGTTAGTTGGCAAGTCTAGAGTTAAGCTTTCGGCGTCAGTGCAGATTTAAGTGAACGTGAAATAATGAAATTCTTCCATCAGTACTGAAAACAACTTCAACTAGAAGTTAGAACTATAAAAAGATTCTCGTAATGTGTTTGTGTATCACGTACCTATACGATGTAAAGTATCCAATAACTATTCAGCAGTGCTATAAATAAAAACATAACTCAAAATTAAAACAAAATATGTGTAGTGAGTGTAATCGGAATCAAACTACCAGGCGTGCATAGAAACTCAGAGGTATGTCAAAACTATTTCTTGCGTTAATCAGAATCAGCTGTGCTGTGTTAGTACGGATGTTCGTTATATCGATAAAAATACTTGTCGATATATTGAATGGTATATTATTTTACGATCAAGATTAAAATGATGGTATTTCGGTTTGAGATTTTGTGTATAGGTAGGCTTAAGGAGACCGTATATACCCCTTAAGTTACGTTCACTCTTTCTGTTACACGTTGTGTAGTGTGGAAGAGGAAACGATAGGAGTGGGGATTTCTATAAAAAGGGGATGCCTAAAATTTGTTTTTAAAAATCTACTTCTGGTCTAATTCCTTAGAATAGGTAGGTATATATATTTTTTTATATTTTCTAATTTTGACGTTTTGTAATAGTCGTGTTTTGTTATGTCAGTTGGCTATTCGAAGAGAAAATATTATATCGGAACCAGCTCTTTTTATAATTACCAGTCCCAGTTCTTTACATTTTGGTCCTTCAACCATGTTAAGAATAGTATGGTACAGACCCGTGCTGCTGCGAAAATGGCGTCAAAAGAAAATTCTGCGGAAAAGGTGCTAGAGCAATCAGGGCCCAGCAACCTACTCGCTGACTCGGCAGCCGCAACTCAGACCCCTTTTTGTGTAAGTAGCGTACAACAGAACACCTCGAGTGCGGTAAGTTGTAATTCTTCACGATCTTATGCCACTATCCTGGCGAGGAGGTTAGCAGTAGAGGCGCAACATGCACGCCGCCAGCCGACCTTGAGCGGGAGGCCGTCTTCAGAGAGCGCGAAGCCGCCGCACGAAAGCGGGGAGCCGCAGATTTAGAACTGCGGGCTGAACTTGCCGCTATAGAAGCAGAGACGAATCAACGAAGCTCTAGAAATAGCCAAGCTGTTAATAACTGGCTTAGAAACATGGATAAACCTATAAAAGTTGACAATAAAAATGTGGGCGTGGTTGGCGCAACAGAGGCAGTCCCCTCTATAAGTGTAACCGGTCCAATAATCGAAAATAATAATCAGCTTTGTTCCAGCAGTGATGCAGATCACCTATTGAATTCTCTAGGAAAACTGATTAACAATGTTAATAAAGGCGCATGCCACCATAGGGATAGAGATGTGCGTTTACCTTATTTTGATGGCAAGTCAAATTTAGATTGGTTTTCTTTTAAAAGAGCTTTTTTAGATACAAAGGATTTTCATACCCCGGTGCAGAACCTAGCTAGGCTGAACCAAACCCTTAAAGGCTGCGCGCGCGAGGCCGTCGTGATGCTGCTAGCAACGGCGCGCGAGTCCGTGGCTGTACTACGTGCACTCGATACACGCTTTGGCAGGCCAGAGCTCATAGTAGCCCAGGAGGTCACCGCGGTGCGTGCTTTTCCGCACATCTCCGGGGAAGGTAAGGACCTTGCTATTTTTGCTGGCCGAGTACGTAACTGCGTTGAAGCGATCAGGTTATTGGATTAGTGTAATTATGTTACGTCGCCTGAACTAATTCAAGCAGTGATTTCGAAAATCTCCCCACTACAAGGTACGTGCTAAATGGATAGAATACGCCTCTCGTAACGTGGTAACTGGTTTGCCTATGCTGGAAATTTTGGCCGATTTCTTAGCTAATGAAGTCGAGCTACGGTCGCGGTTCGGTTTGATCCCGGAGCCGACTATAGCAACAGCTGTGACAATCAATAAGCGGGTCAGGGATAACGTGCATACCGTTGCTGATGTCGCGAAATATAAACCAAATAACCAAAAGGCAAAAACCAAATCTGCAATGGCGGCATCCAAAATTATTTGTGTTTTATGTCAACAACCGCATCTCTTGGTTGATCGTGACAAGTTCGTGTCACTTTCGATAGATGACAAATGGAAATTAATAAAAAAGAAACGAGTTTGTCATCGATGTCATAAAGAAGGTTGGCACAACTTAAGTCTTTGTTCTGCAAAAAGTTTTTGTGAAGTCGATGGTTCTACGTTTTGTCACCATAATTTATTGCACAATAGTAATTATGAGCGCATGACTGCGGCGTATGTAGGCCTAGAAGACGAGCCTGCACCTTCGTAGACGGCGTCCGGCCCGTCGGGTAGTGTAGATGGGCCAAAATAAATAAAATAAAATAAAATAAAAAAGGTTTTTATTCACGTAGACTTCAAAAAAGCGCTTGTAAATAGTCAGAACATGTTTGCAGTAATATAGTTGTATACATTAGATATTATTTCTAGTAACATAGATATTTAGGTACATCTTGTATGAAAACATTTATAAAATTTATTTTATTACAGAAATGATATTTAGCTAGCTCGTATCAAGTAATTGTCAAGAATATATATAAGAATACTTTAAGATGCCTAAAAACCGGTCCCTTCGAATGAATATTATATTTTATAGGAAATCAGTACAAACTCGTGAAAAAAGTACACTAATTTCAAAACATAAAATTTTTGCCTAATACAGAAAACAAGAATTGACCATAAAAATATGTTATTTATTCGAAAATTACGATAACAACGTTGTCATTCTTAGTAACGCAGACGTTCTTCATACAAAATCCTGCTGTCCTTCAACACTGTCTTAAGGTTTACCGAGCAATATCTTAAAAATATTTCTTAGATGGTGTTTATCTAGAATATCAAATAAAAATTTCAACTTTGAACTTTATTACAACGTTAATAGAATTTTTTGTACATTAAACATTTAATGAAATAAATAATAGTTTTGTCCGTGTCCCTAACCAATAATAAAACCGGAACTACCTTGCGTTGCTATATGAAAATAAATCTTAAAGAGAGTCTATTAAATTTTCTTGTACTATGTTCGGTTCGACTTGTTGTAACTCGTATAACGAACGACAGCAACTACACGAGAGGAGTACGCTAGCCAGATCAATCGCGTCACAGTTGTTGCGAGAGGCGCGTGTGTTTATTACGTGGCCACTGAGTTACGGCTGTCAAAAGGTATGTATTGACGATATATACATTATTATTATTTTATACGCAGTTAGTCATGTATTGGTCCTGTCAGTGTTAGAATATCTGCATTTTGTTGTTTTATTTAATGATCATATACAACACAGTCAAATATTTACAACTGCGTAACTGCTACACTGCGTTATTAAAAAAAGTAACGCTGTATTTGCATCGGTAACACAGTTGTTTTAAATGTATTTAAATGTTAGTAATACGCTATTAAAACCGAAATACTTATATACACTTTTTCTTCCTTTATTAGAAAGTAGCTACTGCACAAAATGGCGTCGACGAACGCAGAAAAACAACGTCGCTATAGGCTTAAGTTGAAACAAGACCCTGTCAAAACTGCTGCAGCAAAAAAAAACACTGAAAGCTATCATGCTAATAAAAAGTGACAGAATTGATAGAGAGCTTAAAACACGATTTGGTGCAATTAAAGAAACATATTTAAAACATAAAGTTCAATATAAGAAAGTTATCGAGCTGCTATAGATTATTAGAAAAATGACGAAGTCGTTCTTAATGGCGACTTTAGCGAAAATTATAGCTGCAAACATTTTCATGAGGTGCAGTCCCATCATTTTGGCGGGCCATGAAACCAAGTAACTATATATATACTGGAGTTATGTACACAAAACCTAATGGACATAACAAACCAACTGTAAATTCATTTTGTACCATTTCTGCAAATAATTCCCAAAACCGTGCCTCTATTTGGACACACGTACAGTCAATTATTAGCGGCATACAACATAAAATCCTTTTTACACCCTGAAGGAGATAAGCAAGGTTAGTTTGTACTCAGCGACTGACAGTGATATTCAAGCCGTTGAAAAAGCACTGCCTAAAAACCAAATGCCACTTCAGGGTACGATGCAAATACATCAAACATCAAGTTTTTACTGAAACTCCCGGTCAACTTCAATTCAGCGACTTAAGTTTCTTTGGTCAAAGAGATTTTTGCTCTTGCATGAATCCAAAAACATATCAGCCTGTTCTTGCTCCCGTCATTCACACACTTAGAGAAGATATTCTTATGGATGGATTGGATGAGGAAGTAGTCCTAGGTGACATTTCTAATATAGTTGCCGTAACTAGAATAACATATTACAATACTATTTATTCTTCATCTTCAAGCTCTGATAACGAGCCCTTAGGAAGCTCAAACAATCCATCAGTTTCTGATATAAACGAATTGCAGCTGATTGAAAAGGAAAACGTTAATCCTACAAAGATATCTGACGATGTCCATGTTTTTGTTACAGTGTTCTGCTAAAGACAAACAATACACTTACCTAGGTGTAGCTAAAAGTAAAGTTGATGAAGAAGGAGACGTCTAACTATTTTTTTACAAGACTACAGATAAGACTGGCAAAAGATTCATAGCAGAAGAGCCTGATATTTCTTACGAACCGTATGAAAACATCTTAGACATAGTACCTTCTCCCTTAAATTGTCATAAAAGGTAAAAGGGTATACTTTAATTATGATAAGTCATTAAACGTTTTTGAAAAGTAAGACTGATTTGAAAGTGCCTCATTAATTTATGAGATTGATTTCCTAATGCTGGTTCTTAACAATTATTTACGAGGGTAAAATGTGATGTTTTGTATTGAATTAGCTAAACTTTGTTATCTTTCCAGTTATTTGAGATATTATATTTATGTAGAGTCATAAATACAGTCATAATTCTACTAGATCTCTACAGAAAGTACAAAGTATTGTGTATAAAAAAAACTACTGTGTTACTAGGCTTACTTCTGTGTGTGTCTTATTATTTAAAATACATCAACTTCATACATTCGTATTATTCATCAAAAGTGGAGGATAATGTCGCTAGTTGATATTAATTTCAACTTTTTTTTTGTCACTTATAGTAAAGTTTAAGTTTTAAAATGACACATTGGTAACGCAGTAAACAACGTTAGTAAGAATATTCTAAGAAACTGATTATTTCTGTGATTGAACTTTATAAGAGATTAATATAAGCGATACAGTTTAGAACTGACATGTTAAAAGTCTCATTGTACAAAGTTAATTAAACGAAAAAAAAAAAATTTTAAAGTAACGTTGTTGTCTAATTTTTTGACACTGTGATATATTATTTCCCACACAATTTGGTTAAGTCATTAAAACTATCGCTGCTGTGGTATGTATATTATAAATAGAACTATAACGAATCTATATCTGCATGAAAAAGTAAGAAAATAATATTTTTTTCTTTTTTTTAAACTCATAAATTGTTTGCTCGGAGTAGGCATTAAAAAGTATTTTGGCCCAGATACCTACGCCTTATTAGATGACGGTTCTACAGCCACGTTCATCGATGCTGAGATCGCGGCTAAGTTAGGGGCCAAAGAACCGGAAGGACGTATTCATCTGGACTGTGTTGGAGGTCTTAGTAAAGAATCAATGATTCAGTATGTTTTATATCAAAGGCCGTCAAGCGAAAGAAATTCATCATATTACTTAGGAGTCTCGCATCAGTTGGCTAATAAAGATAGCGTAATGAAATATCCGCACCTTTCAGATATTGTGGAACAATTTTGCTATGACGATGTGAGGCCAATGATTATTAACGGTATAGACCACTGGCATCATATCGCGTCTAGGGCTGCGCGTAAGGGAAGATTCGCACCGCTTTAGGTTGGGTTTTATTTGGTTTTGGTTGTAGCTCGACCGTACCAGTTGACGTTATTAGTCACGCTACGTGGCGAGAGACCGCGATTGTAGAGAAAAATTATCGTTCTGAATTAGATCTGCTTATAAGGGAGCAGTACAAACTAGGTTCGATAGGAATTTCAAAACGTGAGGTACGCAACGCGGGCGTTGACCGTGTGGTTCAGATCCTAGAACGCACCGCGCGTCGCCTACCAAGCGGTCGGTTTGAAGTCGGTCTCATTTGGAAATCAGATAGTAATATTGCACCTGATAGCTATAAAATCTTTGACCCTCTCGGAATTTTTGCGCCTATTGTGGCTACTCTTCTAAGCTCTCGTTTGGGATGAACAGCTTTCGTATAGTGACACTGCAGCGTGGAGGCTTTGTTTCGAGGATTTATTCCGTGTCTCTACATTACAGATTCCACGTTGCTACTGTCCTGGCGAGCCTTTAGTAGAGAGATGTGAACTTCACATAGTTTTGGACGCCAGTGAATCTGCATTTGCTGCAGTCGCGTAATGGTGATTTATTTTAACTAATGGCGATGTGAAGCTTGCACTCATCAGTAGTAAAGTTAGAGTAGCATCTTTAAAGCCAGTCTCGATTAATCACTAAGAGCTTCAAGGAGCGTTGATCTCTGCTCGCCTCACTTCAACAATTTGTGAAGCGCACAACTTCAAACCTGTAAGACGCGTATTTTGGTGCGATTCCATGACAGTGCTAGGTTGGTTGCGAAGCGATGCACGATCATTTAAGTCTTTTGTATCACATAGGATAGGCGAGATACTGGAGACAAAGTAGTACAAAAGAGTGGCGATGGATCCCGAGTAATTTAAATGTTGCGGATGATGCGACACGCATAAGCCGAAGACAGTTGACTACAGAATCCCGCTGGATCTCTGTTTCAGATTTTTTGCTCTCCTCTTCTTGACCCAGTGAGCCTTGTTACTCTAACTATCCGCAAATTGACGAAGAGAGCAAAAAGACTGTGCCTATCATTTCAGTTCACCTCATTCATAACGTTGAGAGGTCTGTACCGGTTTCAGCAGAGCCTAGGCGTTTTAGCTCTTAGCTAAAGACTAAGACTAGTACGAGCTACTTGTAGAGCTCATAAATATTTAACACAGCTTAGAGTTCACTGCTTATCTCGTAGGGGGTTAAATGTAGAGAATTTAATGCGATTTGACGGGGGTATTTGTTCATTTTCATTAAAACCATCACGCCCTCTCAGTTTAATGCAACCATCATACGAGTCAGCTGGCGACACACACCTGGCAGAAATGCACATTCTACGTCAGGCCCAGTTGGACTCATTTCCCAAAAAGTTAAGGCGTCTTGCCAGCCGCCCTCAACTGCCATTACTTCGTGCTAGCCCTTTTTTCAAACTTTAGTTGTTTATTGACGACGACGGACTGCTGCGCTTATCCGGAAGAATCTCCGCTGTCCATGGGGTACCAGAACGCACGAAAAATCCAATCGTTCTTAACGGGAAACATCCTGCCGTTCAGCTGTTGGTCAGCTATTACCATCAAAGAGCCGCCCATACCAACAACGAGACTGTAGTGAACGAACTCCGTCAAGATTTCTACATACCAGGCCTAAGAAACGTCGTTCGCTCAGTTGCATTTCATTGCCAGATGTGTCGAATACGCCGAACAGAGATGTTCCAGCCGCCTACGGGAAACCTTCAAGAGGCACGCTTAGCCCACCATAAACGTCCTTTCACGTTCACCGGTTTGTACTACTTTGGACCTATACAGATATCCATCGGTAGGAGACGTGAGAAAAGATACGTCGCTCTATACACGTGCCTGGTCGTCCGCGCCGTATACCTAGATATTGTTGACAGCCTGTCAACGGATTCGGCGTTAATGAGTCTCCGCCGCTTCATAGCACGCCGAGGAACACCGTCGGAAATCTGGTCGGGTAACGGGAACGCATTTGTCGGAGCCAACAGAGAACTCCGTTCTCTTTATGTAGATGCCACATTTCAGTATGCCGCGAATGGAAAGATTAGCTGGCGCTGTATTCCACCGTGAGCTCCATTCATGGGTGGTTCCTGGGAGCGGCTGGTACGAAACGTCAAGACCGCGCTATGAACGACACTCACAGAACGCGTGCCAACCGACGAAGCTCTACGTACCTTTCTGATGGAAGCGAAGGCGCTTGTGAATTGTCGTCCGCTAACGCACGTTACCGTAGAGCCTGGCAGCGAAGAGACGTTAACACCAAACCACTTTCTTCTTGCGGCTTCATCCGGACGTCCTATCCCGGCCACGCTTTCAGACTCCGATTTGGTATCCCGAAGTGGCTGGCGCAGAGCGGTTCGATTGGCCGATCACTTCTGGAAGCGCTGGGTTAGAGAATTCTGAAAAGAAACCTGCCAACGCTTGCTCCGAGAAATCAGTGAGGTGAAGTCCCGAACCTTGCGGTTGGGGACTTGTTGCTGGTGGCCGACAATAATCTACCACGAGGAGTTTGGCCGCGTGGTAGAATATCGGCAACATTTCCGGGCCCCGATGGAATTATCAGGGTAGCCGACGTACATCAGCGGGCACCCTACGGCGGCCTCTTCGATAACTAGTGAAACTGAGGGTTAGACTTAAAGGGGAGGAAATGCGCGCAACGCACCTCCTTGTATATATATATATATATACTTTGTAATTTTTTTCTAATTTTGACGTTTTGTAATCGTCGTGTTTTGTTATGTCAGTTAGCTATGTGAAGAGAAAATATTATATCATATTATATCGGAACCAGCTCTTTTTATAATTAGGTACCAATCCCAGTCCTTTACAACTGGACTCCATACAAGTGGAATTTTTAATTTATTTGTTTTTTTTTTCATTATTAATAACGTGCTTTGATGTCGGCTATTTTAAAGACATGTTGTGACTTTTTTAAAGATCATGTAAATAATTTGCATTTTTATGACTTATTTATCAATAAATTCCACGAACAATACTCCACTCTACGAGTATGAAAATATTGCAAATAATCATTAAAATGGCCACTATTAGATTTTAAATAAAAAGTGAATAACGGTGCACTCCACAAGAAACTATTTACCGCGCACTACTACTCTGAGGAATTTATTATATGCGGAGGTATTTCCGATCCGGTTTGAAATGGCAACCTTCAAGAACCTATTTGTATTCCTATCTTAAAGGCTGGCAACATATTTGCAGCCCCTCTGGTGTCGCAAGCCCCGCGGCGTGGCGGCATGGTTATAACTTCCCATCAGGAGACCTTAATTGTTTGCCTTGCTGTTATACAACATGTAACTTAATTAACGCACATCCTGAAAGTAGTTTGTTCAGAATCTTTTACTGAATCGATTTATATTAATTTTAATATAGGTAATTTTTTTTCCAAAATAATTAAATCTACGAAAATTATTGTCATATTTATCCTGCACAGTCAAAACAAATTGAAATGGACCGTAAGTCAAAGAAATAATACTGTTAAATCGCAGTTTTATTTGTATTCATACACATTCCAACATTCAATACAAAATAAAGAAAAATAAACTTTATTCCAAGAAACTAGTTTAGTAAATAACAATGCATATACATGTTAAATAAAATTCAGTGTATGTGTTATGATTACAACATAGTATTCTAATTGGGGTGATTGAGGGTGTCCGTTAATTACGTTATATGTTGTATAAAAAATAAAAAAAATAACTCTGTACATTTATTTTATATTTTATATTTTGTTCGAAGTTCGAAGATGAGACGTGGATGGAGGACTTATACACATCCAGGGGCTCTACCGGAAATAAGAAATCGATGTTCGGCGACTAAGCCGGTAGAGCCCCAGAGCGTGTGATATAAGGCCACCAATCTAATCAGGGAGGGTAAAAGGTAGGAAATACATGAGTGATGCTAGTACCATATTTGTAGCAAGCGTTATAGGCCAGTTTATTCGCTTACCATCAGGTGAACCGTTTGCTCCTTTTGACAACTGGATATAACATCCCAAAAAAAAGTTGTAATATACATTTTTGAAGGTATTTAAATCGACTACTTTACGTTATTTGTGAAACGATTTCTAGTTATATCTCATTTAAATCAATTGCTTTAAATAAAAGTCAGTTTGTACGTCGTAAAAAACAGTATTTATTCTGTAACAATTGAAGACGTTATTTCCAAGAACAACCTCAGTTGTTATTTACTACCCCTACAACAATAACAATTGAGGTTGGTATTTTAAAGTAACTATTGAGGTTGTTATGTATAATATAAATTGAGGTTGTTATTTTTCAATAATAATTGAGGGTTTTACTTAAAATAACAATTGAGGTCGTTATTTACAATAGCAATTGAGGTCGGGGTTTACAATAATAATTTAGGTTGTTATTTGAAATAACAATTACAGTTTTTGTAAATTAAAAGGGATGAGTAGACAATATAAAAATACTAATTGTCACCAAAAATACTATATTATTATGTGAAGAACAACGACATTCCGCTTTAGGGCATTTATCAATAAATGAATCAAACATGAAATTTATGAAGGTTAGTTTCAATTCTCTTACAATACGAATAATAAACGGCTTGAACCGGTTTGTGACGTAATGAAACTAGCATTTGTAACATGTTATTTAAATTTAGCATATACCAGCTTTCAATGCTTCACCTGACAATAAGAGGCAAGTGAAGCTCAAGCAAAACAAAATTGTTATTCCTGTCATAATAATTTGAGTGGAGAAGACGACTATCACTCATTTTTGTTGACTCAATTGTTATGTTCTTTTTTCATATTTTACAAGCATGCTTGCAGTCGATGACCATGGTCCTTCTTCTTTCTTTGTGTATGCTTGAACTTTTACGCAGTGTAGAACACCCGATTTAAGATTGTAGATTACACCATGTTCTGTTGCAGGTACTAGGATTTCTATGGCAGCCGATTGACTTGTGGAATTGCGGTGTGTAGGCTGAAAGATAATAAAAAAAATATGCTTAAGACCACAGACTGAAGTAAAACCTTGATATACAAAACGACGTAACTATCCTATGAGACAAAGAGATAAAGAGAGAGTTGTGTACCCGCAACTCTCTTGCCCCTACAGTGATATACGAATTGTAACTCTCTGTTTTTCTATCTCCACTAAGCTCCTTCTCAAAATCTACTCGCCTCCCCGGAAAACGAAAAGAAACGCCATTAAAAATAGAATATCAAATGTTCACAACTTTATATTAAAGACAACGCCCGCACTAGGGAATTTAATCCCTATGTCGCGGGGTACTTCACAAACATAATAGACGGACACAAATTATATCCAGACTTAGAACAACTATTTATGGGTCACACAAATAGTAGTCCGGCGCGGGACTCGAACCCGCGACAGGGAGCGGCGAGGTTACTGTCTTAGCCGCTGCGTCACACGTGCAGTCAAGCCAACGAGTATTTGTTTCGAGATTATTTTGATTCGCCGTAGTCACTTAGTAACTTTGAGTGTTCGAATTTACTAGGTGACTACGGAGAACTTACTATTTACTAAGTGGTACTAAAATAAATGAAAATGTATTTTATTTTCTTAAACACTCATGACTCCAAGCTCAGTTTCTTCTCTTAATCATCATCATGACAGCTGTAATAAGTCCACTGCTGGACAAAAGCCTCCATAAAAACCATCTTCGGGGATATGCCATAATTGCAACACTTGGCAGACGGGTTGGCGATCGCAGTCAGGTGGTCATACTACTCAGAAAGAAGCTGCTGCCCTTCCTCTGGTAGATATTCCCTCGGGTCAACTTCTACGCCCCCTACGGGATGGGATGGGGTGATGATATTCTGATATTTGCCGCCGTCACCACACGGCAACTGCTTAACATACTTCTCTTATTTTGAGCCTTATATTCTAATGTTGTACTTATAAGTTATTATGCTTATTTATTTTTGTCGTGATCCTTACCTCTTCACATTGAGCCTTTAAGTCTCCATTAGGCTTGATATTCTCTGCATTAACATTTTCCACGATTTTAAACTGAAAATAATGTTTTTTGTTACCATAATAATGTATGTGTATCAAACTGGAAGAAAATATGTGTCACTAATGATTAGAGATCACAATTTTCGCCAATAATTACATTTAAATGTAAGTACATCATGTTAACAACAAAACAGCATAAGAAAATATCCAACGAATTCTACTTCCTACTAAGGATAGTAGGACTATCTGGCTGGATAAAGTTCCTACTAGGAAGTAGGAACTCCTCCTCCTCCATCCTCTTACGACACCCACGGCGCGGCGTGGCCCGGTTATTCTTTCTAGACCCGAAACCACACGGCTAGGCTGGCCAAGTATGCACACCTACTAGTATAGAACTATACTGGGTTATCAGCATTAGAGTCTCTCACCGATCCGTAAGCGATCGGCGAGATTAAGCAACTAGGCTCGCGGTCAGTCCGTAGATGGGTGACCACCAAAGTGGTTTAATTTCTGAACGTCTCCCTACTTCGGAGGACACGTTAAGCTATCGGTTCCGGTTGTAGTCATTAGACAACAGCCGTTAAGCCATGTCAGAGGCCTACTGGGCGGCTTGAGAAGCTCTGACACTAGGGTTACCACTACCCATACGATAAGCAAGCTAGGTTATAATCAGTCTTTAATAATTTAAAGTATTCACATTTATAGTATTCGTAGCCTATTGACTATTCAGAATATTTATCTACATTAAAAAAAGCATTGAATGGATTTTACAAATAAGTTTACATGAAGTTTAGAGTTATCTTGAAGGCTTACGCTGATTTACCGGACAATCCTCGTAGCAAAATAATGATGATGATGCCCTCCCGACCGAAATTTCGCCGTGGTGGCGGCCAGTCTCAATGGAGACTATCCAATTGCGCAGGACATATTTATAGTGGCCAAGTGTGTGCGCAAACACAGGGGCACTTTCTATTCCATCACTCTCATGATCCGATGGGACGACTAGCGACACGACCGGAAAGAGTTCAGGTACAGGACCGACGGCTTTACGTGCGCTCCGAGGCGCGGGGGTGTAATACCGCCAACTTCCAGATTTCGGGCTGATACTGAGAAATTTCTTTTTACGGAATAATCCCAAAATCATTTTTTGGCCCGACCTGGGATTTGAACCCAGGACCTCATTATCTGCGGTTGAACACGCTACCGCTAGACCAACGAGGCAGTCCAGTAGCAAACTAATACGAGAATAATTCAAACTAATACATAGTCTTGATTAATTGTTTAAATAAAATGGTACAAATATATTTTACTAATAATAACTAATAATTTTAAATTAGTAAATAAATACTTTATTGACAGAAAATAATTACAATTAATATGATTATCTGCGGTCTCTGCACTAAGAACTGATGGCTTGTGTCGCAGCGACCAAAAAATAATTAACAATTCAGTTTTAGGCAGTACTTATTTAAATAACAATAAAATATAAGAAAAGGTAGAAACATAAAGTAGGATAACACAATTCGAAATCATAACATGAATCAAATTAATCAATTGCATGGAAAGTTATTAATTTTATACTGTAGTGCTTAACTAATAAGTGAGTACAGATAGATTTGGATATGTTTGTGTATGCGGATGAGTGTACAGGTGAATATGTATGTTTGTGTGTAATGTGTGTATGTGTGTGTGTGTGTTAACTAGCCGTTAAAATTATGTTTTCAGTTTCTAGATATGTTAGATTTATTAGTCATTGTTTCATCTTAATCTTTGCTATCCTGGTTGGCATTTTTGTTATTTCTTTAAGTTGGTGGCATATTACGTTGTATGTGTGCGGTAGGAGAAAGATAGGTAAGTGTTTAATAAAACTTGTTTTAATGGGCGGAATTGGTACCCGATATACCCTTCTTTTTAGGAGTTGGGTGTATTCTGAGCAGTTTATGGTTTTCTTATGCATCGTGGTGGTTGCTTTCAAAACGAAGATTTTTCGTACACTGAGAACTTGGCTTTCTTTGTACAGTGCTTCAGTTGGATATCTGAAAGGCTTTTTCAGCATTACCTTTAACACTGCCCTTTGTGCTCTTTCAAGTTCGATCATCTTCGTTTTAACAGCGCCTCCCCACGCCAAGATACAATAGTGCAATAAGGACTGAGTCAGGGCTTTGTATACCACCAGGAGTGTGTCTTTGCTAGCGCTATTACGTAAAGATTTCAATATATAGATGGTTCTGCGGATTCTTCCTGACTGTGCATTCAGGTGCTTTTTAAAGGATAGTTGTTCATCCAGTATGACTCCTAGGTATTTAATACTGTCTGTTTGAGTAATAATGTTGCAGTTACAATGAGGATTGTTACTCTGCTTACAGGTATGAATAGTGAGTGGTGGGAGTTATGCCGGTCGAGATGCTCGAGTTTTATAGAACGCGATGAGTTTGGTTTTTTGGTAGTTAAGCGTCAGTAGGTTTTTGCTTAGCCACTCGGTTACAGTAGACATGCCAATTTTTGCTGTGCTAATAACTCTAGCCCATGAATTGTCTTGAAATAATATAGCGGTGTCATCAGCATAACAAATTACCTGGGCGTTTCGTAGTGGGAGCTCTAAGATGTCATTGATATAGATAGAGAAAAGTGTTGTGGCTAAAACGCTCCCTTGCGGAACACCTGCGCTAATATCAGATGTATGGCTAGTGTGAGGCCCAACTCTTACACACTGGCGACGTTTCATGAGGTAGCTCTGGAACCAGTCTAATGCTACTCCACGGACTCCCTTTCCCTCGTGTTTTCGTAAAAGTATGGGGACAGACACGGTGTCGAATGCTTTGGCAAGATCCAGAAAGATTCCCAAACAACATTCATTTCTGTCCAATGCAGTCGACACCACGTCTGTTAACAAAACAACAGCGTTCTCTGTTGATTTTACTGCCTTGAAACCGAACTGTTTTTCTGACAAAGGGTAGTGATGATCGATTAATTTATTAAGACGTTGTTCACAATTTTTTCCAACAGCTTTGATAATATGCTGAGTAAAGAAATTGGTCTGTAGTTATTGGGTAATCTTTTGTCACCGTCTTTGTGGATTGGGGTAATAACAGCTAATTTCCAACAGTCGGGAAAAACACCTGTGGCTAGACTTAGATTGAAAATGTCCGTTAATGGCTCGAGTATTATGTTTTTTACATACTTAATAAGTATAGGTGTGTATCCATCAAGCCCGGGTGCACTATCATCTTTCAAGTTGTCTATTAGTCTACTAACCTCGTGGGGGTCAGTTGGCCTCAAGAACAGTGATCCGGCTGGGGATTTATTTGTCCTGTACTCAGCAGCTAGTAATTTTTCTGAGGTGTTCAGTCTATGAACAATTTCGTCAATTAGTTGCCTACCAACTTCTGAGAAATAGTCACTAGTTTCGTTTAGTGATGCAATGGGATCTTTGTGGTTAGTTCCGTACCATCCGATTTTGTATTTCCTATGTTACATATTCCTTTAATGGTTTTCCAAAGATTTTTAGGGTTATTCTTATTTTTTATAATTTGCTTGTTCTCTTAGCTACTTTTGAGTCTTTGTTGCGGTGTGTAAAGAAATTTACGATATCTTTTGTAAATAGTTTGGGCTATGGGGTCATTTGGATTTTTCTTTGCTTTAAAATGCAGACGGTCTCTGTTTTTTTGACATCTCATTAGTCCCGGAGTTATCGAAGGCTTAATGGTGTACTGTGAACGAGTAACTGTAGCATACTTTGTGTTTTCCTGGATAGCGCTATCTAAAATTCTTATAAATTTTGTAGCTACTGTGTTTACATCGTTCGCCACTTTGGTAAAATTCCAATCAACCGTGAGAAGGAGTTTTTGAACTGCGGGGAGATGTATCTTGGGGTTACATCTCACTTTGGGTGTTGGTTTTACATGCATTATGCTTGTTTATTTATTTATTTATTACTTTTTGCACAAGATTGTACAGAGGCGGACTTAATGCCGAAGGCATTCTCTTCCAGTCGACCTTTGGGTGATGCAGAAATATTATGGTAGGTGCACTAAAATTGGAGAATATTGTATAGTTACATAATATAACATAACCTAATAACATAAAATATATATATGCATATAAAACAATATAAATATTAATAAACATATAAAAAAAACTATAATACATATAATTATATATATATATACATATTTATAAATAAATAAATATATTGCCAAATAATATATAAGTAATTACTGATGACATTCTTCAGATTTAATTTTTTTGAAAATTAGTTCCCGTGATTTCCGTTTAAAAATGAAACGAGTCTTAGCCATTCTGATTTCCGGAGGTAGCGCATTCCAGAGAAGGACAGATTGAACGAAGAATGAAGAGTGGAGAAAATCAGTGCGATGTGATGGGCACTGAAGAAGACGGTTATAGGATGACCGCAGATTTTTACTGTGGTTTGAGAATTTTCAATTTCAATTTATTTATTTATTTCTCTCTTCACAAGAAGTGGTTACATTTCACATACATAACAATTTAAGAAAATTAGGCATACTTATTTAGGGAATATATGTAGATATGCAACCAGCATTTGTGAGAGACTGGTGCCTGTGATAGGTTTAGTACAAACCTGTATTACAGGTCACCAGTGATACTTTAAATGGGGGATTAAATAAGAAGGAGGAGAAGGAGAGTCAAGAAGAAGAAGAAGAGTCTTGTTCCCAGCAAATAAATTGCATGATCCGTTAGACTGGCATGACATACTATTCCAATTGATGAAGGCATTCCTTTAACAAACATGTGAACGAGACAAGAGGAACCTCTTGTTGGTATCGATATTACCGGTAAAATTGATGACTGGCCAGCAAACATAGATATTCGGCACATTGTTCGGTTATCGTATCAGAACAAATGTCAATGTTGATGTCTCCTACGACGGCAACATGCCTATTAGTTATAGAGGCGAGGGTGGTATCCAGAAAAGAGAGAAAAGTGTTTTAATTTCTGAACGCTGGGGATCTGTATATTCCCAATATACAGATTTTATTGTTAATATTTAGTTTAAGGCATTCGTTGCACAGTAATTCTTCGCACGTAACACTCCAAGATTATTTAATATAGATTGTAACTCCGCCACATTTGTTAATGTTGTTCTTAGTGTAATAAGCCTGGTAGATGTGGTATAATAAAGTAGTTGTTAAGCCAGCATTCTGAAAGAATTATCTCATCAGGACTAACCTTTATTCTATTTAATGTTACGAGAAAACTATCAAAGTTACATTTGAGACTTCTGATATTAAGAGCAATAATTTTAAAGCCGGCGTTATGGGGTAACAAGTCGTGACATGATTCCAGATTCTCAAGAGAATTACACTCAATTGTAAGTGTTTTATCTATTTCTTCGTCTAACTCAATCATTAGAAAAAAATGTAAATAGTACAAATATGCAATAGCATTGGGGATTTAGAGTGATCGGAAAGCAGTCAATTTTGTGGTCAAATCTTAAGGTCGGTTTCTGCGAATTGTTTTTATGATGACGTGTTGTGAATTGTGTTGAGGTAATGCATGTAGTAGAAATAGTGTGTTAGGTTGCGTGTGTGATTGTGTGTACATATATATGAATATTACTGAGAGCTATGTAGATGTAGTGACATAATGTAAGGAGTATCACTGTTATGCAATATTTAATACTACGAGTAAGATTATTCATTCTCAGGAGCTGCGGGGGCGAGAGTTGCTTCAGGGCCAATGAGATTGTCGATGTCGTCTCTAGATTTAATTGCCATGGCAGGAAATATTTTGTTATCCGTGTTTGTATGTTTTCGGACATACATGATGCCATTCTTGACCCAACAGGTGGCGACAACCCAAAATTGTGTAGTTTCGCTCGTTTCCTGGCTTCACCGAATAGTGTTCTATTCTAACTGTCATAATATTATTATTATTATTACATCAAACATACATTTAGTCAAAAAAGTATCGGGAATGGATTCCAAATTCAAATTTTTGGTTTTTTTTGTTGTTGTTACATTGGCACAACTGTTTCCCATTTTGGCGCGGAGTTTGAGTTGCATCTGTTATTTATATTAAATACAGTGCTGGTCTTAGTAATATCATATATAGTGTGTATTGCGAATTTCATAATGAACAAAAATATCGAACAAAGACTTTGTCTTAAATTTAGCATCGCTAATGGAATTTCGTGTTCGGAGTCACTGATAATGTTACAAAAGGCTTACGGTGAATCGACTTTATCAAAAACTCGTGCTTATGAGTGGTTCAAAGCGTTCAAAAGCGGTCGAGATGTGATGAAAGATTTGCCTCGCTCTGGTAGGCCATCAACGTCTGCAACTGAAGTTAACATCGCAAAAGTGAAGGAAATTGTGACTGAAAATCCTCATTCAACTCTGAGAGAGATAGCCGCCGAACTTTCTGTATCTCACGAGTCGATTCGTACCATTTTAACTAATCATTTGGGTATGAAACATGTTGCCGCGCGGCTAGTCCCAAAAGATCTGAATTTTCTCCAGAAACTCAATCGCATGAAAGTCGCTGAGGACATGGTAGAACGAGTCAATTCGGACCCAACATTCATGAAACGCATTGTTACTGGTGACGAGACGTGGGTTTACGAGTTTGACATGCAAACTAGTCAACAAGCTTCGGAGTGGCGCCTTCCAACTGAACCGAAACCGAAAAAACCACGCTAAAGTCGATCAAAAGTCAAAGTCATGTTGACTGTTTTCTTTGACTATCGCGGTGTCAGAGTACTAAACTCTGACTTCATACCGGAAAGTCGAACGGTAAATAAAGAATATTATTTCAACGTTATGCGGCGTTTAAGAGAGCAAATTCGACGAAAAAGGCCAGATTAGTGGAAAGAAAATTCTTGGATTTTGCACCACGATAATGCGCCTTCGCACAAGGCCATCATTGTGAACGATTTTTTGACCAAACACTCAACAAATACCATCCAGCAATCACCATATTCACCAGATATGGCTCAAGCTGACTTCTTTCTTTTTCCTAAACTCAAATTACCACTTTGTGGTACCCGTTTTCAATCGGTAGAAGACATAAAAGAGAATTCGCGGCGAGAACTGAACTCAATTCCGAACGCAGCGTTTAAAAAAAGTTTTGATGAATGGATTATTCGTTGGCGTAAGTGTATCGTTTCTGAAGGAGCATACTTTGAAGGTGATAAAATAAATTTGAATGAATAACAAACTTTTTGTATATTATTGATCTTTTCCCGGTACTTTCTTGATAGAGAAGTATATATACACACTGTATATAACTAGGTCTGCAAGGCATTCAGCTGCTTGCAAATTTTGAGCATAGTAGATTTAAGCATGTTTAAACTTTAACGTTGATTTCAATGACTATTCCTCCGTGACGTGTCCGACTATTATAAGTATATATAGATATACACTCACAAGTATGGTCACTACCACTGTGTCAAGTTTGAAGAAGATCGGTTCAGCCGTTCAGGAACAAACTACATGAGTTGCCTAAGTAAGAGCTTCGTCTACACCGAGCTCAACAACATGCCATATATGCATGATGTAGAATTATGGAAGTGATAATGCAAGTCATTAATTGAACGTTGAACCTTGTAGAACTATAAACATTCTGACTAAAGAAACCAAGTCTGCTTTAGACGACTCTCTCTTGCCCCTAGCAATATACGAAATGTAAATGTCTCTCTTCCTATCTTCACTAACTTATATATCCCTCTCAACTTTCGTTTACCTCGCCCGATCATACTTTTCGTAACGCTCTCGTAATGTACTCACTCCCCAAGTTCAACAAGCTTAGTGAACTTTTGCTTAAAAATACATTTTTTACTCGCAAACTCTTCAAACAAATATTGTTTTAAAAGTATAATGTAAAAGCATACCTTACATCCTATGACAGGGTCTGCGGGATCAGCACTTTCCACCGGGTTCCAAGTATAATTTAATTGAAGTGGGTGATTTTCGTCCATTTCCAGCCTGATATCAGGAGCCACCAAATGAGGCCCAGTAGCGTCTAATGGCGCACTCTGATATATTATTAGAAAGACAAGAGTACAAAGGTACTTCATCATTAAAAGATTTTATATATTTTTGTCAAATCTATCAATAGAATGATATTGTCCATCTGTTTTTCTTATATTTGTACTTAATTGATGTAAAGGCGTGGACAGACTGGTTGTATTTTCTTAGGGCTTTTTTGAGAATTTTTTTAAACAGGTCAACGTTGTTCAACCCACTCATTAGGCCTCTTAACTATGGGTTTCTAATGACTACGACCGTGAACAACAGCTTCACGTGACCTCCAAATCACGGCGAAGCTAAGAATTTAAACCACTTTGAATGTCACCTGTCTTTAGACTGACCGCATGCCAGATGCTTAACCTCACCGATCTTACAGACCCTCACTGGTAAAGGTACTGAGAGTGGCGCACGCTTTGTTAGTAGGAGACACAACAGAGGGCCTGCCCAAACTTCACTCTTGTCGACGCCCCTCGGATCCGTTCTTGTGTTACAACTGGATGCGCAATTGGTTCCGGAAGCGAGCAACGATAGTGACTTCATATCAGGGGAAGCGATGGACCTCGAAAACGCCGCTAACAACAAGGGGAACCGCAGTCCGGTGGAAGAGGAAGCTAACAAGCGCCGATGCATCCCACCTGCTTTCACAGAGGCCGGAGCCGCCGAAGGGCGGTTTTATATCACCAGAAGACAGCGACAGCTTAAATAAAACTTGGCTGACAACGTTTAAATAAAACTTGGCTGATCATAGACCATTGTGCACAATTTCTTATCGGACACGGCAATTTTAGAAGTAAATTGTTTAGTTTCAAATTAGTATCTTCGCCAATCTGTCTCAATTCTCAATTCTTTATTGCATTCCACAATGTATGTATAAATGTTGGTAGACATAATAATGTTTGTATCAATTGTGGACCCTGCAGGGTACAGCACAGATTTAGGAGAGAGGAGGAAGAGTGCATTATTACTAATTGGATATTTAAGTAACATAATGAGTTTTATTAAATTAATGTATTATTATAGTTAGTCCTGAATTTATTTATTATACTTAATTATTTAGTTATTTTAATTTAATAAATTTTACTATTTTATAAGTCAGCTATATTTTATATCATTTATTTTTTATATTGCACTAATTTCGTTAATATTATAGTCATATGCTTTTTGTTGCTAATTATATTTTATCATTAAAATATTCGTCTATACTATAGTAGGTTTTAGTAAGTAGGAAGTATTTTAGTTTTTTTATAAAGCTGTTGTATTTGTCTGTATCTTTAATTGATTCTGGAAGCTTATTATAAATTTTTACGGACATTACTAGGGTACTGGCAGAGTGCATGTTTAGACGTGAGTCGGGTAAGTTGAGTCTATTTTTATGTCTTAGTATATATCTCGTTTGTTTATCACCTCTTTTTTCGAAAAACTCTGGGTAACTGCGGACAAATTTACATATCTCAAATATATAAATACAGGGAAAGGTTAAAATTTTTAGCTCTTGAAAATGTAGCTTGCAGCTATCGGTTTGTTGGATATTTACTAGGATTCTTATTAATTTCTTCTGTGACGTAAATAAGTTGGATGCATTAGTACTATTACCCCATAATATTACTCCATATTTCAACCATGCGTAACTATACGCGCAATACATGGTTAGCGCGGTTTTTAGATCCGTTGTTTGTTTAATAATCCGTAGGGCGTAGGAAAATTCATATAATTTTAATTTTTTGGACGTGTGACTTCCAATTAATGTGGGTGTCTATGTCTAGGCCTAATAGGATGAAAGTGTTAACTTCTTCTAACTTAGAAACCATGAAGCTTAAATTTATATTTATAGGTGTTTTTTGCCAAGGGTGAAAAGTTATTATTTTAGTTTTATTAAAGTTAATATCTAGGTTGTGTTTGGTCATCCAGTTAGTGGTCGCGTTAAGTATTGAAGTTAATTTTTCATTTACAATTGCATTTGTTTCACAAGAGGTTAGTATTGATATATCATCAGCGAACATGACACAGTGTTCATTGATATTGTTAGGGAGATCATTAATGTACACCAGGAAAAGCAAGCATCCTATTACGCTTCCTTGTGGGATTGAAGCACTGATATCTTTTTTA
This sequence comes from Pseudoips prasinana, assembly GCA_951640165.1. Taxonomy (NCBI): domain Eukaryota; kingdom Metazoa; phylum Arthropoda; class Insecta; order Lepidoptera; family Nolidae; genus Pseudoips; species Pseudoips prasinana. The sequence goes on from OX621260.1 coordinate 7,251,352, forward strand.
TCAGATCGGATGAGCTCTATTTCGTTTGTTTCATTGTTGTAGTGTTCTATCTCGACTAGTTGTTTTCTATGTTTTAAATAAGATACAAACCATTCTGTGCTCAACTTCCTGCAGCGAATATGAACAAACTGCTCAGCACATACTTTGCGGGTGTAATCTCTGGCCAAATCAGCGTGATATTATGCTAAACAGCTTGCAACCAATATCTGGAGTAGTTTGTTATACGGATCATGTAGCAACAAGGAACAACTTCCGTGCGTTTAAGCGCTTTTGCCATACCTGCTATTGGAATCAAATATAACAGCTCAATTAGGACCCTTAAATCGATCCTCGGTGCTTTTGCTGCTGGCTTCTCTAGTTGCAATTCTCTCGTTTTATGATTTTTTTTTTCTTTCGTTTTTTTGCTATTATAACCTCTTTACATCATTCTGTCTCCCGCTATGCTCTGGAGGGAAGTGGAACTATTCATTTTCTAAGTCCTAGCTGGTAGTGTAGTCTAAGTCGCAGCCTAGTTGGTAGTGCTCCTGCCTACGAAGCTGGTGGTCCTGGGTTCGAATCCCGGTAAGTGCAAATATTTGTGTGATGAGCACAAATATTTGTTTCTGAGTCATGGATGTTTTCTATGTATTTAAGTATTTATCTATCTATATAAGTATGTATATCGTCGCCTGGTACCCATAATACAAGCTTTGCTTAGTTTGGGGCTAGGATGATCTGTGTGACATTGTCCCTAGATATTATTATTATTAAATTCGTTGCGGGATCCAAGACAGTTAAATTGATTTCCCGGGACATGCCTGAGCCTCACCGCTCAGTGTCATTTCATTGTGTGCCACTATTGATCCTGGTTTACAAGAGTTGCAGTGGTGGGTAAGAGGGAGGGACTTGTTCCGAAAAAAAAAGAGCGACAGCTATGACCAACATCAATTCCGCAGCCCAAGTTGGCAAACCCAATGACGAGTACGGACTCCTCCTTAGGTTTGATGGGCTGCGATGTGACACCTCTGACGGGGGCAAACCATCTCGAAACGGGGTCCTCCTCCTTCGGTAAAAGAATTGCGAGCTGACCTCTACCAACGCATTCTTAGAGACAATTTCGATGTCAGAGAAGTAGGATTTGTACATTTTATTGTGAATATTATTATGAAAGCAGTTAAACTAATATTCACAATAATATGTACAAATCTTAATTCTCTGACGTCGAAATTGTCTCTCTCAGATTAATTTGACATGTCACAGGTTATCTCTTTACACGCATATATTTATGTACGTGTTGATAAAGTAGGTACGTTGGGAATTTACGTGCAATATAAATAACAGATTATTAACCTGCACATAAAATTTTCCAAAAATAATAGTAATACCTTAGGATATATTAACACACTGTCGTCTGATCCCAAAATAAACAGAGCTTGTACTATGGAAACCACCCAACCACACTCACTGTCCCGTCATTATAATAGCGTTACATAAAGTTCTGCATCCTATTTATTTTTCACTTTTAACATATGAAGCGCTCATAGCCAGTTGCTATCACCGGTCCGTAAGAGATCACTTATCAGCTAAGTTACGCATCTAGGCTCGCGGTAACACTATAAATGGGCCTGGGTCAAATTGGTTAAATATCTGAGCATCTCCGTGCTTCGGAACGCATGTTAATCTAAAAACAAACAGTTTGCACCGCCAATTAAGAAAGATGATAAATAATAAAATTTATCTCAATTGTTTTATCACGATCTCTATATCAGATGACATTTATTCCTATCCTTATTAATACCTAATGTTTCAGTGTGCGACGATAAATTTTGGTAATATACTGCGCCTGATTCAGTGCAATACCAACTAAACTAATATAATTTCTTTCTAATATGATGATGTCCTCCCGACCGAATTTCGGCCACGGCGGCCAGTCTCAATGGAGACTAGCCAATTGCGCAGGACATATTATAGTGCACAAGTGTGTGCGCAAAAACAGGTGCACTTTCTATTCCATCACTTTCATGATCCGATGGGCCGACTAGCGACACGACCGCAATGAGGTTAAGTGCAGGACCGACGGCTTTACGTGCTCTCCGAGGCACGGGGGTGTAATATCGCCAACTTCCAGACTTCGGGCTGACACTGAGAATTTTTTTTTACGGATAGGTCCCAAATTCACTTTTTGGCCCGACTCGGGATTCGAACCCAGGACCTTATTATCTGCGGTTGAACACGCTACCGCTAGACCAGCGAGGCAGTTAGCCTTTCTAATATAGTATTTATGAGAAGAACAACTTTCGTTTAATTTTTTTTGTAATTTTTTAATATCAGAGGGCGACAAACGAGCAATTGGGGCACCTGATGGTAAGTGATCACCGCCGCCCATGGACTCAGACTGGATGGGGACACCCTAACCTGTGAAGAGATGGAGGGATCCGAAGAGGAAGGAGACTAAACCAGCACTAATGGCTAGTCTAAGGTGCGTACAGATCAATTTACAACATAACAAGGCTGCGACTGCCCTTCTGGCACGCGACCTTGTTATGAGTAAATACGACGTAGCATTAATACGGGAACCCTATATTTACAAGGGTCAAATTAAAGGACTAAACAGGACGGGAGGAAGTATATACCACAACCGTTCTGATAATAATGCAAGGGCATGCATCTTCGTCAGAAATGACCTAGACGTAATACCCTTACACAATTTCTGTTACAGAGATCTGACAGCTGTCAAAATCATACTAAAAGAGGGGGTAGGTCGGAGAACTATCTGTATAGCCTCTGCCTACCTACCCTATGAAGCAGAAGAACCAGCTTCGCCGAAGTTAAGGGAACTCGTGAATAACTGCAGTGCTAATGATAGATATAGTATAGTCATAGACCTAATAATCGGCTGCGACGCTAATGCACACCACATCATTTGGGGCAGCACAAACATAAACAAGAGAGGAGAGAAATTACTGGACTATCTGGTAAGCTCCCCTCTCCAACTAATTAATTCTGGTAACAGACCAACATTTTTAACGCAAAAAGAGCTGAAGTTATCGACATAACCCTAGCCACGGCTAGAGCCAGCAACCTAATAGAAGAATGGAATGTTCCTTATGAGATATCCTTATCGGACCATAGGTACATTTGCTTCAAGTACAGAACACGAATAAAAAGGGAGTCTGTACAACGACGAAACCCTAGACACACCAACTGGCCCACGTACGTCAGGGACCTGAAGGTAGAACTAGGCGACCTGAGAGGTAAGCTCAACTCAGTCATAGAGATAGAGTTTGAGGCAGAACGCATTGCCCAAGCAGTGCTAAAAACATGGAGAGATAACTGTCCGGAAAAAACAGAAAAAGCAAAGAGGATACCCTGGTGGACACCTGAGTTCTCCACCATCTTCCATTTAACATATTGCCAAAAAGCCCTGGGGTCTTGAGCGATTCTATTCATCGAATGATGTTCATCGATGTTCATGATACGATGTTCACCGATGTTCACCACCTGATCTCTGTTCTCTATGGAAGATGCAGTTGGTTCATCAGCCCTTAGCCGAATCCTTATTATGGTTTGAGAATGTTAAGGTGTTTTGATTGTATTCCTGGTTTGTTTGCTGGTTTTCTATTATAGTTTCTGTTATATGTTCGCTATTTATTAATACGGTAATTATCTTCTTATCTTTATTTGTTAATTTAACTTTTTATATTGACTTTATATTATTTTTCGGTTATTTCGATGGTTAAATGTAATAATTATGTTTTGCATGAGTTAATGTTCATCGTATGATGTTTTTGTAATATTGAGAGGGGTACAGTAAGACACTGTGCACAGTTAAATATAAAAACAGGTTGGATATTGTCTGGTCCTGCGGATTTCTTAAGGTCTACTTGTTTCAGGAGTTTAAATATTTCCTCCTCCTGTATTTCAATCGAGTTGACATCCGAAATATCTCCTTGTATCTTATACTCCAGTGTGTGGTCAGAAGGGGCACTGAGTTGGGGGTTGGCCTGTAGAAAATTGGAGAAAAAGAACTCCCCGAAAATATTAGAAATCTCCTGTCCTTCACTTGAGATTTGTCCATTATATTTAATTACTGAGGGATATGTATTGGATTGTTGTTTTGATTTAACATATTGCCAAAAAGCCCTGGGGTCTTGAGCGATTCTATTCATCGAATGATGTTCATCGTATGATGTTCATCGAATGATGTTCATCGAATGATGTTCATCGCATGATGTTCATCGTATGATGTTCATCGCATCGTATGATGTTCATCGCATGCAAATAAAACCAATTTATGTATGTATTTTTGTTCGATAAAATAATAGAAGATAAATTTGAAAATATTTATGCAAACCTGAAAATGCTAACCATAAAAAATGAGTAAAAAGTTATTTTAAGGTCTGTTTATCATAAGAACTATATTTATAGGTTGTCAGTTTCGTAAGACTGAACAACAAAATGCGACGTTGCCAAACCTACTAATTAGCAACTGCCGAATAGCTATCTTGCAAATAAATTTATCGGGAAGGTGGTGGTGAAACGCAATGTATTTTATCCAGAAGTTATATCTGTCAGTTTATTTGTTAGTTAGTTATCCGATACTTTATTCGTACATTGTGAGACAGACCCTAAGAAATATAAATCCGAAAGAAACTAAAATTAATATAGTTAAAAAATCCGAATTAATGTCATGCTCCAAAATATACAGCAAACTTAACAATAGTTATACAGTGTATTTAGGTAGAATACCAATTTATCATTATTATTAATTTTCTTTCTTTCTTCATGTTTTTAATTGTTGTCGTTTTTTTATAATTATTTATTGTCTTGGGTTATTATTTTTTTATTTCAAGTCAAAGGATGTAGTTTAAATTAAACCGAGTGCCTATTTCCGCCAACAAACTAATGCAAATGGCGAATACTAATATTAGTTTAATATGTATTCTTTATTTTTATAATAAAAAAAAGAATTTTGTAATAACGTCATTATTGTAGCAAATAAAGTTTTTATTAAATGACGGAATTACGTAACTTTGTCATTATTACTCTAGTACTTTTACGTGTATTGTAGATATTATAATTTTTAAACAGTTTAAGGTATTAAATAATATTCCTATAATAGCCAATAATAAGCCTAGGACTGAATTATTTTAAACTTTCAAAGACTTGGTGAATTATTCTAAAATGGAAGGAAAAGTGCCACCAGTTGCATAAATAAATGTTTCAGAAGTGAGTAAATAAACACGGTAAGTATATAGGTTAATTCTCATTTAATAAATCCCAATAAAAGGTACCTCATCCACCTATTAAAAGTAAGTAACTACCTATCAAATAGATCGAACTTTCGGTTGTGATTTGACGACCTGGATGGCGTAGTGACAGATCAAAATCCAGAATAACCTATTAATAAAACAAAAAAAAGGTTAAACAATCTAGCGGCCTGGAAGAAAACTAAACTTGCTCAGTTGAAGAATTCAGTTCAGCAGTACACTTCTCGGAGGGACAAGATCATTCTAGCATAAGAGATAAAACCCCCTTGCACTAACAAATGCAAATATAAATGTTCGGAACATCCCAGAGGAGCAACGACATAATATATTCAAAATGTATTGAGACTTACCTTCTCTTCAAAGACAGAGTGATTTTTCGAATTTGACTACAACTGATACAATTGACACAACATCGTTTAAAAACTGGCTGTTCTTTAACAGAAAACCTAATACTTATTGTTCCTCGATATCTAATGGTAAGAGTTTCAGGGTATGAAAATTATTTTTATTGAATATGTTGGGGATTTTAGAACGTGCTTAACGTACCTTAATCGAAGCCAAGACTTATTCCTCGGTAATACTCTGCTTTTATGAAATTATTTTCTAAAGGATTTTTTCTATTGTTTAAGCATTTATCACAAGTGTACGTCGTACGCAAGTATGGCCGTAAGACTTTTGTGGCGCATATTTAAAATTAGTTAGGGAATAATCTGTGATTTTGTGCCATTACGACTTACAAATTGTGATGTCTTACAAATAAGCAAATACAAATACAATCGGCGGTCTTATAGCTTTGTAGCAATCTCTTCCAGACAACCGTTGGGTGGACAAGAAAAAGTAAGGACAGTAACAAAAGGAGGTAGTTGTACTGTACTGTCAAATATCCAAAGTTATGTACTTACCGAGTAGGTTAGGTCTAAAATAGAAACTACACATATTGAACTTGCTTTCAAAATCATGACGATTGTAAAAAGTCCCTTCAAAATGCCACAAGTTTAATAGAAAAAATTGATGTACTACTGCTGTAAAATTTATAAAAGTAATTTTCATGGTTTCATTGTTGCACCAAATGAATATAAATGATCATGGATTACTCACGTTTCGCTGTATTCGCCTACGCTCGCTGTCCAGATCTTCATTCAGTCGTTAGCGTTCTATTTCCCGTTCCAATGCTCGCAGCCTCTCGTAACGCGATGAATTGTTGTCCTCTAGGATGAATGCCACGTGGACGGACATGTTGTCACGCCGAGTGAGACTGCGCCATCTTCGAAAAAAAACACTTATGTAACGATTAATTTTATAAAAACCCTAACAGTAGTAGCGCGTCGGATCGCAAAAATAACAAAAATTTCACCATCCCTTGCATTCCCTACGTACTCTTAAGGGCACAATCCAGGCATTAAATAGACTGACTGACATTTTTTGCTTTTATTCCAATTTGTTTCTTAATAATGTCTAGTCAAAAATCATTTAGGTACTCCGTAAAAAAATATATGGAATCTTAATTTTTTAACCTACCATGCAGTGGGAGCATTCATGGCAGCTACTGAGAAACTTTGCCAGAAAACTCAACACGTCCTCCAAATAAAGTAAAAATATACTTCAGATTATTTACAATCATGTGTATTGACTCACGGCTAAGAGAGACTATAGTGTAGAAAATATATCGAAGTTTAAAAATTACATGAAAAGTCTGTCCTTCATAGAGATTTATAACACAGTCGATCCAAATGAAGCTTATAATAAATTTCTTGATTTATTTAAATTAATATATGATTTGTGTTTTCCAATTAAATTGATCAAAATGGATGTCTTAAAAAAATCTAAATGGTTGTCTAAGGGAATCAAACTAGGCAGTAAAATAAAAAGAAATCTTTTGTGGAAATATCGGTTAAACCCAAGTAAAACGAATAAACATACCTTCACTGCCTACTCTCGTTTGCACAAAAGAATTATACATCTAACACAAAAGGAGCAAAACAATCACAAAATAAATTCATCTAAAAATAAGTCTAAAGCTACATGGCAAATTATTAATCGTGCTAAATATAATCTACCTAAAAGTAAATGTTTACGACCAATACTGCCATTGATACAAAAATACTTCAATAAGTTTCACACTCTGTATCACTAGGTGGCATTAGTGCTGAAATAGATGGCGGTATGGTTTCGTTCACACCGCACACCTAGGTCATGACAATTTTGTTGCATTTTGAGTACAAACAGAGAACTGTCAGAGAGCTATCAGAGGACAAAAACAGTCCAATATACCAACAGTTCAAATATTAGTTGTGGTTTTATTACATAATCAACCGTTCTAGTATTCCTGAGATCAGCAGATCACTTTAATAGCTTCGTGCTATTCATTGGTCCAATCGACCGGATTTTTGGAATTCTACACGTACTCGCAGTGGATTGCTGTGGCAAAGGTACGCGACGGTTGCAACAGTGTCACCAGCAGAGACGGAGGAAAAGCAGATCAACGTGACGTCACAGAAGGCGCCATCTATCACCTGAGAAGTGATTCAGTTCAACGAGTGCAGCTGTAATAGTGAGTGAAGTGCAACAGTGAGTACTGTATATATAATTATATGGAGTTGGGCATTTTCTATGATTATTGGAACTTAGAAAATTCGCCGAGTTTTATCTAAGAAGATAGAACACTGTAATTTAGTAGTTTAGTAAGTAGTATAAGTTTTAGACTTAGAATAATTGTATAAAAAACGAAGGAACGAGGAACCTATGCCCGATTTCCAAAACAGTCGATTTAGTTCAAAACACTTGTAAAATTTTTATGTTATTTTTGAAACTTGTCTTTAATTTGTAAATTATTCTAAGTTGTACGTATTCTTAAGTGTTTAATTTTAGCTTCTATTAATTGATTGTTTGAAGCCATATTTTATTTTGTAATAAGATGGAAGGCTTACTTGGTGTTTTAAATGAACATCATAAGGTCATCCAAAGGGGCTTCACTAACTTTAAAAAAAGTCCCAAGGAAAGGCTAACGTTTGAGTATATCGAAACGAGGCAAGAATTATTAGAACAAGAATGGAGTCATTTTAAGGAGAAATACAGTAAACTGCACGAGTTACATTCAGCACAAATAGGTAGTTTATTCGTGTCAGAGTTATATGATAATACGGAGGACATATACATTACGTATAAATGTTTGATTAAAACCATGCTTAACAAACAATGTGTAGGAAAAGGTGCCGCCCAAGCCGGAGCTTCATATAATGAAGCCAATTCAAGCACTTTGGTTAGGTTGCCTAAGATTGTCATTCCATCTTTTAGTGGCAAATACTCTGAATGGACGACATTTCGAAATTTATTTGTATCTCTTGTTCATAACAACGACAGATTAGATAATGTCCAAAAGATGCATTATTTAAAAAGCCATCTTAGCGGTGAAGCTGAACAATTAGTTAGACAAACGCCAGTAACCGAATCAAATTACAACCAGTGCTGGGCTAAGCTCGAAGCAAGGTACAATAATAAAAAATACCTTGTCAATTGTATTTTAAACAGACTTTTTGGCCAAAAACGAATGTCAGTAGAGTCAGCAACCTCTTTGAAGGAATTGCTCGACACTACTAACGATTGTATAAATGGGTTAACAAATTTAGAGGTAAATGTTAGTTCATGGGATGTAATTATAATCCACATAGTAAGTTTTAAGCTTGACTCTGAGACGCGCAAACATTGGGAGTTAAGTGTCAGTAGTCTTGAGTCCAACGTATTGCCTACTTTTGCACAGTTTGCCACGTTCATAGAGAACCGTTTCCGTGCTCTAGAATGTATTGAGCCAAAAAAACCATTCATCATCAAAAGTTCACATTCACATTCATCACACCCAAACACTCATCTAAAAGCTATGGTAATGAGTTCAAGCACCATGCTTTGTGAATATTGTAGGGAAGGTCACAAGCTCTGTTTTTGCAAAGGGTTTGCAAAACAGTCACTCGAAGACCGGCGTGATTTTGTAGCAAAAAACAGGATTTGTTTTAACTGCTTGGGAGGCAACCATTTAGCGATGAATTGCATGAAACAAACTGTTTGCAAAATGTGCCGCAAACGTCATCATTCATTGCTGCATCCGAGAGAAGACACGCTTAATAACAGTGCAAGTTCAGGAAAGCCACCTCTCGGTGAGACTAGTCCTTCAAATAATGGCACACCGTTTGTGTCATGCTTGTCCACACATAAAATTTCTATACCTGGACAGGTTTTATTACCTACTGCAGTAGTAAAGGCGGAGTCACAGATGGGTAATTATGAGTACGTAAGAGCATTGCTTGACCAAGGCTCTCAAGCCTCCTTCATTACGGAGTCAACAGTCCAATTGCTTGGACTTAAGAAAATTCCTATTCGCGGAATAGTAAAAGGTTTAGGTCATAAGTCAACCATGGCCAAGCACATGGTCATCTTAAAAATTCAATCGCGCGTACATCCAGATTTTAAGATAGAGATAAGAGCTTACGTTTTAAATAATATAACGAGTTATTTACCGGATCAATCCTTTAATAAAAATGATTTTAAATGGTTTGACATAATACGTTCAGACTTAGCAGATCCTCAGTTCAATACACCCAGTAAAATTGATATTTTGTTGGGTGCAGACGTCTATAGCTGTATCTTGAAAGGGGGTATGGTGAAATGTCCATCTAGATCACTAGTCGCGCAGGAAACCACGTTAGGGTGGATTTTTTCTGGTGTTGTAAATAGGCTAGCAAAGCTAGGTATTTCGAATGATACACGACGCTGCATAACCGTAATGCATGCTCAGTTCAACGAGGATCAAGGATCGAGGATAAGGTAATATTGGGAAATGGAATATCAAATCAGTTTTAAAAAGCCTACTACAATTAAATAGATATAAGATGAACTTTTCATGCCATGTTAATTTTATGTTTAGTATAGTAACTTTTCGTTTAGTTCATAATATTTATTGTATATTTTAATTTTCTGTTAACTTGCAAAAGTTTAGCTAACATGTACCTACCTATGATGTCATTAGTTCATATATGTTGCTATCGAAGACTGTATTTATTAAGTATTAAGAAATTCATAAGACTGTAAAAATTGTTGTAAATCATAGTTTTAAGTATTTTCAAATTGTTATCTAGTTCAAAGAAGGACATTCTACACTAAATGTCCTTGGTGGGCGGTATGTTTACGACCAATACTGCCATTGATACAAAAATACTTCAATAAGTTTCACACTCTGTATCACTAGGTGGCATTAGTGCTGAAATAGATGGCGGTATGGTTTCGTTCACACCGCACACCTAGGTCATGACAATTTTGTTGCATTTTGAGTACAAACAGAGAACTGTCAGAGAGCTATCAGAGGACAAAAACAGTCCAATATACCAACAGTTCAAATATTAGTTGTGGTTTTATTACATAATCAACCCTTCTAGTATTCCTGAGATCAGCAGATCACTTTAATAGCTTCGTGCTATTCATATTAAATAAGGTAAGTATTTAATATGTGTTTTATTTTCAGGTAAAACACTGCTATTAAACACTTGACCGTTATTTGAAGCTTACTTGATTGAGACGTGTCTGTTATCACCTGGTGGAAAACGACGCCAATGTGATAAAGGTATCAATAAACACACTAAGTGTACGAGAAATATATTTTTATTAGTTTTGTGTGTAAATTAAACAAGTTTAATTTTAGATCGAATAGTAATTACATACTATTTTGTAATTAGTAACTAAGAATCACAATTCCATGTACCTACCATGGTTAAAATAATCATCATATCAGCCGAAAGACGTCCACTGCTGGACAAAGGCCTCCCTCAAAGATCTCCACAATTGCCAGCGACCCGCACAAGATCATCGGTCCATCTTGTAGGGGGCCTGCCCACGCTGCGTCTTCCGGTTCGTGGTCGCCACTCGAGAACCTTTCTGCCCCAGCGGCCGTCGGCTCTACGAGCTATGTGCCCTGCCCACTGCCACTTCAGCTTGGCAATTCTTAGGGCTATGTCGGTGACTTCGGTTCGCCTGCGGATCTGATCATTTCTGATTCGATCTCGCAGGGAAACTCCAAGCATAGCCCTTTCCATTGCTCTTTGGGTGACCTTGAGCCGCCTGATAAGGCCCATAGTTAGCGACCACGTCTCTGTTCCGTAAGTCATCACTGGCAACACACACTGGTCGAAGACTTTCGACTTGAGACACTGCGGTATTTGGGACGAGAAGATATTACGTAGCTTCCCGAACGCTGCCCAGCCGAGTTGGATTCTACGATTGACCTCCTTCTCGAAGTTGGACCTACCTAGTTGGATGGTCTGTCCTAGGTAAATATAGTTCTCTACAACTTCGAGTGCAGAGTCTCCAACCTTAACTAGAGTGGGTGCAACATGGATGTTTGACATAATTTTCGTCTTATCCATGTTCATTTTCAGACCCACTTGTTGAGAGACTCTGTTGAGGCCATCGAGCATTGTACCGAGGTCGTCAAGGGTCTCAGCCATGACTACTATATCGTCGGCAAATCGAAGGTGGGTGATGTACTCGCCATTGACATTGATGCCAAAGCCTTTCCAGTCCAGAAGCTTGAAGACATCTTCCAATGCAGCGGTGAACAGTTTCGGAGATATAACATCTCCCTGTCTCACACCTCGCTGCAAGTGGATAGGTTTCGAGTTCTGGTCCTGGAGTCGCACTGACATAGTGGCGACTTTAACACCTCGATATACCGGTAGTCGATTTGGCACCTTTGGAGAGACCTCAGTACGGCCCAAGTTTCGATCGAATCGAAGGCTTTCTCATAGTCCACAAACGCTAAGCATAATGGCTGGTTATACTCTTCGGTCTTCTGTATAACCTGCCGCAGCGTATGTATGTGGTCTATGGTACTAAAGCCTTTACGGAAACCGGCTTGTTCGGGAGGCTGGAAGTCGTCAAACCTGCGTGCGAGACGATTCGTAATGACCCTCGAAAACAACTTGTAAACATGGCTCAGCAGTGTGATGGGTCTGTAATTCTTCAAGAGGGTTTTATCGCCCTTTTTGAAGAAGAGCACCACCACACCCCTGTGCCATGCTTTTGGCGTTTGACCTTCTAGTATGACGGAGTTAAATAACTTCTGAAGGGCCCGTAGGATTGGTGTACCACCCGCCTTCAGAAGCTCTGCCGTAATTCCATCATCACCAGGCGCCTTGTTGTTCTTAAGCTGTTCGAGAGCCATTCTAATCTCGCACAGGCTGACGTCCGGGATGTCGTCGGTGAAGTGTTGGGTTAGTCGTGCTCTGGGATCTGAGGCACAACTATCGACAGGTGACTGGGTTTTCGCATACAGCTGTCCATAGAACCTCTCGATCTCTCCCAGCAACTCAGGTTTAGACGTGACGATTCTGCCATCCTCAGTCTTCAGCTTCGTCAGTTGGCTCTGTCCAACAGACAGTTCTCTTGCAAACACTTTAGAGCCTTTGTTCCGCTCAATGGCTTCTTTAATACAATTTGTATTAAATTGGCGCGTGTCGCGTGTCAAAGACTTTGAGATCTGTCTGTTGAGCTGCCGGTATCTGGTAGCATCATCAGAGGATGTCAGAACCATTTTCCGTCTTTCGTCCATAAGCTGCAGGGTATAGTCAGAGATCTTTTTGGTTCTGTTTGTACGGTGGGCCTTGAAGACCTTAGACCCAGCCGTATGGACAGCTTCTACGAGCCTGTCATGGTATGAGTCCACTTCCTCGCAATCTGCTAGGCATTCGAAACGGTTTTGCAGTTTGAGCTGAAAGGATTCAGGGTTTTGGATGTAGATGGGTAAAGATCGGAGCGTAGACTTTATTAGTCGGGACCTCTGGAGCTTGACATTTAGGTTCAATGAGCCTCTCACCAGTCTGTGATCGCTCCCGGTTTTAACCGTATTGATCACTGAGACGTCATTGAACACCTGTCTACTCGTCGACAAGATAAAGTCTATCTCGTTTTTTGTTTTACCATCGGGGCTTACCCAGGTCCATTTGAGGTTTTCCGACTTCTTGAAAAAGGAGTTCATCATAAAGAGTCCCTCCTTCTCCATGAAGTCGGCCAACATTTGGCCCCGGGGATTCCGGTCTCCAGTTCCAAATTGCCCCACTTTCAGCTCATTCCCGAATCGTTTACCCAGCTTCGCGTTAAAGTCCCCCATGACCACAGTGAAATAAGAGTTCGAGGTATGTATGGCTCTAGAAATATCCTCATACATGACCTCAACCTCATCGTCGGAGTGCGTCGAAGTCGGCGCGTAAACCTGTATGACCTTCAACGAATACCGCTTGGTAATTCTGAGTATAAGGTACGCAACCCTAGTCGACACACTCTCGATTTTCACTATGTTGTGGACGAGGGACTTGTGGACTATGAACCCAACACCACCTTGGGAGAGTTGGTCGCCTTCCCGGAAATAGAACAGATTCCCGGATTTCAGGATTATCGTGTCCTCCCCCTCTCTTCGGACTTCAGATAATCCTATTATGTCCCAATGTAACCTGCTCAATTCTTCCTCCAGTTCGATCATCTTCTCGTCGGTCCGCAGTGTGCGTGTGTTGTATGTTGCCAGGGCCAGAGGTCGTCGGTTTTGGTAACGCGGAATCTGCCGGGGATTCTTAGCACCCCCTGCCCTGCCGTAACCACGGCTATTACCACGGCTGGGAATAGCAGGGCTGCCGGGGACTGGGGGCCGCGGTTTAATTGTGTCCTTCATGTGAGGGGATCTGCCATAATCGCCACGCTTGGCAAACGGGTTGGCGATCGCAGTAAGGTAGAAATTGGTACTCATGAGAACGCTGCTGCCCATTCTCTGGAATATATTCCCTCGGGACGACTTCTACGTCCCCCCACGGGATGAGAGGGGGTGGTGATATTCTCTAGGCCGTCACCACACAGCCGTTAAAATAATTAAAAAGAAAAATAATAAATATTTTTAGACAAAACAGAGATAATATTTGAGATTATTTAATGCTACAGATGTTTATTTAAAATCAATTAATTGGTCTAAACATTCTAGTTACATCACAACTGGCAGTAATTGGCATACTAGGCATCACCTCTTTACAATAAAACAGAGTGAAAGTATTTTGTGATTTCCAATTACCCCTGGAGAGTATGTCATCTAGGGGGTAATTGTTGAACCACTTTCTAGAGGCAACCGCAGATCTGAGACTGCCAGGTGAAGCAACCACTCCAGCTTCTGACAACAGAGACTTGACCCATCCAGCGATTACTGTACGCGAAGCAGCCTTTGGTTTGCCTCTTATGTTAAGAAAGAGATTAATAAAACCCCCTGTCTGACGTTTTTCTTTTAATATTGATATTGTCTGTTTCACCCAGAAAACAGGGTTTAAGTTTTTGTTGTCAGTATTAGGAATTAATCTCCAACCGGACTGTCTATAGTCAGTTGTATCTGTTTTAGAACCAAACAATGGCCAAAGGATCAGGCAGTCATTATCTTCAGACATGTGTTTTGAATCAATGGCTAATAGGGTCAAATCATGAACCCGCCTTCCTGAACAGATGAGTAATAACGTTGCTGTATGTCTACAAATAGAGAAAATATTATTTTCCTCTACAGAATAACTTTCAAAAAATGTTGCTAGTTTGTCTATGTTCCAAACCATAGGCTTGGGACTCACTGGCCTTTTTAATGAAATAGATTTTAATATATGATTCACCAAGACGTGCAAACTTAATTTACCCGAATAATCAGAGTTACATAACGTGCAAACTACAGATTTATGTAGTAATATAGTGTTATAAGCTAGTCCATCTATAATATACAAATCTGCCAGATAACGAGCCAAGGTTTGACCTGCTGGTTGTGAGGGATTTAAATTATGCTTTCTACTCCATGTTAGCCATTTATTCTATGCTACTCTATAGTTCTTTTTGGTAGATGGACGCCAAGATGACTTTAAAAGCTGTAATTGAGCATCATTCCACTCCACTAAATTCGGTGACCACCCCCACATCTCCATACTTCCAACGTCATCTCTTGGACCTTGGGTGGTGGATGCCCTGTCACCGCATCTATCAGATTGAGATGCAATTTCTGGATTGTGAATGGAGGAGTTAACGCACGGACTTTTAGATCCGCTCTCCAAAATACTCTCTCCCATCGTGGAACTACTAACAGGTATACACCCGGCGCTGATTGAGGTGAGCTAGCACCTTGGGTACCAGGTAAGGCGGTGGAAACACCCAAGCTAAGGGATAGGTCCAGTTTCGGGAGAAAGCATCGTGGTACAACGCTTGAGTGTCGTTTTGGTCCAGTGATCCATAATTCACCACTACCTTTGCTCGTTCCGACGCAAATAGGTCTATCATTGGTACTCCGAATTTCCTGAATATTTTCTCTGTACACTGAGGTAAGAGATTCCACTCCGGAGAAAAACGGTGCCGAGAAAGGTGGTCTGCATGACCGTTGTATTTCCCGGGGATATGATGAATCTTGAGGTTGATTTGGTGCTCGCTTAGGACTTGAAAAACCTTTTTTGTTAGATTCATTAACGACGTAGACCTGGTCCCGCCCTCGTTTCGTAGAAAAGCAACCACGATCTTGTTGTCGCACTAAACGAGAATCGAAGATTGGCTCAATTGTGCACCTCGCTCTTTTAGGACCTTGAATATCGCAAGCATCTCCTTGTGAGATGCTTGCGATATGGAGCTGTTGTTCTTGCTTTGTCCAAGGACCTGAAAGTGCACATCCGTCGAGCTGTGCACCCCAAGCAACATCCGACGCATCTGTGGTCAGGAAATGTAACGGTGGTGGACTGTGGATCAAGGATGCCAGATGACAATTTAGCACCCACCATTTTAGTTCGTCCTTCACTTCTATGGGTAACAGGACATTCACAGAACCTTCTTTTAAATGTTTGTTTAGCCACATTAGTGTAGCGCGAAAGTGAAGCCTGCCTTTCGGGACTACTAAACTCGCGAAGTTTAATAGGCCCACCAAGCTTTGTAGTGTTTTTAGCGTAGTTATGCTTTCGTGTAACAGGTGCACTACCTTCTCTTTTAGTTTGGAGATCTTTTCTTGTGGCAAGGATCTCTCGTTTAGCCATGGGTTCCACTGAACCCCCAAAAATACCAGGCTTTTGCTCGGAGAAGTGGAGGACTTCTGGTAGTTTATCCGCCACCCTAGGTAGTGGAGACGGTCTAGTACTTTTTGGATATGTACTTGTAACATCTGATAATCTTGGTGAACTACAAGAAAATCGTCTAAATAGACTAGTATTCGGATACCCTCCTGTCTTAATGTCTGTGTAACACTTTTTTTAATAATACATTTTGTTTACCTTTAAAACGCCGGTTAACCAATTTCCTTGTATTTCCGTATCATATTAAATAAATAAATAAAAATAAATAAATAAAAAAGGGTTTTATTCACGTAGACTTTAAAAAAGCGCTTGTAAATAGTCAGAACATGTTTGTAGTAATATAGTTGTATACATTAGATATTATTTCTAGTAACATAGATATTAAGGTACATATTGTATGAAAACATTTATAAAATTTATTTTATTACAGCAATGATATTTAGCTAGCTCGTATCAAGTTATTGTCAAGAGATTATGTTTAATTATCTAGTTTAAATCTAAAATTTTTACTACATATTGTCAATGGTTTTGTCTATATTAAAGGTATTATTATTATGACGGACCTTGTGTTAATAACGACGGTCGCGCTTTAATGCTACCACCGGATCCAATGCGCCCCAACTGAGAAGACCCAGCGAAACAAACTCAGTGGGTTCATCTACTACCGGTTTCAACACGACCCAGTTGAGACGGTCCGGCGAAACATACTCAAGCGGGCATGAACACGGGATTTGGTCCAATTAGACTAATTATTTAGTAGGCAAACACAATATATGCTCGATCGGTTGTCTGAATGCTTATTATTTTAGATTATATTTAGGTATACAAAAGAAAAACTTTGAAACAATAACATTATTCATTTTGAGACAGAGTCAATAATTTTTAATTAAGTATATGATAGCAATCATTTACAGATAGTTCACGTAACACATTTATATAAAACAATTGAACAAAGAATATCTATTTCATATTTTTCATTAATAAGTTCTATGTCTAGAATTTTGCTAGAGAAGCGGTTTATATTTTGATGTGATAGAATTAGAAAGTTATCACACTTCTCTATTATCATGCTTACATGTTTAAACTACTAACTAAATTGATTTTAATAACATTACTAAAAGATGGTATTACAAATTGAGTTCGTCATACTACTTATGACTGAGTTAATATGTGCCGCTACTAAAGTTGCAAGTATGTTCAAAATTTTTCTTGAAACAGTAATTGTACTCATGGTTACCCTACAAGAATCTATAAAACTATTTGTGTCCAAAAATATAAATTTATTACTATAATGGCTAACCAAAAACTGTAGGTGCATATTTAGCTTGTGGATATAATTATTTGTACTATCAGGCACATTGGACACATAGGGGAAGGCACACAATATTATCTTATTACAGTCTAATTCTAACATCTTAGTGAAACTATCTGTAATGTCTTTTTTCTTTAAGTTCTTACAATTAGTGACGAACAATATATAACCAACCTCTTATCTTTACGTTATACATATAATATTCACATTCAACTGGCACTTGTTTTTGTATTACTTATTTAGATATCATTAAATTCATTCACTTTGTTATGGTAAACATTGCTATGAAAACATCCATGATGACAGCTCGTAGCAGCGACATCTAGTGTAGTGCATTCCATACTTAATCGATTTCTTATTTCACATACTTATTCAAAATTATTAATTACTAATTTCTATTTCATTTCAATTCCTTCGTGCTGTGCATGGGTCTGGCTATCGATCGGACAGGATCGAAGCTAGCTGTTGCCTCCGACCAGGAGGTGTACAGTACGGGTGTACTATAAGGGTGAACAGCCCTGGCTGTCACTGGCCCTGGTGTTCTGCGGGGTGACCTGATACGGCCGGCTGGGCAGTGGTCGTCACCTAACCTAAGTTTTTTTCTTCTCTAACTTTTTTTATATAAAACCCTTAAACCAGCCGAGCGGAGCAACAAACCTCCCACTATTTTCTTTTGGTTCTTAATAAGTATAAATTAAGAGTTATTTTGCTTCTATAACTTTAATTTCTAAAAATAAATTAATGTGTACCATATGGTGGTTTTTTATTATTTAAAATTAAAACAGTTACATCTGCGCTATCCAGTTTGTCAGACTTGCAAAGACTCGGGGTGCAGTACTGAGACCAAATGGGAGGCAGGTCATTTGCAACAATTTTCCTTTGTAAATTAGTCTTAGAAATCGTCTGTGCGACTGGGATATCGGGACATTGAAATAAGCCTGGGAAAGGTCCACTTTGCAAAGCCAGTCCCGTGCTTGGAGAAAATCTGGGACACGAAAAACGTTTATGAGCCTGAAGCGCTCTGTGTGAACGAATTCGTTCAGATTTTTTAGGTTGAAGATGGGTCGATTTGTGCAATCGGCCTTTGGGACCAGAAATATCGATGACAGGAAGCTTGGGGAGCTCGGAGCTTCCTCTAAGATGTCTTGCGTTATCATTTGTGAAATGATAGCCGACATCGCCTTTGATTCCTTTGTTTCGAATGGACTTCGAATATCGGTCATCATAAGAGGAGGTTTCCTGAGAAAAGGTATGCGATACCCCTTTATTATGCGTAGAAGAGTGTCTGGTGCACCCAGCTTCTGCCATCGATTGACATAATATCTTAACTGGCCCGCTCTGAAGTCCTGCCAGTCAGAACTTTCCTCTTTTTCCTCCTGCATGAAACTCTGTAGCTGGGTTGTGTTTTCTATTATATGTCCTGTTCGTGTTCTGTTTATTATGTTGTTGGTGACTACCTTGTGGACGTGAGGATCCACGAAAGTTATGGTTTGACCCACCTGTCCTTTTATTATAACCGCTGCCCTGCGAGGGATGGTTATGTCCGCACCCCGGTAATGGGTGGTTGTATCTACAGCCCTGTGAGGGCTGGATGGGGCCTTGCGTAATGCCACTTGCTTGATGCCCCTGTGAGGGTGCACAAAAATGAGATGGCCCCTGCGAGGGGTAGCGATTTGGTTTCTTACTCCCTGTTTGCGGAACAGGTTTATAGCCACTGGAATTGTTTGGAGGTAAGAATTCCTTTTTGACACCTCCGCTCCATCCAACGCCGACGATAATAAATCAGAGTTAAAAATATACTGATTGGATGGCGGGACTTTACGTAGTGCAGCTTTAACAAGAGGATCACGAACAAAATTTGTTATGCCGTCTCTACGCATTTGAATAGTCTCCGCGCGGTGACCACAGATAAGTTGAAGTAAATCCGAAGACACCTTATTGTATTCACCATCCGGCAATAACTCTGTGATTTTATCACGCAATTGATCTGGTGTTACACTGACATTAATGCGAGCCCAGGTCATAAGATCAGTCATACTATCTTGCAAGACCTTTCGTTGTTTTAGTGCGCAAAATGTCAAAGCACCATATGCTTTATCGGCATAGGCTAGGTGTCGAAGAGAATCATAAGCTTTGATTTCTTCATTAACTCCTGTTCGGTAAAACCAGGACTGTGGTTATATAATTTTCGCACTTCCGAGTACCTAACCTCACACCATTCACTTTGATTGAAATGCTGAATGTCATCTAAAACCCTAAGGTAATATTCAGGAGCTTTAGGAACAGATGGTTCCTTCAATTTGACTTTCAAATCGAATCTGAATTGATGTGATTCAGTTGAGTTATCATTCTCTACCTCGCTATCATACAAGGACCTACAATCCTGATTATCCATTAGAGATATTTCATCATTGCTACATACGTGCATTTCTACTGAATTCCGAGGTGAGACCGCAGATTGCTTACGCTCGGCTGATTTATCACCAAAAAGAACGTGTTTTCGCAGCTCACTAACTTCATGAGATAATTTCTGTAGCAGATCATCTTTAAGAATACGTTTGCCCCCCCCCTTTTTTATGGTGACGGCGATGACGCTTCTTTCCACGGGGTGGCCTCCCTGACGATGCAGTTGAAGAACTAGAACTGGAGGAGGAACTAGAGGCCGAGCTCTTACTTCTTTGTCGTTCCCGCCGAGGTGAACAGACTTTGGTTTGCTGACCAGATGGCCCCGGGATCTCCCTCGCACTTGTGTCCTCCGTATTAATTATAATGAAGTCCTATACGCACAGGAATTCGACACAGTAAAATAATTTACCAAACCAACGTTCAAATACGTAATAATTATCGTAAAATTAACTTTGTTCTAAGAGCAAAAGAGGGTAGATAATATTCACACGTAAAAGTAAGGCAATGTTAACGGTAAGCCGAACGGTAACACCGTTTTATATATTACCTACATTACCCAACAAAAAATGAATATTCCACAATAATTCGTGAAAGTATGAAGGTACTTACAATATACTTTCTTCTTTTCCGACGAGAAGCACTATTAGTGATAGTGCTTCTCGTCGGAAAAGAAGAAAGTATATTGTAATCACTAATAAAACACTAATGAAATTATATAAGTAAGGACACTGTAGCTATTATTAAATCTGTACAAAGTTGTCTTGACGACGACTGTTTGCGGCGGAAAATAAGGCACCAATGATTCGTAAAACCCTGCCAACACCGAAAAAATGTTTGGCAGCGCCACCTGGTGGATAAATGTTTGTGCGAGAGAGAAATATATATACAAGTATAGGAAAGAGCGAAAGAGAGGGAGTATAAAGCGGAAGTTACATAGCGCCACTCTCAATCAAGTAAGCTTCAAATAACGGTCAAGTGTTTAATAACATAATTTTTTCAAATCCTAAAGACATTGCTGAAGCTTTTAACAATTATTTTATCGACAAAGTACAAGGGAAACTCGATGTAACTAGTAAACCCAAATACAACAAAATTGCTACCAACAATAAAACGATGTTTATGGCTCCTAGTATAACACTAGACATAGAAAGGACTATACGAGTACATTCATTAAATAATACAAATAGTGTAGGATATGACGGTATTGCCACAAAAATACTTAAACAGGTGTCAAGAGAAATAAGTGGTCATTTAAGTCACATAATTAATCTAAGTATTAGTGCAGGTGTTTACCCCGATGTATTAAAAACGTCAATTATTAAGCCACTTTTTAAGAAAGAGAATAAAGAAAGAATGGAATATTACCGACCAATATCATTAATTCCAGTATTCTCTAAAGTATTTGAAAAGTATATTTATAGGGAACTTTATAAGTTTATAGATAAACATAATATTTTGTGCGAAGAACAGAAACGATTTCGTTTACAAAGGACCATTATTATGGCGATATATGATTTTATATACAATGTAATTAAAAATATTGATCACCGAAACCCTGTATGTGGTATATTTTGCGACATGACCCAGGCATTCGATTATGTCCATTACGCTTCTCTGTTAAACAAGCTCGAGGCCTACGGGATTAGAGGCAATGTCCTCAATCTACTTAGCTCATACCTACAAAACAGAATACAAATAACTGAAGTCAATAAAATTAATATAGCTACTAAACATGAAGAGACATTTTGGTCTGCAGAGCGTAAAGTATTATTTGGGGTACCGCAAGGCAGCGTCTTAGGTCCATTTTTATTCATTTTATACATAAATGATCTGCCAAAATCTATTGAGCAGCCAATAACACTTTTTGCGGATGATAGCACGATTACAATACCTTGTAAAAGTATAGTTACGTATGAGAGTGAAGTAAATAATAGTTTAAAACAGACGGTAAACTGGCTAGATTCAAATAATTTGAAAATAAATTTGAGTAAAACGAAACTTATCCAATTTAGACAACAGACCTCTAGTATTAATTTGAATATACACTACAGGAATAATACTATAGAAGAAGTTGAAAGTACAAAATTTCTGGGGATGCAAATAGATCAAAATTTAAATTGGAAATCACACATTGATATTTTATGTAAGAGAATTAGTAAGTCTGCATATTATGCTCTGTACACATTATCAACCATAATCAACACAGATGCACTTCTTACTGCCTATTATGGAATAGTAGTCACATTTGAGATATGGGATCATATTTTGGGGAAACTATACCGAAAGAGAAACCGCCTTTAAGGCACAAAAAAGATGTATTCGAGCGATATTCAAGCTAAAACCTACTGACAGTAGTGAATCATATTTTCAAAATCACAAGATATTAACATTGCCTTGCCTGTATATCTTAGAAGTAGCTGTGTTTGTGAAGACTAACCCTAGTCGTTTTAAACGCATTGCCGATGTGATTCCCCACAACAGACGCGATAATAGCTGGCTATGTCAGGAGCCAGCCAAGACAGCACTTATGCGCAAAAGTGTCTACTGCATGGCTCCAGTCATTTATAATAAAATGCCTAAGAGTTGGAAGGAGCTTCAATTACCATTGTTTAAAAAAAGACTTCGAAGCTTTTTAGTGAAGAAATCATATTATAACTTAAGTGGGTACTTGAATGAGAAAGATTTTTAAATTAGTATAATAATTTTCTTTGTAATCACTTTATACTGCATTATTTTAAAATTTTATGTAGCGGTAGTTTTTATTGTCTTTTGCATGCCTACATGGTAAAATATGGCTGAACTTGTTACCTATGTTTTTATGTCATCTATTTACTGTTACCCATATTTGCAAAATAAAAATATCTTTATCTCAGAACAACTGAATCCCAAGCAGTTTGGTCACTTAAATAATCAGAAATTTTGTAATATATATACACAATTTGGCTTTAATATTTCTTTTAAACTTATTCGTAGACAATTTTCTAATATCATTGGGAAGTTTGTTATAGAATCTTATACATTGCCCCCATTAAAGAGTTACTTATTTTGTGGAGACGGGTAGTATGCAATATAAGATTATTCTTATATCTAGTATTTCCATAATGTGTATCGCTCCTTTTACAGAAGGAAAATATAAATCCTTCTTTCCGATGGATCGATCTTATCGATCCTTTTAAGCTAAAAAATAAGAAATTGATTTATCTTTTGTATTTAATAAATCATTACAGACTTTAAATTGTGTGAGAATATATTTGATGCCCTCGGGAGTGCATAGGTTTTATGTAAGGAATAAAATACAGTGCACGCATCACGTTTCCAGAGAGTAGCCCTGGCAAAATGACATGCATGCCCTCCAGCTTCGTTACATACCCATGGGAATACCCTGGCAATATGTAACGAATTAGAATTAAATAAAATTCATGCATCACATCTCCAGAGGGTAGCCCTGGCAAAATGTAATGCATGTACTCAAAGCCAATTACATACCCACGGGAGTTCCCTGGTAATATGTAATAAACTTGTTAGTATTAGTGTTGTAAAGGAATTTAAATTTTTTGTTTTTTTTTTATTGTTACCTACACAAGGAGTATAAAACTAAATGCTTACGTAAGTAATCTCACTTTTCAATTGTAATGCCCAGATAAAATTTATTAACTATAAACTACTAAGATAATTCCAATGATGTTAAAATTTAAGGGTACTTACCACTTTTGAAGTATATTAAAACTAAGTACACCACCACTTTATTTTCAGCACCAGCATTTTATTCAATAGAATATTTTCACAAAATCACAATGGCCTTATGGCTATACTGTAAAACCGTCGAACAGCGATTCCTCCTTACTTAGTGACAACCGCCCAAGGCGAGAGACGAACACCGAATGTCGTTCCGCTTCCTGACATAATTCGAGAACTCAATTCAGTGTTGCCAGTTTAACATGTCGAAAATACCACACTTTAATTTAAACAGTGTTGTCACTTTACGCAAATGAAATAGACAATTTGGTATAAAATAATAAACAAACTTAATAATTAAATTATTATAATAATATTGTTACTATCTTATAAAAATAGCACGCTAACTCTAAAGAAAGCGTCAAGTAAAGATCAATAATTATCTTAACTTGTCCGTCTTCTTTATACATTGTCACCTAATTTACAAAAAAAAAGGAAATTATTTGGGTTAGGTTAGGTTAGAACTGTGACCATCTAGCTAGATACACTATTATATATTATATATTTATATTGTTGGTGAAGATTTCAAATTAGTGCAGTGTTCAAAAATCTAATTTTTTGGAGCTTTGTGAATTTTTCAGGTGATGCCATTTTATATTTATTTTATACCTAAATACTATAACATTTATTTGGCACTAGATAATATATCATTTATAATTATTTTAGGTGAAATAACCACCATGATGAGTTGTTTTTAAAGTGGCTTACATAGAAGATAACTAGTGGCTAAGATAGTATCATTCAGACGCTCGTTAATTGTGGCTGACTTAGTCATTTAGATAGCAATGTAAATTTTTAGAGGTAAAAAACGCTAAAAGAAGGCTGTTTTATTAATAACCAAAAAAAAATCTTAACAGATCTGAATAACTGTATTCGATTCGTATTTTTTTAACACTCTTTTTATTTGGGGTTTTTTATCTAAACAGATACGCCAACCCCATCGTGTTTGTTACATTACACTGAACAGCTAAATAAGATTCGTATTCAGTCTTTGTAAGTAAGACCATATTGTGTCCTCTTACCGTTCTAAAATATGACAATATAAACCAGGAAATTACACGCGCAAGGGTGATACCCAACACATGTTGGAGTCCTCCACGGATCATCCTCAAGGGATGCTAACTGTGTGTGTGCTCGAAGGCAACTAAAAATCATATCATCATCATCATGGCAGCTAAAGTACATCCACTGCTGGACAAAAGCTTCCCCAAAGAACGGGGGGATATGCTATATTCGCTACGCTTGGCAGACGAGTTGGCGATCGCAGTTTGATGGCTATAGTTCATAGAAAAACGCTGCTGCCCGTTAGAATTCTACGCCCCCCTCGGGATGAGATGGGGTGATGATATTCTATGCCGTCGTGTTATAAATTCAAATTCAAAATTATTTTTTGTCAAACATAGGTGTACAAAGATCTTATGTTATAACATTATACAGTGTGCGCTATGTTTTGCCAATAATGACATACATTTTTTTGAAGTTATACTTATTTTGGCGCGATGGAGAAAAATAATGAGAGTGAATTTTTACGATGCGCGCGCACACCAACACCAAAAAATTTAACAGCATGAAGTTAGTTCTAGGTGGTATGAGAGTGAATTTTTACGATGCGCGCGCATCGTAAAAATTCTACTATAAAAATAACAGCATGAAGTAAGTACTAGGTGGTATGAAAATGTATGAGAGTGAATTTTTACGATGCGCGCGCATCGTGCGCGCGCATCGTGCGCGCGCATCGTAAAAATAACAGCATGACGTTAGTTCTAGGTGGTATGAAAATTGATAACTATGTTCAAGTTGTATATTAAGAAGTATAACTTCTAACGCGTGTACATAAGTACACACAAGTTTTTTTTTAAATATGTATAATTCTTATGGAGAAATTGCAGTAGAGACAATTATTGTATTACTTAAATTAAATTATCGTTAAAAAAAATATCTAATGTGTAATAACACTTTGTAAGTAATAACTCCCACAAAATGACTTTATTTTTTTTTACTGGCAAGCATTTTATCTTTTTCTTTTTTCAAATTCAAAATCATGGTACAATTACATACTGGTCAATAACAACTAGATCAACAAGCCAGTCGCTATCTTCACAGAGTGCAATAAAATGTTTGAAGGTTGAAACTGGCACCATTTATGATGTACAGACGCCAGCACATCAAGTTATCCCAATCTATCAAATTTCTTTTATAGATTTTTAACTTTATCACAAAAGTATAAGGTTCACTTTCAATTGGGTAAATTTGACAGATTGCGGTAGCTGGATGTGCTAGCGTGTAGGTACTTATTCGTGATTTTTCTACCTTGTTCGTGTAAAAAATACCGGAGGCTTTGATAGTTTCAGTATACAAGTACCGTGTAGACTACACTACATTGTCTGTCGACTTTAGGCGAATTAGCAAACCCGAAGTATGGGTTTTCATATTATAGTGACAATGGCGTCCAAAGGCAAGGAAAACCAGTTTGTGGAATAGGAAAACGTCATCCGTGTAAAATGTTATTTTTTTGTTTTACATAGAGTTACGTGCTGACTCGTAGAACAAAAGTTGTTTCTTATGGTGTTGGATAACTAGTCCTGCGAGGTTGTTGGTGTTTTACAAGTAACCCTTTACAAAATAAAAGAGAGCATTATAGTTTATCAGGTATTAATGACACATAGTAGCAACTAGATGCAACCGGGACCGACTGCTTAATGTGCCCCCCGAAGCACAGAGACGCCTAGAAATTACACTACCATCTCTGGACTGACCCCGAGCCTAGTTGCTTAACCTCTCCGATCACTTACGGACCATTGATAAGGTAATGTCGTGATGATTAAATAAAAAATACCAAAGTAAATAAAATAATTTTATTTTCATATTTATTTATAGGACAACAATTTTATATGGCCATTTCACCAACAATATTAGTTTTAATCTAAACTTAATTACGTGCTTACAATTTATAGCCAATTCTATAAATGCACTTAAATATATACGAGGCTTAACATAAATAGTGGACGTAACTGCAGGATGTCTAATCATCCATGAAACTGTACTGTAACAAAACCAAATTAGTATTGCCATACAGTGTGACAATGTTGCCACTATACTGGGAACTTTACAAATAGAAGAAAATTGTGAATCCATTTAATTTAACGTTTTAAATATATATTTTTAAGTTAGTATCAGTTCTGATAGATTTTACAAATGACAAATAAGTATTGCCGTTATAATATAATTTTAATTTAGTGTTGAAAAAATGGCTGAAGAAAATGCGTTTTACTGAGAGTTTTTAAATCATAACTATAGAAACATTTATCAGAAGTAATCCATACACAGAATACCGATTATGAACATTGTGATTTTAATTGTGAATTGGATGCTTTTACATTTTAACGTTTGTTAATATTTGCATGCTGTTTTATAGCTAAATGGACTTGTACTCCTGAAATGTTTTACACCACATTACCTAGCAACCTGTTTAAAGCAAATTATCAATTTGAATTTGACGTAAAGCGTGGTGACAGTATTCTAGGAACATTACCAACATATGAAAATTTACAATACATTTAATTTATGTTTAACGTTTTAAAATATATTTTAAGTAAGTATTAATTTAGGTACATTTAAACGCGGTATGTATACGTAAACGTATTTTTAAATTATAGTTACTTTACCAGTAATTTTTGATGGTGCAAAGTTTTTCTATGCAGGTAAGGTCCTACAGTATAGTTTCACAAGTAAATAACACCTTTATTATTATAAGGATGTATATAAAATACAAGAATACCTAGTTCAGGCACACCTGTAATGTTTATAGTGAAGTAAGATTTTTTGTATTTAACTGTAGTTTTATTGAAAAGAATTTTATTTGAAATACATTGTTGTATTATAATATATTATTATAAGATAGTACACACGCCAGCACATCCGGCTACCCCAATCTGTCACATTTCTTTTATAGATTTTCAACTTTATCACAAAAGCATAAGGTTCACTTTCAATTGGGGAAATTTGACAGATTGGGGTAGCTTGATGTGCTGGCGTCTGTACATACGCTAGCACATCAAGCTACCCCAATCTGTCAAATTTCCAATTTGAAAGTGATCCTTATGCTTATGTAATAAAGTAAAGTAAGTAAGTATTTATTTCGCTTAAAAACGTGGTACATACAGGATGTTTACATAAGGTTTAAGTTCACACATTTTGTCTACAGAGACATGCGAATATATATATTGGTGTATAATGTAAAAATCTATTAAAGAAATTTGGCAGATTGGGGTAGCTGGATGTGCTGGCGTCTGTACATACAATGAAAAATTACATAAAATGGTGCAAAATTAATGTTGGCAAAGATAACGATTCCATGCAATTCCAAATAAACTGATTTCAATATCATTACACTTCTTTTGAAGTAAAACTTGACGCACACGACTTGGGGAGCAAGCTGTTGAATGCGTGACGAGCGTTACGAAAAGTGTGATCGGGTGAGGCGAACGTAAGTTGAGAGGGAGAGATAAATTAGTGAAGATAGAAAGAGAGAGACTTACGTTTCGTATATTACTGTAGGAGCAATAGATAGGTGCGAGCATACATTTTTTTCTCTCTTTCTCTCATAGCCAGTTACGTTTGAAGTTTTACTTCAGTCGTATGGTCTAAAGCACACTCGTTTTTTAGGGTTCACTACCCAAAGGGTAAAACGGACTGTATCTCATGAGAAAAGCTTGGTGATACACGGACAGACAGATAGCGAAGTCTTAGTAATAGGGTCCCGTTTTACCCTTTGTGTACGGAACCCTAAAAAAGGACTTCTATTCTAATTATGTGCCGATGCGCGTATAAGTAACCTGTTCTTTTCATAAGACGTTTATTAGGAAGAGATGTAACGACATTTAAATTTGTTTAGTGGTGTAAAACACAGAATAAAAATAAAATATTGCTTGAATATAAAAAGTAGAAACCTAATAAAAAACAAAGGAGTTACGAATCAAAGTTCGTCTTTAAGATATACTCTATAGTTTTCATTCTCGTTGAAGCCCAAACTGTCCCAGAACGACTTCTGTCCAAAGTCTGTAGTAGTCTTCATCTCCTGCTGGGTTGGGGAGAGAATGTCCAAGTAGTCCACTTCGACAAATCCGGGTTTGACTGGCAACCATTTGGGTCCGTCGTTGGTAAACTTCGGTACTCTGGAAATTTAAGATTTTTATATGAGTATCACATTAATATTATCCTGGGACATTATTCACTCACGGCCATCTGGTCCGAAACTAAGCAGAGCTGATACTATGGAAACCATATAACCGATATATTACATGTACTACTTTTCTTTAGTAAATTCATACTTATATAGATAATACCACCCAGATTCAGGACAAACACACATGTTCATGCAAACAAATATCTGTTCTGGGTGGGAATCTAACCCAGGAACTGCGGCGTGAAACACACTCGGCTCGTGACACATCATATAACTACTGCTGGATATAGGCCTCCCCCAAAGGCAGCATAATGTAAAAATTTCACTGTCATTATGGTTTGTTGGAAGAAAATTCAATACTGCCCTTTCTTTTTGTAACTTTTAACTTATATGCATGTTTCTGTGTGCAGTAAAGAATAAGAATAAACTGTATTCAACTTACCCAGTAGTGGAGTAGCTATATATCATGTTTATGATCGCCTCGATCATAGCGCTGTCGGTGGCGCTGGTGGTGCCGAAGCCCGGGAAGTTGAAAATAGGCAACACATCGTCGCCGTGACTCACACCTGATGGATTTCAAACAAGTTATTAAAGTAGTGGAAGCAAGCACTATATGAATGGTAAGTAAGTAATCTTTATATATTTATTGGAACGAAGTTCCTTATCGCGCGTTGTGAAAGGGGGCTAGACGGAAAAAATTCTCACGCAAAGTTATCACGACTCGTTTTGCTTCTGTACGGCGTGCGCATCTTTCTCTGTCTCTCTCTCTCTCTCTCTCTCTCTCTCTCTCTCTCTCTCTCTCTTATAGAAAGCAAGCCAGATATTTTCATTTCTATTTCGCATTTAACAGTGTGGTGTCGCGCGCGACGATTATTTTTGTTGAGTATATACAGGTTTTTTGTACATAATAAATAATAAGAAATAACTTCGTTCCATCCGGGTGTCCCTTGACACCTCTCAAGTTTTTTATTTATCATTAATACAACGTATTGTCAATTATACGCATTGGATCCGGTGGTAGCTTTAAAACGCGACGGTCGTTATAAACACAAGGTCCGCCATAGTAATAATATTGAATTCTTACCGTAATATAGAACCAATAAACTCCTATCCAGTTTGGCAGAAGTATCATATATATGTAACGAAGTATTTTAAATGTGAATAAATGTGATAGTTAAATATGTATATTATAATCTTAACAGTAACTTAACATAAGCTAGTTAAATAACTAAATCATTACTATCATAAATTAAGTATTATTTCGAAATGTTTTCATAAAATCAGTGAAGGCGCCTAAATATCTATATACATAGGAATAATTACGTATACTTAACTATATTGCTACAAACATGTTCTGACTATTGATAGCTTTGTTAAAGTCTACGTGAATAAAACTAAACTTTGGAGATAGTTTTGACGTTTTATGACTTATATTTTTAGTTTTTGACGTGGAAATTTACGTCACCATTACACACGGCTATATATTAAGCTATAAATATCCAGTATAAGCTGATCTCGCATTTTACAGGATTTCCATACAATGAGTGGTCAGCTTATATTGAAAATGTATAGCTTGATATGTAGTCATAAGTCATTTATTTTCATAACAAATACATTTGTGTTGAAATTTTTAAAGCTAAATTTACAAATTGAAATACTAAACCATTGATTAAATTGTTATCAATTTTATATTATTATGTACATATGTCATACCAATTCATTATATACTTAAGTCATTTGTCATTTATAAATTCTGGTACAATATAATAGCCTTTCTTCAATAAATAGGTTTTTAATTTGTTCCTGGTTATATTTGGCCTATATATGCTTTTAAATTCTAAAAGCAACTTACTATATAATGAGATTGTACTCTGGAACTGTGTTGAACCACATTAAGTTTGGCTTGGAACAATCAAGGTATGTCCTTTCTACGAGTGTGCTATAATCTGCAGGTTAGCTAGGGTAAGTTCCTCAGCGGCGAGGATCGCATTGGCCCCTTAACGCGTGATCAGTGATCCCGTGCAACTGATCACACGCTCTCTTAGAATTCTGTCCTTTTGCTTCAGCGGCTCCCTGAACTGTGGCCCGAACCCCAAAAGAGTGGCCTCAGGTATTAGTATTTTTAAACTTAAGCTACCGGTTAAGAACCTTCTGCGCTAGCCAAATGCTCATTGCCTTCAATTCTTTAATTTTAATATAGTACAACTAAATTTCAAAATAATAGATTAGTAACTAGTTATTTATTTTACGATTTAAGAAATATATCTGAGAAAACACACCGCACGGACGGACTAATAATTTTTTTTGTAATTTTTATAGTGTATTCGACTATGTTTATGTACTACATTGTGAGCTTGACAAGTACAAGTCTATGTTAATACCCAAGTGCTGAATAAATTTCATTATTTCTATATTTCCTTAACAGTTTCAAATTTGAGGGCTTGTGTACCTAGTGGACCGTAGGGAACTAAGTTCTATAAAGAATTCTTACCATACTTTTCTTTGTTGTCAGCCATTAGGTGTGACAAGCTCACGTCGCCCTGGTACGCGAATCTGTACAAGTATGTTGGCTGGCCGGACTTGGCTGCGTGCACCTGCGCCGTCTTACCAACGTCCACCGTGAAGTGTCTGTCTCCAAGAGCCTGGAATTAAAAGTAAAATACATAATAATAATATTCTGGGACGTTATTCACACACGGCAATCTGATCCTAAAATGCAGAGCTTGTACTAGTCAAAGTCAAAAATCATTTATTCCGTAAAAAAGTTACATTTATGTGGAATCGTCATTCTTTTTACCCTACCGTGCAGTGCATGACTTGGCAGCTACTGAGAAATACTGCCAGAAAACTCAGTAGGAATCCTTTTTTTAAATAAAATATACTTACTTAAGGTTAATTACAATCATGTGTGTTGACTCAGAACAACTCAATCCCAGCACTTTTGTCTCTTAAATAATCAGAAATTTTGTAATATGCTACATTTGGCTTTAATAATTATTTTAAACTTATTCGTAGACAATTCTCTAATATCATTGGGAAATTTGTTATAGAATCTTATACTATGGAAACCAGATAACTGATATATTACTAATACTAGTTTTTTTTGTAAATACATAGTTATATAAATAATTACACCCTGGCTCAGGACAAACAGATATGTTCATGCACAGAAATATCTGTTCTGGGTGGGAATCGAACCCACGACCTGCGGCGTGAAAGCATTTGCCAAACACGCATTTGCCGGTTTGTTTATTATTGGAGAAGAGTACTGAGTATATGGGATAAAGTACAATAATGCATATCTGTGCCTATATCTTAATTTAAGTTACTTCAGATGTTACTATTAGAACCACTACTCCACTATACTTTTTACGTGGTACACACGGCTACACATCAAGCTATACATTTCCAGTATAAGCTGACCTGTCATTGTATGGCTATCCTATAGAACGCGAGATCAGCTTATACTGGAAATGTATAGCTTGATGTGTAGCCGTGTGTACCATGTTGCGGGTGACAGTTGCTTATTTGACGTTGACATCTATAAGTACCACATTACTAGGGATGTGCAATATATTTTATTGCTAACGATACTTGCAGAATAAATCGAATAAGTTCGTAAATAAAATAAAAAGAGACATTGTCTGATTGGGATCATGACATCCATATTGACAGTATAATAGAGTCATCATTAATAATATCCGTCACAGATTCTGATTTTTAATTTTAATTTAATTTGTAAA
The DNA here is from genome assembly GCA_951640165.1 of Pseudoips prasinana. Taxonomy (NCBI): domain Eukaryota; kingdom Metazoa; phylum Arthropoda; class Insecta; order Lepidoptera; family Nolidae; genus Pseudoips; species Pseudoips prasinana. The sequence continues at coordinate 7,284,078 of OX621260.1, forward strand.
GATGAATATTCTGGTTGCATTTAATTCAATTTACTACAGTTATTTATGATTTAATATGTAACAAATGCGGTACAACTGAGATACTAAGACATAATTTGTAAATCGCTGCACCTTTCAAGCGTGAAACGAAATGTTACTGAAACTGTCACCCGCACCATGCTATAACGCAAATAGTGTAAGTAGCTGTTGGATGTCTCGAGTTTATCAGCATAGTCGGAAAGGGATAGCGGCCAAGCCATGGTCTGTCTGAATATATAAATTATACTCATCAAACAGTGTGGCGAAGCGGTTAAGACAGTTGTCTCGCCACTTTGTGTTCTGGTTTCTATTCTTGTGCGGGAAAACTGTTTAACAATCACACTAATATTATAAAGGCGAAAGTCTGTGAGTATGTGACAAAAAGGTTCATTTCGTAGACATCTTTTTGACGCTGGTAATCATAAACCGCACCATAGTGAACGCCATAACTCATATCTATATAAGTGTAATTATATTTCTACTAATTTACAACTTAATTAAACTGCAACTCTGAAACCAGTCGTCCGTCCTCGACGGACCGAAGTACCTATAATTAAGTTTGATGCTGGAGTATTCTCGATTCGAACTTAAATAGTTTGATATTAATTGATGTAGGGTTACCACGAAGATACAAGTTTGAAAAAACCTATTCATTTTTCATTTATTAAATCGTTAACAATATACATTGTGTCCGAAACACAATTCACTTATAACTAGCAGTTTTCAAATACATAAATACAATTACTATTGTACAGTTGGCACTATCTAAATTTTTACTGTATATCTATTACCGTTCATAAGTAACTCTTCACTTCGCTGAAGTAAAGTGAAGTATATTCATCTGTAAAGTTATGTCAACATATTGCATTTGGTTGAGTAGCTGATGGGAAAAGCTCTCACCATTCTATCTCTTCCCGAGGGGGCGTAGAAGTCGTCCCATGATAATATCAATATCAATTTTCATCGGACTACTAGGCGTCGGGAGGGTTTTCACCGCTTTGTTGTTGACAACCCATTCTGCCGTACGAAGCGCTTTGCTTCCTCCTTTATCATACGCACGGCTAAGCGGTGGAACATGCTCCCGAACGACGTGTTTACAGACTCATACAACATGGGTTTATTCAAGGCTAGAGTGAACAGGCATCTTATGTGCGCGGTCCATCTTCGACCAAGTCAGACCTTCGTCAAGAGCAAACCCATTCAGTATAAAAATAAAAAAAAATAAAAAGTCTACCAGAGAATGGGCAGCAGCGTTTTATTGACAGCTATGCCCATCATATTGCGATTCCCAACCCATCTGCAAAGCGACGGTGATTATGGCATATCACTCCAAATTGTTGGCACAATTCCATTGAGGGCATTGTGTTTATAATTTGGTGACACAGTTCCACTATCCAACATTGGAATTGTGTCATTAATTTGTAATGTGGGATATGCCATAATCGTCACGCTTTGCAGACGGGTTAGGGATCGCTGTATGATGGACATAGTCCACAAAGACAAAGCCCGGTTCTCTGGTAGATATTCCGTCGGGGCAACTTCTACGATCCCACGGGATGAGATGGGGTGGTAATATTTTTTGGATGTCAAAAGTGGACGTCATTCGGTTGACATAATGATAATATCACAGAATAAATGTGACATATAAGAGAATGTTTTTTTTTAAAAAGTCCATAAAGTCCCGATTTAAATCTTGTGATATGGCCGTCCTACCTATAAGCAGAATAGGCTAGCTATAATTTCCCAGCAAATGCAATTTTCATATAATGTTAAGTTATGATTCCTTCGGCGATTCATTAGTGGTGTTAATTTAACTACAACCTGAATCCATCAGGCTGTACCCTTGCAGCCGTAGATTCTATACCCGCTCGGACAAATCAATGATATTTTGTTTAACTGTCACTGAACGTTAACAATAAAGAACATCTTGGGACAACTACCATGCTGTCATCTGATCCCAAACTAGGCAGAGCCCGTACGAAACCAAATGATAGACAAACATACTTATATATTTCTATATACAGAAGAGTACCCTAGTGTCAGAGTTGTTCAAGCCTTACCCAGTAGGCCTCTAAAATGGTATAACGACGGTTGCCTAACGACTTCAATCGGGACCGACAGCTTAACGTGCCCTTTGAAGCACGGAGACGCTCAGAAATTAAACCACTTTGGCGGTCACCCATCTATGGACTAACCGGGAGTCTAGTTACTTAACATCGTTGATACGGACTGGTGAGATCATCTAGCTATGACGGCCGTATAATAAAGAGTTACTTACTTGTGCACCTGTTAGAAAATTCAATTTATAATTATACCACCAACACCATAATGTCACTTTACCTATTAAAAGTGAATAGGTGACTTTATTCCACAATTTATACAGTTGTAACCTTTACAAATATAATTATAATATTATACAATAATATCATTGAATGAGCGATACATATGGTATTACTTTCGTACCTACCTACTGCTAGAACGCGGCCAAGGCGCTTTGTGAAATATAATATATAGACTCACGCCCGTTTCCCAGACGGGTAAGCAGAGACAACGGATTTTAATTTATCACGATCCTTGCAGACCTCTTTCGCCTCGTTTACTCTCATTACATTATTCATACATGCTTCTGGCCTTTCTTGAGAACATTTCCGATTTGGTCAGAGAATGTTCGGCGAAGTCTTGTCTTTACTAATGAACCATAAATTATACAAACAAATAGTGTTTTCTGACTAGCTTTTTTAAAGCTGATATTGTAGAGCAGTGTTTTTCGACCTGTGGGTCGCGACCTCCAGGGGGGTCGCGAAGCCTATATAGGGGGGGTCACGAAACTTCTATAGTTGCAAAAAGTTGGGAAAGCTAGGCATAGGGTCGCAAATGAATTTGGAGTATTATGGTTAGGCCTGCTGCAAATACATTAAAAGTTTAGCACGAAGTTCCAAAACACTGGCTATACTTTGTCTCTTGACAACCACCTAACCTCTAAATGATAAAATAAATTTAGGTGTAGTGCTTTCTATTCCAATTATTCACAAATTTTATTGATGTATTAATGCGAACTCTATGAAAATTAATAAAAATGTTGGGTTCAAAAAAGGTAGGGGGGTCGCGTGATGAAAAAGGTTGTAAAACACTGTTGTAGAGCAAAAACCCACGATAGCTAGACTTCCGTTATTTTATTGAAGCCGAAAGTTTTTATGTGTATGGCCCTTATACAGGTAAGACCGATCAGCGACTATGGAGTTTGGGTTATGGTTACTTTAGCAGATAATGGGTAGTAAGTAGGGGCTTAAAGTGTATCTAAAATTCGTTAAAGTATAAAGCTTGTTTATCTAAAACTTGCAGGAAATTGAGATGGAGCAAAAATAATTGATTTTATTAAATTTTTATATAACAGTAGCTACCAAAGCTACTAACATTTATTGTTACTTTGCTGACGTTTGGACCAAGTTGCATTGATAATAATAATAATATCTGGGGACAATGTCACACAGATCATCCTAGCCCCAAACTAAGCAAAGCTTGTACTATGGGTACCAGGCGACGATATACATACTTATATAGATAGATAAATACATATATACATAGAAAACATCCATGACTCAGAAACAAATATTCGTACTCATCACACAAATATTTCCACTTACCGGGATTCGAACCCAGGACCACCAGCTTCGTAGGCAGGAGCACTACCAACTAGGCTATGGTGACGCTATGGTGGGGATTGATTGTGGTCAACTCCTAAATGTTTTATCATCACCAAATCACGTCCACTGCTGGACAAAGGTCCATTGTGGAGATCTGTGGGGAGGCCCAAAGATCTCCACAATGCTACTGTGTTCATCATTTGGGGCGATAAACCATATGAATATAACATATACTTTACCCATACTGTTGTACTGTATGTGTACTGTACATATAATATCCTATAACATCCTCGGACATATTCACACACGGCCATCTGATCCCAAACTAAGCAGAGCTTGTACTATGGAAACCAGATAACTGATACCTATACTGCATGTACTACTTTTCTTTTGTTAATACATACTTACATAGATAGTTACACCCAGACATGTTCACTCACACTAATATCTGTCCTGGGTGGGATTCGAACCCACGACCTGTGGCGTGAAAGGCAAGCATCTACCAACCACGCCATCCGTACTAAGTATATATGTATATACTGTATCACAAATTATATCAATCTGTAAGTGTTACCTGAACCAATTGAGCGAAAGTGTCCTGTGCGACAGGTTTGCCACCCAAGTAATGTTGCTTAATGCTTCTTGCTACTTCTTGATGACGGCTGAGCGGCAGAGTGTCGTTGTAGCAGAAGATATTGGCAGCGAGTTGATCCCAATGCGCTTCTAGGTCCGCGAGCATGCTGGGATCGGTTTGGTAAACTGGAAGAGTGAACATAGGTTTATATTACATGGACGGACTATAATTTCTGTTAAGGACTTTATATCAATTAATAAATTGATGTGCGTCATAATTAAATTGTATTCAACAGCAGATAATGAGGTCCTGGGTTCATATGGGCGCATAAATGAACAGGGTTCATATGGGCGCATAAATGAACAGGGTTCACATGGGGGCATAAATGAACAGGGTTCATATGGGCGCATAAATGAACAGGGTTCATATGGGCGCATAAATGAACAGGGTTCATATGGGCGCATATGTGAACAGGGTTCATATGTGCCACAAGGGTCGCACCAACTTACTCCGAAAGGCGCCGCTGATACAAGCACTACACACCCTTAACCAGGTAGCGGAAAACATTTACTGGTTTTCATGTTCTATGAATGAATTCACGAAGATAGCGTTATTTGTAATACGCTAAAATCAATTGATAGTTACACTATTGTATTAGGTTAACACCTGTAAAAATATAATATAATAATAATATCTAGGGACAATGTCACACAGATCATCCTAGCCCCAAACTAAGCAAAGCTTGTACTATGGGTAGCAGGCGACGATATACATACTTATATAGATAGATAAATACTTAAATACATAGAAAACATCCATGGCTCAGAAACAAATATTCGTGCTCATCACACAAATATTTGCACTTACCGGGATTCGAACCCAGGACCACCAGCTTCGTAGGCAGGAGCACTACCAACTAAGCTACGGTGACTGTCAGAATAGTTGTAAGAGAAGATAAATAAATAAACAAAAATAATAAAATTCGGGTCGGTACATGTCGGCGCATGCGCATCGTCACTGCGGAGACGGCGCGGCGCGTGCGGCGTCGCTGCCCGCACTACTGTGCCGCCGGTCCGCGGTCGCCGAATGCACCGACATAAGTAATAAAGTGATTTTGACATTTTTCTGTTAAGAAAATTTCTCAGTATCAGCCCAAAGCCTGGGAGATGGTAGTATACAAGAGCACGTAAAGTCATCGGTCCTGTACCTTATCATTTCCTCAGCCTTCCTAGATCTGCCACTTTGTAGGTCATGTCCCACAAAGTGGCAGATCTAGGAAGGCTAGACCTAAGAAGTGTCAAAGTCAAAGGTACTTTATTCCATAAAAAATTTACATTTATGTGGAATCGTCATATTTTTTTACCCTACCGTGCAGTGCATGACGTGGCAGCTACTAAGAAACACTGCCAGAAAACTCAGTAGGAATACTTTTTTAAAATAAAATATACTTAAGATTAATTACAATCATGTGTGTTGACTCAGAACAACTTAATCCCAAGCACTTTTATCACTTAAATAATCAGAAATTTTGTAATATGCCCTGATAAACAAGTGTCTATTTACTTTCCTTCAGTTTTAAAGTATGTGTAAGGCAAAGTAAGAGTTCAGATCCTTGACCAATAGTAAACTATATTTTGAGAATATTTAACCAGCCTTCGCAAAGGACCGAACCATTTTGGGTTATTCTGTTCTTTATCATAAAATTTTGCTGTGTGGTGACGGCGGCGAGTATCAAAATATAATCACCCCATCTCATCCCATGTACGGTCCTCACGAAGAAGTTGACCCGAGTGAATATCTACCAGAGGACGGGTAGCAGTATCTGTCTGAGTACTGTGACCATTGACCATCATACTGCGATCGCCAATCCAATCCAAGCGTGGCGATTAGGGCACATCCCCTCAAATGATGGACACAATGCCATTATGAAAATCTTTTGGCGAGGCCTTTTTTAAGGTGTGGACGTCATTTGGCTGGCATAATGAAGATCAGGAATATGAGTGTACACTTACCAGCAGCAGGATACAAGCCCTCTTCAGAAGTGGCGGACGTGATAAGAGGAACGTTCATCATAGCACCGGATCTGGCGGCGTGGTATGGATACTGGTTGAGGAATGGCTCCCTGACATTTGAAGCTTCTACTGTAGGAACGAATGGCGTAAACATGTGGACCTTCCACTCCTGAAAGATAGTCAAAATTTTTTATTATGTCTGCAATAAAAACACTTTCACAAAGTGTATAAGCTTTAAAAATGACTAAATGATTCGTTCAAACGGCTTTTGGTGACGGCGGCGAATATTACAATGTCATCACCCCATCTTATGCCGTGGGGGGAGGGGCGTAGAAGTCGAACGAGAATATCTACCAGAGGACGGGCAGCAGCTTCCTTCTGAGTACTAAGACCATTTTACTGCGGTCGCCAACCCGACTGCCAACCTTGGCGCTTGGCAGACGCGTTGGCGACGGATTATGACATTTACCTACACAAAGTTTTAAATAACTGAATCAGTAAGTATTATACGTTTAGGACGCTTGGAACGCTCGGGGCTTGAGTGCTATCATGCTGGCCCATCTTGATGTATCACGACGACCTTAGTCCCCCATAGGCACCATGAGTAATGCGGTTATTCGAAACGGTAGAGGAACTCTCGCAGTCAGGCTGTTCTTCTAACCGAAAGTCCCGAGACCCACTATACTCAAGCTGAAACACGTGGGCCGCTTGTGACCCGGCTGTCCTTTGTTATTGACCCATCTGAAGTTACACATTTTTCAATAATAAAGTAACTGCCTTGTTAACTTGAAATTCAGTTTTGTTTAGGACCTAAATACTTTTTGCTGGCGGCCTTCGACAACATGAATGTAACATGTTTGTGGCCCCTATAAAAAAGGTTAAGTATGGCTGCCATAGACCGTACCACTCTTTATAACACATTAATTTAGTTTCTACTGCATTGATACACTTTTCTTCAATTTCCGAATAGATAATATAATAATATAATATCTAGGGGACAATGTCACACAGATCATCCTAGCCCCAAACTAAGCAAAGCTTAGATAGATAAATACTTAAATACATAGAAAACATCCATGACTCAGAAACAAATATTCGTGCTCATCACATAAATATTTGCACTTACCGGGATTCGAGCCCAGGACCACCAGCTTCGTAAGCTGGAGCACTACCAACTAGGCTACCGTTTATGATAAATCTACTTATTACAATACTCGAGGAAAAAAGCTTACAATCATTTCCAACTGCGCGTTGACGATTGTCTCTGCTGGTCTATACTTGAGGCATTCAACCATCTCCTTGCTGGTGCCAGTGGGGCATCCTATCATATCAGCCAGAGCCTTAGCTTTCTCAGCCGCCTTCATCGTGTGTGTCCAAGATGCGAATGCCGAACCGCTGAATGCTATTCCCCTGGCGAAAGTTCCTGAAACAAGTGGTGGTGGAACTTGTAAATAAATGGGAATAGTTTTAGAGATAAGTTTATCTTCAGACAAGATGGAGATAGGAATGAATAGTCAGTTGTTTTCGTGGGGATGGGAAGGTACATTTTAGAATAGTGCAGTTACCATGCCATCTTTCGTGATTGCCCAAACCAGGGATCGGAAACTTGGGGTTATTATGGTTCTCAATTCCCAATTCTTTATTGCATTCCACAATGTATGTATAAAAGTTGGTAAACATAATAATGTTTGTATCAATTGTGGACCCTGCAGGGTACAGCACAGATTTAGGAGAGAGGAGGAAGAGTGCATTATTACTAATTGGATATTTAAATAACATAATTAGTTTTCATTAAATTAATGTATTATTATAGTTAGTCCTGAATCCTGGTTCAGTACCCAAATTGTAAAACGGGACCCTATTATTAAGACTCCGTTGTCGGACTTTCCGCCTGTCAGCAGGTTGTATCTCATGAACTATGATGTCTATGATAGTTAGGCAGTTGAAATTTTTATAAATAATGTATTTCTGTACCCGCTGTAACAAGAAATACTAAAAACAGAATAAAATAAATAAATAAGGGGGCTCCATACAACAAACGTAATATTTTTGCTCATATTTACTCGATTTTGATAAAAGCAACATGTTTATTAATATCTCTCCCTTAATGCGCGAGTCGAACTCGCACTTGGCCGGTTTTTACATTTAAGTTTGAAAATTCCATAAATCCAGAAATTTCCAGAAAGCAAATCTACAGGTGGGTACTTCTGCCACTACCAACTAAATCTAACATGCCGTGGAGTTCTTACAGTGGGGGGAGCCCTGGGTATGTTGCTCCAGTCAGCATGATGTTACTTTTATCAAGTTTTATGCAGTGCTTATTTCAACCAAGGAACTGAATTACGGACATACTGTCAGCACTTCATTTAAATAACTTTTTGTTATATTTTTTTTATAAGACATTGGCAGCACTAGGGAATCTTATCCCTGTGTAAATCCGGGGTACCTACTTTAGAAACATAACAGACAGACATAAATAACATCCTGAATCAGAACAACTATTTATGAGTCACACAAATAGTTGTCCGGCGCAGTACTCGAACCTGCGAGGCGACTATCTTAGCTGCTGCGCCACAAGTGCAATTAATTTAAGACAAGCAAGAACTCCTTAACGCAAGTTATCACAATCTGGGCCCAGTTTAATAAAGCTGACAAGTCGACATATATGTCCAAAAATGACATAATTGTAGAATTGTCGTGCTAAGGCTGTTTAATAAAGGTGACAAATATGTAAAAAGTCAACATAAAATCTTTGACATATTTGTCTATATAAAACTTGATATATGTCAAAAAACTACATTCAAATTATTCCGAAAATTTTCGGTTGACAATTGTCAGATTATTGTGACAATTATGTCAACTTGTGACATATTTGCTGATCATTCTGTTTTAAGAAGATAAATGAGGGTAAAACAAGAAATAATATCTACAAAGTAATATAATGAAGTAATCAAAAATAAATAATAATAATTTAATATTTTTAAATTGATTCTGCTTTTAAAAGACAGTCAGTGCCACCTCCTTTGTATTTGTTCCAAGTATTTATCATTACTACACTTTTTTTTCTGTGTGGGTAGGCATATAATATAGTCATATTAGGCAGTGCTCTTAATTGATTTTACAATTAAAAATAGTATTTCTAATCTGATCACCATAATTTATGGATTAATCTGTTACTAAACTCACCCCAACTTGCTATTTTATAATTTCTCCCTTAGTTAAAACCACCAAACTTTTTATACACACTTTAAAATTTGGATGGCCAATTTGAGAAGAGTTTTGAGGCATTTGAGAAGTTGATGAACACCCGCACCCGCAGTCTCATGAAGAAAAACTCCAGAACGCCTTGACTAGCACTGGACCATCCATATCTGCAGACTTGAGCACCTTGACATCAGAGTTCATGGAATTCAATTAAACATTTCAAGGAACAACTGCACCTCCTTTCTCTTGGCTTGGACCGTCACGAAACAGTTATGAGAAGAAAGATCCTTCTACTACATAGGGTACCAGAAAATCATGATGAGAAGTTAACTTGCACCACCATGAATGTGTTAACCAACCATATGCAGTTGACTGACATTGAAACCAATAACATTGAGGTCTGTCATCGTTTGGGCAATGTCTCAAAGAAACCTCGTCCCATACTCATCCGGTTTCGTAGCATGGAGCATCGACATCTTGTTTGGGATAGTAAAACAACTCTTAAGGGCAGCGGCTACACTATATCAGGGTTTTTAACTCAGACCAGACATTAAGTTTTCACAGCCACACGCAGACATTTCCAGATGAAGAACGTTTGGTCATCTTCTGGTTATATATTTATTCTGACACCGGGAAATTCGCGTCGGAAGATCGAAACAATGAGAGAACTCGAAGCTTTGATTTCGCAGTATCCCTTGAATGTGACACCCCTTTTGGTCACAGAACAACCAGCTCCTCCTGCATCTACCGAAGCAACCAAAGGTACCAAAGCCCGTAGAACTCGAAAACAATAGTGATAGTTGTCTCATCAAAACTTGAAACATTTGTATAACTCTCTGCTCTCCTGTATTCCGTTGCATAATACCAATATGGCACTTTTTACAGCGTTGTATGTATGTAAACTTATCCCTTCTTGTATATATTTGCAATTACCCTTTTATTTATTTTGCGTCTATTCCAATTATAATTTATGAATATAGGCACTCAGCAGTGTAAACTGTAAGTAAACATCAAATATTTGACAGATTATTGACACCTGTCAAATATATTTCGTACTGACATCTGCGTTTCGTTGTTCATATTATTTTCAAATTAAGTGTCCGAATAAAAAATGTCATATTATGCGTATCATGTTTAAGTTGTGTTTGCTATTGTTATGGTTTTTTTTGTATTTTGTAGATGTGTTTCGGTATTATGTTGTTACATATTGTGTTTAAGTTATGTGCCATGTGTATGCAGAGAGTTTGTTACCTCTATGATTGTATGTATGTTTAATAATAGTATGTGAAATTATTATGTATACATATACATGTAAATTTTCCACCAGTTAAACTAAAAATAAGTTATTTCTTCTATTTTACCAGCTAGTGGGAGAGTTTAGTGACGTATTTGTATTGCTATTTAAGATTTAATTATTTTATTGACATTATCTACTATATAAAAATAGGTCGGGTTTTCCTTCCAGACGCTATAACTCCAGAACTCCAGAAGATTTCCACGGTTTTGCATTCGTTGGAAAGGTCTCGGGCTCCGTGAGGTTTATAGCAAAGAAAATTTATAAGATTTAACGCGGGTAACACCGCAAGGCCCAGCTAGTATATTATATAATTATATGTATATCTGCATTTGATGGATGAAATTATTAATTTCGATGATAGCTTTATGAAGTTATACTTCTTTTGGCGCGATGGAGAAAAATGATGAGAGTGAATTTTTAAAATGCGCGCGCACACCGACACCAAAAAATTTAACAGCATTAAGTTAGTTCTAGGTGGTATGAGAGTGAATTAATAACAGCATGTCGTTAGTTCTAGGTGGTATGAAAATTGATAACTATGTTCAAGTTGTATATTAAGAAGTATAACTTCTAACGCGTGTACATAAGTACACACAAGTATTTTTTTTCCTGTCACTCGTCTTCAGATAGTTTCTTCAGTGCAGATAGTAACCATTCTGATATACTGACACTGCATGATCAGTTGTTTTCTGTTCTATCCGATTTCCGTAAAAATCTCAACGTCGCTCATATCAATGCGCAGAGTGTTACCGGTCATTATTCTGAACTTCTGGCGTCTTTTAGCAGTTCCCCTATTGATGCTCTATTAATTTCTGCAAACTTTCTGAAACCATCTATTCAATCTGTGTTCGTGGCACTCCCAGGGTACGTTTTAATTCGAAACGACAGAACAGAAAGGTTGTGGTGGCGTCGCTATATATCTTCGAGTTGATATTCCATACAGGATTATCAGCACTTCCCCTTCACAATATACTGGATCTGCTGAGCATTTATTCTTGGAAATCTTTTTCCATCATACCAAGATGCTACTTGGAGTATACTACAGCCCCAACCTACGAGTTGACTACTTTGATTCTCTTGACTCCCTGCTTAACAACCTGTGCCCTATTTACGATCACGTGGTCCTGATGGGCGATTTTAATACATGCCTGGCCAAAAATGATCATCGATCACTTTAGCTACTTTCCCTTCTGTCTTCTATTAACCATCATATTCTACCACTCAAGGAAACTCACTATGCCCCTAATGGATGGCATTGATGGCATGGATGGCACTCCATCCCTTTTGGATCTCATGATTGTCTCTTCTGCTGACCGTGTCGCTACTCACAGTCAACTAGCTGCCTCTTTCTCGTATAATGACTTGATCTATCTGTCTTTTAAAATTCGTTGCCCTAAACGTAAACTTAATTTCCTTTCTCTTCGCAATTTCAAAGGTATTGACTTGGAGGCATTACAGTGGGATGCCAATAGCATTGATTGGCAATAGCAGTAACGTCTATGATGCTCCTAACATTGACGATAAGGTGCATTCAACACTAATATCCAAATTTCATATGATCAACATGCCCCTAAACGGCAAGTTAGGATTAACCACAACCCTGCCCCATGGATCAATGATTCTATAAAAGACTCAATGGCTCGTAGGGATAAAACCAAGAAAAAATATAAGCGGAGTCCTTCGGAGGCTAATTTAGCCCAGTATAAATCTTTGCGTAATGCTTGCAATCGTCTGTGACTCGTGATGCTAAGAAGCGCCATTTCTACAAGTCTCTCGATAATCGGGATTCTTCTGCTGTGTGGAAATTTCTCAAATCGAATGGTATAGGCAAATCTCCCTCGCTGGCTTGTAAAAACGTATATTTAAATGCTCTTAACGCACATTTTTCTGATGCCACTGTCACTCTTAATACTCATGTCAAATCTAATACTTTACCATGTTTCCAAGTTCCGTAAAGACCTCAAGTGGCTTCCTATTCGATTTCGTAGGAACACTCGCATATTGTGCTTCCTTTTCAATATCCTTCACAATCCTCTGTCCCCGTCCTATCTGCGAGAGCGGTTTTCTTTTAAATATCCAAGTGATGCTCTGTGTAGATCTCATCTGAAATCCGTCCTAAAACTTCCCATCCATAAAACAGATTTTTATTCCTATTCCTTTACTGTTCATGCAGTCAGATTGTAGAACTCTCTTCCGCCAAATATACGAAACTGCAAAACTATTGACACTTTTAAAAGACTAGTGAAGAATCACTATCTTTCAATTTCATCCTCATAGAATGTATTATTAGTATTTAGTTTATTGTTAAGTCTAAATTGGATATAATATTTATATGTATTTAAGTATGTATGCAATTTATTAGTATGTAAGTGTATTATTATAGAACTACACACACCATTATGGCTGTGTAAAATTTTTCCCGTCACGGGTCTGCTGGAAGAAATTACTTGGAAATAAGCAGCGCCTTTGTACTATTCATTTCTTCGCATTTTTATCTATTTATTGTATGTTTTGTGTCTACAAGAATTAATAAATAAACTACTCTCACTGCTCGATGTAGGTACCATTTTTTGTATTATACCTTTTAAAAACATTTTATTACACCTTGAATATTCTAAATATGAATAGCGACGGAAGATAAGGCGCCTGTCAGAATTTTTGGACAATTCTACAAATATGTCAATATGTCATGACAATTTTCTGTTTAATAAAGCAGAATTGACAAGTTTTCACGACAAATTGTCGCCTGTCACCTGTCGCTCAAAAAGTTTTATTAAACAGAAATATGTCGGATTTTCGTGACAACTCGACATATTTGTGGATTTTCCACCATGACAATTTTGTCACCTGTAAGTTTTATTAAATAGAAACATTGTCGAATTGTAACTTTTTGACATAAGTCGGACTTGTCGAATTGTCGGCTTTATTAAACGGGCCCCAGGGCCCTGTTTAAATATGTCCAAAAAATGACATAATTGTAGAATTGTCGTGCTTAGGATGTTTAATAAAAGTGACAAATATGTAAAAAGTCGACATTAAAGCTTTGACATATTGGTCATTTAAAAACGCGTTTAATAAAACTCGACATATGTCAAAAACTACAGTCAAATTATTTCCGACAATTTTCGGTTGACGATTGCCGGATTGTCGTGACAATTATGTCAACTTGTGACGATTCTGTTTTATGAAGATCAATGAGGGTAAAACAAGAAAAAATAAATAATCTATAAAGTAATAGAATGAAGTAATCAAAAATAAATAATTTTATATTATAAATTGATTCTGCTTTTAAATGACCGTCGTTGCCTCCTCGTTCGTATTTGTTCCAAGTATTCATCATCACTACTCTCGCTGTTCGATGTAAGTACCATTTTTTGTATTTAACCTTTTATAAACACTTTCTTACACCATCAATATTCAAAATATGAATCGCGACAGAAGGTAAGGCGCCTGTCAGAATTTTTGGACAATTCTACAAATATGTCAATATGTCATGACAATTTTCTGTTTAATAAAGCAGAATTGACAAGTTTTTCACGACAAATTGTCGCCTGTCACCTGTCACTCAAAAAGTTTTATTAAACTGAAATATGTCGAATTGTCGTGACAACCCGACATATTTGTGGATTTTCCACCATGACAATTTTGTCACCTGTAAGTTTTATTAAACAGAAACATTGTCGAATTGTAACTTTTTGACATATGTCGGACTTGTCGAATTGTCAGCTTTATTAAACAGGCCCCAGAGCAAACGGAACTCAGGCGCCATGTTTGCAGTTTGTACGCACGGATTAATATAAATCGATGTTTGCTTAGTCTTTCTAAGGCTGCCTGTCTACTGGTGCGGAACGAGAGAGCGGAGCGAGCTAGTAATGTGGAGCGGATATGCGAACTTCGTCTGTCCAGAGATGCGGAATGAAAGTGCCCCTGTGTTTGCGCGCACACTTATGCACTATAATATGTCCTGCGCAGTTGTCTAGTCTCCATTGAGACTGGCCGCTGTAGCCGAAATTCGGCCAGGAGGACATTATTGATACGGAGCGGAGTTGCGGACTGTGTTTTTCTATTCGTAGAGCAAGCGGGTCATTTGTGGTGCCGGTGGTGGGCGATTATTTCCCCTCTTCGCTTCTCCGCTCTTTATCCTCTTTCCGCGTCCTCGCGGCGCTTCAGGGTTCTGAATGAATTTTGAACTAGTTCGCAACTTGCCATCCACCTAAGAGGAGCGGGGATTCTATGTTATTCTATTGACGGGCCGGTTGGCGTAGATGGTAAATGCATGCCTTCTATTCCCACCCACGACGGATAATTGTGTGCCTGAATATAGGTACCTGATTTTCCTGAATCGGGATGTAATTCTCTATGTAAGTATGTATTTACAAAAGAAAAGTAATATATATGTAGTATATCAGTTATCTGGTTTCCATAGTACAAGTTTTTTTTTATATATATAATAGGATGGCAATCGATCAAGTAGATCCTGATGGCAAGTGATCACCGTTGCCCATGGACACTCGCAACACCAGAGGAGCCGCAAGTACTTTGCGGGCCTTTAAGGAACGAATAGGCTCGCTTCTTGAAGGTTGCTTAATATGGCCGTATGTAAATAATATCCCAGAATATTATTACTATAGGTGGATATTTACCTCGCTCACCTAGCTACAGGAACCTAGCTCCGCTACAGTGGGCAGGAAGCCTTATGTTGAATGTATGTCCGCTGCAGGGGAGCAACCTATATCAACAGGTGACAGATACATGTATTGAGAACGCTTTCTAATCCTGGTTTATGGCTCGGATTGTGGATAATAGACAGAGATAGAGAACTGTTTAAACTGATAATTAGTTACCGCTTTATGTTACCAAAGATATCAACGTGTATCTTAAGTATACAACGTGTAAAATAAATTGTGAAGGGGTTTAAGAAGACAAAGACGACTATGAAGACAATAACTTGTAGGTGTATTTTTAAAAACTTTTATGATTTAATTTATTAAAACGGTGAATGAAAAAACAAGTTAGTTAACAATAGTAACTTTTTGAAAAGTTTAACTACAGCAAACCGATGACCTTAGGCACCCTTACTTATACGCAGAAACACAACATTAAGTTATTAATATCATTATAAAGGAATGTTCTGTAAGCTGGAGGTAGTCCAATCGGGTTACTCTTTGACCGAATGAACGCTATGCCCTACCTGCCTTGAAATCTGTTGACAATCAGCCTCAATGATAAGATAACCTTTTCTTCTAATTCTGAATCTGTGCCATAGGTTAATTATTCACTGCGTTCATACTGATAAACTGAGACCTGCTACAAAATTATGTACATTATATAATATTCGATGATATGATCGGCATCCAAATCATATCCACAGTAAGCCGATACTATAATATATGCTATCTGATCCCAAACTATGCAGAGCTTGTACTATGAAAACCAGATAACTGATATACTACATATACCTACTAAGTACTTACATTTCGGGACAAACAGACATGTTCATGCACACCAATATCTATCCTGGTCGGGACTCCGACTCAAGACTTGTGGCGTGAAAGGCAAGCATTTACCAACCACGCCAACCGGCCGTTTATCTACCTAGATACGAGAAACCGGCCAAGTGCGAGTCTGACTCGCCCATGAAGGGTTCCGTAGCAGCAAGTATTTCAGTTGATTAAATGAAAGCAAATTGCGGTTTACGATTTATGACGTATTAAAAAAAACTACTTACTCGATCTCGTTCAAACCAATTTTCGTTGTTAGTTTGCATGGTAATGTATATCTTATATTTTTTTTAGTTTTATCATTCTCTTATTTTAGAAGTTACAGGGGGGGGGGGGGGCACTCATTTTACCACTTTGGAAGTGTCTCTCGGGAAAACTATTCAGTTAAGAAAAAAATGATATTAGAAACCTCAATATCATTTTTGAAGACCTATCCATAGGCAGCCCACATGAATGGGTAGGTACGTTGAAAAAAAAAAAACTTGTGTGTACTTATGTACACGCGTTAGAAGTTATACTTCTTAATATACAACTTGAACATAGTTATCAATTTTCATACCACCTAGAACTAACTTCATGCTGTTATTTTTACGATAAGGGCAGATGCGCGCGCATCGTAAAATTTCACTGTCATACCACCTAGAACTAACTTCATGCTGTTAAATTTTTTGGTGTCGGTGTGCGCGCGCATCGTAAAAATTCACTCTCATCATTTTTCTCCATCGCGCCAAAAGAAGTATAACTTCAAAAAATGTTGACTTTCAGTTCAATGTATGAGGACCCCAAAAATTATTGTTCTTTTGCTATTTTTGTGTAAAAATCTTAATGCGGTTCACCGAATACATCTACTTAGCAAGTTTCAATAGTATACAGCTCTTATAGTTTCGGAAAAAAGTGGCTGTGACATGCGGACGGACAGACAGACAGACATGACGAATCTATAAGGGTTCCGTTTTTTGCCATTTGGCTACGGAACCCTAAAAAGGCTTAATACTGATTAGTCCTTGCGGCTTGTTGCGTTTAGTGAGACGCGGCGGGAGATGCGCTTTTTAAACTTCATAACAAACTAGAAAAGAAATTGTAGACATACAGTTTCTATTTCATTTTTATTGTGTTTATCGAGCTGCCTTTATTGGTCCGTAAATTATTGATGAGTCATTGTTTTAGGTGGGTGACAGCCAATGTGGGTCTCAAGTTCAAATCTTTGACGGTCACCGTAGCCTAGTTGGTAGTGCTCCTGCCTACGAAGCTGGTGGTCCTGGTTCGAATCCCGGTAAGTGCAAATATTTGTGTGATGAGCACGAACATTTGTTTCCGAGTCATGGATGTTTTCTATGTAAATAAGTATTTATCTATCTATATATGTACGTATATCGTCGCCTGGTACCCATAGCACAAGCTTTGCTTAGTTTGGGGCTAGGATGATCTGTGTGTCATTGTCCTGAGATATTATTATTATTATTATTAATGGTATGTGTGAAGTGGTAGTGAACCTGCCTTCTGATCAAATGTGCGGGTTTAATCCTAGTATAGGACAACTATTTATGTTCATGAACAGGTCTATTTGTCTTCGTATGGATGTTTTCTGTGTATTTTATTTAAATATTTACTAAGAAAACATATTCAATTGAATTGAAACCCGTTACAACTGAATTAACCCCTTCTTTTCTTGGATAATTATAATTATCGATCCTGAACGACCAAGTTTGACGCTGACGCATAAACACCTAAAATCTTTAATTATTTATTTTTTAAACGATCCCGATCAACCAAGTTTGACGCTGACGCCTAACCACCTAAAATCTTATTTTTTTTTAAGATCCTAATCAACCAAGTTTGACGCTGACACCTAAACACCTAAAATCTTATTTTTTTTTAACGATCCTGATCAACCAAGTTTGACGCTGACGCCTTAACACCTAAAATCTTCATTTATTTATTTTTTAAACGATCCCGATCAACCAAGTTTGACGCTGACGCCTAAACACCTAAAATCTTTTTTTTTTTGACGATCTCGATCAACCAAGTTTGATGCTGCCTGCTGACCTAAACTCCTAAACTCTTGTGAAGGTGTTTGGTTGCACAAGTTTCTAGTTATCAAATGTTATATAATCCAAGCCAGGGCGCAACGTGACCGTATTGAGACCGAATTCCGAATTGCAATCGGTTCTCTAATCGAATGCCAGTACCTGAATAAGTCAGCAATGCTGAGAACATCAAAGGTCAAAGGAACGGACGTACTTACCTGTTACCTATTGCCAATTATAGGAAGTTTGATTTAGATTCTAATTCGAATTCGATAGATCGGGAACGTGACTTACTTGTTAATATGATTTTAGTAGCTGCGCCCCGCGGTTTTACCCGCGTTAAACTTTATAAATTATAGTATATGTGTTAATCCAGGGTGTCAGCTTACTCCATACGAAATTTTATTAAAGTCCGTTTAGACGTGAAGAAGTAACAAACATACACACTCACAAACTTTCGCCTTTATAATATAATAGGATTAGTAGTATGTTATAATTAAAGAATAGGGAGCAGAGTGAGGGTGGAAGGATATAGCATGCGTAAACTAAAGTAAACTTAGACACTTTAAAATAAAAGAGAAACTCTAATGTACGATAATTAATGTTATCTTTTATTATAAATATCTTAGTTTACCTACCTACTACTTCGATATGCTCGAAGACTTACTATTATCATTATCATCCATCTGATCCCAAACTAAGCAGAGCTTGTACTATGGAAATCAAACAACTGATATACTACATACATTTACTATATTTCTTTTGTGAATACATACTTATATAGATAATTACACTCAGACTCAGGACAAACAGACATGTTCATGCACACAAATATCTGTCCTGGGGCTCTACCGGCTAAGTCGCCGATCATCGATTTCTTAAATGGCGTTCAAATAAATAAAAGTTAAAAATGACAATCAATCGTTAAATCGGCTTCCATGAGCACATGTGACGTCATAAATGGTCCGGAATCGATTGTCAACGTTGAAGCCGATTTAAAGATTGATTAAGTCATTTTTAACCATTATTTATTTGAACGCCATTTAAGAAATTGATGTTCGGCGACTTAGCCGGTATAACCCCTGGTGGGATTCGAACCCACGACCTACGTAAAAGGCAGGTATTTACTAACCACGTTAACTAGCCCGTCAAGAAACTTAGATACACGAAACATAACTGGCTATGAGAGAAAGAGATATCTTCCTCTAAACTTCCGTTCGTGTCGCCAGATCACACTTTTGGCAACACTCTTCTCACGTATTCACCAGTCCTTACTTCCCAAGTGAAGCGTACGTAAAGAAGTTTTACTTCAAAAATATATAAGTTACACAATGTCTCACAAAACCATTTAGACATATTATTGTCTTGGAAAATAGACCCTATCTCTGTTCACCTCGTGTTACCGTACGCTTATCTTTATAATCTTTTACTCACAGATGATACCGAAATTTTTAAAAATTGTGACTCTCTTCCAATACATATTAAAGTTAAATATAACTTATTGAAAGAACAATTCTCATGCAGTTACAGCACAAGATAGATCATCCTATATACACACGACAAGTCGCGCGGGGTAAACTGGTTATTGCACCAGCAAATAATTTTTACGGCGAACGGACTACGGCCTACCTGATTCCACGGCTAATTAATGAATTACCTACCTCCGTTATCGACAATATTAATATGAACAATGTAAAAGTTAAATTAAAACAATATTTTAAGTCACTGTAGGTATTAATATGTACCTATAAGAACCTAATCTGTATGTAGTTTATTAAGTGTATTTTCTTTATTATATAGTTTAGTAAATTGTAAAGCATAGTGTTCTCGTAAAATTAGGCATTTGTTTATACTTATAATATAGATTGCCCCATATTGGGAAGTGTCACGCTCAAACCCAAGAGGTTTAAGTGACACTATAGGTTTTTAAATATTCTGAATTGTAATATGTTTTTTGATAATAAATAAAAAAAAAAAAACTTCTTCTGGAAAGGTTTTAGAAGTTTATGTTATTGTTCTTAACTTGAACGCGGATAATATAAAGCTTCGAAATTCAAATAAGTATCCAGAGAGAGCCTTGGACGGGTCACATACTTTTTCCTGAGTCATGGAGTATAAATATACTTCAATAGACTTTATTACACTCTTTGCTCCGTAATTAAGTCAAAACAAATATTTCCCATCTAAGCTTATCTCTATACAATTACAGAGAATAATAGTATCTCGGCACCATCTCATAATATAACACTGTTTAATTGTTTGCACGTGTACTTGGGTATATATTTGCGTTTAGTTAGAAAGCATATAGGCTTCGTAGGTGAACG
This sequence comes from Pseudoips prasinana, assembly GCA_951640165.1. NCBI lineage: Eukaryota > Metazoa > Arthropoda > Insecta > Lepidoptera > Nolidae > Pseudoips > Pseudoips prasinana. The sequence continues at coordinate 7,304,679 of OX621260.1, forward strand.
AACCGACATAAAAAGCCTTGATTTTATTTCATCATCATATCAGCCGAAAGACGCCCACTGATGGACGGAGGCTTCCCCTAAAGATGTCCACAATTGCTGGTCTTGCGATACCTGCAATCAGCGGCTTCCAGCAACACTCACAAGATCATCGGTCCATCTTATAGGGGCCTGTCTACGTTGCGTCTTCCGGTTCGTGGTCGCCACTCGAGAACCTTTCAGCCCCAGCGGCCGTCGGCTCTACGAGCTTTGTGCCCTGCCCACCATCACTGCAATTTGGCAATTGTTCAGGCAATTTTCACTGATTGACCGGAAATAAATTTGATAATATCTATATTTCCAAGTACGAGCTTTATAATGGATTGGTTTGAACTCTGTTCCAAGCGAATAGAGCTCAAAATATGATAATACAGACGCCAACACATCCAATCTACCCTAATCTGTCAAATTTCCTCTATAGAAAGTATACCTTATGCTTAAGTGATCAAGTTGAAAATTTATAAAAGAAATTTGACAGATTGGGGTAGCTGGGTGTGCTGGCGTCTGTACATGGCCTGGACCTGTAAGGGCAACTACAGTCACCAGTGCTAATATTTGACACTCCGCCATTTTATCACTGTTGATTCTGGAATGGTTGCCGCGTAAGACAACAGATAAGCCATATTAGCGACTAGCTGTGCCCGCGACTTCGTCCGCGTGTTAATTAGTTTATTTCGTTTTTTTAGTAAAATAAAAACTTTTTGTAAAATAAAAGTAGCCTAAGTTACTACTTATTACATCAGCTACCTGCCAATAAAAGTCCCGTCAAAATCGGTCAAGCCATTTCAGAGATTAGCCGGAACAAACAGACAGACAGACAGATAAAAATTGTAAAAAATGTTATTTTGTTGTATGTACCGTATATATATTCATATTTATGTAGTAAAAACCGGCTATTTCAATATTACAAACACTCCAATTTTATTTATTTGTATAGATGTATAGATTACTGGGCGGCTTGAACCACTGCCCATACGAAAGAATAAATAAATGAAAATTAAAATGCGGAAATATAGTAATAAACGAAAATAGTTATAAAAGCGATAACAGCTTTTATTCTCAAGTTATGGGAAACTTTGCCGGCTAAGAGTCGCGATTGAAGTTAAATCAAGTTCTATCTAATGGGATGAGTTTCTTTAAGTTTTTACTCGGCTAAGCGTGATTGGGACGAAGTGTGTCGAATTAAGACTCTATTATTATCTGTGTTAAATTGAGAATTGTTTTGCCATACGACTTTAGCGTAAGTGTTATACGTTGGACCATTCTTGTATGATTTTCAGCACTGATATTTATGGTTTTCGAAATAATTCAACTAAAAATTCCACAACTGGACAAAGGTTTCTCCCGAAGATCTCCACAATTACCGGTCTTGTGCTACCCGCATCCAGTAGCTTCCAACGACCCTCATAATATCCTCGGTCCATTTTATGTCTTGGTGTGTCTTCCGGTTTGTGGACGCCACTCGAGTACGTTTCTGCCCCAACGGCCGTCGGTTCTACGAGCTAAGTGTTCCACCCACTGCCTTGTCGCCAATCCATCTACGAAGCGTGGCTATTATGGCATATCCTCATTCTTAGGGAGGCTTTTGCACAGCAGTGGAAATGATTTGGCTGACATTATGATGATGATCATTCATATAGCGACAAACAGAATCCAGTTATTTTGAAATGACCATACCGTATCGTCGGGTAAATCAAAAGGTAAGTATTTACTTTAAAATCTCCGCGATCGAGACCCTTGTCCACTATATATGATAATTGTAAAGTGTCTGCAATAATTTTGAGGTGTTTGTGTTACTATGACTCCAAGATGACATCAGCCGACTAGGTGGTCTACAAGTTTTTAGCCAATATTGTGATATACATTTTTTTTTAAATTTAATGAGTCTTGAAGATCTTTATTTATCCCAAAACACGGTTCAGCCAAATCACTTTCAGCCAACAGAAAAAAATCACAATGTCACCAGAGCAAAGCAAAGCAAGCATTTGCCAACCACGACAAGGAGTTCTGTGATTTACAAAGTTTTTTTTTAATCTCTATTTATTTTACAGGATTTTCGTACATGCAACGACGATGCCAATCCTATCGTAACTTAAACTAAGCTATAATAATATCACACAGATCATCCTAGCCCCAAACTAAGCAAAGCTTGTGCTATGGGTACCAGGCGACGATATACATACTTATATAGATAGATAAATACTTATATACATAGAAAACATCCATGACTCAGCAACAAATAACCGTGCTCATCACAAATATTTGCACTTACCGGGATTCAAACCCAGGACCACCAGCTTCGTAGGCAGGAACACTACCAACTAGGCTGCGGTGACCGTCAAACTGACGCTGACTTAAGATAATGTAAACCAGCGATTATAAACATAGTATAGATAGTTAACGTGAAGAAAATGTGTTTATGGTATTTGCCTTCAGTTATCTGTAACTGTAAGAAATCGTGTGTTTCACGACCATTACGGTTTTTAACAAACACGTAACAAGTACGAGTATATTAAATAGCAATGTACTTCAGCCACCTCCTGAGCTGTGGCCCGAACCCCATAAGGGTACCTTTGGGTATTACTGGTTGAGAGCCTTCTGCGCTAGCCACCTGATCGTTGTCTTCAATATTTAATTTTAAGATAAAAGTACTAAATTTAAAAATAGTACCTTACTAACTTCTTATTTTATTATTTACTAGCGGGAGGTCCCAGCTACGGTCAGGTGGACATTTATTTTTTAAACATGTTGGCATAAACGTACAGTAAATGCAGGACATACCTAAATAATTATGTATTTAGCAATAGTTCTCTAAGCTTTACGGGACATTCTGAAATTGAAGCTTTTTAAAGTAATTTCCCATTGGTTATAATTTTCCAGCCAGTCTCTATCTCGACAAGTGGCTTGGTAAGTTTCTTTAGTAACTCCGTCAACAGTTCAGTTCTCCGTCCTGGGTTCGAATCCCGGTAAGTGCAAATATTTGTGTGATGAGCACGAATATTTATTTCTCTCTCTTAGAGTCATGGATGTTTTCTATGTATATAAGTATTTATCTATCTATATAAGTATGTATATCGTCGCCTGGTACACATAGTACAAGCTTTGCTTAGTTTGGGGCTAGGACGATCTGTGTGACATTGTCCCCAGATATTATTATTATTAGTTTTTAAGTGTTCCAGAACTTAAAAACTAATAATAATAATATCTGGGGACAATGTCACACAGATCATCCTAGCCCCAAACTTAGAATTTTAATGTAGATGTTAGGCCTCGTACATGGTGAAACACTCTGACTGGGAAGGATGATCGCTGAACACTCTTCCCAATGCCGCATATTTTTTTTATACCAGGATGCCTCTCTCAAATTTTATTAAACCTGTAATGGCAGATTTTAATAAACTAAAAGTAATGTACAGGTATTTAAACAGCCTTGATTAAGGCAAAGGTATAAATAACTTGGTCTAATTTTGATCGGAATTTCTATAAAATTTTAAAATCTTTAAAAGTAGTTATAGTGACATAACTACAATAGTTAGATAGATGCTATCACGACATTTTTTGTAGATATTGATATGTTCTTTAATATTGTAGGACATTTTTTTTTGTTCTATCATCAACAGTTTTCGCAGCGCATGCGATGAAAGATATTTTATAGGCGTTTTTTACACCTTGGGTAACATTACTGTAGTTTTAGTAGGGATCCTTATTTTTTTCCTACAGTTAAAATAGCCTATATTAATCAGTGATAATGTAGCATAAGTACTTATTTAAAAAATTCTATCACCATTTGATAGAATTTTTAAAATAGGTCTAGTACCTTTAGAGCCAATTCGTTACAAACATACATACAAATCTTTCCTCTTTATAATACTAGTATAGATTTAAAGGTTTTAAAAAAGTGATAACACAGACCGTACGGATGGACTTATTTGATTATGTTTATGTACTGCATTGTCAGCTTGATATGTACAAGTGTATGTTAATACCCAAGTGCTGAATAATTTAATAATAATATCCACACATTATTCACACACGGCCCTCTGATCCCAAACTAAACAGAGCTTGTACTATGGAAACCAGATAACTGATAGAAGATCTAATTATTAGCATTCCATGGATTTACCGTGCGGAAACCGGGTCCATCGCATCGTAGAGGAGGGAACACACGACAGAGTCTGAGACTTGCGATTCAGATGTAGGTTTAAGGGGGCCCCCTGTGATGCATCAACGCAACGCCCACCTTCTTTGTCTCTCAGTGTCGCGGCGTGGAGTTAGCCGTTAGCCCCACTTGCGCCGATGAATAGACACGGACAGATGTGAAGTTGCCGAGGAGACTATCGCGTCGACACTCAAGTGTTCTCCCTTCTTCCTAACCCAATTTGGAAACTACTAATATATATAACTTACTTTTCTTTTGGAAATACATACCTACTTATACAGATAATTATACCCAGACTTAGGACAAACAGACATGTTCATGCACACAAATATCTGTCCTGGGTGGGAATCGAACCATGGCAACCGGCCCGTTTTCATTTCATTATTTCACTATGTACATACATATACTTTTAAATTTTTACTTAAAACTACTCACCTCTAGACATTGGTGACAAGTAGTGGTAGTGCACACTAGCGCCGCCAGCGGACAGTCCCGTCAACGTCACACTATCAGGGTTGCCTCCAAACATCAGAATGTTGTTTTTAATCCAGTGCAAGGCGAAGGCCTGGTCTTTGAGACCGAAGTTACCGGATGCGTAATCATCTCCGGAGCTCAGGAACCCTGGATGAAAAAATTATATATATCAAACTGAAAACTATATATATCATAGCATTTTGCATTAGCATATTGATTATATTGTTTTTCAAATTCAAAAATTATTTTATTTCCTAATTTTTTAATTTATGTGGAATCTTTCATTTTACCCTACCGTGCAGTGAATGACGTGGCAGCTATTGAAAAACACTGCCAGAAAATTGAGAAGAAATCCTTAATTAAAATAAAATTTACTTAAGATGAATAACATATATGTATGTCGACTTAGAACAACTCAATACTAAGCACTTCTGTAACTTAAATAATCAGTTGTAATACAATTTTCTGTTACACAATTTGGCTTTAAAATAGTTATACAAAGCTAGTTAAAAATTAATACCACAGGTTACAACAAATTATTACCACAGTTTACAACAAATTATTAAAAGTTGTAGAACAAAAGTTGCTGCTTATGGTGTTAGCTATCTAGTGCTGCGAGGTTGTTGGTGTTTTACAAGTAACCTAGTATACATGTATACATCAATAATTTTATTTTAATCAATCAATCAATAAAATAAAAAGGTTTTTATTCATGTAGACTTTAAAAAAGCGCTTGTGAATAGTCAGAACATGTTTGTAGTAATACAGTTAATATTTCTAGTTACTTATTACAGATATTTAGGTACATGGAATGTTAAAACATTTATACAATTTATTTTATAATGGTAGTGACATTTAGCTAGCTTGTATTAAGTTATTGTCAAGGAGATTATGTTTAGTTGAAGTTTTTAATATTATGTATTGAAATTTTAATTTTTAATTAATATATTAATATAAATAATAAATTATTTTTTATATATTAATTAAGTACAGTGAATGTTAACATGATGCCGCCGTATGTGCTTTACTAATTGTTTGGTATAGGTAAAGGTTGCCGGCGCTGGGAGCTAATCCCAGTGTGAGAGAGTATGCGGCGCCCGGCTGGCTTCTTCCCGCCTGGGTGCCGCCCCTGGGATCGTTGGCGATTGGAGGAAGGGAACTCCACTCGTCCCGTATAAGCGGTCCCGGGAAGAGGTAACCTGCTGTAGCTCAGGTTGCCTTAACGCGCTTGTGCGTGCCGGGGAGGGGGGAGGCATTCGTGCCCCCTCCCCTCCCCGGGTGAGAGTATCGCGGAGGCTACAGTGTTCAGTGGGGCTACTGGCGAGATCGTTCACAAGTACCCAGAGCCTCCGCTACAAGCACTGTGAAGCTGGCTACCGTGGTGGTTTTAGTGGGTCGGCCCTAGATGACATGCGATTTGAGTTACACCACGTAAACAAAAGATAGGTCTCAACTGAAAATTAGCGCTGGTTGAGCTAATAATGATACTTTGTTATAAAGATTAAATGAAAACTAAGTCCTTACCAAGAGGTCCAAGTCGATAGTTCAAGGTAACGACCACCATATCCCAGTCCATAATCTTGACGGGGTCGTAAAGGTCTCCCTGGCCGTACATGTAAGCACCTCCGTGAATGAACACCAGCACCGGCAGGTTGGCGCCAGGACTAAGCTTGGGCGTATGGACGTTCACGTAGAGGCAGTTCTCGCTACCTGGTGACGAAGAAATAAAGTTTATCATTACAGCTGAAATAAGTCCAATGTGGGACAAGCCTCCATCAAGAATCATCTTGAGGGGATATGCCACAATCGCCACGCTTGGCAGGCGGGTTGGCGATCGCAGTAAGCAGAAGAAAGCTGCTGCCCGTCTTCTGGTAGATATTCCCTAGGGTCAACTTCTACGCCCCCACGGGACGAGATGGGATGATGATATTCTGATTCTGATATTTGTTACCTTCACCACACAGCAATAAAATAAAGTTATGACGATACATTCATGGACCTTACGTGTGGAGAGACTAGAGCGATAGTTAAATTTATGACTCCATAGTCATGTATAGATGACATAACAAAATGTGTCGAGCTCGCCGTGTCAGGACTATGTAGCCAGACCTTGGCATGATAGGCAAATTTTGGTCTAAAGGTTCTGCTCTGAAAATGCATAATTATATGCAAACAATGAGCTACCATTTATAAATAAACGGCTCAATACTTTTATTGTGCCTCGTATTTTTTCCTCCTTAGTAATATTTTTTTGCTCTACTGCCCCAGACTGGATAAAATTCTACTTGCAGCATAGGAAACAAGATGTGGAAATAATAATTATTTTTTAATGTTATTGTTTGTTTCTAAATTGATATAATTATATATTAATGACTCGATCGAATTCATTGGAACTATTTACCACATTCCATATGTACGTTATAGCGACGCTATGGTAACCCGTAGTTAAAACTTAAAATACACTAGCGCTGCAAAAAACATCTACACAGAGGCCAATGATGATATATTTTTATGAGGTATTTTTTATAAGGTAAGGGTTTATAAGGTATGTAAAAATGAGTGTGTATTTTATCAATATTTTAACCTGACAAGGAACATAATTATAAAACTAAAATCTCGCAATACTGTTGGTTTTTTGGAAGAAATTCATTAATGAATTAAGCTCGCCTATTACGTGCCTTTTCTTTTGTAACATACAACACAGAAACATATAATAATAATAATATAATAATAATAATATTTAGGGACAATGTCACACAGATCATCCTAGCCCCAAACTGAGCAAAGCTTGTACTATGGGTACCAAGCGACGATATACATACTTATATAGATAGATAAATACTTATATACATAGAAAACATCCGTGACTCAGAAACAAATATTCGTGCTCATCACACAAATATTTGCACTTACCGGGATTCGAACCCAGGACCACCAGCTTCGTAGGCAGGAGCACTACCAACTAGGCTATGGTGACATGGACATACATATAAGTTAAATACTTATATGTATGTATGTTTATAATAAGAATATATGTTAACTATCAAAAGTACTACATAATTTATTACTATTTGATTGATTAACGTGGCATATTACTTTAATAAATTACAGCCCACTGATTATATAGATTTATACCCGTGAAAGATTTCGGAAGTAAAAACTTGTTAAGCGGCGTTGTGCACTTTTTTAGGATGCAATAAAAAAATTTAAACTCGCGACACGTGACCTGATCGAATATTCGTAAGAGGGTCTTTTTTAATTCACACTGGCCGTTTATACACTCAAATGACCGTAGCATTGTTTTCTTAATTATGTTAGATCATTTACGGCCTAACCAAACATAGTTTATATTTTAATAATTTATTCCCATCATGACTATGAGTCTTTACCGCCCAAAAGGCGCTCATAGCCAGATGTTCTTACCGGTCCGTAAGTGATTGGCGAGGTTAAGCAACTAAGCTTGCGGTCAGTCCATTGATGGGTGACCGCCAAAAGTGGTTTAATTTGTGAGCGTCTCCGTGCTTCGGAGGGCACGTTAATCCGTCGGTCCCGGTTGTAGCCATTAGGTAACAGTCGTTAAGCCATGGCAGAGGCCTACTGGCTTGAACAACTCTGACACCAGGGTAACCACTGCCCATACGATATGCAAGCGATAAGCAAGCAAGCGCCCAAAGGTGGGATGTAGCATCATCCACTCGCTACTCGGATCAAATAAACACTGCTTTATGAGGATGAGAAATTAAAAAAATTGTTTTCACTTATATCGGCAGTCCCCAAAGACTGCCACGCATGTTTTTTTTATAAATCATTTAAGGATTTTGGGTGTATTTACTACGAGTACAAAAAAATAGAAATCAAGATTCAGACAGTTTAATGGTAGTTTAGATAACACGCAATATTTAACGTTGCCAAGATGTTATTTACTTACAACTTGGTTTACGGAGAAAATAAGCAGTTTCTTTGAAAAACAATGTAACTGTTAATTTATATTGTCGTCAAAGCATAGTCCGACGATAGTATTGTTATGTTACTATATAATAATGAAGGTTTTATTCAAATTGAATATCTTTAGAATTCTCTATGGTAAAATTACGGTTTAGAGAATACAAACACTTAAGAGGTATCGTTGTATAAAACCTTATATTAAGGACAACCATGACTGTTAGAATTATAAAATATTAGCTGTGCCCCGCGGTTTTACCCACGTTAAACTTAATAAATTATAGCCTATGTGTTATTTGCATATATAACGTATATTACTACGAAGTTTCACGAAAATCCGTTCGGTAGTTTTTGCGTGAAAGAGTAACAAACATACACGCTCGCACACTCACAAACTTTCGCCTTGGTAACCAACTTTACAACGGTTATAATGCTGTGTGGTTGGCGACAAAGAATATCGCCAGCCCATTTCATCCCACGAGGGACGTAGAAGTCGTCCCGTGGGAATATCTCCCAGAGAACGGGCAACAGCGTCTCTCTGTGTACTATGACCAACATATTGCGAACGCCAAGCCGTCTGCCAAGCGTGGCGATTATGGCGTAAGTATCCCTCCAAATGATGGACACAACTCCAATATGGAAATCTTATGGAGGCCTTTGTCCAGCAGTAGACATCATTAGGCTGACATGATGAGCACCGGAGCAGCATACCCGCGTTCCCGGGGCTCCCCGTATCAGGCGCCAGAAGAAGTTCACGGCAGGTTAGGTTTAGTCGGTGCGAGTCCAACATACCCACCCGCAGACACTTTTTGCGGGTGGCATGCATTAGAATTCCCACTGCCTTATAAAAAAAAAAGAAAAAAAGGCTGACATGATGATGTATTATAGTAATATTTAAGTATGTTTTCCAGTTACTTATCGTATGGGCAGTGGTTACCCTAATGTCGGACTTGGAATGGGAAGACCTTGTAGAACATTCTTTGTCATAATCGGAGACGTTCTCAAGAAGGATCAGGCAAGAAGTATCCCAAACCGGCGAGCATTTATGAAGAATATAATGACAGTAATCGAGGTAAAAGAGGTGTGCAAAGATCGTGACAAATGGAAATCCGTTGTATCTGCCAACCTCTCTGGGAAACAGGCGTGAGTTTATGTATGTATGTACAGACGCCAGCACATCCAACTTTTTTTTTTTTTACGTGGTGGAAATGCCAATCACTAAGACCACCATGGTAGCCAGTCTCACAGCGCTTGTAGCGGCGGTTCAGTGCCCAGAGCCCCCGCTACAAGCACTGTGAGACGGGGCGGGGAGAGGCCCGAATGCCTCCCCCCTCCCCCCTCCCCAGCATGCACAAGCGCGTTTAGGCAACCTGAGCTACAGCAGGTTACCTCTTCTCGGGACCCCTTACACAAGACGAGTGGAGTTCCCTTCCTCCAAACGCCAGCGGTCCCAGGGGCGGCGCCCAGTCGGGGAGAAGCCAGCCGGGCACCGCATACCGCCGAGAAAACATCCACCTACCCCAATCTGTCAAATTTATTTTGTAGATTTTCAACTTTATCATATAAGCATAAGGTTCACATTCAATTGAGGAAATTTGAGAGATCAGGGAAGCTTGATGTGCTGGCGTCTGTACATATCTGAGTCGTTCTTTTGAATAGACGGCATACCTATTGGCGATGTTGCGTTGCCAAACAAAGGATGGAGAAATGTTAGTGTATTCTAGAATAATTAGCGTCCCAATTATTTACAAAACAGTGTAATTACGTCGGCTATTATTCTATTTCAACAGTTTGCGATTTTGTTTATTTTTGTTGCATTGTATTTTCACTCATTAACACAGAAATATCATCAAATAATGTAAATTCTTAGCTTTGCTACTAGACTTATGATGATGATGTCTTCCCGGCTGAGTTTCGGCCACGGCGGCCATTCTCAATGGAGATTAGCTAATTGCGCAGGACGTATTATACTGCACAAGTGTGTGCGCAAACATAAGAGCAGTTTCTATTCCATCACTCTGATGTTCCGATGGGACGCCTAGCGACACGACCGGAAAGAGGTCAGGTACAGGACCGACGGCTTACCGTGCTCTCCGAGGCACGGGGGTGTAATACCGCCAACTTCCAGACTTCGGGCTGGTACTGAGAAATTTCTTTTTAGGGAAAAATCCCAAAATCACTTTTTGGCCCGACCCGGGATTTGAATCCAGGACCTCATTTTCTGCGGTTGAATACGCTACCGCTAGACTAACGAGGCAGTCACTACTACTACTACTAGACTTATATTAGACGGTTTGAGCCCCGCTCGACGATATTGTCCGGTGAAGCAGTAAAAGTGTCTTTGGAGAATGCCAATAGTAGTGAAAACAATTTTTTACACTTCTGATCTATATGACGGCGTTTACGTCAAACGTCAGGTTGACAGGACTGTCAATGTCAACCTAACGAAGCGTCATTGTCGATGGTAGTGTGGGCGGCCATCTTGAAGTCACTTTTTAAACGAGACGGCGCCGGCGCACCACGCTTGTGACGAATCGCTGAGAATCTTCGCCATCACGATATTTTAAGATTTAATTTGATTGATTTTACATTGTAGTAATCACTAAACATCTAATTAAATCGTGATTCTTGTGAATTACGTTGATTGTAATTTGAAGTAATTTATTTCTGTTCCGCCCTCACCTACCCATAAAATTATAAGAGGATGAGTTGTGGTGAAGAGCCTTCAAGCCGTCCTGCCTCGACATATATAATATGCAATATTATAGTTTTATATAGCTCCTGGGAGCATGACGTTACGATGATTGTAGTTTCTTCCTTTATGTTCACCCAAAAATTCCTCAATGTGCAGAAAAAAGTTTTTCACTTTAAAAATAGCCATTGGTCATGTAACAGTAGGAAAACACAGATGCATCCTCATAATTATAATATAATAATATCCTGGGACATTATTTACACACGGCCATCTGATCCCAAACTAAGCAGAGCTTGTACTATGGAAACTAGATAACTGATATACTACATAATATTACCTTTCTTTTGTAAATACATACTTATATAGATAGTTACAGCCCGACACAGGACAAACAGACATTTTCATGCATATAAATATCTGTCGTGGGTGGGAATCGAACCCACAACCTCCGACGTGAAATGCAAGCATTTGCCAACCACGCCAGCAGGCCTCTCTATTCTCTTACTATTAAATCCCGAAGTCGCTCTTCATGCTTCGGAAGTATAACACCAATTTTAAGAGGCTCTAAAGGTTAAAGTAAATTTGAATTTAGAGCATCGTGTGCACCAAGTTTGTGAATGCAAAATATAATTAAACCTATTTACTTCTACCTCTATGGTGCCGAATTTAACATACAACTTTTGAAATTTATAATAAACTAGCTGTGCCCCGCGGTGTTACCCGCGTTAAATTTTATAAATTTTCTTTGCTATAAACCTCACGGAGCCCGAGACCTTTCCAACGAATGCAAAACCGTGGAAATCGGTTCGTGCGTTCTGGAGTTATAGCGTCAGGAAGGAAAACCCGACTTATTTTTATATAGTAGACTAAGATAGACAGTTTGAGGATAATAGCACAGTAATATTGCGCAAAACCATTAAAAAAAAGTCCACCAAGACACTGTACTTTTTTAAATGATTTAGCAATATTACTGTTCTATTATTCTCAAACTGTTGCAACGTTTCTTTTAGTTTCTCTTAATTATACCTAAGTATTATTTGCTATAATTTAAAGATTTTCCTGTAATACTTACATATCAAAATATAGTAATTAATACCTAAACTGAGATAAAAGTATTTTATGATGAGATTTTTTTTCGCATTTAGTCATTTCCTCGCTGAGGTGTGATGAAAAGTTACGTGTTGCACTCGAGTGCAAAGATTTTTCACCTTGTGCTCTTTTGATTTCCTCGCTAATGCTCAGGATTCAAATTTTTGAATCACTTGCTGCGCTTGTGATTCAATTTTAGAATCCTTCGCTTGCTCGGTTATCAAAATAGTAACAGATAGTAGTATATTAAATATATAAATAGTAGTATATATATAGTAACAAATAACTATTATACCTCTAGTATGGCAACGCCTAGAAATAAAAGGCGGGGTCTACATATATTTAGTTTACGCGATTCTGCAATAACTCAAATCTTTTCTACAAAAATCAAGTTACATCATTCTACGAGAAAGAAGCAATCCAAGCGAGAAGATAATCAGACGTGGGCGCATACAATATTGCGTCTAATAATACAAGTCTACTGAGTTGAAAGAAAACCGTGGGATGAGCCTACAGCATATGAGCTGGGATCTGCTTCTTAAGTATAACCAATTAGTTAAGGGGCCAGTTAGCGTGGCAGATGCTTGATGTTCACGCAGCAGATCGTGGGTTCAATTCCCACTCAGGACAGGTATTTCAGTGCGTGAACACGTCTGGTTGTCCTGTGTCTGGTTGAAATTATCTATATTAGTAGTATTTACAAATGAAAATAAGTATATTTGTAGATATGGGGCAATATTCCCACACGGCCATCTGATCACAAAATTAAGCAGAGCTTGTACTATGGAAATCAGATAACTGATATGGATTGGCTGTGTGTAAATAATGTGCCAGGATATTATTATTATTCCAAATTATTCATTTAATTTGATATTTTTTACATATTTATATTTATATAATTGATATAAAAAAGAAAAAAATTATATATAAATAAATATGAAAAAAAAATGGAGTTTCTCCAGCGGCGGGGTTTGACGCCCTAGGCCGCCGATGGTCAGGGCGACAGAGTAAGGAACCTCCTCACAATGGGTGCCGTTCCCATAATTGCCGCCTTTTGTATCCGACCCTTGACCCAGTGATCTAGCGAAAGCCTCTTCAGACGTTGGTCGAGGCTCTTTGCTATGATACCGTTTACAGAGACGACTATCGGGACAATTATTGTTGAGTCCACATCCCATTAATAATAAAAATCATTTATTTTTCTCATCACTAAGTTATACTAAATTATAGGTTATAGGTACAAATACATAATACATAAGGCATTTATTAGGCTAACTTTGTGAGAGACTGGTGCCTGATTTAGGTTTAGAAAAAAAACCTGTATTACCGGTCACCAGGACCCTCCCGCCATTATACTAATTAAGAAACAAACCTTTCTATTCAACATATATACTAAAATTATATGAGACCAAAGCTAAATTAATAATAAGAAATATGACAATATAGGCTACGCCAAAACCAAAACAATACAAGCGAGAGTTGTATAAGCGCATATGAAGATGGGTGAGTGACGGTAAGTGTCAATGAATGTGTATATGTAAATGTAAATGTAAAGCGAGTTTGTTGATGACGGAAAGAGAATCACCGGATTATATTAATGAGATCAATAAGTTTTCAGTTTCTTGATAATTGAGAGTCTTTAGATATGCTGTGATAGCGTTTTTACAGCGACTCTTGGTGAGCGGATATATCTTAATTTTGTTATTTATTTTATTGTATAAATAGCTACCGAGGAAGCAGTAGAATTTCTGTGCGAGAGCAGTTTTCAATAATTATTAGTAAGCTGATGTGTGAGATATGTGAGCGCTAGTAATCTTGGAACACTAACACACTGCCATCTGATCCGAAACTAGGCAGAGCCCGCGCTCTATAGCAACCAGAGAATTTGTTAACAGCCACTTATAGCTAGATGCTCTCACCGGTCCGTAAGTGATCGACGAGGTTAAGCAACTAGGCTCGGGTTTGTTCATAGATGGGTGATCACCTCGCTTTAAAGTCGGATAAGAAGGAAATTATATATCATTATTGCAACAGTCATGGTTGTCTTAAATATAAGGTTTTATGTTACGACTAGCTGTGCCCCGCGGTTTTACCCGCGTTAAATTTTATAAATTATCACAGCTCCTCCCCCGTAGGTGATAGCTTGATAATACCTATGTAGCCTATATGTTGACCGGACCTCTTAGTAATATTCATGCAAAATTTGAAGGAAATCCATGCAGTACTTTTTGAGTTTAGCCCGGACATACATACAGACAAACAGATAAACAGACAAAAATTCTAAAAACTATATTTTTGGCTTCGATTTGGATTGTAGGTCACGCCACAAATATCCTTAAAAAAAAATATTTAATGTACAGTTTTGTCTTTCCTACGATTTTATTATATGTATAGATATAGATACCTCCTTGTATCATCTAAACCGTAATTGTACCATAGAGAATTCTAAAGATATTCTATTTGAATAAAACCTTCATTATTATATCGTAACATGAAATAAAGTGTCATTAATTTACATTATAGTCGACCTATACTTTGACGACAATAGTTACATTGTTTGCCAAAGAAACTGCTTATTTTCATTGTAAACAATGTCGTAATTAAATAACATCTTTGCAACGTTAATTATTGCGTATTATCTAAACGACCATTAAATTAGCAATTCATTTTAAACGATATCTGAAACATGTTTTCTAGTTTTGATTACTAGAAAACTATTTAAATGATTAAATAAATAAATAAAAATATTCTTTCACTAGGTACTAGAACTTTACATAATCAGTGGGCTGTATTTTACTAAATAAATGAGTGTGCTTTAGACTACACAACTTAAGTAAAATCTCTTTAGTTTCATCTAAATATAATCCTACTAATATTTATTCTACTAATATTATAATTAAGTACGAAAGTTTGTGAGTATGGATGAATGAATGGAAGTTTGTCACTTCTTCACGCAAAAACTGTCGAACGGATTTTCATGAAACTTTGTAGTAATATAACTCATATTTCCAAATAACACATATGCTATAATTTATAAAGTTTAAGGCGGGTAAAACCACGGGGCACAGCGCTAGTAATAAAATAAAATACACTTTATTGTACACAAAAAAGGACATTTTACTGTGAAACATTCAATAAAATGTACAATGGGCAGTCTTATCGCATTAAGTGATTTCTTACAGAGCCATCTGGCTATGGGAGAAAGAGAGAAAGAAAATGTGTGCTCGAACTTCTCTCTCTTACCCCAATGTAATATATATAACTCTCTGTCTTTCTATCTTCTCTAACCTATATCTCCCTCTCAAGTTCCGTTCGCCTCGCCCGATCACACTTTTTGTCACGCATTCACCAGCTTACCCCCAAGTCAAGCATACGTAAAGAAGTTTTACTTAAAAAATGAAATCTTTAAGAAACTTACTAGGTACATATTATATAAATTTTCGGTTACTGGATATTTTATGGGGAGTGATTTTGGAAAAGGTACAGAACTGTGTTACAGGAAACCGGGGAAGTACGTACGCGGGCGCTTTTTGATTTGACCAATGAGCGCGCGCGGTGGCGGAGATATGCCTGTCAGATGGTGCCAACATAGACACTCAACACATTTTGTGTAAGGTTCGTACTACGACGTACTGTCTGCCAACATACTGTAGGGTAGGTGTAACAAAGAGGGGTAGGGCACAGCGTTCATTAGCTCAAAGAGCAGCCCGACTGGGGAAGTACCTCCACCTTACAGGAGACATACTTTAATAATACTTTAGTGTTGTGTTTCTGTGTGTAGTAATGTCGCCAGAGCTCATTGGGGTGGGGGGGAAGGGCAGCAACACTTGTTTGCTGACTATTAAAGGCCGGCAACGCACCCGTGACACCTCTGGTGTTGCGGGCGTACATGGGCGGCGGTGATCACTTACCATCAGGTGAACCGCTTGCTCGTTTGTTGCCCTATGCCATAAAAAAAAAACTTGTGTGTACTTATGTACACGCGTTAGAAGTTATACTTCTTAATATACAACTTGAACATAGTTATCAATTTTCATACCACCTAGAACTAACGTCATGATGTTAAATTTTTTGGTGTCGGTGTGCGCGCGCATCGTAAAAATTCACTCTCATCATTTTTCTCCATCGCGCTAAAAGAAGTACAACTTCAAAAAATGTAATGATTATATTCGACCAGTCACATTATGAATAAATAGGCTACACAAACATTTCATCTCAATTTTATTATACGGAATGATAATATGTTAGATGTTACACATTATATGAGACTACTGTAAGGCTCCCTCATTTATTTTTGTGTAATCTTCACTCAATAGTTTAGGTTAGGCGTATCCATTGCGGTACAAAACCTTAAAAAATATTAAAACTCACTTAATTTTCTTATTCTATTTGTAATTTATAAACATTTTCGTCAGCATTTCAGCTGTGTGGTGACGGCATAGAATATAATCACCTCATCTCATCCTGTGATGGGCGTAGAAATCATCCGAGGGAATACCTACCAGAGAACGGGCGACAGTGTTTTTCTGTGAACTATCACCATCAGACTGCGATCGCCAACCAGTCTGCCAAGCGTGGCGATTATGGCATATCCCCCCATTCTTTGGGGAGGCTTTTGTCCAGTACTTTGGCTGACATGATGATGATGCTGAAGCATTTTCGTCAAACACAATGGCCAGCTAGGAGGTCGACTGCAGAAACAAATCACCCAACAAACTAACTTTAATTTAATTAACTAAAATTAGTTAATTTCGCAATCACAGTCGCAAATTGGCATGAACAGGTTTACAACTTGTTTTCAATGATTTATTAAATTAGTTGAAATTAATATCTACTAAACCTGAAATTTGTTTCTTAAATGGGTCGTACTGCAGGCAACCTGGGAGGCGTTTGGTGGCATCCCATACACCAGTCCATGACTTCAGATTCTGTGGCTCCTGATGACAAAAGAAAATATTTAAATTAGTTATATAGTTGCTGCGGTCTATATAGACTGGCCTGTTAAGCCAGAGGTCGTGTTCCACATAAGATAAATCTTAGAGTGATGAATACGATTATTAGTTCTGTGACTGGGTGTAATTTATCTATATTATGTATGTATTAGCTATGCCCCGCGGTTTCACCCGCGTTTAAGTAGTTTTGACGTAAAAAAGTATCAACAAACATACATCTATACTCACAAACTTTCGCATTAATAATATTAGTAGGATGTGTACCTCTAGCGGTTTTGGCAACGCACGCCGGAATAGCTCGAAGATGGTAGATTGTTGTTTTCCTACTAACTTGACACTTATTGTCATATTTTGGACAATTTACACAATATATTTAAAAATTGTAGCCTATGTGCTATTTTGATGTATACGCTATATTATTGTAAAGTTATATTAAAATCCATTGAGTAGTTTTACGTGCAAGAGTAACAAACATCCATCCATCCATCCATACTTACAAACTTTTGCGTTTATAATATTAGTAGGATTTAGAAATATGTAAGTATGTTTATTTTCTTTTGGTCAAAGTACAGGCTCAACCTAGTTTGGGATCAAATGACAGTGTCTTAGTCGTCACAAGGTATACATATATTATTATATCTATCCATTATTAATATAGTTGATAGAGAATTGTTCTGCCTACCTATACACACACGTGGTGCAGTTTTAGGAGTTAAAATAGGTAGTTGTCTGTAAGTTTCAAGCCAATACTTCGAGGATCATCTTGTTAAAAATCATATATGACAAATCGGTCTATATGTTAGAAGAACACAATTCAACTACTGTGATTTTCTTCTATCTAGCGAATCGGTAGAAAAAAATCAGAAAGTTACCAGTATTAAAACTTGAAACAAAATATTCTTAAAAGTTAACTTAAAATTATATTGTTATGTTAATATGTAATGAATTTTATGATTATCAGTAACTTTGTTGTATTAGATTTTTATTTATGTCACGACTAAAGTTTTGTTTTATCCCACGCTTTTTTTTCGGGTAAGACTAGTGAATGCAATAAATATTTAAAATTAGAACATCGGTATAATTTAACGATATTGACAATGGCCTACATATTAAGTGAGAACAATTTTAGTTTTAATATCACGAAGCGTGGTGTCAAATGTAACAATTTTATTTTTATCACAACTATTTCTGCCAATGTTATCAAAATGATATTCCCTCAAAGTGATTGTAAACTAATACTAGTTTATGCACGCGGCTTCGCCCGAAATATACTTTTCGAAAAAAACATCATAAACCGTATACACTTTTATGAACTTCCGCGTATCATATATGTATAGATATAAACATTGTTTACAGGTATAACCTTTATTATTATTTTTCCCGCGTTTCGACCAAGTTGCATTGATCCTGGTACCGGCTGCTCGTGACCACGACGTGACGAACCATGAACCGTGAGAAAAACTATCCTATCTCCTTGGTTAGAAGGAACACTTACACATTTACAAAACTCATTAAAATCGGTTGAGTTATTTCGGAAATTAGTATTAGCGGGCATAGTGGTAAGATCAAAAAGGTGAAAAGTTTATTTGTTTTAACGCGCTGTTTTCAGGAACCAGTCAGATTAAAAAAAATATATGTGTTGAGAAAGATTTATAGGGTATAAAACATCACGCTTCAACTTATAGGAGTGGTGTAGAAATTTTAAGCGTGTAAATCGTGGATTGTTAGTACTGCATAAGAAAAAGGTACGGTAAGGTATATAAGGCAGAGAGCACTCTACAACTGAATAACACTTCTTCCTGTGGCTGAACAAACCGATATAAGAGCGACAAAGCTTAGAGAAGTTAGCGGCGGTTGGTAGCGAGCCGCCTTCGTGTCACTTTCGTCGTATCAGAAAGTACTCCGAACCAGGGGTTCTAACGGCTAAGGCCGAACATCGATTTCTTAAATGGCGTTCAAATTCACCTTTATTTAAAAGGTTAAAAATGACTTAACCAATCGTTAATCGCTTAATCGGCTTCCATGAGCACATGTGACGACATAAATGGTCCGGAACCGATTGTCAACATTGAAGCCGATTTAACGATTGATTAAGTCATTTTTAACCTTTATTTATTTGAACGCCATTTAAGAAATCGATGTTCGACGACTTAGCCGGTAGAGGCCCAGGCTGCATTACTGCCACCTTGCATGCGTATCTATCTATGTGTGCGGACTGTGCCACGAGTGTCATCTTCATATTATTGTGATATTATTAAAAAAGTGTGTATTTGGTGTATTTTCGTTGGTGTATTATTTTGTGCTCCTATCCTTCGGTGCAAATAACTATTAAAAATCTTACGTCCGTCCACTATCGTTTATATAAAAAGGTACTTAACCTAAAGACATAACACGACTATCGTTTTCAATAACGGTCACCGTAGCCTAGTTGGTAGTGCTCCTGCCTACGAAGCTGGTGGTCCTGGGTTCGAATCCCGGTAAGTGCAAATATTTGTCTGATGAGCACGAATATTTGTTTCTGAGTCATGGATGTCAGCCAAAGTATATATCTATCTATATAAGTATGTATATCGTCGCCTGGTACCCATAGTACAAGCTTTGCTTAGTTTGGGGCTAGGATGATCTGTGTGACATTGTCCTTAGATATTATTATATTATCAATAACACATAGTATAATACTCGTTCACAAGTTAAATACTGTGACGTAATGCAACGTATCTACTGCCGAAGCGTCAACACGTCACGATGTGACCATGCATGATAATGCATATTGATAAAGAAATAGTAGGTACTATAAAATATAACTATGTAAAGTGTATAAGAAACCTTGGGGATACAGGGTATGGCCACGTTCTCGACTAAGACGTTCACTACTGGAGAAAGACCCCCCAAAAGATCTCCACTATTGTCGGTTTGCGCTATCCGCATCAGGCGGTTTTCAGTGACCCTCACAAGATCATCGGTCCATCTTGTAGGGGGCCTGGCGACGATGCGTCTTCCGGTTCGTGGTCGTCACTCGAGAACCTTCTGCATCAACGGCCGTTAGTTAAACGAGCTATGTGCCCTGGCTACTGCCACTTCAGCTTTACAATCCTTCGGGCTACATCGGTGACTTTGGTTCTCCTGTGTATTTCGACATTTCTGATTCGATCTCGCAAGAAAACTCCGAATGCAACCATCTCCGTTGTTCTTTGGGTGACTCTGAGCCTTTTAATGCGTAGTGAATGACCACGTCTCTATTCCGTAAGTCATCACTGGTAACACATCCTAGTCGATGTGCCCTACTTCCCGTACCACATGATGAGCGATCACCTGTTCTCATATTGACCTCACTCTCTCCTATTAACTACTACTATGAAGTTTCAGCCGTTGGATGCGGGCAGTGCAGGACCGGCTATTGTGGAGATCCTTGGGGGAGGCCATGGAGGACGTCTTTCGGCTGGTATGATTATGATGAAGTTCATAGCCAGCTACACTCACTATCCCGTATGTGATCTATAGACTGGTGACCGCTAAGGTGGTTTGATTGCGGAGCATCTCCGTGCTTCGGAGGGCACGTACAACAATGAACTGAACATAAGAAACATACTTATTTATTTCTAAATCATCATCATGTCAGCCAAAGTACGTCCACAGCTGGACGAAAGCCCCCCCCCCCCCCCAAAGTATGGAGGGATATGCCATAATCGCCACGCTTGGCAGACCGGTTGGCGATCGCAATTTGATGTTCTTAGATCACAGAAAAACGCCCGTTCTCTGGTAGGTATACCCTCGGACGATTCCTACGCCCCCCGCGGGATGAGATGGGGTGATGATATTCTATGCCGTCATCACACAGCAATATTTCTAAATACAAACATACTGCTCCTGCTCATCACACTAAATTTTCGTAGGTCGAGATCGAACCCAGCAGTCGGCAGTTAGCAGTCAGGGTCACTAACCACTAAACCAACAGCCCAGTCAGGGTAAATGCGAAGTAGATAATTTTAGAGCAATTTCTATAATATCCTGGGACATTTTATACACACTAATCCCAAAGTAAGCAGAGCTTGTATTATGGAAACCAGATAACTGATATACCTAGTACTTTTCTTTTGTAAATACATAATTATATAGATAAATTACAGACGGACATGTTCATACACACAAATATCTGTCCTGGGTGGGAACCGAACCCACGACCTGCGGCGTGAAAGGCAAGTTTTTACCAACCGCGCCATCCGGCCCACAATAATATCACCGTGTCCGTGACTTGACATTATGTTTGGGGTGTATGAACCGTACAATGTTTGATTGAACCACTATAAAAAACGTCCCTTTAATCAACTCGAATTCATCCGGCGCGCCTGATTGGACTACTAAAAATGGCATGGATAAAAAAAGCCCTTACCATGAGAACATGTTGGAGGTAACATTTTAGATTTTGTATCATTTTCCGCATTGCGAAGCGTAAATTTAGCGGTGTGGTGACGAAGTCGAATATCAGAATATCATCACCCCGTCTCATGCCGTGGGGAGCGTAGAAGCTGACCGGAGGGAATGTCTAGCAGAGGACGGGCAGCGGCCTCATACCTACTATGACCATTTTACAGCGATCGCCAACCCGTCTGCCAAGCGTGGCGATTGTGGCATATCTCCCCAAGATGATTCTTGGGGAAGGCTTTTGTCCAGCAGTGGACTTCTTGCGGCTGTTATGATGATGATGAAGGCGTAATCTACACCAAAAACTGGGTTGTCATAAATGTAACCACGCGGTGGGAATCGTACTTTTAATCCATACTCTCGGTACGGTTGTTGGAGAGTGCAGGTTTGATTCCCTAATTTTTTTTTTTGGGCATGTTTTAGAGAAGAGATGTAGATATTTATACTGTGGAAAAAAGTAAAAGTAGCACTCGTGAGTGATTCTTTAAATGGTAAGAAGTTTATGTAAGTAGTAATAATAATAATGTCCTCCAGGCTGAAATTCGACCACGGCTGCCAGTCTCAATGGAGACTAGCCAATTGCGCAGGACATATTATAATTCACAAGTGTGTGCGCAAACATAGGGGCACTTTCTATTCCATCACTTTTATGATCCGATGGGTCGACTAGCGGCACGACCGGAAAGAAGTTAGGTACAGGATGAAAGGCTTTACGTGCTCTTCAAGGCACGGGGGTGTGATATAAGGGATAGTAGATCCAAGATCCAAGTGGGCCAAGTCATAAATTACTAGCTTTATGTTATAACTAAGCGACATCAGAAATTATATGATTAAATAATTCCTTAAATAGCGATTGGAATTTTGTTGTTAAACTGTGCCCCCACAAAGGTTATCTTATATTGACATTCATTTGTTCTTGCACTAATTAAAACAAGTTGATCACCTCAACGTGATGAATATTTATGTGTTATATTGTTATTTTTTGTTGTGATTTTAATATGTAAATGTATCTGTTTGTGTATTCTTTTATACAGGTTGGCCGAGGAGTATTAGTAGGCAAAATTTAGATTGTTACTTTATTATGAGGGGTATCCGAATCATCCCCATGTGTGTTCTACGATTTTGCGTAGTTATAACATCAGTTATAGTTATTTTTCTCGTTCAGTTGAACATTTCTCGTTCAGTTTTTTTGTGATGACTAATTAGCATAGTTTAACTGAACACCCTAAAAAGTATGGTTTATCTTATCATTGCAGAACTGACTTAGAATTTAGGGATAATTTTTGACACTACTATGTCCTTTCGACCTCACTACGACCATGTATGTAACAAGGCAAATCGTATGTTATCTTTTATCCTACGTAATGTAAGATCGTTCAAACATGCAAACTCTTTACTAACTCTGTACTACTCTTTAGTAAGAAGCATAACCGAGTACTGCTCATCTGTGTGGGCTCCTATATACAGGACTCACATAGACCGAATAGAAGCAATACAGAGAAGGTTTGTCAGAGCCCTATGCTCAAAGTTTGGCTTAAGGCGACAAATTAAGGAATATAGAGATCGGCTACATAGATTTAGAATTATAAGTTTAGAAAAGAGAAGATGGATGAACGATCTATGCATTCTACATAAAATTATAAACGGCCCTATGGATAGTCCTCTCATTAGCCAGTTAAACTTTAAGGTTCCAACCAGATCCGTGAGTACTCCACAACTGTTTACTCTACCTTCTATTAATAATAATGTTTCTCAAAATAGTCCAATACTAAGAATGTGTAGACAGTACAACAAAATATGCTCCAAAGTTGATATATTTCATCAAAGCTATAATGCATTCAAATTAGCAAAGGACAACAATGTTCAGTTTTCTGTTAATTAATGTATTTTAAATTTAAATTATTGTAATAATCATACTAGTAATATATGGCAGTATGTTAGTTGTCTCTAGAAATTTATACTACAACTAATTAAAAATAAAGTTGCAGTTAGCAATTTCTCCAGCAATAAATTGACTTTAGTTGAGAGCTAGTTATTATATGTTGTTAGCTGCAATTCAAGCTGCGTAGTCGATTATACAGGCTGCCCCACAAATTATTTAATAGATATATCGACTAATCCGACGGGAAAAAGTTTGATTTTATCAAAATTTCTTTAACACATAGTTTAAGGGGCCTATTACAGTCCTCTAGCGCCGCCAATCGAAAAAATGTCATAACTCGTAAATAGAATCCAAAATACAAAATGTGGTCTATTATTACTGTAGAAAAGGCAATAACGTAATTTTATAACACATTGTCAACACTTGAAATATAGCTGTTTAGCTAAATCGTGCATTTGTAACAAAAACGGCCGTTTATGTTTTGAATGCACGATTTAGCTAAACAGCTATATTTCAAGTGTTGATAAGGTGTTATACAATTACGTTATTGCCTTTTCCACAGTAATCATAGAACATATTTTGTATTTTTGATTCTATTTACGATATTTTGTATTTTTGATTCTATTTACGAGTTATGACATTTTTTCGATTGGCGGCGCTAGTGGACTGTAATAGGCCTCTTAAGAGACAAAAAAGAGCCTGTTGGCGTGGTTGGCAAATGCTTGCTTTTCACGACGGAGGTCGTGGGTTTGATTCCCACCCATGACAGATATTTGTATGCATAGACATGTCTGTTTGTCCTGAGTCTGGGTGTAATTATCTATGTAAGCTTGTATTTCCAAAAGAAAAATAGTACCTAGGTATATGTTGCATATCAGTTATCTGGTTTCCATAGTACAAGCTTTGCTTAGTTTGGTATCAGATGGCCGTGTGTATATAGTGTCTTAGGATATTATTATAATCACAATTCGTCGTCTTCTGGCACAGGCATCCATATGCCTAAAAGGAGACGCCAACACATTTGTTGTATAACATCTGTGTAATACTGCAATAAACATTTTGGTATTTTGTATAGAATCACACACGATGTAACCCACGCCATCATCTTTGATGTTCGAATCTAGACTCAGGGTTGTTACTTGGTGCACGACAGGGTTTGTTTTCAAGGACGTTTTGTATTACACGAATTTATTTTATAGATTTTCAACTTTATCACAAAAGCATAGCGTTCACTTTCAATTGGTTGAAGTTTGACAGATTAGGGTAGCTTGATGAGCTGGCGTCTGTACCTACTTTCAGAGTAAACTAAAGGCAGGATCGTCTCCATTATAATGTTTATACGTATATGTAACATAAATTCTATATACAGGCTTACTTGTTACTAGATAGGTAACATCATAACTTTTGTTTTACGGGTTCGAACATAACCCAATATATGAAAAATAAATGATTTTACAAGTTTATGTTGTACTGTCGAGACCTTTGCATGTCGTTGACAAACGATAGGACGAAGCTCGGATCCTGTGCGCTTGCGCTGCTAATATATAGGCTGGCCGAGGAGTTGACGTTGAAAAGCAAAATTTAATTTATCTGCATAATCCAAAGTTTGACCCAGAAGAAACGCTTTATACATTTATGTGCAAGAATGTTTTAAATAAACAAATAAATAATAATGTCGTTTGATCTCGTAATACAATATATAATGTATTTCTGCAATTTTTTCTCACTTTTAAAGCAGTTATTTGTAATTTATGTAACGATGCAATATTGTATTACCGACTGCTTTACGACCTTAGTTATTTATATTCTGATATGTGAGCTAGCTTTATTAACCGACTTTAAAAGGAAGAGGTTCTCAAGTTGATCTGTATTTTTATTATTTTTTATGTATGTACACCGATTACTCTGAGATCCGATTTATTTATATCTTGACCTTAAAAATTGCTTAAACTATGCTGCATAAATACACGATATTTATGCAGCATAGTTTTAAGTAATTTTTGTTCAGTTTATGTAATTTCGAGTCATGATTCAGAAAATGGTATGACTATCTATATGGGTGCTTCCATGAAAATAGGGCAACTCTATGATGTGATTAGTCTTTATTATTATTTACATACTGTGCAATTTTAAATTAGTGTTATTTATGGCGGATCGATAGAATAATTAATGTTGAAAAGGGCCAGTCACTTTGTTTAGTATTTTAAGAGAAATTCAGGATTTTGTAAATTTAGACGTCTAGGGACTGACACATATAGCTAGGGACTGATGAAAATTATGCTGATGTACTCTAATATAAGTTTTTATAGGTAATTAATGTAATAAAATAAGACTCATACACAGGCATAGCTACACTTTTATTAGGAACGTATTTTCGACAGTACCGTTATTAATTAACTTAAAAAATGTTACTTAAAAATACAATCAAGTGTAGCTTTAGCTAAAATTTGTGTTCGAGAACCACCGAAATGATAAGATTGAATTTCTTGGTTACATTTTGTTGTAAAACTTTCGGAAAAATCCATATGAATTACAGCGTCCCTTTCGGTAAGTGATTCTTTGAAAGCTTTGATAGTTTTGTATTGGTGAACAATGTTAACTTCGTGCTGGAACAATTTCTGAAGTTCAGTTTCTAGTTGTACTATCAAATTTCGGGGTTTCATAGTCTTCGTCTCTTTTTTGTACTTTGTGACCACACGTTCTTTTTTGTTTTCAGGTCAATGATCGTCTCCTTCCCGTAGGTCCACTGTTTAACTAAGATCTCCTCACTATCGTTGAATGCGGCATACAACAAAGTTTTCCCGGAGCAGTCATTGCACTTCCTCGCTAAACATTTTTCGGAATAGCGATCACAACATAAAATTTGTAATACAGATTGATAGTTGCCACATTCCAGTATTTTTGAATTCTTTAAAGCATACAGTTTCAGATCTATGTTTTCATGGACAACACAGGCACAAGTGTCCCGGTCTGACAGTTTGGGGGGCACGACCCAAAATGGGCGTAGCTGACAAAACAATGAATACCCAATTGTAACAGCATTTGTTTTCAGAAACTCTCGGTGCAAGTTTTTTAAAGAATCTAATAAATAACACTTCTGTTTCTTAACATTCTTGCGAGTAATGCATTCTTTCTTTCCTGCTGCATTTCGACTGTTGCTATCATCCTCATAGAATCTCTGAACAATTTCCACTACTCTATTTTTCTTAACTTTAGTTTTTGTTCTAGAATTATTATGTCGCAGTTTTTTGTATGTTATAGCGCTGTTATCAAATCGCCAGGCTTTATATTTATTTATAATCTGACCAGACAAAACCTTTTTGAAATTCGATTTCTCTTGGTGAGTTTTTGCTTGTAAATAGTTGTCTGAAATTTGGGCATGAATAACTTCGCCAAACAACGCCTTCTTGACTAGTTCTTTCTTGAAAATAGGATCTTCGGCCATTTGTTCAATTTTACTTTTCGGCGTGAGTGCTTTCTTTGCCATCTTAATCTTTTGTTTTAGTCTTTTATATTTCTTCTGTTGAGTGTTAAGTTTCCTTTTTAAATTTAAAATAACAATATTTTTGTTCTTCAACGTAATATTTCTTAATTTCCTTTGAAGAATGCTTCTTCGTTTAGCTTCTGCACGTCTAAGATCACCATTAACATTTTGAATAACGTTACTGTCCAGTGGTTGTAAAGATCTATTCACTTCAGGAAATTCTTCGTCGGACAAAGGTGGAGTATTTTCTGTTACGTATTGATTACAGACTTTCCTAACTTGTTGGTTTTTTCTGTAATCAGAAGAGTACTTCTTCCATTTTTTTTAAATTCTTCTCCGTTCTCGAGAGGTCATATCTTTTACACATTTTCGCTGTCCTTTCTCCTTTTTCTTTATATACTTTAGTTTTTCTTTTTCTTTGTATCTAGCTAATAACACTGGCTCACTTTTGATTTTCTCTAATCGCGCTTTTGCAGCAACTGACTTCTTTAGGGCTATTTCCTCCTTAGTCAATTTTTTCCTAGGCGCCATGTTACTATAAAAGAGAAATGCATTGCAACATTATTATATATATATAATTCAAGCAAAACTTTTTATTCGTTTAACACAAGGCTTCTCTAATAATTAGTTAACAGACAAACTGACATTTTACCTGCATGAACCACGAAAATTTAAAACTTAGCACTCTTTTTTAGGAGTAGTAGTGAAAAAACATAGGTAACACTCTTGTTTGGTGCTTTACAAAAGGATATTGCAAATTAATTTACTTGAACGTCAGTCCCTGGCTTCTCCGTCAGTCCCTAGCCATATTTATAGCGAGGGCCTGACGGACTAGGGACTGACGATTCAGAAGAAAACTTACGAATACTCTGTTAGGTTATATAATACCACAATACCTAACATCATTTAATGAACAGGGCTTATAAAACAATACTAAATCGTTAACAATTAAAAAGAATTGCCTACTATTTAATGTAAAAATTGCTTACCGAGGGACTGACAAAGTCACTGGAACAAGGCGTGCTCGCACATCTCACGCCGCGGTTGCACTGAATTACAAAATGGCCGACGTAAGCGAGCGGCGTTTGCAGATAACTTCATGTCTATACTTTAAAATCAACTGATTCTCATTCCCTCATTCACGATAAAAGCCGCGTGATTTTAAAATTCCTAAGCGGCTAGGGCCTGATGGTTAAAGTCGCGGACATAAATTTAACTTACATAAATGTACTGTTTTTTAGAAATATTGTTATTTTATTGATGTAATTAGGCAAATAGTCATATTTTTAACTGTTAAATAAAGAAAAGTGTATTATAAAAGGAATGTTTTTTCAGATATTGGTGCCTGAATATAAAATTTTGGTAGGCGGACACGGCTAGGGCCTGATATTTGTGGTAGTTAAAAAAGTTTTCTAAAGTTAACTCTAAATTATTTCAAACATTTTGAAGGCAACAAATAAAACACATATTAAGCTGTTACCTATTAACTAAAAAGTAAATTAATTTAATTTAATGCAGTGAAAAATAACTGTGGACATAGAGTTGCCCTATTTTCATGGAAACACCCATATCGCTACTTCGGGGAAGAAAGGGCGTAAAAGCCAAAATAGCAACTTTACAGGGGAGCGAATAAACGTTTTTTTTTTAAATTTTGGAAAATAACTTTTTTTGCAATAGAGTTAAATTCGAATGAATTGGTGATATTTACTTGCATTTAAGTGCTCTTTAATATCAAGAAGCTTAATTTTAAGTAGACCTTATGGTTTAGAAGATAGGATGGATTTACGACCCAAAATTTTAATAAAAATGGCTTTTACACCGTCTATAAATACGTACTATAGGACGTAAATCCACAAATATCTATAATGCTAACATACATCGTGTCGTATAAACCATCTTTAGACAGTGAAAAGGTCGTAATGACTGCACCACTTATAACAATTATCGTGAGTAAACCTACAATTATTATAATTTTGTAAGATTTAATGTGGTGAATATTGAAATTAAGGTGCATAGAAGCTCAAAATAATAGCATAATAATTATTATTATCTGATTTATCATAGTTCTATATTACAAAATTTATTATAACGAATTAGGTTACCTACCTGTTAAGTTAAATGCACACGATTCATGAATAGTGAAACAAAAGAAAAGATTTAATTGAATTGAACTTTGATTATTTTCATTAATTTAAATTTTAAGTTAACTGTGATAAATAATTACTATCATCTAATATTAATTATTTAAGAAATAAATTAACTAAAATTGATAAAATAGTATAAAATAATGGTATGTTTGTAATTTATTCTACTAGGTAGGTATTGGTGTATTAAATAAATAAATTTAGTTAAGATGCAAATCAGTTTTATTCATTCATAAATCAAATCAAATTGACAATAATTAGTAATCTTCCTTTTTTTTCTATTTCCTTTTCTGTTTTTTGTTTCGTTTTCTTACTTTTTTAATTTTATTGCTTGTAATCGTATTCTTCTTTATTTTTTTTATCTTTTACTTTCTTTTTATTCATCTTCTTTCTCTTCTTATATATTTTTTTCTTTTTCTTATTTGTTTAACCTTTTTTTTTAATTATAATTTGTAAAATAAATCTTTCTTCTACTTATTAATCATTCATGCATTATTCTAATGAAATTAAAATGTAGATAAGTACCCATTCATTCTAATTCCTCTACTACATCGTCTTCTTCGTCGGTATCTAGTAATTGGTCTACTACTGTTTTAAAATGAGGCAGCGACAAAAAATCTTGTTGGAACGGTCTGGGTATTGTGTGATTGTCACAAAGAAGTTTTAAATCGTTATATTTTGCAGTCGAAATTGGTAATCTGGCGTCATATAACTTACGCAACACAAATTCGTTTGATTTTTCAGCTTGGCAGTGATTATTAGTTGTATCTAAACAAATATTTTTTTTAGGTCTTCCTCTCGCTTTAGATTTCCCTTTTGTATTTGGCCTTTTTTCAGGTACTTCAAATAGAATGACTTTTTGTACTGATGTGTCTTCATGCATGGAGTACTTAATTTCAACTTGATCAACATTCTTCTTCTTAAATGTAGCAATCCGAATATTTTTAAATTGCATGTTTTTTAGCGTTTCCTTAGTGAAAGTCTTTGTAGCTAGTTCGTCCCAACTAATAAAATCACTATGCTCCATGACAATAACACGATAAGGTCGTGGCCGTTTTCGGGCAGAAGCAATGTAAGGCATCCACTGGGAAGGACTCCAGACGGTGAGTTTTTTTATTTCTCGTTCTATTGTTGCATGCACTGAATCAACAGGCATGTATGTATGTCCAGGCAACAAAAAGTTAAGCTGTATTGTTTCTAAATTTACGGACTTTTTGAGGTAATAGTTTATGGCAGATAGAACTACTTTATTTTTATTTTGACCTGTACAGGAATCGCAGTATAAAATCAAATTTTTTATTTTTCTTTCGTCAACTTCTTGTAAATACTTAAAGAGACAAGTTGCTATTTCTTGGCTACCTCGTTTTCCGTCACACTCTCCCCAAATGTAGCAATTCACATTTTGAGTTCCACTTTCATAAATGGTGAAATTAAAAACTGCATACTTTCTTGAGTACCCTAACAACATGCTATCTCCGTGGGGTGTTGTCAATACCTTTTGTAAATCAAAGCTAGCTTTTGATGTGCTAGAAACCTTTTATAAGTAGATTTTTTTTCTTTAATGTGATTTTCTAAAATGGTTTTATCTTCTTCGCTGCTTATTTCTTTTCGGTCGGCTCTTGTACACAGAAGACATTTGTCTTTTTTTGGACAATGAAAGCTGATATTATATTCATTATTAAATATATTTCTAAATATAGTATCTCCAACTGCATCTTGATTTTTATCTTCACATTCTTTCACATAAAGTCTATACAAATTGGATACATTTTTTAATTCTTGGGGAAGATACACCCTGCTGGTTCGTTTCCGGTTATAGTGTGAAGGGACTGCTGGCAATTTTTCAATAAAAGACTTTGCATGTGCTTTTGCTTCTGGAGAATACTTATCCGGAAATGTACGTGTCCTCCGATCATCCTGAGACATATTATATTCTTTAGAATGAGACAGATTGTATAATAAATATTTCTGGGTCACATTCAATGTCTCAAGCAAGAACTTTTGACAAACTTTTTGACGATCTTCACCATTATTGATAAAGTACTCGTATGTTAAATTTCTCCTACTATTTGGAGAGTCCGTTCTTTTCCTGGAAATTGATACCTGGCGAGTACAATTAATAAGCCAATCTTTCCTCCGTTGTGAACTTATGCTCCAAAAGAAGTCAAACAGAGACTTTCGCCTTTCTTCCGTTATATTAAAACAACCTCTTTTACATTTATCCTGCTTACATGGGTTTTCTCTCATAGATTTTTCTTTAACTATGTCCCCTTTCTTGGTTTGGTAGGATTTTCCCTCATCTTTTAATTGTTTTCGTTCTTTCCGTTTATTTATTAGTTTCTGTTTCTTCCTTGTTATATTTTTACTTGTATCATCCTTTTGGGCTTTCTTCTTTTTTTCTTTTTTCTTCTTTTTCTTTTCAGGTGAACCACTAGATTCAGATTCATTGCAAGTCCAATCATCAGAACTACCACCAGAAAAGTCTAAAGCTTCCTCGTCAGATAAGAAGTCTATATAATACATCTTGTATTTTGAAGTTGAAGTTTTGCGTGTTCTTTTAGTCCGATCTTTTTCAACTGTGTGTGTAATATTTAAATTGGCCAGTGCTGTACTTGTAGATGGATTAAGAGGTCCAAGCTGAGTTTCATCGTGAGATGCAGCCAGTAAAGGACTCAGTTCTAAAAATGGCGTCTTGGAGGTGGTAGGTATACAACTATCAGATTGAGGTATATATTTATCCAACGGCAGAAGGTTGGTCTTCAAGTCAGATGATTCAGGGATCGGTACAGAAGGAACTTCGGGTTCATCAGCGGCATAGTCATCTTGTGGCACGAGATTAACATATAAAGTAGGTAATTCAGCAGTCAATACGGAAGAAGATTCAAGCTGTGTGCTATTGTCGTAGGTAGACAATGTATTAACAATTAGAGACGAATTAGCGATCGGAACTGATGTAACTTTGGTTTCTGGAGCATAGTCAGCTGGCAAAAGGTTTGAAGAAAACGACTCAATGGTCGGCACAGCACATGAGATTTCATTTTCAGCAATTACTGGATCTGCAGGGAGGGCAGTAATATTTGGATGTGGTAATACAACAGTCGACGAACTATCAGCCTGTTTTAAGACTTCCATAGAAATAATATTTATTTTGTTACTATTGTTTTTAAACGGGCTTTTTAGTGGTATAAGGCTACCAACGTTGTCTCCAAAGAATGAAGCATGTGCTCGGGGTAAAGAAATCATAGAGGTATTGATATCGCCATCACTGCTTGAATTAATTATGATTTTTTTGTGTGTTGCTTTTGATATTTTTATTGGTTGCATTTCTGTGTCGCTGTTTTCGATTATATCATTGCTTTGATCCGAACTACTATTTTGATCAAAACTCCTAGTCGACTGACTCGGCTCGTAGTCAGATCTGGAAATAAGATGATAATAGAATTACTTATACAAAAATTATACAAAAAAGTCGTCTTTATTTTTAATGCTAGTAAGAGTTAGGGCGTAAAAGCCATTGTAGTTTTAGTTCCCTGTAATATTGGGGTCGTAAAAGTCACGCACGGCATCGAAAAATCAGAAGACATTAGTCATTAGGGCGTAAAAGCCAGTCTAACAAATCAGTTTCATGGAGTTTATAACGGAATAAATAGAAATGCATGTAATTTGAATAAAGAAAATGATTAAACAAAATAACTGAATAAAAATATTGTGAATAATTAGATAGGTACCTACGTAACATGACCTTTGTGGTAAAGTTAGTTAGCACTTAGGTACGTAAGCACCCATCTATACAACTATACATACAACCATAATAAACCCGACCGTTTTTACACCGTGAGTACCTAATATTTTAAGTAGTAAAAAAATAGGTAAGTACCTATCTTCCTAGAAATTACTACGACGAATGCACTCTTAATATTTATTATAAAATAAATACGAATATCTCTAACTAAAGAAACATCACATTAGGTAAGCACGTCTAAACAGTTTGAGCCAAGAATAATAGATAGGTACTGTACTATTACTTAAAACTTACCTTTGTGATGAACGACGACGGCTTTGTAATAATGCATTAACGATATTCCTTCTTTTTAGCAAGGAATCCAAGGCTTTCGGCTTCGTATTATCCATTTTTTTAATTAAACAAGTAACTTATTCGCACTGTATTAATATTCAAACGGAACGTAAACAATAACAATCCGGTAAAGAAACTGCGATTGACAGACTGACAAGATTGGACACGTGGACTTCACTTGTGGTAAGTCGTGTACATGCAGGTTGCGATTGTGTTTGTGCGTGTGTCGTCGGCAGCGCGCGCGCTTTATTGGCTAAATAAATTATGTTTCTATCTCACTCCATTGTAAGACTGTTTAACGTACGCATAAGAGACAACGATAAATGACATGATTATCTCTCCGATTTTTAGACTAAAGACATTGTTATTGTTACGATTTGAATGCTGTAACTCCAAGTTTTTATTTTTGTGCAAGGGCGTAAAAGCCAAATCATATTTAAATTGCCAAGTAAAAATGTCGTAAAAGTCATTACGTAATAAATATTGTATTTACGACCAAATATTCTTTCATACTATGGTGATACGCCCTTATTAATTTGAAATAATTAAATAATGTCATTATACGTCAATTTTTTTTAATAAAAATGGTTTTGGTGAGAAAAAAATCATGGGGGTAAAAGCCATTTTTTTGGGAATATTGAAATTTTAAATATACAGATCGATAGAGCGTCGAAAACTAAACAAAGTTGCATTATTAACTCATTTTGGCCAAAAGTGGCTTTTACGCCCTTTCTTCCCCGAAGTAGCGATATGCATCATTTTCAAAAAGTTTCAAGTAGTAAACACATTGCATTGACACGGATATACTATGCCATATCGAATATCAATCAGGTCACTAAAAATCTATAATAAAATAATTAATAAATATCTTGGGACAACTAACAAATTGTTAACCATCTGATCCCAAACTAGGCAGTTCGTAGTATGGCCACCACACCTGATAAACATACTTATATTTATATATGTATTTCCAAATACATACATATTATGGACTAGCTGTGCCCCCGGTTTCACCTGCATTAAACTTTATATATTATACCTAATAATACCTATGTGTTATTCGGGTATAATATAAGCTGAATTACGGATAAAGATTATTTATTTTACTCATGAGAATTTTGCATTCACTTACAGAGAAAACATAATATTTACATAACATAAGACGTCAAGCGTAGCTACTTACCAATCTACTAAAAGATAAAAAAAAATAAACTCCTACACAATTTTACAAATAAATAACACAATGTCCATACATTCTTACCTACTAGATTATAATGGTTGCGGTGGGTAGAAGTGAACGCTGCGCACACGGCGCTTCGCAGCGTACATAGTTCCATAAAAGTGATATTACTACAAAGTTTCATCAAAATCCGTTCTGTAGTTTTTGCGTGAAAGAGTAACAAACATCCATAAATCATACTCACTAACTTTTTTTTTTCAAGTGGGTCACCTGATGGTAAGTGATCACCGCCGCCCATGGACACTCGCAACACCAGAGGAGTCGCGGGTGCGTTGCCGAGCTTTAAGAGTCAGCAAACAAGTGTTGCTGACCCTCCCCTCACCTCACCCCAATGAGCTCTGGCGACCTTATTCACACTCGGAAACACAACATTAAATTATTAATGTTTTATTAAGGAATGTCTTCCCCACTCGGGCTGCTCTTTGAGCGAATGAACGCTGTGCCCTACCTCTCTTAAAATGAACTTTCACATTTATAATATTAGTATTTCAATGGTGCTTTACAATTCACTATAAAATAGCATGCAAAAAAAATGTGTTAATAATTAAGTCTACGTCTATTGATTACCATAATGTCAAAATTACAATTACAGTGAAATGTTTACATACTTATCTATAATCAATCTATTCAGGCACAGCCATTTCATAAATTCTAATAATTTTGAAGACATTTATAAGAGTAATATTAGTAGGATATTTTACACCCAGAAAGCGGATATATGGGGATCGAACCTACGACCTCTGGCTTTGCAATCAGGGTCACTAAGCACAATACCAACAGGTATAATACATAAATATTCATAGTATCGAATCATACTAATATTATAATTGTATTTAACTGTAATAAATAGACATTTATATTTTAGTAGCTATCAATTATTGACATTATTATATTATTATTAATCTATTATGTTATATGAATCATTTTTAATTTTAATCTGTGAACTTTTGTATTTATGTTATTTAATTTTTTTCAATTTTAATTATGTTCACATATTTTATTAATGTAATTTTTTTAAGGAGTATCGAACGTTCATACGCCAAAAGGTAAAACATGGCGCTCGTCAATAGTAATGTACAACATCCACTGTAATAACTGTACCCATGTTTGTGAACAATAAATGAATTATGAATTGACGGTCACCGTAGCCTAGTTGGTAGTGCTCCTACCTACGAAGCTGGTGGTCCTGGGTTCAAATCCCGGTAAGTGAATATTTGTTTCTGAGTCATGGATGTTTTCTATGTATTTAAGTATTTATCTATCTATATAAGTATGTATATCGTCGCCTGGTACCCATAGTACAAGCTTTGCTTAGTTTGGGGCTAGGATGATCTGTGTGACATTGTCCATATATATTATTATTATAATTGCGAAAGTTTGTGAGTGTGTCAGGGTGTAGGTATATTAATATGTTTGTAACTTCTTCACGTCTAAACGTCTCGAGCGATTTTTATTAAATTTGGTATGGAGTTAGCTGACACCCTGGATTAATACATAGACTATAATTTATAAGGTTCAACACCGCTAAAACCGCGGGGCACAGTGGTTAATAAATTGAACTGAAATAATAATTAAACATGACCAGATCAGTTGCCAATAGTTTCTACGTATTCATTGGTCCATTAAATCAAATTGATTTCCTTTTTAACAAGTTTTTAGTCAAAAATATTCAGTTGACTGTCTGTTGGTTTAATGGTTGGCAACTCTGAAGGCTAAGTCAGAGGTGGATTCGATTCCCACCTAGAGCAAATCTTTGTTGGTGTGTACGATTTATTTGTTCTATCTGGGTGGTATTTATCTATAATCCTATTAATATTATAAACGGGAAAGTTTGTAAGTATGGATGGATGTCTGTTACTCTTTCACGTAAAAACTTCTGAATGAATTTTAATGAAACTTTACAATAATATAGCTTATACATCAGAATAACACATAGGCTACAATTTATAGAGATATTGTGTGATATGTCCAAAATATGACGATAAGTGTCAAAGAAGAAAAAATCTACCATCTGCGAGCTATTCCGGTGTGCACTGCCAAAACCGCTAGAGGTACAAATCCTAATAGTATTATATATGCGAAAGTTCTGTTGATGTATGTTTGTTACTCTTTTACGCCAAAACTACTTTAACGCGGGTGAAACCGCGGGGCCTCGCTAGTAGTCTAGTATTTTAATATAGTCTAATGTTACATTAATGCATTGTAATTTCTCGTTTTTCCTTCTGAAGAGACAACAAATAGTACCGTAGATTTCTCCAAATTGGCGTAGTCGTTTGTAAATTGTAAATTATCAGTCTGTTTGGTTCAGTCTGGACTTCCTAATACAAAATAATGTCTCAGGATATTTATTTGTTTATTTATTTTAAAGACCTTAACGTGAAGAGTCACCTCTAAAACTGCTGGTATTTTATTTAACATGGATTTTATAATAACTTAAACCTTTTCAGGGCTGCGTATAAAAACGGAACCCTTATAGGTGTTTGTCATGTCTGTCTGTCTGTCTGACTGTCCGTCCGTATGTCACTTGGTAAGTTAATGTATTCTGTGAAGCGCATTAAGATTTTTTATACAAAAATAGAATAAAACCCTAAATCTTGGGGATTTCCCATACTTAGAACTGAAACTCAAAACATTTTTTCATCAAACCCATACATGTGTGTACCTATGGATAGGTCTGTAAAAATGATATTGAGGTTCCTAATATCATTTTTAGTGAATAGTTTGCGCGAGAGACACTTCCAAAGTGGTAAAATGTGTGTCCCCCCCGCCCTGTAACTTCTAAAATAAGAGAGGGATAAAACTAAAAAAAATATGTGATGTACATTACTTTGCAAACTTCCAGTTCCAGTTTGAACTAGATCTAGTCAGTAGTTTTTTTTAATACGTCATAATTTCATAAATCATTAACCGCAATTCCCCTTTCATTCAATCAATTACGACAAGAACTTTTATATTATTACTTTTATATTGTTACTTGCTGCTACGGAACCCTTCATGGGCGAGTCCGACTCGCACTTGGCCGCTTTTTTAGTCCTGGTTTCGTCCTAAAGTTCTTATTTTTCTTCGCAATTATTGAGTTTTGGGTTCCGTACCCAAAGGGTAAAAACAACTAAGACTAAAGGATTGCAGTAAGACAGTATTACAAGTTAACTATGTACATATATTCAATTGTTTTAATTATTTTTCTGTCTGTATTTAATGTTTGGTATCGCAGGTGAATGCTTCTGCCACCCGCAAAGAGTTTCTGGCGGTGGGTATGTCGAGCTCAACTTATCTTGGCGCCTGATAGGAGGAGCCCCGGGAACGCTGGTATGCTGCTCCGGTGCCCCCCCTTTTGCGCCATGTCAGATGGTTGCGACACGTATCCTAATTTTATTTAATATCTTTACATCGAGAAAAGAAAAATATCAAAACAATTATTTATTTTGTAGATTAAAATTCTGTCATATAAGTCTATTTATTTAAGGATCATCAACGTTACAAACACTCATGCAGTTATAAGGGTACGTACAGACGCCAGCACATCCAGCTACCCCAGTCTGTCAAATTTCTTTTATAGATTTTCAACTTTATCACAAAAGCATAAAGTTCACTTTCAATTGGGGAAATTTGATAGATTGAGGTAGCTTGATGTGCTGGGGTCTGTACCTACATACTTAAAATATTAGTGCTGCAACACACAGTATTCGAATTTTACATCATTATAGTTAATTACAATAACTTATTAAAAACTTGCACTAATATACAAAATAGAACCGGCCAAGTGCGTGTCGGACTCGCCCATGAAGGGTTCCGTAACAGCAAGTATTTCAATTGATTAAATGAAAGGTAAATTGCGGTTAACGATTTATGACGTATTAAAAAAAACTACTTGCTAAATCTCTTTCATACCAATTTTCTTTGTTAGTTTGCATGGTAATGTACATCGTATATATTTTTTTTAGTTTTATCATTCTCTTATTTTAGAAGTTACTCGGGGGGGGGGGGCACTCATTTTACCACTTTGGAAGTGTCTCACGGGCAAACTATTCAGTTTAGAAAAAAATGATATTAGAAACCTCAATATGATTATTGAAGACCTATCCATAGATAACCCACATGTACACCCACATAAAAAATTTGAGTTTCAGTTCCATGTATGAGGAACCCCCAAAATTATTGTTCTTTTTTATTTTATGTGAAAATCTTAATGCGGAAATGCAGAATACATCTACATACCAAGTTTCAACAGTACAGCTCTTATAGTTTCGGAAAAAAGTGGCTGTGACATACAAACGGACAGATACTGAGCGTAATCGGTGTACGTACATAAAAAATGCGCTTGTGCTAAAACGTGCGCCTACATGCTTTTCCAAAAACGAGCATATACGCGAGTATTAATCGCTAGTCGTCTGAAACTGTTCTTTATGTTCATGCCAAGAAACACTTGAACAGTATGAGTCTAGCTAGACTGGCTAAGTTTTAAAAACGTGTCTGTGCCAAAGACAATTACATCGTCCACATAAACAAAAATTTCATACAAAAATGTGCATAAAATGAAAACTAATGGGCCAAACTATATAATTTTTTATGGGACCAAATGGCAGCTATTCCGCATCAAACTAAAAAGGAATCACGTAAATCGAATCATAAATCTCTGAGTAATCGGTGTACACACGTAAAAAAAAAAACCGGTGCACTTGAGAACCTCCTCCTTTTGAAGTCGGTTAAAAACGAGGCAAAACGTAAGATTGAAACGCAGAACAAAGACAAATATTAAACTACAGAACTCACAATTAATAAAATTAAAAAGTTATAGTAAGAGGTTAGTACTATAAGTCTTAGTAAATTTTCGTATTTTAAAATGTCCACTATTTACGTCCACAGATAATAGCCACGATTCTGGCTGACAACCAATAAACACATTTGTCATAATGTCATGTAATATATTTATTAGTTCTCACGAACATTACAGTGCATTTTTAAACGCTTTGTATTAGCTTCACTTGTATGTTTGTCTATATTGTCTACAGGAGTAAGTTACAAACGTAACTGACTCATTTAGACGCGGTTTTGACCCACTTTAAACGGTCTGATTTCATTCAAACTTTGTAGATTTATCAAGGACCGACGAGAATCACTAACAAAAAAATACACAATTATTATTTAATTTTCGTTATTTTGATACTTTGAAAATGTATGTGTCCTGAGCGCAAACCCTAATTTTGAAGTTTCAAATAAAGTCTAAGTCAGTTCTGCAATGATAAGATAAACCATACTTTTTAGGGTGTTAGGTTAAACTATGCTAATTAGTTCACACAAAAAAACTGAACCAGAAATGTTCAACAGAACGAGAAAATAATCGAAAACTGATGTTAGGTGAAATTTACGAAAAAAATCATAAAAAAATGGGGGTGATTCGAATACTCCTCATCGTAAATTTTGAGTTTGAACGTCAAATTCTCGGCCAGCATGTATGATACATGCATAGGTAGATAGTAGTAGGTAGATATAAATATTAAAAACGTGTTTTACGAGTTTTGAGTATAAACTTCATTAAGTAAATGCCAAAATTATTATCTCGGTTACCTAATATTTGGATAACAGAGATAGAAGGCCAGCCGGTATAACCCCAAAAGCCGGCTGGCCCATGAGAAATGTTGGCACATACCTCATATAAATATTAAAACTTATTTGTTCAGTAAGTTGATTAATATAAATCACAATATTAGCGATATTAAATACAAAATGCTGCTACAAATATTAGTTTAAATTATCTTACCCTAAATCTAAGTTTCCCGATGGGTGGTCTTGCATACGGGACTCCCTCGAAGCTCGCATATGACCTTCCCTTGTTGGACACCTTCCACGATCCTTGGAGCACTCCATGGGCAACTCTTATCGTAGGGTTTGGCCCTTCGGAGGCTACAAAGCCAACGAAACATAAAACTAGAATAAACTTCAACGCCATTTTATTTTTTAAAATTAAGAACAGTTGAATGGCGCGTACGATTCCGAAGCGCGCCTGCGCGGTACTGTTTTTAGAACGCGCTCAGACTGTTGCCTACACAGACAATTAAAGTTATAACGATTGCTACAGAGATAATGATGACTATGTCATTCAAATTACATTGTTAAAACTTCGTTCTTTAGAAAGTGTTGATCATTTGTATAAATGGAAAAAATAATCAAAATTTGCGGATTTAACACTACATACTTCGATCTTAATCGAAGACTACATATTAATATATGTAGTGTTAAATCCGCAAATTGTCAGTATAATCTATGAATATGAATAGTATGATACTATATTTAACTATGTTTATGCACTGCATTGTGAGCTTGACAAGTACATGTATTTAATACCGAAGTGCTGTATAGATTTCATTATTTAATTTAGGGTACTTTACACAAATTGTTGTCCTTTGTTGGAAGCGAATGAGGGACGCGAAAATTGACGGTCACCGTAGCCTAGTTGGCTTAGTTGGCACCAGCTTCGTAGGCACGAGCACTACGAAGCTGGTGGGCCTTGGTTCGAATCCCGGTAAGTGCAAATATTTGTGTGATGAGCACGAACATTTGTTTCTGAGTGATGGATTCTATGTATTTAAGTATTTATCTATCTATATAAGTATGTAGGTATGTCGTCGCCTGGTACCCATAGTACAAGCTTTGCTTTGTTTGGGGCTAGGATGATCTGTATGACATTGTCCCTAGATATAAGTTTCGAGCTGACTGTCTCACCAGCTGTGCTACGCGTGTAGTCATAATACTATATAATTTGTTTGTATATCTTTAAAATATATTTATGATATAAGACTGCACGTGTGGCGCAGCAGCTAAGACAGTCGTCTCGCCGCTTCGTGTCGCGTGTTCGAGTCCCGCGCCGGACAACTATTTATGTGACCCTTAAATAGTTGTTCTGAGTCTGGATGTAATTTGTGTCCGTCTATTATATGTTTGTAAAGTACCCCGCGACTTAGGGATTAAATTACCTTTTGCGAGCGTTGTCTTTATAAAAAAAATGTTACATATTTGCAATAACATTATGTTAGTGGAGATAACTTCATCATCATCATCATGTCAGCCAAAGTACGTCCACTGCTGGACAAAAGCCTCCCTAACGAATGGGGGGGATATGCCATAATCGCCACGCTTGGCAGACGGGTTGGCGATCGCAGTTTGATGGTCACAGTTAACAGAAAAATGCTGATGCCCGTTCTCTGGTAGGTATTCCCTCGGACGATTTCTACGCCCCCCACTGGATTAGATGGGGTGATGATATTCTATGCCGTCACCACACAGCAGAATATGGAGATAACTTACGGAGTTTAATTTGCCTATGAAATTAACCAACATGTAAAAAACAAAAAAACTATATTTAATAAATATATTTTTTGTATTTTACAAGCTGACGGACCTTCTGGCGTGGTTGGCAAATGCTTGCTTTTCACGCTGGAGAAAGCCACAACGGGTTCGGTTCCCACCCAGGACAGATATTTGTGCGCATGAACCTGCCTGTTTGTCCTGAGTCTGGGTGTAATAATTATCTACATAAGTATGTATTTACAAAAGAAAAGTAGTAGGTATAGTAGTGTGTAAATAAGGCCCCAGGATATTATTATTAAAAAAAATCTGACCCATATGTTATTTTCAGTTTATTGGGCCGATAACGCTCCTTAAGTTCTATCTACTATTTATGTTACTAC
The DNA here is from genome assembly GCA_951640165.1 of Pseudoips prasinana. Classification (NCBI taxonomy): domain Eukaryota; kingdom Metazoa; phylum Arthropoda; class Insecta; order Lepidoptera; family Nolidae; genus Pseudoips; species Pseudoips prasinana. The sequence goes on from OX621260.1 coordinate 7,346,961, forward strand.
TTGTATTTTAGTTGTAATAAGTGTATGGAGGTATGAGCGCACGACAGTTTATTATGAAGATTGGCTATGGTAGCCATATTCGGGCACACCAACGCCGCGTGTATTAATTAACCAAAGATTAAATACTCTTTACCTCTTTGCCCACAGTAGTAGCAACTATACTCTGTGCATATGTTTATTATCTTTTTGACAGTTCAAGAAAATCGTAATCGATTCGATTGGAAATAATAATCGATTTTATGTACGAAGAACTTTCAATCGATTTAATGAATCGAATTACATACATACATACATAGTCTCACGCCTGTTTCCCAGAGGGGTAGGCAGAGACAACGAATTTCTATTTGTCACGATTTTTGCATACTTCTTTTGCCTCGATTACTGTCATTATATTCTTCATACATGCTCGCCGGTTTAGGGTACTTCTGACCTGCCCTTTCTTGAGAACATCTTCAATTTGGTCAGAGAATGTTCGACGTGGTCTTCCCCTTCCGGTTGTCCCATTCAAACAGGCCAAGTATACTTCTTTTGTCAATCTTCTTTTGTCAATCTTCTTTCATTCATCCTTTCTAAATGGCCAAACCATCTCAGCATGCATTTTTCAATCTTTGTGACTACATCCTCTTTCACACCACAACGCTCTCTTACATCAGTATTACGAATTTTGTCTCTTAAAGTCACACCACACATACTTCTCAGAGCTCTCATTTCCAATTACATATGAATTATAATTATATTTATGACTCCATGATTAATTATTTGCAAGGCCTTGAGTAGACATCTTGGAATTTGAGGTCGAACCAAGAGGGAATTGTTCAAACTAAGAACATTAATATATTATTCTTTATTTCATAAATTTTCAGAAACAATATTTACATAAAGTCAAATTAATTTTATCATATGGTCGATTCAGTTCAGATCGATCAGTAAGTCTGTATGTAGCATCAAATTGTTAGAAATAAAAAGTCTCGTTATTTAGTGTCAGGTTTATATATGATAAAACTAAAAAATATATAAATATGATGTACCTACATTACCATGTAAACTTATAACAACGAAAATTGGTTTGAACGAGATCTAGTAAGTAGTTTTTTCTTAATGCGTCATAAATCGTAAACCGCAATTTACCTTTCATTTAATCAACTGAAATACTTGCTGCTGCGGCATCCTTCATGGGCGAGTCCGACTCGCACTTGGCCGGTTTTTTATTCTTTCTGTCATTGTAAAATTCTTGTAATGAATGTTTTTTTAATTAAATAGCCTTTGAATTGTCTAATAAAATTCTTGTAATTAATGTTTTTTTTATAGCTTTTGAGTTGTGTAATAAATTAATAAATAAAATAAAATATAAAAGGTTTTTATTCACGTACACTAAAAAGCGCTTGTAAATAGTCAGAACTTGTTTGTAGTAATACAGTTATTATTTCTAGTTACTAATTATAGATATTTAGGTTCATGGATTGTTAAAACATTTATATAATTTATTTTATAATAATAGTGATATTTAGCTTCTCGTCACATAGTCGTTCGTCTGTGACAACTTCTATTAGTTTTATATATTCAAAGCACTAGCGTATGGCCCAGATTTGTAAAGGCTTAGTTTCGTCTGGAGCACGGCCAGTCTATTTTAGTGCCTTCAGTTTAGAGGTTGCAATTGCAGACGCCAGCACATCCAGCAAACCCAATCTGTCAAATTTCTTTTATAGATTTTCAACTTTGTCACGTAAGCATAAGGTTCACTTTCAATTGGGGAATTTTGACAGATTATTTACAATATTAGTCGAGGTAGTTTTTCCTTACAAATTTGCAGATTTCCAGACTATATAACAAAATCTAAAAAAATTTTGTTTACAGCCATATTGGCAGAACGGTTCTTGAGTGGCGACCACGAACGCACCATGTGCAGACCCGAAGAGTCGATCCCACTGTATACATGCAGCGCAGGATCTGCCACTGTGAGATCTTTGGGACAGGGCTTTGTCCAGCAGTGGTCGTCTTTCTGATATGAGTAGTCATCATGTCTCCCTTCCTTTGTTCTTCTTTCTACCTCTAAAAATTACCTCATCTTTAGAGGTATTTAAAAGAAGAAGAAGAATAGAGTGCGGAAGAGTTCCATCGATACTTGTAAAAGAGCCATCATAACGGCTGGGAGTGTGTGAAGGCATATGAAATAGAAAGGACGTGGCTGTGCGACACAATTTGCCTCGAGAGACTAAGTACTCAAAGCATTCACGAAGATAGACTGGAGAATTAAAGTTATGACGGATTGAGAAGAGTAGGGAAAGGGCAATCTCGACGTTGCTATATTGGCAGCCACTCCAACCGTGTGTATTACTTTCGTGTATTTTAAAAATATTTTTCTAAACGTTTGTAGTGCCATAGTCTTCATCATGTCAGCCAAAGTACGTCCACAGCTGGACAAAAGCCTCGTCAAAGAATGGGGGTATATGCCATAATCGTCACGCTTGGCAGACGGGTTGGCGATCACAGGTTGATGGTCATTGTTCACAGAAAAACACTGCTGCCCTTTCTCTGGTAGGTATTCCCTCGAGTGATGATATCTTATGCCGTCACCACACAACTTCTTATGAGCAATAAAAAATCTTTGACCGACAGTTGCGTCCAATATTTGTGTTACAACATGTTTAAGCAACAGCAAGGGTCGTGAGTATAATTTTGCAGGTCTATTTGGCGTAATGCGAGGTGCGCGGGTATCGGTTTGTCGGTCGATACTCGTCGAATATTGGACTGTGAGTTGAATATACGGCGAGTATCGGTAAGTCCATATTCAGGCACACCTGCTTATATTGCGCCGAATATACCTATCGAGATTTTGCTCACGACTCATGACGGTCACTGTATAAAAATAGACAGTACGGAAACGACCTACAAACGGTCGAAAGTCACACAAACACGCGCATCAGCAAGACCCCTAACGCGACGTCCTGCGTGAGCGATCGAGACGCGAATGCGAAGCGGCGCGGCGCGGCGCGAAAACAACAAACAGTCGGAACCTATTGAAGTGTCCTACGTGACCAAACGCGCGTGCGGAGCAGCGCGAAATGAAGCGAACGCGGTCAGTTGGCTTAATATTTTCGCGCGAACAGGATGCGATGCCGTCGTGTTTTGCGGCGACAGTTCGCGTGCACGTAGGACACCGCCACCGCGTCGCACCGCATCACATTGAATTCGCGTGTCACCGCTTCATAATCGCGTTCGCTTTGAACCGCCTACGTAGGACGTAGCGTAAGCGGTTGTCGCAGTGCTATCAGTAGTGAGTGCCGCGTTAAAACGAGTGGTCGCGTATAAGTTTTTTTAAATAAAAATAAAAAAGGTTTTTATTCACGTAGACTTTAAAAAAGCGCTTGTAAATAGTCAGAACATGTTTGTAGTAATATAGTTAAGTATAGGTATACATACTTATATCTAGTTACATATATATTTAGGTATACGTATTGTTAAAACATTTATAAAATTTATTTTATAATAATAAGATTATTTTATTTAATTATCTCCGCAATCTTTTTAAAAATATTCATGCGTATTGCGTAGTATACGGCTGTTTGAACTCGGCTTTATCTAAACGGGGGCTTTCGTATTTTAACCGTCCTGCTGATTTGTAAAAAAATATATTTTTATTAAAATAATAAGCTTCAATAGAGCGTAGGTAATTATTTCATCAACTAGGGTTAGTTACCTTACTGTCCATATTTATACTGTGACTATACTGTGATCCTAATACGATTTAAGACAGCCAAAAAAAATAAGTATGGTCGATTACAATTTCGTTACACCGAGGATTATATTGCAAAAAGTGCTTTCCATTGACAAAAAATGCGTTTGAACGTTAACTCCTCGGCGAGCCTATATTAGATGGTTGTATTTTCCGTTATAGGTAGCTTATTATTATTCTATTTTTTTGTCATGTAGATGTCTTCTAAACTTGCTTTGCCTGGTATCCTAGCTACCATAATTTATCTGCATAATCCAAAGTTTGACCCAGAAGAAACGCTTTATACATTTATGTGCAAGAATGTTTTAAATAAACAAATAAATAATAATGTCGTTTGATCTCGTAATACAATATATAATGTATTTCTGCAATTTTTTCTCACTTTTAAAGCAGTTATTTGTAATTTATGTAACGATGCAATATTGTATTACCGACTGCTTTACGACCTTAGTTATTTATATTCTGATATGTGAGCTAGCTTTATTAACCGACTTTAAAAGGAAGAGGTTCTCAAGTTGATCTGTATTTTTATTATTTTTTATGTATGTACACCGATTACTCTGAGATCTGATTTATTTATATCTTGACCTTAAAAATTGCTTAAACTATGCTGCATAAATACACGATACTTATGCAGCATAGTTTTAAGTAATTTTTGTTCAGTTTATGTAATTTCGAGTCATGATTCAGAAAATGGTATGACTATCTATATGCATCATTTTCAAAAAGTTTCAAGTAGTAAACACATTGCATTGACACGGATATACTATGCCATATCGAATATCAATCAGGTCACTAAAAATCTATAGTAAAATAATTAATAAATATCTTGGGACAACTAACAAATTGTTAACCATCTGATCCCAAACTAGGCAGTTCGTAGTATGGCCACCACACCTGATAAACATACTTATATTTATATATGTATTTCCAAATACATACATATTATGGACTAGCTGTGCCCCCGGTTTCACCTGCATTAAACTTTATATATTATACCTAATAATACCTATGTGTTATTCGGGTATAATATAAGCTGAATTACGGATAAAGATTATTTATTTTACTCATAAGAAGTTTGCATTCACTTACAGAGAAAACATAATATTTACATAACATAAGACGTCAAGCGTAGCTACTTACCAATCTACTAAAAGATAAAAAAAAATAAACTCCTACACAATTTTACAAATAAATAACACAATGTCCATACATTCTTACCTACTAGATTATAATGGTTGCGGTGGGTAGAAGTGAACGCTGCGCACACGGCGCTTCGCAGCGTACATAGTTCCATAAAAGTGATATTACTACAAAGTTTCATCAAAATCCGTTCTGTAGTTTTTGCGTGAAAGAGTAACAAACATCCATAAATCATACTCACTAACTTTTTTTTTTCAAGTGGGTCACCTGATGGTAAGTGATCACCGCCGCCCATGGACACTCGCAACACCAGAGGAGTCGCGGGTGCGTTGCCGAGCTTTAAGAGTCAGCAAACAAGTGTTGCTGACCCTCCCCTCACCTCACCCCAATGAGCTCTGGCGACCTTACTCACACTCGGAAACACAACATTAAATTATTAATGTTTTATTAAGGAATGTCTTCCCCACTCGGGCTGCTCTTTGAGCGAATGAACGCTGTGCCCTACCTCTCTTAAAATGAACTTTCACATTTATAATATTAGTATTTCAATGGTGCTTTACAATTCACTATAAAATAGCATGCAAAAAAAATGTGTTAATAATTAAGTCTACGTCTATTGATTACCATAATGTCAAAATTACAATTACAGTGAAATGTTTACATACTTATCTATAATCAATCTATTCAGGCACAGCCATTTCATAAATTCTAATAATTTTGAAGACATTTATAAGAGTAATATTAGTAGGATATTTTACACCCAGAAAGCGGATATATGGGGATCGAACCTACGACCTCTGGCTTTGCAATCAGGGTCACTAAGCACAATACCAACAGGTATAATACATAAATATTCATAGTATCGAATCATACTAATATTATAATTGTATTTAACTGTAATAAATAGACATTTATATTTTAGTAGCTATCAATTATTGACATTATTATATTATTATTAATCTATTATGTTATATGAATCATTTTTAATTTTAATCTGTGAACTTTTGTATTTATGTTATTTAATTTTTTTCAATTTTAATTATGTTCACATATTTTATTAATGTAATTTTTTTAAGGAGTATCGAACGTTCATACGCCAAAAGGTAAAACATGGCGCTCGTCAATAGTAATGTACAACATCCACTGTAATAACTGTACCCATGTTTGTGAACAATAAATGAATTATGAATTGACGGTCACCGTAGCCTAGTTGGTAGTGCTCCTACCTACGAAGCTGGTGGTCCTGGGTTCAAATCCCGGTAAGTGAATATTTGTTTCTGAGTCATGGATGTTTTCTATGTATTTAAGTATTTATTTATCTATATAAGTATGTATATCGTCGCCTGGTACCCATAGTACAAGCTTTGCTTAGTTTGGGGCTAGGATGATCTGTGTGACATTGTCCCTATATATTATTATTATAATTGCGAAAGTTTGTGAGTGTGTCAGGGTGTAGGTATATTAATATGTTTGTAACTTCTTCACGTCTAAACGTCTCGAGCGATTTTTATTAAATTTGGTATGGAGTTAGCTGACACCCTGGATTAATACATAGACTATAATTTATAAGGTTCAACACCGCTAAAACCGCGGGGCACAGTGGTTAATAAATTGAACTGAAATAATAATTAAACATGACCAGATCAGTTGCCAATAGTTTCTACGTATTCATTGGTCCATTAAATCAAATTGATTTCCTTTTTAACAAGTTTTTAGTCAAAAATATTCAGTTGACTGTCTGTTGGTTTAATGGTTGGCAACTCTGAAGGCTAAGTCAGAGGTGGATTCGATTCCCACCTAGAGCAAATCTTTGTTGGTGTGTACGATTTATTTGTTCTATCTGGGTGGTATTTATCTATAATCCTATTAATATTATAAACGGGAAAGTTTGTAAGTATGGATGGATGTCTGTTACTCTTTCACGTAAAAACTTCTGAATGAATTTTAATGAAACTTTACAATAATATAGCTTATACATCAGAATAACACATAGGCTACAATTTATAGAGATATTGTGTGATATGTCCAAAATATGACGATAAGTGTCAAAGAAGAAAAAATCTACCATCTGCGAGCTATTCCGGTGTGCACTGCCAAAACCGCTAGAGGTACAAATCCTAATAGTATTATATATGCGAAAGTTCTGTTGATGTATGTTTGTTACTCTTTTACGCCAAAACTACTTTAACGCGGGTGAAACCGCGGGGCCTCGCTAGTAGTCTAGTATTTTAATATAGTCTAATGTTACATTAATGCATTGTAATTTCTCGTTTTTCCTTCTGAAGAGACAACAAATAGTACCGTAGATTTCTCCAAATTGGCGTAGTCGTTTGTAAATTGTAAATTATCAGTCTGTTTGGTTCAGTCTGGACTTCCTAATACAAAATAATGTCTCAGGATATTTATTTGTTTATTTATTTTAAAGACCTTAACGTGAAGAGTCACCTCTAAAACTGCTGGTATTTTATTTAACATGGATTTTATAATAACTTAAACCTTTTCAGGGCTGCGTATAAAAACGGAACCCTTATAGGTGTTTGTCATGTCTGTCTGTCTGTCTGAATGTCCGTCCGTATGTCACTTGGTAAGTTAATGTATTCTGTGAAGCGCATTAAGATTTTTTATACAAAAATAGAATAAAACCCTAAATCTTGGGGATTTCCCATACTTAGAACTGAAACTCAAAACATTTTTTCATCAAACCCATACATGTGTGTACCTATGGATAGGTCTGTAAAAATGATATTGAGGTTCCTAATATCATTTTTAGTGAATAGTTTGCGCGAGAGACACTTCCAAAGTGGTAAAATGTGTGTGTCCCCCGCCCTGTAACTTCTAAAATAAGAGAGGGATAAAACAAAAAAAATATGTGATGTACATTACTTTGCAAACTTCCAGTTCCAGTTTGAACTAGATCTAGTCAGTAGTTTTTTTTAATACGTCATAATTTCATAAATCATTAACCGCAATTCCCCTTTCATTCAATCAATTACGACAAGAACTTTTATATTATTACTTTTATATTGTTACTTGCTGCTACGGAACCCTTCATGGGCGAGTCCGACTCGCACTTGGCCGCTTTTTTAGTCCTGGTTTCGTCCTAAAGTTCTTATTTTTCTTCGCAATTATTGAGTTTTGGGTTCCGTACCCAAAGGGTAAAAACAACTAAGACTAAAGGATTGCAGTAAGACAGTATTACAAGTTAACTATGTACATATATTCAATTGTTTTAATTATTTTTCTGTCTGTATATATTTAATGTTTGGTATCGCAGGTGAATGCTTCTGCCACCCGCAAAGAGTTTCTGCCGGTGGGTATGTCGAGCTCAACTTATCTTGGCGCCTGATAGGAGGAGCCCCGGGAACGCTGGTATGCTGCTCCGGTGCCCCCCCTTTTGCGCCATGTCAGATGGTTGCGACACGTATCCTAATTTTATTTAATATCTTTACATCGAGAAAAGAAAAATATCAAAACAATTATTTATTTTGTAGATTAAAATTCTGTCATATAAGTCTATTTATTTAAGGATCATCAACGTTACAAACACTCATGCAGTTATAAGGGTACGTACAGACGCCAGCACATCCAGCTACCCCAGTCTGTCAAATTTCTTTTATAGATTTTCAACTTTATCACAAAAGCATAAAGTTCACTTTCAATTGGGGAAATTTGATAGATTGAGGTAGCTTGATGTGCTGGGGTCTGTACCTACATACTTAAAATATTAGTGCTGCAACACACAGTATTCGAATTTTACATCATTATAGTTAATTACAATAACTTATTAAAAACTTGCACTAATATACAAAATAGAACCGGCCAAGTGCGTGTCGGACTCGCCCATGAAGGGTTCCGTAACAGCAAGTATTTCAATTGATTAAATGAAAGGTAAATTGCGGTTTACGATTTATGACGTATTAAAAAAAACTACTTGCTAAATCTCTTTCATACCAATTTTCTTTGTTAGTTTGCATGGTAATGTACATCGTATATATTTTTTTTAGTTTTATCATTCTCTTATTTTAGAAGTTACTCGGGGGGGGGGCACTCATTTTACCACTTTGGAAGTGTCTCACGGGCAAACTATTCAGTTTAGAAAAAAATGATATTAGAAACCTCAATATCATTATTGAAGACCTATCCATAGATAACCCACATGTACACCCACATAAAAAATTTGAGTTTCAGTTCCATGTATGGGGAACCCCCAAAATTATTGTTCTTTTTTATTTTATGTGAAAATCTTAATGCGGAAATGCAGAATACATCTACATACCAAGTTTCAACAGTACAGCTCTTATAGTTTCGGAAAAAAGTGGCTGTGACATACAAACGGACAGATACTGAGCGTAATCGGTGTACGTACATAAAAAATGCGCTTGTGCTAAAACGTGCGCCTACATGCTTTTCCAAAAACGAGCATATACGCGAGTATTAATCGCTAGTCGTCTGAAACTGTTCTTTATGTTCATGCCAAGAAACACTTGAACAGTATGAGTCTAGCTAGACTGGCTAAGTTTTAAAAACGTGTCTGTGCCAAAGACAATTACATCGTCCACATAAACAAAAATTTTCATACAAAAATGTGCATAAAATGAAAACTAATGGGCCAAACTATATAATTTTTTATGGGACCAAATGGCAGCTATTCCGCATCAAACTAAAAAGGAATCACGTAAATCGAATCATAAATCTCTGAGTAATCGGTGTACACACGTAAAAAAAAAACCGGTGCACTTGAGAACCTCCTCCTTTTGAAGTCGGTTAAAAACGAGGCAAAACGTAAGATTGAAACGCAGAACAAAGACAAATATTAAACTACAGAACTCACAATTAATAAAATTAAAAAGTTATAGTAAGAGGTTAGTACTATAAGTCTGAGTAAATTTTCATATTTTAAAATGTCCACTATTCACGTCCACAGATAATAAATAGCCACGATTCTGGCCGACAACCAATAAACACATTTAATGTCATGTAATATATTTCTTAGTTCTCACGAACATTACAGTGCATGTTTAAACGCTTTGTATTAGCTTCACTTGTATGTTTGTCTATATTGTCTACAGGAGTTAGTTACAAACGTAACTGACTCATTAACTTTGACCCACTTTAAACGGTCAGATTTCATTCAAACTTTGTAGATTTATCAAGGACCGATGAGAATTACTAACAAAAAAATCACAATTATTATTTAAGATACTTTATGATGAGATTACGATTTTTCGTTATTTTGATACTTTGAAAATTTATGTGTCCTGAGCGCAAACAGTCAGTTCTGCAATGACTAATCATTGCATAACTGACTTAGACTTTATTCGACACTAAGATAAACCATACTTTTTAGGGTCTTAGGTTAAACTATGCTAATTAGTTTACACGAAAAAACTGAACCAAAAATGATCAACAGAACGAGAAAATAATCGAAAACTGATGTTAGGTGAAAATTACGAAAACAATAATAAAAAGTGGGGGTGATTCAGATACTCCTCATCATAAAGTATCTAAATTTTGAGTTTGAACGTCAACTCCTCGGCCAGCATGTATATATACATACATAGGTAGGTAGTAGTAGGTAGATATAAATATTAAAAACGTGTTTTACGAGTTTTGAGTATAAACTTCATTAAGTAAATGCCAAAATTATTATCTCGGTTACCTAATATTTGGATAACAGAGATAGAAGGCCAGCCGGTATAACCCCAAAAGCCGGCTGGCCCATGAGAAATGTTGGCCCATACCTCATATAAATATTAAAACTTATTTGTTCAATACGTTGATTAATTTAAATCACTATATTAAATACAAAATGCTGCTACAAATATTTGTTTCAATTATCTTACCCTAAATCTAAGTTTCCCGATGGGTGGTCTTGCATACGGGACTCCCTCGAAGCTCGCATATGATCTTCCCTTGTTGGACACCTTCCACGATCCTTGGAGCACTCCATGGGCAACTCTTATCGTAGGGTTTGGCCCTTCGGAGGCTACAAAGCCAACGAAACATAAAACTAGAATAAACTTCGACGCCATTTTATTTTTTTAAATTAAGAACAGTTGAATGGCGCGTACGATTCCGAAGCGCGCCTGCGCGGTACTGTTTTTAGAACGCGCTCCAGTGCTGCCAGATGAAAAAATCCAATCAGCGCTGACAGCGGTGCACTAAGCGCTAGATTCGAATATATTGACAAGCCATTAAAGCGCTAAATCGGTTCAAACGAGTCAATAAAGCGCTAAATTCGAACTTTTAACTGAAGCTCGTTTTAGACGATCAGTGTGATTTAAATAATCTCCCATACTAAACATGGGCTGTGTTTATTATGGTAGATTGTGTAATCACATTGATCGTGGAAAAAGCGTCATACGCACGACAAAAATAAAATAAAATACGAAGTGATTGTAGTGAAAAACAACTTTTTATTACAATAATAACATTTAGAAGAGAAAACATATTCATATTATTCTATACCTACAGTTTGGGTATAGTAAAGTCAACTTTAAGTAAAAAACAAGTAAAAAAAATTAAAATTCTTTCGTCCATCATAGCTGAACTCGAGGGTCCAGGCTGGTTAGGTTCAGTAGTATTTACTTTATATTTTTCGGATAATCCTATCTTACTTAAAATATCAGCTGGTAGTTGATAATTATAACAGTTGCTGTTAACCCCGGTTAATCCTGCTCTTATTAATAGGATGGCGTTAATAGTTTTTAAATGCAATGCATTTCGCAACTTGTTTTTAACCACATTCATTAAGCTGAACACCCGCTCAATATCAGCATTTGAATGTGGCAAACTCATTATTTTTGCCGCGACATTGAATAAGTCTTTATATGGACAACATCCAGCTGCGTCCCTCGACTGTTGAACTTCTGTCCAGAACTTCACCGTATCTTCGGTATTTTCCCAGTTCTGTAGGATAACAGTTTGCCACTGCTGTATAACATTATCCATATTTTCTGTGTAACCCAGACTTTCCAAAACTTGTATAAAGTTATCGATATTTCTGTTTGGTTTTAAAATGACGGAAACAGATAATGCCATAGAGTTTTTAAGTAGTTTTAAATTTTCAGGCAGTCTTTGTTGCAGCTCATTTATTAGTTTAATAATAAAATCAACACACCTCGCCTTCATTGCATTTTTTTCATCCTCATTCAATGAAGACTCGTTCATCTCTTTCTCAAATAAATAACCAAGGTATGGTGACATAGACAGATGTTCTTTCACTTTAATGCTTTCGAATTGCATTCTCGGTTGCGCTATTATTATTTTCGTGCACATGTTTCGTATTAAATCATGTAGCGTATTGTAGAGCAGACATGGGTCAGAAGTTTTGTTTTCAAATGTTTTTATTGCCCCTTGTAAATTATTAAGTATTCCACACAAAAACTGCAAATAAATTTTGTTTCTTGGATCGTTGAACATGTTATATAATAATTCGGCTTGGTAGCAATTTTCACGAGTTCTCATTAATTGAAAGTGTAATTTTAGTTCTATCCATTGACTTAAGATTCTAGCTACCGCGGGTTCAATTGACAGCCATCGTGTATCACGAGCTTTTAAGATCTTAAGTGGCTCCTCTCCAAAGTTTATCGCTTCATATATTTTTTTATATTCGTTTTTTCGTTTCGGTGAAAGCTTGAACCAATTGTGAGTTTCTCTTATCATAAATTCAATATTTCTTGGTATAGTCTCACATGACGCATGTGACACTGCCAATTGAATCGAATGGCAGACACATCTTATCAACACTAGATTGGGTAAAGCATACCTTTCCTGCAATATTTTATGGACACCTGCGTTAACTCCAGTCATAACCGAAGCATTATCTGTTCCGATTCCAATTAACTTGCTTTTATCAAGTTTAAAAGCTTCAAGTTGTGCTGTTAACGCTGAAACTATTCCTTCGGCATCTGCAGATTCCAATTCAACCAGCCCTAAGAATGTGGAAACTATTTCGTTGCGTCTGCTGCTAAAATATTTAACAACAATACTGAGATATTTTCGAACAGAAACATCAGTAGATTCATCTATAATCAAGCTATACGAATTATCACCAATATCATTTCTTATACAATTTTTAAAGTGAGGTGCTAATACTTCCTTTATTATTGCTGTACATTTCGTTCGGTGCAATTTCATTTCTGTAGTAGCCTTAGAATCCGAAAATTTATTCTTACATAATTCGGTAAGGTGATCAATTGCTTGTATAGCTGTGTGTTCTGCAACATACATTGAGAGAGCACCTTCAGCCTCAACACAGAGCTTATCGACGGGTTTTTGCAGCATTGAAGAGATTTGTGTTTGTTTTTTGCCAAGAACGGTTTCGCCTGCTTCTTGTGATGAACTGAATCACAATGTCTCTGGATATCGCTTAATTTGGCAAGAAAATCCTTCCTACAATACAAACACATTGCCCTTGTATCATCTCCAGGCACAGATTTCAACCATTGTTTAAAGTTGGGCGATTTCTCCCATTCAACTTTATATCTTTGTTTGTACAAAATTTTTTTGATAATGGTACATCCATTCCAAAACAGATAACCAACACAACACTATGGAACACTCACAAGAGTAACTAGTAAAATCAGTGCTTAAAACGTTATTTCTAAACTTGAACTTCAGTGCGTTCACATAGACAGAATGAACATGAAAGAAGCAAAGTCAATGAACCAAACATGAAACAAACCGTACTTAATGTTCAAGGGATTCCCCGTGCTCTATAAGACAATAGAGCTATTGCCATATTAAAACCCAACTGGCATAGAGCATAAAATTGAACATAGACAATAATTTTATCACAGAATTTTATTCTCCACGGCACAAATAGTGCTGCCATATTAAAAATTAAGAAAGCGCTAAATTATCCGTTAAGCGCTAAAATTATCAAGTGCCCGCTGAACATAGCAAAAAAGCGCTAGATCTAGCGCCGAAAGCGCTAAAATGGCAGCACTGACGCGCTCAGACTGTTGCCTACACAGACAATTAAAGTTATAACGATTGCTACAGAGATAATGATTACTATGTCATTCAAATTACATTCTTAAAACTTCGTTCTTTAGAAAGTGTTGATCATTTGTATAACTGGAAAAAATAATCAAAATTTGCGGATTTAACACTACATACTTCGATCTTAATCGAAGACTACATATTAATATATGTAGTGTTAAATCCGCAAATTGTCAGTATAATCTATGAATATGAATAGTATGATACTATATATGACTATGTTTATGTACTGCATTGTGAGCTTGACAAGTACATGTATTTAATACCGAAGTGCTGTATAGATTTCATTATTTAATTTAGGGTACTTATACACAAATTGTTGTCCTTTGTTGGAATCCAATGAGGGACGCCAAGATTGACGGTCACCGTAGCCTAGTTGGCTTAGTTGGCACCAGCTTCGTAGGCACGAGCACTACGAAGCTGGTGGGCCTTGGTTCGAATCCCGGTAAGTGCAAATATTTGTGTGATGAGCACGAACATTTGTTTCTGAGTGATGGATTCTATGTATTTAAGTATTTATCTATCTATATAAGTATGTAGGTATGTCGTCGCCTGGTACCCATAGTACAAGTTTTGCTTTGTTTGGGGCTAGGATGATCTGTATGACATTGTCCCTAGATATAAGTTTCGAGCTGACTGTCTCACCAGCTGTGCTACGCGTGTAGTCATAATACTATATAATTTGTTTGTATATCTTTAAAATATATTTATGATATAAGACTGCACGTGTGGCGCAGCAGCTAAGACAGTCGTCTCGCCGCTTCGTGTCGCGTGTTCGAGTCCCGCGCCGGACAACTATTTATGTGACCCTTAAATAGTTGTTCTGAGTCTGGATGTAATTTGTGTCCGTCTATTATATGTTTGTAAAGTACCCCGCGACTTAGGGATTAAATTACCTTTTGCGAGCGTTGTCTTTATAAAAAAAATGTTACATATTTGCAATAACATTATGTTAGTGGAGATAACTTCATCATCATCATCATGTCAGCCAAAGTACGTCCACTGCTGGACAAAAGCCTCCCTAACGAATGGGGGGGATATGCCATAATCGCCACGCTTGGCAGACGGGTTGGCGATCGCAGTTTGATGGTCACAGTTAACAGAAAAATGCTGATGCCCGTTCTCTGGTAGGTATTCCCTCGGACGATTTCTACGCCCCCCACTGGATTAGATGGGGTGATGATATTCTATGCCGTCACCACACAGCAGAATATGGAGATAACTTACGGAGTTTAATTTGCCTATGAAATTAACCAACATGTAAAAAACAAAAAAACTATATTTAATAAATATATTTTTTGTATTTTACAAGCTGACGGACCTTCTGGCGTGGTTGGCAAATGCTTGCTTTTCACGCTGGAGAAAGCCACAACGGGTTCGGTTCCCACCCAGGACAGATATTTGTGCGCATGAACCTGCCTGTTGGTCCTGAGTCTGGGTGTAATAATTATCTATATAAGTATGTATTTACAAAAGAAAAGTAGTAGGTATAGTAGTGTGTAAATAAAGTCCCAGGATATTATTATTAAAAAAAATCTGACCCATATGTTATTTTCAGTTTATTGGGCCGATAACGCTCCTTAAGTTCTATCTACTATTTATGTTACTACTTGTATTTTAGTTGTAATAAGTGTATGGAGGTATGAGCGCACGACAGTTTATTATGAAGATTGGCTATGGTAGCCATATTCGGGCACACCAACGCCGCGTGTATTAATTAACCAAAGATTAAATACTCTTTACCTCTTTGCCCACAGTAGTAGCAACTATACTCTGTGCATATGTTTATTATCTTTTTGACAGTTCAAGAAAATCGTAATCGATTCGATTGGAAATAATAATCGATTTTATGTACGAAGAACTTTCAATCGATTTAATGAATCGAATTACATACATACATAGACTCACGCCTGTTTCCCAGAGGGGTAGGCAGAGACAACGGATTTCCATTTGTCACGATTTTTGCATACTTCTTTTGCCTCGATTACTGTCATTATATTCTTCATACATGCTCGCCGGTTTAGGGTACTTCTGACCTGCCCTTTCTTGAGAACATCTTCAATTTGGTCAGAGAATGTTCGACGTGGTCTTCCCCTTCCGGTTGTCCCATTCAAACAGGCCAAGTATACTTCTTTTGTCAATCTTCTTTCATTCATCCTTTCTAAATGGCCAAACCATCTCAGCATGCATTTTTCAATCTTTGTGACTACATCCTCTTTCACACCACAACGCTCTCTTACATCAGTAGGTATTACGAATTTTGTCTCTTAAAGTCACACCACACATACTTCTCAGAGCTCTCATTACCAATTACATATGAATTATAATTATATTTATGACTCCATGATTAATTATTTGCAAGGCCTTGAGTAGACATCTTGGAATTTGAGGTCGAACCAAGAGGGAATTGTTCAAACTAAGAACATTAATATATTATTCTTTATTTCATAAATTTTCAGAAACAATATTTACATAAAGTCAAATTAATTTTATCATATGGTCGATTCAGTTCAGATCGATCAGTAAGTCTGTATGTAGCAGTGAACGCAAATAAACATGGAAGCATTACTTCAAGGAAACTAAGCGCAAATTTTGGCCCAATATCCCAATCAAACTGACACAACGGAATACCGTCTCTGATTGGCCAAAATATTACCGCTCAGATACACCTTTTAAAAGTAGACTTTATGACGTCATGTTCGGGTCTAAATTATCATGTTCATGACATTCGCCGAGGGATGTTTTATGTTATAAAGTGCAACGAAAATAATTCACCGTGACATTGATATTATTAAAATAATAAAGAATTATGATAAAATATACAGTATCTTGAACTTTACGGCAAGAGTTTTTCTAAGGTCTTTAAAAAGAGCAGTATTTGGCGAGTAATGGGTTTATTTGCTATGATAATAGGTAAATAAAACAAATTTGTGACCAATTATTCACTAATTATTATTTACAATTTCCGTAGGTATACATAACACTTAAGTACTACTTTTTAGGGCCCCCTTCACTTCTTTATCCATCCGTACGTCTGTCTGTCAATACCCTTTATCTTGAAAACGCGTGGACGAATCGACTTGAAATTATAGGTGATCTAGATATGCAGGCTTACTTGTAAAATACCAACAACCTCGCAGGACTAGGAAGCTAACACCATAAGCAACAACTTACTCTACGGGCATCGCAAAGATTACGCAAGCCGCCTGGTTACATATTATTTACGATGCACGTAGAGTTATAAACATTCAAGTGGTAAATTAATTAATATAGACTTTAAACAAAAAAAAAATACAAATTATCAAAAGTTGTAAAATAAATGTTGTTGCTTATGGTTTTAGCTATCTAGTCCTGTGAGGTAATTGGTGCTTTACAAGTTACCCTGTAAATATATAAATAAAATTGAATTGAATTCATTTCCAAACGAACCGTTTTTGTCCATAGTTCTCTTCGCTTTAGATCGAGTGGAAATTTGAAGAAACCAAGCTGTTTTAATACCACTATAACCATCTTTGTGCATACCCTAAAGAGTCTGAGTATTTTATCTAAGATTAAAATAATTGTAATAAATAAAAAAAAAATCGTCATAACTTTTGTGTAGATAAATAAATTGATTCGTTTGCATAACAACATCACCATATATTTTGTGTCAATTTGATTGACTTCATATTTAATAATATTAAAATATATAGCGATGTACTTACTCGTAATAACTAATTCCAACACTCTTGTTATGCAAATGAGATTTATTAATACACAACTTCACTGCACAGGAAGGCATTTTTGGAAATTAAACACGTTGAAACTAATAACTGACAGACAACCGCCATTGATGCCTGTAGTGCGCAAACTCGGTCCCACTCGGTCCGCGGCACAATTTTTAAGCCCCGCCTACCGCGGCACAATCTGCGTTGGGTAATTTTCGCGAGCTAGGAATGCTTCCATGTTTATTTGCGTTCACTGGTATGTAGCATCAAATTGTTAGAAATAAAAAGTCTCGTTATTTAGTGTCAGGTTTATATATGATAAAACAAAAAAATATATAAATATGATGTACCTACATTACCATGTAAACTTATAACAACGAAAATTGGTTTGAACGAGATCTAGTAAGTAGTTTTTTCTTAATGCGTCATAAATCGTAAACCGCAATTTACCTTTCATTTAATCAACTGAAATACTTGCTGCTGCGGCACCCTTCATGGGCGAGTCCGACTCGCACTTGGCCGGTTTTTTATTCTTTCTGTCATTGTAAAATTCTTGTAATGAATGTTTTTAAATTAAATAGCCTTTGAATTGTCCAATAAAATTCTTGTAATTAATGTTTTTTTAATAGCTTTTGAGTTGTGTAATAAATGAATAAATAAAATAAAATATAAAAGGTTTTTATTCACGTTGACTAAAAAAGCGCTTGTAAATAGTCAGAACTTGTTTGTAGTAATACAGTTATTATTTCTAGTTACTAATTATAGATATTTAGGTTCATGGATTGTTAAAACATTTATATAATTTATTTTATAATAATAGTGATATTTAGCTACTCGTCACATAGTCGTTCGTCTGTGACAACTTCTGTTAGTTTATTATATATATTCATAGCACTAGTGTATGGCCCAGATTTGTAAAGGCTTAGTTTCGTCTGGAGCACGGCCAGTCTATTTTAGTGCCTTAAGTTTAGAGGTTGCAATTACAGACGCCAGCACATCCAGCTACCCCAATCTGTCAAATTTCTTTTATAGATTTTCAACTTTGTCACGTAAGCATAAGGTTCACTTTCAATTGGGGAATTTTGACAGATTATTTACAATATTAGTCGAGGTAGTTTTTCCTTACAAATTTGCAGATTTCCAGACTATATAACAAAATCTAAAAAAATTTTGTTTACAGCCATATTGGCAGAACGGTTCTTGAGTGGCGACCACGAACGCACCATGTGCAGACCCGAAGAGTCGATCCCACTGTATACATGCAGCGCAGGATCTGCCACTGTGAGATCTTTGGGACAGGGCTTTGTCCAGCAGTGGTCGTCTTTCTGATATGAGTAGTCATCATGTCTCCCTTCCTTTGTTCTTCTTTCTACCTCTAAAAATTACCTCATCTTTAGAGGTATTTAAAAGAAGAAGAAGAATAGAGTGCGGAAGAGTTCCATCGATACTTGTAAAAGAGCCATCATAACGGCTGGAAGTGTGTGAAGGCATATGAAATAGAAAGGACGTGGCTGTGCGACACAATTTGCCTCGAGAGACTAAGTACTCAAAGCATTCACGAAGATAGACTGGAGAATTAAAGTTATGACGGATTGAGAAGAGTAGGGAAAGGGCAATCTCGACGTTGCTATATTGGCAGCCACTCCAACCGTGTGTATTACTTTCGTGTATTTTAAAAATATTTTTCTAAACGTTTGTAGTGCCATAGTCTTCATCATGTCAGCCAAAGTACGTCCACAGCTGGACAAAAGCCTCGTCAAAGAATGGGGGTATATGCCATAATCGTCACGCTTGGCAGACGGGTTGGCGATCACAGGTTGATGGTCATTGTTCACAGAAAAACACTGCTGCCCTTTCTCTGGTAGGTATTCCCTCGAGTGATGATATCTTATGCCGTCACCACACAACTTCTTATGAGCAATAAAAAATCTTTGACCGACAGTTGCGTCCAATATTTGTGTTACAACATGTTTAAGCAACAGCAAGGGTCGTGAGTATAATTTTGCAGGTCTATTTGGCGTAATGCGAGGTGCGCGGGTATCGGTTTGTCGGTCGATACTCGTCGAATATTGGACTGTGAGTTGAATATACGGCGAGTATCGGTAAGTCCATATTCAGGCACACCTGCTTATATTGCGCCGAATATACCTATCGAGATTTTGCTCACGACTCATGACGGTCACTGTATAAAAATAGACAGTACGGAAACGACCTACAAACGGTCGAAAGTCACACAAACACGCGCATCAGCAAGACCCCTAACGCGACGTCCTGCGTGAGCGATCGAGACGCGAATGCGAAGCGGCGCGGCGCGGCGCGAAAACAACAAACAGTCGGAACCTATTGAAGTGTCCTACGTGAAAAAACGCGCGTGCGGAGCAGCGCGAAATGAAGCGAACGCGGTCAGTTGGCTTAATATTTTCGCGGGAACAGGATGCGATGCCGTCGTGTTTTGCGGCGACAGTTCGCGTGCACGTAGGACACCGCCACCGCGTCGCACCGCATCACATTGAATTCGCGTGTCACCGCTTCATAATCGCGTTCGCTTTGAACCGCCTACGTAGGACGTAGCGTAAGCGGTTGTCGCAGTGCTATCAGTAGTGAGTGCCGCGTTAAAACGAGTGGTCGCGTATAAGTTTTTTTAAATAAAAATAAAAAAGGTTTTTATTCACGTAGACTTTAAAAAAGCGCTTGTAAATAGTCAGAACATGTTTGTAGTAATATAATAAGTAGTTATACATAATTATTTCTAGTTAAATATAGAAATTTTGTTACACGGATTGTTAATACATTTATAAAATTTAATTTAGCTTGTATTAAGTTATTGTCAAGGAGACTATTTTATTTAATTATCTCCGCAATCTTTTTATAAATATTCGTGCGTATTGCGCAGTATACGGCTGTTTGAACCCGGGTTCATCAAAACGGGAGCTTTCATATTTTAACCGTCCTGTTGATTTATAAAACAAATATGTTTAAATAAAAAATAATAATATGCATCTAAAACATTCAAAGTTACAACCCTACAGCTTCAATAGAGCGTAGGTAAATATTTTCAATAACCAGGGATATTTAACTTACTGTCCATATTTATACTGTGACTATGCTGTGATCTTAATACGATTTAAGGCAGCCAATAGAAATCAGTATGGTCGATTACAATTTCGTTACACCGAGGATTATATTGCAAAAAGTGCTTTCCATTGACAAACATGCGCTCATAACTAGATGCCCTCACCAGTCCGTTAGGGATCGGCGAGTTTAAGCAACTAGGCTCGCGGTCAATCCATAGATGGGTGAACTCCAAAGAGGCTTAATTTCTAAGCGTCTCCGTGCACCGGAGGGCACGTTAAGCTGTCGGTCCCGTCGTCGTTAAGCCATGTCAGAGGCCTATCTGGGCGGCTTGAACAACTGTGACACTAGGGTATCCACTGCCCATACGATAAATAGTAAGTATTGACAACCATACGTATCCTTAACAATATTGCGTAAAGAACCTTCCCTATTTACGCCCGTTGGCGTGGTTGGCAAATGCTTGCTATTCACGCTGGAGGTCGTGGGTTCGATTCCCACCCAGGGGCTCTACCGGCTAAGTCAGCGAACATCGATTACTTAAATGGCGTTCAAATAAGCAAACGTTAAAATGTCTTAATCAACCATTAAATCGGCTTCAAGGTTGACAATCGATTCCGGACCATTTATGACGTCACATGTGCTCATGGAAGCCGATTTAACGATTGATTAAGTCATTTTAACCTTTATTTATTTGAACGCCATTTAAGAAATCGAAGTTCGGTGACTGAGCCGGTAGAGCCCCAGGACAGATATTTGAGTGCATGAACATGTAAGTTTGTCCTGAGTCTAGGCGTAATCTATATATATAAAAATCAATGCCACTTTTCGTTGTAATGTTATAACTCAACAATGCCTTTACCGATTTGGCTAATTTTGGTCTTGAATTATTAGTGGAAGTCCAGGGAAGGTTTGTACGTAGAGAAAATTTTTAAAAAGTCTTGAAACGTGTAAAATCAACATCTTTCAGCAATTTAAAATATTTTATTGTTTCAATAAGTGAACTTAATAATCATCTATATATATATAAAAATCAATGCCACTTTTCATTGTAATGTTATAACTCAACAATGCCTTTACCAATTTGGCTAATTTTGGCCTTGAATCATTCGTGGAAGTCCGGTTAAATGAACTTAATAATAATTTCTTTTTATTACTGTGCCTTATACGTAGCGAAGCACGTACCGGGCCGCTAGTTATCTATATAAGTTAAATACATACTTATATAGATAAGTAGTAGGTAGATATATGTAGTATATCAGTTATGTGGTTTCCATAATACAAGCTCTGCTTAGTTTGGGATCAGATGGCCGTGTGTAATAATGTCCCAGGATAGTTTTATTATTATTTAACCTGCAATGGACAATACAGCTATGTCTAAAAATAGGTACCGTCCATTCGTTCAAGTGGTATCATTAAAACGTGAAACAACAATGCAAGGTTTCTCCGTAAAGCCAACTTGGCTCGAACCAGCACTTCAGGAATATTGTATTCAGAAGAGTTGAGTATCATTAGGCAGTATACCGCACTCCAAGAGGTTTTATACAAATAAAAGTTCCTTGTAGAAAAAGCCCTGTATTTCATTTCGAAATATTTCCTTAATAACTACTTTTGTAATGGCAAGGACTAAAAAAATATCTTAAAGACATTTTTATTATAGATTATAGAAAACTTTGGCGGAGGCCTATATCCAGCAGTGCATGTAGCTGCTAATGTGATGTGTACAGGTTGAATGGGCACAAAAAACACAAAATATATTGTTTTTTAGCAGTTGTGTTTTGAAAATACAACGTAAATGACAAAAAACAATCGAGAGACATATTCATAAATATAATTTAGCCTGCGAGAGAAAGAGATAGATTGCAATGAAGCCCACACAACACATAAACAACTTGGTATATTATTAACGTGTTTATTTTTAGATTTTTAGGTTTCCGTCGCTAAATGGCAAAAATCGGAACCCTTATGGATTCGTCATACCTGTCTGTCTGGCCGTCCGCATGTCTCAGACACTTTTTTCCGAAACTATAAGAACTATACTGTTGAAATTTGGTAAGTAGATGTATTCTGTGAACTGCATTGAGATTTTCACACAAAAATATAAAAAAAACAATATATTTTGGGGGTTCGCCATACTTAGAACTGAAACTCGAAATTATTTGTTCATCAAACCCATACATGTAGGGCTGTAGGGTATATACGGATAGGTCTTCAAAAATGGTATTGAGGAAAGATAAAACCAGAAAAGATAAAACTAAAAAAAATATATGATGTACATTACCATGCAAACTTCCATCGAAAATTGGTTTGATTGAGATCTAGTAAGTAGGTTTTTTTAATACGTCATAAATCGAAAACCGCAATTTCCCTCTCAAACCTACTACAAGAACTTGAAACAAGAACTATTATGTTACTTGCTACTACGGAACCCCTCATGGGCGAGTCCGACTCGCACTAGGCCGCTTTTTTGTATTAAAATTAGTTGGTTAATTAATTTATGTTTATTATTGAGCTGAGAGTAATCGAAGCTCTTTCTTCTTAGACGACTCATCTAGTTCGTTCCTGTTCGTAATCCTCCTGAAGGGCTGCACCGATCTTCTTATTTAGTATTATGAAAGGGTCTTACATGATTGCTTCAAGGTTAAGCGAGTTATATGTCAAAGTGAGTGCGATCACCTACTAGGCTATTCTGTAAACGTCCAACTCGATAGTGGACTCATTGAAGTGATCACATTCGATTCGTGACGTAATTCGAATAACTTGTATGCGACAATGAACTTTGTACTAAGTACTAATAATGTTTTCCAGGCTGAATTTCAGCCACGGCTGTATCAATGAAGACCAGCCAACTACGTACTAGAGAAGGGTGTGGGCAAACAAATTTCTTTTATAGATTTTCAACTTTATCACATAAGCATAAGGTTCATTTTTAATAGGGGATATTTGACAGATTGGGGTAGCTTGATGTGCTGGCGTCTGTACATTTGTAAAACAACTTCGTTACATCGGTTCTACAACCTATAAACGTATCTACAATTTTATGACCTGTGCAAGTTACAAGGTATTTTATTATAACCCCCATAATATATATATATATATATATATATAGGGACAATGTCACACAGATCATCCTAGGCCTAAACTAAGCAAAGCTTGTACTATGGGTACCAGGCGACGATATACATACTTATATAGATAGATAAATACTTAGGTATATACCTACATAGAAAACATACATGACTCAGAAACAAATATTCGTGCTCATCACACAAATATTTGCACTTACCGGGATTCGAGCCCAGGACCACCAGCTTCGTAGGCAGGAGCACTACCAACTAGGCTACGGTGACCGTCGTATATGCGACAATGAACTTTGTACTAAGTACTAATAATGTTCTCCAGGCTGAATTTCGCCCACGGCGGTATGAATGGAGACCAGCCAACTACGTACTAGAGAAGGGTAAGGGCAAACACAGGGGCACCTTTTATTCCATCACTCTCATGATCCGATGGAACGGATCCGACGGGAAAGAGGTTAAGTGCAGGACCGACGGCGTTACGTGCTCTTCGAGGGTATAAGGGAGGTCTACCCAAACTTTGGGCGGATACTTTATTATTAACACAAGGTCCGTCATAATAATACATACATACATAGACTCACGCCTGTCTCCCAGAGGGGTAGGCAGAGACAACGGACTTCCATTTGTCACGGTCCTTGCATACCTCACATTATAATAATTACCTCGATATAGACAGAACCATTGACAATATGTAGTAAAAATATTGGACTCAAACTAGATAATTAAACATAATCTCTTGACAATAACTTGATACGAGCTAGCTAAATATCATTGCTATAATAAAATAAATTTTATAAATGTTTTCATACAATGTGTACCTAAATATCTATGTTACTAGAAATAACTAGTGTGTGTACTTAACTATAAATAACATGTGTACCTAAATATCTATGTTACTACAAACATGTTCTGACTATTTACAAGCCCTTTTTTAAAGTCTATGTGAATAAAAACCTTTTTTATTTTATTTTATTTATTTACTGAGAAATTTTCTTTACGTAAAAATCCTAAAATCACTTTTTGGCACAACCCGGGATTTGAGCCCAGGACCTCATCATCTGCGGTTGACCACGCTACCGCTAGATCAATGAGGCAATCAGTACTGTGCAGTAGTTGTACACACGGCTACATATCAAGCTATGCATTTCTAATATAAGCTGATCTCTCATTGTACGGAAATTCTATACAACGCGGGATCAGCTTATACTGGAAATGTATAGTTTGATATAATAATAATATCTGGGGACAATGTCACACAGATCATCCTAGCCCCAAACTAAGCAAAGCTTGTACTATGGTAACATGTCATGTATGGCATTGTCAAGTAAAGTCCGTCACAGTCAAGTCATACATAGTCCTTGTCCAACCCCAGTAAAGCAGTGGAGACTTTACTAGAGGCTTTTATGGAGTTTTGGTTACAACACGGAAAATAATTACTTATAAATAAATGTTTTTACGTTGTAAAATATTACTATAAGCAATCTAAATTGTAAGCTAAATAATTGAATGTGATTAGTTTTCTGAAGAAATAAACCCGAAACAACTGATATCTGTCGACGCATCAGCTGTCTGTCACTGCGCTGCTCGTGTCCAACGATTAAGTTTAAACTTTTGTGTGAAATCCCGGGGAGTATATTACTTATTCTTTATTTTACACATACATACTAACCTAACCAAACATTTATTCGACTCATTGATGTGAGTCACGTCCAATTTCACACTGCCATATTCATGTTTCCATTTGCTTGACGTACATTGTGGAAGCAAATTCGACGACTTAATTAGCTGGCTACAGACATCACACACTTCAATTACTCCATAACTATACTGATATAAGATTGGCATTCGATAAATTTATTCCTATCTACACATACCTACTAAGTTAACTTGACTAGACCCTAGTAATGAACTCTGATTAGGTGTCATATAGATAAAGTTAAAAGTGCCCCACTACAGTTTGTAACTATATGTTTAAGTGTTGCTTTATTATAAATCTATTATAAAGTTAATTGCCCATCTGTCTTGTATATACTTACTTATATTATTTCTACCTATAGATCTCTGTAGTTTATTTTTCATATCTCACTCCTTTGACTTCAAATACATCTTAACCTCTTATTTCTGTCTAGTTTTCTGTTCACCCTCTCTTTGTTTTCAGCCCATCCTCATTCACCTCACATCATGCAGACCCGAAGCATGGCTGTAACTCAAGTAGCTGAACATAAGTTGAAATCAGCTCTCAAGGACTTACAGACATACCAAGATCAGTGTCATAAACTTGAACAGGAGCGTGAGGAGAATGAGATAGAGATAAAAAGGGTCATTGATAGTAACACATCACTGAAAAGAGAACTTGTGAAACTCAACCACCAACTAGAGTCTACTATTGAAGAGCGAGACAGACTGCATGCGGAGACAGAGTCTTTTGATAAGTGTAGAGTGTTATATGAAGAAGCACTGTTCAAAATTAGAGATCTTGAATTAGAATTAATTAATTGTAATGAGAAGTTGTCAAATTATGTAAAAAACACAACTTGTCCAGTAGCCTCCATTAATCAGAGCTTGCATGACGAGTTGGCCAGTTGTAGTCCGGTGGGTCTCCCTATTAATACAACGGTGACCATTGATTTGACTGGGGATGACTGTGTAGACTGTCAGCCAAGCGTTAATTCCTTATGTAGTGACAAGCTAAAACAATACATACTTGAACTAAGTAAAGAACGTAGGGCATTATTAAACAAATTAGAAAATTATGAAATTAAAATAGAGGATAGCAAACTAATTTATGAAAAAGATACTCAGTGTTTGCTTTCTGAGATAAAAACTCTTGAGAAGTCCCTAGCAATCTCATATCACAGTTTCCAGTCATACAAAAATGAAATGCAATTGCTAGCTGGAAAGTGTAATCCTGAAAGCAATAGGACATTGGAACCGATTAACACCAGTAGTGCAGTAGTGGAGTCATACACACAGCTGGGATCAGAGTCACCAGTATCTCCACAAAATGACATTACTAAACATAGCTCCATACTGTATTCCGATGAAATGGGTAAGGGCCTTGGTACCTTGCTTTGTAATAAGCTGAGTTGTTCCTTTGTCAACTATTGTATGCCAGGATTACATTATAAAGATATAATACATAAATTAATTCAGAATAAACACAGTGCCAAATCATGTATAACTCTAATGGTAGGAAATTGTAAAAACTTAAAGAAAAAAGACATTACAGATAGTTTCACTGAGATGTTAGAATTAGACTGTAATAAGATAATATTGTGTGTCTTCCCCTATGTGTCCAATGTGCCTGATAGTACAAATAATTATATCCACAAGCTAAATATGCACCTACAGTTTTTGGTTAGCCATTATAGTGATTTTATATTTTTGGACACAAATAGTTTTATAGATTCTTGTAGGGTAACCATGAGTACAGTTACTGTCTCAAGAAAATTTTTGAACATACTTGCAAGTTTAGTAGCGGCACATATTAACTCAGTCATAAGTAGTATGATGAAGTCACTTTTTATACCATCTTTTAGTAATGTTATTAAAATCAATTTAGTTAGTAGTTTAAACATGTAAGCATGACAATAGAGAAGTGTGATAACTTTCTAATTCTATCACATGAAAATATATACCGCTTCTCTGGCAAAATTCTAGACATAGAACTTTTTAATGAAAAATATGAAATAGATATCCTTCGTTTTACAGAAACATGGCTGAAGGCACACAAGATGGCTTTTAGTGTCTGTGGCTATAGGGTCGCCAGCTTTTATAATAGGGTTTCGGCAGAGGGTGGTGGAGTACTGATACTACTTCGAGACCAAATTAAATTTAAAGAACGTAAAGATATATGCCAACTATCTATTGAGCGTGTGTGTGAGATGGCATGTGTAGAGACGCAGTTTTATTGTATAATATGTGTGTATAGACCACCAGCATCCGATTTAAAGCTTTTTACAGCAACAATAGAAGACATTCTTAGGAAAATTAAAAGTAAAAAAAAAATCCTTGTATGTGGTGATTTTAATATGAACATTTTAGCAGATTCACCTGAAATAAACATATTTCTATCTGTATTTCGGTCCTTTAACCTTAAATGCTTGTTCTCTGAGGCCACGAGAGTCACACCCACATCTGCTACTTGCATTGATAACATAATTACCAACTTTGATGTCTCTGAGAAGTGTTTGGTGGCTGGTGTTCGCTCTGACCATAAATGCCAAATAGTAAAGATAAAAAATGAGATAAATATAAATAAACAAAAAATTAGTTTTAGACCTTTAACAAAATCTAATTTGGGAAAGTTCAGTAACAACCTGGAGAATAGTTTGTGCCATCTATTGCCAAACAAAAGTAACCCTAACGATATGTACACTACATTATTCCACTGTATTTGCAAAGAATTTAATAAAGCTTGTAAAATAAAAAACATAACGGTTGACAGTAATAAGATAAAATTTAGTTCTTGGGCAACTCAAGGCATTAGACTGAGTAGAGATTTTTTATATGAGTTGTATGACAGAAGGTCCTATAACCCTGATGTCAATTTCATTAATTATGTTAGAAATTATTCAAAAATTTTTAAAAAGGTTTGCATTCAAGCTAAATCTTTATATATAAGAGATAAAATTAAAAAATCTGATAATAAAATAAAATCGGCTTGGCGAATAATTAATACTGAAACTGGTAAAAGTAGATCAAGAGATCAAACATTAGTATTGAATATTGGTGATGAACTGGTTTCAGACAAGCTTACCATTGCCAATTTTTTAGCTGCTTTTTTTGCAAATATACCCGTGGATATTACTAAGTGTCTCGCATCATCACCAGATGTGGCTGAACTCTTTTTAAATCAAAGCGTAAAACAAACTGTACCTAACTTTAGTTTTGAATCCGTAACAAGTGATGATATTATAAAAGCTTTTAAGAGTATTAAAAGGAAAGGCACAGAAGATTTGTGGGGACTGTCTGTTAAAGCAATTGAATCAATCATACTAAACATTGCTACAATCCTTGCAGCCATCTTCAATGGCTGTATAAGTGATGGTGTCTTTCCCGATTTAATGAAAATAAGTAAGATAATACCCATTTTCAAGGCAGGTTGTTCAAAAAATGCCACGAATTATAGGCCTATCTCAATACTGCCAGCTTTAAGTAAAATATTTGAAAAGCTGATGCTCAGCCAAATGTTGTCGCACTTTAACGTGAATGAGATATTGCATAACAAGCAGTTCGGGTTTACAAGGGGCCGCTCTACTCAGGATGCAGGTTGCACATTAATTAGGTCAATATTGGAGGCTTGGGAGGGATCACAGGATGCGCTGGGAGTTTTCTGTGATCTCTCTAAGGCTTTCGATTGCGTTGATCATCGTACGCTCGTTGTTAAACTGAAGTACTATGGAATATCTGGCACATCTCTTGATCTTGTGATGTCCTATTTATCGGGGCGACAACAGATGGTTTCGATAGGCGGTGTCACTTCGGCACGTCGTCCTGTGAAAATGGGGGTGCCCCAGGGGTCTATATTGGGCCCATTTTTATTTCTAGTTTATATAAATGATCTCCCTTATCTGGTAGAGAAAGTATCAGAGATAGTTTTGTTCGCTGATGATACGTCGCTCATATTTAAAGTAAATAGAAAGGATAAAGATCTTATTGAGCATAATAAAACACTCAGCTTTATATCAAAATGGTTTTCGGCAAATAATCTCTTGTTAAATGCAGGGAAAACTAAATGCATCAGGTTCTCATTGCCGAATGTGACTCAAATTGTACCAACAGTTGCACTTAATGCGAAAATATTAGATCTAGTCCCATCGACCGTATTTTTAGGATTGACACTTGATTCGAAATTGCAATGGGGTCCTCAGATTGAAAAGTTAGCAGGTAAATTAAGTTCGGCTTCCTATGCTGTCTGGAAAATAAGGCAATTGTCAGATGAACAAACTGCTAGATTAGTGTATTTCGCGTACTTTCATAGCATTATGTCGTATGGCATTCTGCTGTGGGGTTCGGCGGCTGACATAGGTACTATTTTTGTATTGCAGAAAAGAGCAGTCAGAGCCATTTATGGTTTAGGCAGTCGCGATTCTTTGCGAAATTTGTTTAAAGAAATAAATATACTTACTGTGCCATCGGAATATATATATCAGAATATAATGTTTGTTAGAAAAAATATTCATAATTATAAAAAGAAAAGTGAACTGCATAATATAAATACTAGGAATAAAAACAAACTAGCCATGCCAGGCTTTAGAGTAAGCAAAACTAATAAATCATTTTTAGGAAATTGTATTAGGTTTTATAACAAGCTTCCTACTCAAATTACTGATCTGCCTGACACAAGTTTTAAACCACATATTAAACGTGTACTTATGGCTAGGGGTTATTACACCACTAAAGAGTACATCGATGACAAAGACGTCTGGCTCTCACTTCCTACCTGCACATTGCTCGCTGGAGATCTTGTAGCCATATAGACATGACTGATCTGCTGTGTTACGTGAACTATCTGTAAATGATTGCTATCATATACTTAATTTAAAATTATTGACTCTGTCTCAAAATGAATAATGTTATTGTTTCGAAGTTTTTCTTTTGTATACCTAAATATAATCTAAAATAATAAGCATTCAGACAACCGATCGAGCATATATTGTGTTTGTCTACTAAATAATTACTCTAATTGGACCAAATCCCGTGTTCATGCCCGCTTGAGTATGTTTCGCCGGACCGTCTCAACTGGGTCGTGTTGAAACCGGTAGTAGATGAACCCACTGAGTTTGTTTCGCTGGGTCTTCTCAGTTGGGGCGCATTGGATCCGGTGGTAGCATTAAAGCGCGACCGTCGTTATTAACACAAGGTCCGTCATAATAATAATACCTTTAATATAGACAGAACCATTGACAATATGTAGTAAAAATATTAGACTTAAACTAGATAATTAAACATAATCTCTTGACAATAACTTGATACGAGCTAGCTAAATATCATTTCTGTAATAAAATAAATTTTATAAATGTTTTCATACAAGATGTACCTAAATATCTATGTTACTAGAAATAATATCTAATGTATACAACTATATTACTACAAACATGTTCTGACTATTTACAAGCGCTTTTTTAAAGTCTACGTGAATAAAAAAAAAAAAAAAACCAGGCGATGATATACTTACTTATATAGATAGATAAATAGTTATATACATAGAAAACATCCATGACTCAGAAACAAATATTTGTGTTCATCACACAAATATCTGTACTTACCGGGATTCGAACCCAGGACCACCATATGTAGCCGTGTGTACTACTATGGAGCATTAGAATATAGTAGGTTGTGCTCACTATGTATTCACTGATTGCGGGCCACTGAGGCGTTTATCACAGCTATGATAATTAACTGCGGTGGAACCGGCTTCCGCTAGTTAGGAAGGCAGTTAAATTACCATTAGTCAAACTGCCTATTAATTGTTTTTGAGTTTTGTATTGACACACAATTAAACAGCGTATAATATCTATACATATAATAAAATCGTAGGAAAGTCAAAACTGTACATTAAATATTTTTTTTAAAAGGATACTCGGGGCGTGATCTGCAACCGATATCGAAGTCAAAAATATAGTTCTTAGAATTGTTTGTCTGTATGTCTGTTTGTATGTCCGGGCTAAACTCAAAAAGTACAGCATGGATTTACTTCAAATTTTGCATGAATATTACTAAGAGGTCGGGTCAACATATAGGCTACATATTATCACGCTATCACATAGGGGGGAGGAGCCGTGATAAGTTATAAAATTTAACGCGGGTAAAACAGCAGGGCACAGCTAGTCTACAATAAAATAGTTGACACTTTACATTGAGATATACTCTTAGGTTTTATAATGTACACTTGTAACGCATGGAGGTATATCTTTGTGTATGTATATTACTAGCAGTGCCCGCGGACTTCGTTCCGCGTTGTAAATATTTTTGTCCCTGCCCGTTTGTCCCGCAACTTGGATTACATTATTCAAGTTTAAGTAAAGATGCGTTATTAGTATTGGAATTTTTCACAACCTATGACACTCCAAAATAATGTAGCTTTCCATTGGTGAAATAATTTTGAAAATCGGTTCAGTAGATCCAGAGATTACCCCTTACAACGTCACAAACTCACAAACGTTACCTCTTTATAATATTAGTATATTATATATATATACACATCATATCTATAGCTCTTGGAAAGCTTTTGGTGACGCGATGACGATGACTATTTGGTAGGCACAAAATAGATTTAAAAGCAAGTAGGTTTTGCCAGGAGTTATAAAGACTTTGCAACACCTAAATTTTGCCTCCGGGGGTTATAATAAAATACCTTGTAAGTAACTTGCAGTTTATAAAATTGTAGATAAGTTTATAGGTTGTAGAACTGATGTAACGAAGTTGTTATACAAATGTGCATTTCTAAAACAAGTTCGTTAGTAGCTTGACGTACTGGCGTCTGTACAGACGCCAGCACGTCAAGCTACCCCAATCTGTCAAATTTCCCCAATTGAAAGTGAACCTTATGCTCATGCGATAAAGTTGAAAATCTATAAAAGAAAATTGACAGATTGGGGTAGCTGGGTGTGCTGACGTCTGTACCTATTCATTATGATTGAATCTAAATACAGTGTAATTAGAGTAATTCACTAATTTATGTTCACGCTATACAATTTTGAATTGAAGGTATCTTAGGAAGGTAACGTAAAAATAGTAGCCAGGATAATGTTAGTGTTGCCTGTTAAGTCAACTGGAATCGTTACTTCTACAGACATGAAAAATTGCATAGGTGGCCGACGAAATTGGCAGAAAATGTCTGAGCGGTCTGATTGGTCGAGTGGAAAAAAATCTGGAAGAGAGTAATAAAGGATGAAAAGCAGTACAACTTTTATTTGCCTAAAACAGGGAGGAACGAATACCCCCTCTCCGTCCCGTATAATACGTCACCGAGTCAATCGACATCGTGCAACCGCTAGGCTAGCTGCACCCCTGGATCACCACACAAGACAATCCAACCACATGTTTGGATTGTCTTGTGTGGTGGTAGTGAAGCGAGAGGCTTAAAACTTCATGCACAACAATGTATAGAGGCGGACTTAATGCCAAAGGCATTCTCTGCCAGTCAACCTTGGGGTGATGCAGAGAAAACATGGTAGGTGCACTATGAGGACAGTGAGGAAGAAAATTAAAATCTGAGGATATATAGAATACACAAATACCTATATTAAAATTATATATACTTACCTATATTGTTATATACAAATTATAGATTGTCCTTAACTTCTTGGACGCTGTTTGTCGCCAAAGTTTCTATAATCAAGATTTAGCATTGTGATTATAATTATAGTAAAGTCAATGTTTTCTAATTTGTGAGACGTTAATTTGAATAGATGGCACACTTGAAATGTTGCGTTGCTAAAACATAGGGCACAACGGTGCTAGTTTATTCAGGCATCTAGAATAATTAAGTAGCCAGTTAATAATAGATGTAATTAGGTACCCACTTAATGTACCTGCATGGCTAAGCTGTGGAACACCCTCACGTACACGTTGTTCTAGTATACATATATATTTGACGGACACAAAGTACAGACGCCAGCACATCAAGCTACCCCAATCTGTCAAATTTCCCCAATTGAAAGTAAACCTTATGCTTTTGTGATAAAGTTGCAAATCTATAAAATAAATTTGACAGATTGGGGTAGGCTGATGTGCTGGCGTCTGTACATCCAGGCTCAGAACAATCGGGAATCGAGAGAAGGAGATGAAGAGGCCATGCGACTGTCTTAACCGCTACGCTATACGTGCAGAGACAGTGGGACCAGCCGATCTGCAGCCTCACCCGAGATAATCTTTTGAATACCTCGGGTGACGTTGCCTAGCGTGCTCGCTTGCTGGCTGTCGGAGAGTGGGAATCGGGACTTTGGCTGCAGGCGTTGCCGTCATCAAATTTAGGGACTATGCTGGATGACGGCACGTTCCGTCTCTCCACCTGCCTCCGTCTTGGCATACCCTGCGTCGCTCCTCATCGCTGTCACTGTGGAGAAGCTGTCGGCCACCTTGGACATAATGGCCTGTCGTGTAGCAGAAGCGCTGGAATAGAATACCCCGCCATGGCAGTCTAAATGATATTATCCGTCGGGCTCTTGTCGCTGCTGGCGTGCCTGCCATACTCGAACCTAATGGTCTGGCACGCGACGATGGCAAGAGGCCCGATGGTATGTCCTTGCTACCTTGGAAGTTGGGAAGGTCTCTGGTGTGGGATGCAACCTGCGTCGACACCTTGGCGCCTTAGCATCTTCCAAACACCAGTGGACGCGCCGGCGCTGCTGCTGCTTTAGCGGAGACCTCTAAACGGCGTAAATATGTGAACCTTATTGGTAACTATATGTTTGAGCCGTTTGGAGTTGAAAGTGTTGAAACGCTCGGGCCGTGGGGTGCAAACGCTTTAACACTTTTTCGTGACATATCAAAACGTCTGGTCGATGCTTCACGTGATCAGTTCCCGGTTCAAAGCGATGTCGACGAATTTTTTTTCGCATAAGCTCATTGGTTAGACTTTTTATTTATATTTGTATTTGTTTTATTTTGTTTATGATTCTTTAGTTGATAAGTTATTTCAATAATAATTGATTCATATAATTATAATATTTATGTTTGTATGTAAATATACTATTTACGCTAATGTCTTGTTGGCCCACGCAGGTGATGAGGTCCAAATTAAAAGTGATGTTGGGATTTTACTGTTACCAAAATAATTTAATAATATCCTGGGACATTATTCACACACGGCGATCTGATCACAAACTAAGCACAGCTTATACTATGGAAACCAGATAACTGATATACTTTATATACTACTTTTCTTTAGTAAATACATACTTATATAATAATAATAATGTCCTCCTAGCCGAATTTCGGCCACGGCGGCCAGTCTCAACGGAGATTAGCCATCTGCGCGGGACATATTATAGTGCTCAAGTGTGTGCGCAAACACAGGAGCACTTTCTATTCCATCACTCTCATGATCCGATGGGACGCCTAGCGACACGACCGGAAAGAGGTCAGGCATAGGACCGACGGCTTTACGTGCTCTCTGAGGAGTTGGCGGTATTATACCCCCGTAGGGTATAATACCGCCAACTCCCAGACTTCGGTTTGATGCTGAGAAATTTTTCTTTTTACATAAAAGTCCCAAAATCACTTTTGGCCCGACCCGGGATTTGAACCCAGGACCTCGTTATCTGCGGGTGAACACGCTACCGCTAGACCAACGAGGCAATAATTATAATATATAATTACTCCCAGCCTCTGACTAGTCTGTGCTCGCTGCCGGTTTGCACCACATTGATCACAGAGACATCATTAAATCTTAGTCTTCCCGTCGACGAGAAGGTTTATTATTAACATATAGTGTATAAAAAGTTGTCTAAGTGGTGAAATCACAAAATATTTCTTTGAGCGTAGGAGATGCATCTTGAGACGCACGTTTATTGCATTTAAAGAACGACTAGAAATGGCAGGAGCATATATTTATAGTTCTTCTTTGTATGCAATAAACGTGTCTCTTGATGTCTCCAATTATGTCCAACTGAGATACTAGCGTACCCTTACTTTCTAGGGTTCCGTACCCTAAAGGTAAAACGGGGCCCTATTACTGAGACTTCGCTTTCTGTCTGTCCGTCTATCACCAGGCTGTATCTCATGAACTCTCTTAAATATTTATTTTATTTAATTTTTTAGTATTTGTTGATACAGCGGCAACAGAAATACATCATCTGTGAAAATTTCAACTGTATGAAAACAGTTGAAATTTTCACATATAATGTATTTCTGAAAATTTCAACTATATAAAAACAGTTGAAATTTTCACAGATAATGTATTTCTGTTGCCACTGTAACAAAAAAGACTAAAAAATAAAATAAAATAAATAATAGGTCTTTACCTATGAAATTGCCATTTTGTATGAAAAAATTTAAACGAATTTTTTTCATGAATTTTTTTATTTGTATTAATCGAAGTAATCACCCATGCAATCAATGCATCTTTGCCATCGCAGTGGCAGTTTATTGATGCCCTTCTTAAAGAAATCAGCTGGACGGGAGGCAACAAATTCTTCAAAGGCATTTTGTACTGCCTCTCGGGTATTGAATTTTTTTCCCGCCAAGAAGTTATCCAAATTCTGGAAAAAGTAGTAGTCTGTAGGCGCAAGGTCTGGTGAGTAGGGCGGATGACGGAGAGCTTCCAACCCCAGTTCTTGCAACTTGGAGACCGTCTGCTGTGCAGTATGAGGTCGCGCGTTGTCGTGCAGGAGCAGCGGAGACGAGCGATTGACCAATGCTGGTTGGAGTTGCGCCAGCTTCTCCATCATTGTGCTCAGTTCTTCACAGTACACATCTGCAGTAATGCTCACCCCGTTTGATAAGAAGCTGTGATGAATCACACCGGCGCTAGACCACCAAACAGTGACCATCACTTTTCTAGGGGTAAGTTTTCGTTTAGGGCATTGTTTAGGTGCTGAACCAGGATCCAACCAACTTGCTGAGCGCTTGCGGTTATCAAACAGAATCCATTTTCCATCGCAGGTAACAATGCGGTTCAAAATTCCTTCATTTGTGTGTCTGTTGAGCAGTGCAAGGCACGTCTCGACGCGTACTTCGCGCTGGCGATCATTGAGTTCGTGGGGCACCCATTTGTCAAGCTTTTTTACCTTGCCAATTTGACGCAAATGGACCAATATTGTTTTGACGCTAACGTCAAAAGCTGCTGCTAATTCAGCCGTAGATTGTGTATCATCAGCTTCCACAACCGCCTTTAATTCGTCATTGTCGACCAAAGTCTTCGGACGACCGCGAGGTTCATTTTTCAGGTCGAAATTTCCAGAACGGAAGCGAGCAAACCAATAACAGGTGGTGCGTTGGTTTGTAGTGTTAGCTCCGTAAACGTCGTTGATGTTGCGTGCCGCTTGTGCCGCGTTGCTGCCACGACGGTACTCATATTCCATAATTACTCGAATTTTTAACGTATCCATGATGACGAAAAAGATTGAAATGCGATGAAAATGTAACACTAATCAATAAAGAAATGACTACTTTTGGAAAAAAGAATCCATGTTTTTAAAATAAAATTAATTTGAAATTAGAATTCTTAGCCAAACAAAAATTATTTTGATTTGAAATGGCCAGTACTGCAGAACGGCAATTTCATAGGTAAAGACCTAATATTTAAGAGGGCTCCCATACAACAGTGAATTGTTTGCTCGTTTTTATAGATATTGGTACGGGACCCTTCGTGCGCGGTCCGACTCGCACTTGGCCGGTTTTTATTAATACTCCATATTTGTTTTATATTGTTGTATCTTTGTAACTACATAATAAATATTACTTTCATGTCGAATGTCCTCCTGCAGACTACTTTGGCTTAGCACTTTGGCAGACGGGTTGGCGATCGCAGTAAGATGGTCATAGTACTCAGAAAAAGCTGCTGTCCGGTCTCTGGTAGATGCCGACTTCTACGTCCCCCACGGAATGAGATGGGGTGACGATATTCTGATATTGGCCGCTGTCATCACATTTTTTAAGACAACGCCCTCACTAAGGAATCTAATCCCTGTCTCGCGAGGTACTTTACAAACATACAATAGACGGACACACATTTCATTCGGACTCAGAACAATTTATAGGACACCGAAATAGTTGACCTGCGCGGGAGTCGAACACGGGACACGAAACGGCGACGCGACAGTCTTAGCCGCTGCGCCGCTAAGACTGTCGCACATCATCATATCAGCCGAAAGACGTCCACTGCTGGACAAAGGCCTCCCCCAAAGATCTCCACAATTGCCGGTCTTGTGCTATTCGCATCCAGCAGTTTCCAGCGCCCCGCACAAGATCATCGGTCCATCTTGTAGGGGGCCTGCCCACGCTGCGTCTTCCGGTTCGTGGTCGCCACTCGAGAACCTTTCTGCCCCAACGGCCGTCGGCTCTACGAGCTATGTGCCCTGCCCACTGCCACTTCAGCTTGGCAATTCTTCGGGCTAAGTCGGTGACTTTGGTTTCGACATTTCTGATGCGATCCCGCAGGGAAACTCCGAGCATAGCCCTCTCCATTGCTCTTTGGGTGACCTTGAGCCTTCTAATAAGGCCCGCACTGTCGCACATACATACTTATATTTTGTTGTTTTGTGTTTGTGTCGCCCAATTAATTCCATACAGCTGTGCATTTCACAACTGAGAGACAAATGATAATGAATTTTGTAATAAAGGTACAGACGCCACCACATCCAGCTACCGCAATCTGTCAAGTTTCTTTTATAGATTTTCAACTTTATACCAAAAGCATAAGGTTCACTTTCAATTGGGGAAATTTGACAGATTGGGGTAGCTTGAT
Organism: Pseudoips prasinana; assembly: GCA_951640165.1. Taxonomy (NCBI): domain Eukaryota; kingdom Metazoa; phylum Arthropoda; class Insecta; order Lepidoptera; family Nolidae; genus Pseudoips; species Pseudoips prasinana. The sequence goes on from OX621260.1 coordinate 7,385,118, forward strand.
GTGCTGGCGTCTGAACATACATCATTTGGCATTGTTGTTACGTTTGTTCAGTTGGAAATAAAATTTGTATCAGCCCAGCTCCGCACAGGTTATGAAATATATAGAAAATTAAATTAGTTTCATTATAGCATGTTTAAAATGCTAAAAATTATAAATGAAATCATAGTTAATAATAAAAACTATGTGTTAACGCATAGCGCCATCTATCGCAATTAGTGTTAAATTTATGCAGTAGATGGCGCTGTTTTAAACTATTAACTGTGAAAGTATTATTTTTGTGTTATCTGTGCAAAACTTTTCTTTTTTTAAACTTTAAAAAGTTAGATAGTTGTCTAATTTTAAAAACGTAGACATAAAATTCTAACCGCGCATTAATGTCGGTTCTGTCATGTAATTCAAACTTTTACACGAAATATACAAAATTGTCTCAAAAAACAACATACAAGAGGACTCATTTCAAACTACTACTTCTGCCCCTGAATTCCTGATGCCACATTCGTAACACTATGATTTAATAAGTATTCAGAAATGAATAATTTAAAGCGCCATCTGTTGGAATTGTCCGATCTCAGTATTGGCATTCCAGCCGTTGTTAGCCGTGTAGGTTTCGGTAAGATGCGTAAAAAGCGTTTTAATGCTTGTAAGAAATATCGAATGGATTGTATAAATTCGAAGTGTCATTACCACGGTGCGGTGGCGGAGCGATTATCGCACATGGGGCCGGATACCCGTGGTCATGGGTTCGATCCCATCCGCACTTAAATTTATACAATTCCTTTTTAAAATGTCTGAAACCTCTTTTCTTTATTGACTTGACTCCTCTTCTTCATCGTTTGGGCAATGGTTACTCTGGTGTCAAGAGTTGTTCAGGCCAGAGTCCGTAACCGGCCGGGTCGGGGGGGGGTAGTTTTATTTGCTATATGGCTTGGGCTCGCCTCTAATGTCCAGTGAAGCAGTGAAAGCTTCCTGTCTAACGGTTAAGGACTTGTAAATAAAAATAAAATACTTTTCTTTCATGTCATTTGGGTTTCTTTGTTTTTTTTATTAAATTGTAGTTTCCTCATTAGGCCCTCCGAAACTCTTAGCCCGCCAACAGTCCAAGCCATTGTATAGCTTGGGATGTCGGGAACCATCTCTCTCGAGTGTCAGGATATCCCTTTATGATTCTGATTATATCATCATCATATCAGCTGAAAGACCTCCACTGCTGGACAAAGGCCTCCCCCAAGGATCTCTGATTATATAATATGTAATAAAAAATCAATTTTTATTATCAGCTAGGTATTACATTATATTCACATTAACTATGTACTATTATTTAGCCAGTTCAAGGGATTGCACTAAAGCTATAGATCATTATTTAATAGAGTACCTACTTAGCTGAATATTACTTAATTATAATGAGAAGATGATTATGATGACATGTCGGTAATGATCATTATTAATCATGCAATATCCATAATGTAGATTAGGAATATCTACAGGATCGTTTTGGACAATCACGCTAATTATAATAATAATACAATGATAAAATTAAGGCTGCCTAAGCACTATGCGGCTAGCCGCAATGCGGCCAGCTGTGCGGCTAACCGTACACAGATATTTGTACGAGAAAGTAATTTTTATTCGCACTGTGATGCGGCGGCCAGTCAGCAATATTGATTGCTGACGGCTGAACGCATTCCGGCTAACCGCATAGTGCGTAGGAGGCCGAACCTTGGACGAAGGTGTAGGTTGCAACGGTAGAGGATTTGGCAAGCCCGCTGGTTGCACGAGACCACTACAGGGACTAGTCATTTTGTTGTTGCACTGTTAGTTCATAAAGTGTTCATTATTTGAAATCGACACGTACAATAGTAGATTGTATTATAAAGCAAAATAATATTTTTAATGTGCCTCACAATAAAGATATATTTTTGTGAATCTAGCGCGTAGTGAGGGATTCTTTAGTAGAATCCTGAACGTAGCGAGGGTTTCTGAGTACGTCGCCCGAGCGTAAATTATATTTTGCGCCCGAGTGATACAGTCTACTTTTCGTCACCCTCTATGGAGAATATAAAAGGCGCAACAAATTCTATTGAAATATTATTAATTAACAAAACATAGAGTAACAACTAAATTGAAATTAAATAGTAGGTGTCTAATAATAAAACAACTAAACCTTATATTTACATTTGAGACATTTGTGTTGTGTTTAGTAGAATCCAAAACGTAGCAAGGGATTCTAAGTACCGACGTACTTACCCGAGCGTAATATATATGTTGCGCCCGAGTGATACACTCTACTTTTCGTCACCCTCTATGGAGAAAAAAAAAGGCGCAATAAATTTTATTGAAATATTATTAATTAACAAAACATAGAGTAACAACTAAATTGAAATTAAATAGTAGGTATCTAGTAATAAAACGACTAAACCTTATATTTACATTTGAGACATTTGTGTAATTATGAACATTTATTGTTACAGTATTATTAGGAGTAGAGATTGTTGTAGATTTAATATTCTGCGTGTTTGAAATAATGTCTGAATCTGGCTCATTTTAAGGAAAATGTGATAGTGAATCTCGTTGTTTGGATTTAGATGGGCGCGAAACTGTTGCAATGTAAATGTGTAATTTAATATTTTCCACGATGCGTTCTCATGTTTTCGCCTTATTCCCAATGGAATCTTCTATCTCATCTGTCATCTGCTACAGAACTCGACTTCCAACCTCCATGTCGTTTGAGTACAGTTAAGTCCTGTCCAGAATCTGTCAAAAGGACACGCAGAAGAACGACGAAAGTGATGTCCTGTATACATATCTGGTAACTTCAAATAAGTAGCGAATCCCGTAATCACGAAGTGCCATCGTTGCGTAACCAATGTAGTGCGTGCTGATGTCATTAGTGTTGTGTGTAGACATACCGACAGTTCCGTACAAGAAAATAAGGAAAAATATCAAGACCATGCGAGGCTAGATACCGCCCGAGCTTCACGGAGACGACGCTGCCGAGCCACACCAGTCGACCCGTGACCACGGCTGGTGCAATCCATGCCAAAACGTCGGGTAACCTAAAGGTAACGATTTACCTTAAATAATTGTGTCCACATTATATAAAAAGTAGCGATTTCTTGTGGCATGTAAGAAATTTCAGTTTTTTCTTATAACTTGTTTGAAGCACTTGCCATTTTGATAACGGATGAAAAAATTAAAAATAAAGGACGCAGGTCCAGGTATTTCTGTACAATAGAGGTAGGGCACAGCATTCATTCCCTCAAAGAGCGGCCCGACTGGGGACGTACCTCCACCTTACAGAAGACATTCCTTAATAATAACATTGATAATTTTAATGTTGTGGTTTTGCGTGTGAGTAAAGTTATTTTTAAAAGTTCATTGCCATGACAAGCTCCATTTACAGACGCCAGCACATCCCAATCTGTCAAATTTCTTTTATAGATTTTCAAATTTATAACAAAAGGTTAAGGTTCCCTTTCAAGTGGGGAAATTTGACAGATTGAGGTAGCTTGATGTGCTGGCGTCTGTACTCCAAAAATTAAAGCTTCCAGTAACAAAACCGAATGTGAATAAGACAAGTATCTATCGATGTACAGGTACAATAAAATGCGCATATTTAAACACTATGGCTATATTTTACTTATCCACCATATACATCGTTACTTATTTTACGGCAAGAAAGACTTTGTCGGGTGCCTCATTAAAGGAAAGTCTCCACGTTTTTGACTGAGAACTCTTTTCATTTGTTAGATTTGAACCCATAAGACATCCTCTTCAGATACGCTATTAATATAGAATATGTGTCCAGTTTTACGTGGTTATTAGAACTACCTGTTTATTTTAGTAGTAGTAGGTACTCCAAAGAGTGGAAGGTTGTTTAGTTTTGGCTAAGTACTAAGTAGAAGTAGGCCAATTACACAGACTGAAAGATTGATAGCGCTTCTTGCATTTCTCCATTCAATAAAATTACCATAGGCTTTCATATATTTCTCCCGCGATTTTGCAGGTAATAATTATCCATCACATGCGTCAGTTCCAATACTTTCAGGAGTTCTTTACATTCACTGTCACTTGAAGAATAGAATTTATTTTTCAAAACCTAACAATTCGTGCAAATTGACGAAAACGCGGGCTGTATAGTTCGCGCGTTTACAATTTGATTTCTTTTTTTTATTCAGCCGGCGGCGGCGGCGTCGCGTCTATTGGCCGTCGTACCAGCCAGTCTTTATTCAAATAATATTTGCGTTCGATTTCTTTGGCGCTGAACGCTAAGATCTTCCAAATTCAAAACGTGCGAGGTAAAGATAATTGCGGCGCACTTATAAAGAGGATTAAAAACTCATTACTGCCCGCTAGAAGTTTCTTATAGAAAACACCTTCTTTGGGTGCACTCTCACTCGCCTCTAACGAACCAAGTCGTCCTTTTCGAATAAAATGAATGAAAAATACTGCAATATCTGACATAAAAGAAAAGTTTTTCTTGATTATTCATTAGTGCTTATTTATTTTATACTTACGAATAAAAAGGAAAATGTTGCAAAGAATGGCCACCACAAACCGGACGACGCAGCGTGGGCAGGCCCCTACAAGGTGGACCGCAAGTGTCGCGGGAAGCTGCTGGATGCGGGCAGCACAAGACAGGCTATTGTGGAGATCCTTGGGGGACGCCTTTGTCCAGTAGTGGACGTCTTTCGGCTGGTATGATGGTAAGCATATAAAAAAAACGGATAGTTCAAAAACAAAAATTACGTAGAGACTTCTTTCCATCACGTTTCTTTCTTGTACAAAATAACATCTACGATTGCTAGTTCCAAAATATTGATGTTAATTGACGTGAATTTGGTAGCTCCTCCACCTCCTTCGTTTTTACTCCTCATAGTCATTCGGAGCAATCAATCGAACTTGCACCTGTCATCAATTAACAATAAATATTTTTTTCTTGAGCTACATACAATAGATTGCAATTACTATACAATAGATTGCATAAAATGAAATCACAGTCACATTATTAAACATACAAATAAAAAATAAAATCAATACAAAAAGAACAGAAATACAATTAACTAAAATACTATAATTATTACGTATTAAGAAAATGGGTTTAGCCAATTTATCCCCCGTGCACATGAGTTTGCAGCAGCGGTTTATATATAGGCAGTCGAGCCTTCACGGCGCAAAAGGGGGGCACCGGAGCAGCATACCCGCGTTCCCGGGGCTCCCCCTATCAGGCGCCAGAAGAAGTCCACGGCAGGTTAGGTTTAGTCGGTGCGAGTCCGACATACCCACCCGCAGACACTTTTTGGGGGTGGCATGCGTAGGCATTCCCCCTGCCTTCGAGCCTATCAGTGCGGCAAGCATGCTGTTGATACTCCCCCGCACGCGTCACACTAAGAAAGTGCCTCTCTTGCGCATGGTTCAATAAGCAATCTACGCGAGCCTTCGCGAACATCGCTGACTCACTTTAAAAGTGTGGGAGTCCCATCAGCATCCTGAACGCGTTATTGAATTTAGGTCAGATGGTTATGTAATTAAGCTACAAACATGTCATAACGGCTCCGCGGCGTGTTAAATTACCGAGATGCCTTTCAAACCTTTACAAAGACCCTTGCGGAGGGCATATTACGTTATTATACCTATATTTTGATCTGAATAATTCTAGGTAATCTAGGCACTGAATCTTTACTTCAAAATTGACAAACTTTCTTAGACACATTCAACGTCTCTTCAACACGGTTGAGCTAGAAATTGTTTCGAAATTAATTTGTTTGACGGGCCTGTTGGCGCGGTTGGCAAATGCTTGCTTTTCACGCCGAAGGTCATGGGTTCTATTCCCACCCAGGACAAATATATGTGTGCGTGAACATGTCTGTTTGTCCTGAGTCTGGGTGTAATTAAGTATATAAAATGTATTTACAAAAGAGTAGTAGTATATGTAGTGTATCAGTTATCTGGTTTCCATAGTACAAGCTCTGCTTCGTTTGGGACAGATGGCCGTGTGTAAAAAATGTCCCAGGATATTATTATTGTTTGCGTAAGTTTTAAAGGATATCTACTTTGTTTCTTAATATTTTACTTTCAAAATGGGTACAGGTGTCACTGATCGTCCCATCGGATCAAAACAGTGATGGAATAGCCTATGTTAGCGCACGCACTTGTGCAATGTAATAAGTGATATTACAGAAAGATTTGACAAACTCAATACTGTATAATAATAATATAATAATATCCTGGGACATTACTTACACACGGCCATCTGATCCCCAACTAAGCAGAGCTTGTACTATGGAAACCAGATAACTGATATACTAGTACTTTTCTTTTGTAAATACATAATTATATAGATACATTACACCCAGACTCATGACAAACAGACATGTTCATGCACACAAATATCTGTCCTGGGTGGGAATCGAACCCACGACCTCCGGCGTGAAAAGCAAGGATTTGCCAACCACGTCAACAGGCCCGTCAATATATACTATAATGCGACACTGTCGTTTTGTTAACAAAGGAGAAGAAAATGACTCCATACATTCCTCGGCCCAGGTGTTAACTGAATCAAACTAGCCTTATTTGTGAGAGGACATAATAACAAGACCTCACTGAAATTTTAGTGATATTTGGCTATCCAGGAATCAAGTTATATGAAGTATAGTAAAAGTGAGGTTAAATTATAACATTGTAGTTTTTTACAAAATATTTTTGAATGGCTTCGGTTGTGTTATGGTTTTATGCATGGAGAGTGTGACATGTCGAAGATCTGGCACGTTTGAATCCCCCGCGCCCCGTGCAGTCACTGCAGTCGGAGAAAACCACAAATAAAACATGGAAAATACGTGCGCACTTAAACCGAAAGACAACGAACGAGTGACAGTCTAAGAGTATGTAAAGGCTGTCAGGCAGAGAAGTGATGCCCGAAGAAAAATTAAAGGAATACAATCCGCTATGAATCGATTCCACGAAAAACACTTGTCACTTGATTTTCAAACATATTCTGAGATTTTACCGATTTATTCTTAATCGATTGCGAGCAATTCATCATTATTTTATCGATTATTTCGTTTCATAACTGAATTTAAGTTTTCTCGCTTCCTAGATAGAAACATGATACCATATTTTGTGATTTCCTTTAGAAAAATATAACGGTTTGTTAAATTCCCATTTCAACTAGTTAACTGCGGGGCCCAGAAGTTTCCTTCTCCTTTAGACGCAATCATAGCCACGAGCTCTCACCGGTCCGTAAGTGATTGGTGAGGTTAAGGAACTATGTTCACGGTCAGTCCATAGATGGGTGATCGCCAAAGTAGATTAATTCTGACCGTCTCCGTGCTTCGGAGGGCACGTTATGCTGTTGGTCCTGGATGTAGCTAATAGGCAGCAGTATCTAGTTAAGCCATGTCAGAGGCCTTATAGGCGACTAATAACAACTCTGACACTGGGGTAACCAAGTAACATGTGTAAGTATCTATATATATAAAAATCAATGCCACTTTTCGTTGTAATGTTATAAATCAAGAACGCCTTTACCGATTTGGCTAATTTTGCTCTTGAATTATTCGTGGAAGTCCAGGGAAGGTTTGTACGTAGAGAAAATTTAAAAAAAGTCTTGATAAAGTGTAAAATCAACATCTTTCTATACTCCCATAAACAAACAATTTGTACTAATACTTAAAAGCGTAGCGAAGCACGTACCGGACCGCTAGTTAAGTATAAGTGACAAATTCATCTATCTTTTATTTATTGCTTTTTGAGGCAGACGAGCTAGCGGCCCACGGGATGGTAAGTGGTAACCGCTGCTCATGGACATTTGCAGTGCCAGGGGGGCCAGCGAACTGCTGCCTACCGTGTGATTAATACTCTTTTTAAACCTCGTTTGAAGAAGGATATATGATATGTTGCAGCCACCGCTGGAAACAGGTGACTCTTTTACATAACATTGATAAAATTTAATGTCCGGGTAATAAGAAAACTATGATTTTTTTAACCAATAAGCGCTCAACAAAACCCGCTACAAGATCACCAACGACTCGTTGAAATTTATAACACGTATTTTGAAGACATTGACATATTTGCGGTGTCAGCAACTCCGTTCGAAAGCTTAATATTAAAGACAGAATAATTTAACGCAATAATTCTTCTACACAAGAGAGCAGTTTACATTTTGATTAATATTACCTAAATGTCATTTTTGTTGTTTACTTTAAGCGACATCTAGTAGTAAGATACTTTTACTAACACTACTAAAATCCCTATAAATGTAATCGAAAGTTTGTGAGGATGGGTATATGGGTGAATGTTTGTTACTCTTTCAGGCAAATCTACGAAACAGGTTTTGATGAAACTAAGTAGTAACATTCAACTAATATTATAAATAAATGCGAAAATTTGTCAGTACCTATGTACCTATGTTTGCTAATCCTTTTTTGTGTGTTTTCTATGTTTGTTTGTTAGAGATTTTGATGAAACTTTGTTAAGTATAATATCCTACTAATATTATAAATGCGAAAGTTTGTAAGTATGGGTGTATGTTACTCTTTCACGCAAAGCTACGGAACGGAATTTGATGGAACTTTGTAATAATATTCTACTAATATTATAAATTCGAAAGTTTGTGAGTATGTGTGTATAGATGTTTGTTACACTTTTACGCAAATCTACTGAACGGATTTTGATGAAACTTGTATAAGTTTATGGATGTTTGCTACTCTTTCACGCAAATCTACGGAACGGATTTTGATGAAACTTTGTAGTAATATCCTACTAATATTATAAATGCGAATTTTATGAGTATATGTGAATGGATCGCAAATCTACGGAACATATTCTGATGAAACTTTGTAGTAATATCCTACTAATATTATAAATGCAAAAGTTTGTGAGTATGGGTGTATGGATTTGTTACTCTTTCACGCAAATCTATGGAACGGATTTTGATGAAACTTGTATAAGTTTATGGATGTTTGCTACTCTTTCACGCAAATCTACGGAACGGATTTTGATGAAACTTTGTAGTAATATCCTACTAATATTATAGATACGAAAGTTTGTGAGTATGGGTGTATGGATGTTGGTTACTCTTTCACGTAAATCTACGGAACGGATTTTGATGAAACTTGGTAGTAATATCCTACTAATATTATAAATGTGAGAGTCTGTTAGAATTGATGTAAGGATGTTTGTTACTCTTTCACTCAAATCTACGGAACGGATTTTGATGAAACCTTGTAGAAATATCCTACTTACTAATATTATAAATACGAAAGTTTGTGAGTATGGGTGCATGGATTAATGTTTGTTACTCTTTCACGCAAAAAGTACGGAACGGATTACGTCGGTCTTACAAATGCTATCTGTTTGAAATTTGGTAATATGTATAATTATATCGCCTAACCAACCGTATTGCAAATTTTGCTTTGCATTAACTGTTGATCTATGATTTATTACCAAGCATCAATCTATGAGTCCATTAGAATTAGAGTCATTGATTAAACTAAAACCGGGGGCTTTATCACATTTCTGTATTTTGTTCTCATCATTAATTTTAATAATAGTAGCAGATACTCTTGTTCAAATTTTAACCACGAAATTTACGTCCGGTTGAAACCTTTTAATCCTACTGATATTATAAACGCAAAACTTCGTCAGATTGGATGGATGAATATTTGTTACTCTTTAACCCATAAACTACAGGGGCTCTACCGGCTAAATCGCCGAACATCGATTTCTTAAATAGCGTTCAAATAAATTCGATTAAAAATGACTTAACCAATCGTTAAATTGTCTTCAACATTAACAATCTATTCCGGACCATTTATGACGTCCTATGTGCTCATGGAAGCCGATTTAACGATTGATTAAGTCATTAGTAACCTTTATTTATTTGAACGCCATTTAAGAAATCGATGTTCGGCGACTTAGCCGGTAGAGCCCCAGGGCCTCTACCGGCCTCTAAGTCTAGTTAGTTCGGCGTTGCAAGGTTCATTCGACAGGCCAGTTGGCATGGTTGGTAAATGCTGGCCTTTCACGCCGTAGGCCGTGGGCTCGATTCTCACCCAGGACAGATATTTGTGTCCATGAAGGCCTCCCCCTCCCCCGCACGCACAAGCATGTTTAAGCAACCTGAGCTACAAAAGGATATCTCTTCCCGGGACCGCTTATAAGAGACGAGTGGAGTTCCCCTCCTCCAAACGACAGCGATCCCAGGGGCGGCGCCCAGCACGAGAGGAGCCAGCCGGCCGGGCCGGCCGCATACTCTCTCGCGCTGGGATCAAGCTCCCAGCGGCGGAGGTTCCCTCCCCTGGCCTAGTCCAAGAAACAGAGCTAGATTACGTTATGATTGTTTGGTTGACAATAAAAAATTTATAATTATTTATAATTTATATAAGGAAAACCTTTTCCGCCACAACCTTTACAGTGTTTTAATGTCACTTAGTTTTATTGTTTCAGTTTAAGTGAATTATTTTATTACATGTAATAAATAATATATTATTTATTTACTTAATAAAACTAACTTGTATTAGAATTACTAATTACACATACGTACAAATTAAAGGGTACGTTTATCTATGCATAATAATAATAAATAATGTATACTAATATTATAAAGAGGAAAGGTTTGTATGTATGTTTGTAAGGAATAGGCTCAAAAAGTACTGGACCGATTTTAAAAACTCTTTCATCATTTGAATGCTACATCATCGCTGATTAATATAAGCTATTTTAATTGCAAGAAAAAAATTAGGATCCAAATTGTACGAGGCCCAAAATCGTTCCAGAACTTAAAAACAGTTGCTGAGTTGCTGCAGTTGCCGAGATAGAGGTTTAAGTTATACGTAAATGTTTAAAAAATAAATGTGTGCGAAGCCGAGACGGGCTGCTAATAATTTATATTTCGGGAGAACTTAAATACTGCAAATTAATAAGGCATACAGACAACTGATAATCGTACTTATATGTTTTTAAATACATGCATATTATAGATAAATTACACCCAGACACAGAACAAATAATCGTACTGATAAAACATTTTTTGTCCTATGTAGGGATCGAACCCACATCCTCTGACTTAGCAGTCAGGGTCCCTAACCACTAGACCTACAGGCCTGTCAATATATACAAGGTTTAACATATAGACGCCAGCACAGCCAGCTACCCCAATCTATCTAAAATTCTTTTATAGATTTACAACCTTATCACGTAAGCATAAGGTTCACTTTCAATTGGGGAAATTTGACATATTGGGGTAGCTTGGTGTGCTGGCGTCTGTACATATTAGATGGATGTAACTTAATGAGCTTTATTCGCCTAGAAAACTGAATAATGTGTTGCATATCAACATGCAAACAGCAAAATACATAAACATTTATAACTTCTCATACAATAATGTCTTATTTAACAGGTATCTCTATATAGTCCTGCGTGGTTGTTGGTGTATAAGTATTTTCAAATTTATCATATAAGCATTAAGTTCACTTTCAATTGGGGAAATTTGACAGATTGGGGTAGCTGGATGTGCTGGCTCTGTACATTGGCTGACATGATGAAACTGATAATACCTTCTTATATTATATTTTAGTTTAATAGATAGATAGATAACACTTTATTGCAACAAATCGAAGCATAACATTGTTGTTGACACTGAGGTATTGCGTTCTAATTTCAAAATTGGAATTTTAATACTTTTTTGTTTCTTTTCTTATTGTTTCGTGGTCGTTTTGGCGGCAATCCAGATTTTTTATTTTAAGTTTTGTAAATTATTTTGAAGAAAAATGGGCAAATATAAAAGTTGCGATCCAACACCAGGAAAAATTATCATGAAGTTTGTCGAGTGTGGTTGGTCCATTTAAATTGTTCAAAACCTATGGTATGCAAGTGCAACATTTCAAGCGCTATAATACAGCTTTAAATGTGTCCAGAACAAAAAGATCGAGAAAAACGACTCCGCAAGAAGATAGAATGATAACCAGGTTAGCTAAGAAAGATCCGTTTCTAGGCTCTATTTTAATTAAACACTGAACGTCTTATTTAAAAACGCTACTTAAATTTAAGCTGGCCGCTTAACCACGGTTTAACTATTTTTTCATTTAAAAACACGATTTAACTTTGACCCGCGGTTAAGCCATGTCAAAATTTAAACCACGTCGGCCACTGGTTTAAACCTCTCTCAAATATGGCGGATTTTATTTGCATCAGCTGACGTTTTGTTTGACGTTTGTTTGTGAATGGAGGTTATTTTTTTTTTTTTTTTTTTTTTATTAATAATAATTAGTTTATTTTACATTTAGAAATACATAAAAATTCTCTTATTCTTAATAAAAATACAACAATGAAAATTTTATTGAAGTTACTAACCATTTTAATTTTTAAATAAATACTGAATGCCAGTTGGATTCTTATCACAAACTTCAAAATCCACCGAAGAAAATCAATAGTCCTTGATAATGCACTGTTACGATCATAAATCTAGCATTCCATGCCTACCATAGAGCAAAAATCATAAAGTTTTGATACAAAATCCGATTTAGTCGATTAATTTTGGTCAAGCTCTATATCAGTCCTAGAAATGTTGACAGTGTAAAATAAAATGACGTTACTTAGCTGAGAAACCTTTAAGTAGGGTTTTTAAATAAAGAAATAGTTGAGCCGGGTTTAAGTGGTTGAGCAGGGTTTAGCTGAGACATGGTTAAGCGGCGGATCACGGAATTATTTTAAATAAGAGTTTGGGGCAAACGAAAGAGCCGGTGTATCTGCGAGGACCGTTCGACGACGTTTGGTAGAAGCAGGGTTGTTCGGAAGAGTGGCTCGGAAAGTACCGTTGTTGAAGAAAGAACGTAGAAATGCTCGTTTGGCGTTTGCACGTAAATATGGATATTGGACCTACGCCCAATAGCAACATGTACTTTTCTCTGACGAGACCAAGGTTAATTTGATTTCTTCAGATGGAAGGAAATATGTACGGCATCCTGTAAAAACGGAAATGAATCCAAGATTTACAAAAAAACAGGTGAAACATGGCGGTGGAAACATTAAAATGTGGGGTTCATTTTCTGGACGTGGAGTTGGACCTGTGAGGAAAGTTCAGGGTAACTTAGACCAACATCAATACAAGGCAATATTGGAAGAAACTATGCTGAGGAGCATCTCCCTATTATATGGAAGTTTCAGCAGGATAACGACCCGAAACATACCGCCCATTCAGTCAAGTCGTTTCTTACCAGTCAGTCTGTATCGGAGCTAGATTGGCCAGTAAATAGCCCGGACCTCAACCCAATTGAGCACTTTTGGCACGAAATCAAGAAAAAAGTTGCCACTTATCGTAATACAAATTTGCGACTGGTCTGTTCTATTTGTGGACCCCAAGACAGTATTCGATCAAAGTATACCCCCAATTTTTTAACCTTTTCACTGAATGGTATTATTGTATTGTTAAATATTACTCGAGAGGTATGGGTCCAGTCAACTTTGCTGTGCATTCTAGAACTGCCAATCACGATGACCTCAGTTTTGGAGGGTTTTACTGTGAGACCGTGGTCTGTACTCCATTTGTTGATATTTTCCATATCATTGTTAATAATATCAATGCCATCGCTAAGATGCTCAACCGGTGCCTGAGTGTATATTTGTAAGTTGTCGGCATAAAGGTGGTAGGAAGAAGAGAGGAAATCGAATTTATAAATATAGTGAAGAGTACTGGAGATAAAACGCCACCCTGTGGCACGCCAGCGCTGGTAAACACCACGACGAGTAGGTATCGAGATATATTAAGATAGCGTAATATGCCAAGTAGAATGTCAAAGTCCACAGTGTTGAATGCGTTGCTAAAATCAAGCAGCACTAGCACCGTGAACTTTCCACATTCCATGACTAGTCAAATATCATCCGCAATATTGACAAGAGCGGTGGCTGTACTGTGACCTGGACGAAAACCGGACTGTGAAGGATTAAGTAGGATAATCTCGGAGAGGAATGTACCCAGTTGGTTGTGGACGAGGCGTTCCAGAACTTTGGCAAGGAATGGTAGTATGGAAATGCGACGATATTCGGAAAAGGATGAAGTATTCCGTTTTTTAGGTAGTGGGATTATCTGAGCACTTTTCCATGTTGATGGAAAAGTAGCTGTAGAAATGGAAAAATTAAGGAGGTGGGTAAGGATCATAAGGATTTCGTTCGAGGATAGGAAGGATCATATTGCGACTGATACAATCACTTCCAACGGAATTGGAAGTAATTGATAATACGCTTTTCTTAACATCACAAGTGGAAAACTGATTAAAGATAAACAGAATGATCGGGGGTAGGAATTGATGAAAGACAGTACTGTAAGGTATTAATTTGGTTGTCCTATCAAAGTTGGACGAAGTTGAGAAATTACTATTGAGTGAATTTATATCTAAATTATTGAGTGTCAACTTGGCGTGATTTTCCTATCCCTATTGATCTCAATCCAGACTTTGGCTGGGTCTCCATTTTGTACAGAGCTGTGGATGTGTTGGCGTTGAGCATTCCTACACACCTTATTACTATGGTTCCTGGCCGAAACGTACTTACTTTTGTTTTCAGCGGATGGATGGGATTTATATTTCGATTTAGCTCCTGCTTTCTTATAAATCGATTTCCGTATGTCCTGTGGGAGCCAAGGCGCTGGAATATGTTTAGTTTTTTTTGTTGCTACAGAACTCCTGTAAATAGTAATTATGATTGTTTTATGGAAAGACTGGAAAAAATACTACACTATTGTTTTAATAGAAAATGTGTAATATGTGGCGATTTTAATATCAATATGTTGAAAAATGATGAGAAAAGTAAAGGCTTTTCAACTCTGCTAACATGCTATAATTTCCGGTGTTTGGTGAATTGTCCAACATTTCGAAGAAATAGTTCCGAATCATGTCTTGATAATATCCTCACTAACATACCTGAAAATGATCTGAGTAATTTATTAGTTGATCATAATGGGATTTCAGATGGACATGTGGCTCTCCTCTGTACTGTTCTTTTAGAGAAGGTATATATTAAACAAAATCAAGCGCAGTTTATACTAGTTAACAAAATAATTTACAACGATAGAAACAGGGCAAAATACAGGGAAAATTTACTCAAACAAAACTGGTCTACAGATATCAATACTTTTGTACAACAATTTAACCAAGTGCATGCAACGTCATTCGAATGCAAAAAAATCAAAACTAACATGAATAAGGCAAACAGTTCTTCATGGATTACAAAAGGCATCAAAGTATCCAGCAAATTTAAAAGATTTCTTAATACTATCAATAAACAAAGTTGTGATCAAACTATCCTGGATTATCGTGATAAGTATGTGAGTACATACAGAAAAATAATTAGGTGTGCAAAAAGGTTAGATGTGAGAAGGAAAATGGAAAACACTTCTAACTCTAGTAAACTTATTTGGAAAATTGTTAACCAGCATCGAAGTAACCAAAAAAGAAAATCCCTCAACAATCCAATAATCAAAATTAATGATTTGGCCACAAATAATCCGGTACAAATAGCTAACATTTTTGCTGATATATTTCAAAATAAATCTCAACTAAAATCTTTCGATCCAGAACTGGCCAAAATGTATCTTGTTGAAAATGTTAAAAGGGTTGAAACTGATATGATATTTGATGAAGTCTTACCAGTAGAGGTGTATAATATGGTAAAAAATATGGATA
The DNA here is from genome assembly GCA_951640165.1 of Pseudoips prasinana. Classification (NCBI taxonomy): domain Eukaryota; kingdom Metazoa; phylum Arthropoda; class Insecta; order Lepidoptera; family Nolidae; genus Pseudoips; species Pseudoips prasinana. The sequence goes on from OX621260.1 coordinate 7,400,792, forward strand.
GCAAGTCCTCTTTTGGGTACGACAATATTCCACTAACCATAATTAAAGAAAATATTGATATCCTTACCTGTAAGCACCTGTAACAAGCTTCTTTAATAACTGCATCAGTTCTGGAGTTTTTCCCGAACAGTTCAAAGTTGCTAGAATATTACCAATATTTAAAAAAGGCAAAATGACTGATCCAGTCAACTATAGGCCGATTTCTTTATTACCGGTTTTGTCAAAATTATTAGAACGTATGATGAAGGACAGACTTGTTAAACATCTAAACGCTAACAAAATATTGAATGCTGCTCAGTTTGGTTATCAAAAATCTATATGTACAGCGGATGCAATCGACTCTCTATTAGAAGAGGTCCTAACAAATCTGAATAATAGACAAATGGTTGCAGGGCTTTTCCTGGATCTAAGCTCTGCTTTCGACACAGTAGATCATAATATACTACTGACAAAATTGGAACATTACGGTATTAGAAATGCAAATTTACAGTTGTTTAAGTCATATCTACAGGATAGAAAACAGTTTGTTGAGATGAAATCAATGATTGAAAACGAGCAAAAAGCCTTCAAATCAGACATCAAAGATATAAACCGCGGTGTACCACAAGGCTCAGTTTTAGGACCAATATTTTTTGTTATCTTTTTGAATGATTTGTCGGCTTTCATAGCAAATCACGCTCCAGAAGCTAAACTAGTAATTTTCGCTGACGATACAAATGCAATCATTGCCGAAAAAACTATACAACGGCTAGAAGACAAAATACGGGAAATATACGAGTCGTTTGAAAAATGGTTTGGTGTTAATAATCTAATTTTGAATTCAAACAAGACGAAATGCCTACTATTCAAGTCAACAGCTAAAAATACGAATAGAATGCAGGTAATGTCTCATGGAAACAAAATTGAAATTGTGGAAAACGTCAAATTTCTAGGAGTAGAAATAGATGCCCTGTTGAACTAGAAACAAGAAGTGTCTTCCATAGTAAACACAGTAAGTTCTGCTTGTTATGCAATCAGGAGTTTGAGAGATGTCATTTCTGTTACTCAACTTAAGATGGTTTATTTCTCGCTAGTTGAATCAAAGTTACGTTACAGCATTCAATTTTGGGGAAATAGTTATCAGTACAACATAAATGCAGCTTTTGTCATACAAAAAAGATCCATAAGAACAATAGTGCGCATCAAACAGATAGAATCTTGTAGAGAACATTTCATCAGATTAGAAATATTAACAATACCCTGCCTTTATATCTTTATAGTCCTAACTAATCTTATTAAACATTTATCAAAAATGAATCGGAATCGGACAGAGAAACAAGATTAAATAGTCGCAGGAAAGACCTCACAAAGGCGATTCAACCGAACCTGAATGTGGTACAACATAGCGCTGGAGTACAAGCTATCACATTATTCAACAAATTGCCTCTAGAGTTTAGAACTATAATAGATGCAAATATTTTTAGCAATGAGCTTAAAGCATTTTTGTTGAAAAAAGGTTACTATAGCATTTCAGAGTACACTGAAGATAAAAAATAGTTTTAAAATGATTGATGTATGTTTTTTTTTTGTTATTTATTATTATCATTTCTAATTTGCTATTTTGGTTGTCTTGTTAAAATATATTTTAGTTGTAAGTCTTATTTATATTTATATTTTCAACACAAATGTAAATTTGTTCAGAAATAAATGTCTTATGTCTCTTATGTCTCCTTTTAGATTGGCAACGTTCATTCCACCAAAATTGCGCTGAATTAGGATTTTAGATTTTGCCTTAGGTGGGCGAATTTTATAGGATAAATAAAGAAGGTCATGATAAGAGAAAGAATCCGCCGAGCACTGGCCGTGTTTGGCAACGTGCTCTTTGGAAGAAACAAAAATGAGATCAAGGAGCGTTGGGGTGCAGTGAGGAAGTTGTGAGTAGAAGAACGTGAATCATTTCTAAGAAGGCAGGTGTTGAAGTCACACATGACTATTGTATGACTGTAAGAAGGAACTAAGTTTGCTAAGACAGTATCCAATGAGAAGAAGAAGTTGATATGTGATGAAGGACAGTAATAAACCCCAAGGAGAATTTTTGTGTGATGCAACTCTGCTTCCAGAAAAAGATGTTCGCCGGCGTTAGACGGTGGGGGCTGGGCCAACATATTAATAACGCGGAAAGGAATGTGTGGTCGAAGGTATATGGCAACATCACCACCACCGCAGTTTATCCGGTCATTTCTGATCAATTGTAAACCGGGCAATGAATATGAAGTAGAGGGCAAGCATGGTTTAAGCCACGATTCGGAAACAAGAATGGCGTGGATGTTCTTACGGACAAAACTGGCCAGCATGTCGGAATAGTGTGCCGGAATACTCTGTGCATTAATGTGAACAACATTAAAGTTACTAGATTCATCAGAGAACTGAGATATTAAGGTTTCACATAAAGACGGAGTACTGAGAAAACTCACGTCGTCACTACAAGCTGAGACGAAATCTTTAATATCGCTTCCAAAATCAGACATAATTATATATAAATAAATAAGAAAAAAATTAAAACTAATTAATAAAAAAAGGTTTATTTCCAACAAGCACAATCCTTAACTTTTTTTACATCTAAGACGATATAACTAATTGCGTTTAGTTTACATGATACTTATGAAGAATGCAACATTATAAGTACTAGCTAGGAAAGGCGTCTACCTCAGCAAATGTTACAGTAAATAATAATAATTACTGTAACGCTGATCTTCCGATAGCGCTTAAAAAACTACTTCTAATTAAATTACAAAATTATAAATAACTAATATACAATAAATACTATGCTATAAAATATACCTAATATTCTATAAAATATTTACTTAATATGCTTTGAATCGAATTAAAATGAATAGGTATGTTGTATCACTTTGGTCCACCCACCAGCTGAGCGTTAAAGTAAAACATAAAAAAAAAAAGAAATAGATAAACACAATGTAAAAAGAAATAAAAATAACAACTTAATATCGAGACTAACAGATAAAATACTCAAAACTAACAGTAAAGGCTCGTAAAAATAAACAAAAAAGAAATACGATAGGCAAAATAGTAGTCTGGGGAGTATGCATTCCAAGTGATACCCAACTAGTTCATACTTAGAAAAAATAAAAAATAGATTGTTTGCGTTCGAACAGTAGATAGTAATCATACAGTACAGGAGCATATAATTAAAAAGTATACAATTGGCGGTCTTATCACTAAAATGTGATCTCTTCCAGACAACCAAAGAATGGACAATAATAGGGATTATTTAAGAGGGCAGTTGTCGCCATGTCGGTTTACATAAACTTTGTTAACAGTACCCATTGGTACTCAGTGCAAGAGCCTACTATATATACTATTTACACTATATACATACATACATACTATATACATACCTGTAATAGATAGAAACTTACATATAAGCCCATATGGAGCCCCCAAAAGCGAGTTGCAACCGCGGGAGGAAGGAAATGCCACTTCTAAATGCATTCATGATACCGGCGACTTTAAAGTCAAATCTTGTTAACTTGAGATTGAAATTTAATTAAGCTTACAAACTATTAGATTTTAGTTTTAATTTATTAGCATTAAGGTGTATGTTCACCTAGGTACTATGTACGACTCGATACTCGATTTTATCATGGTGTTACGGATCGGGCTTCGGTGAACTAAAACCCTGTCGTGCATCACTTTTATTTCTACTCATCTTGACATGCTGTGTACACTGGTTTAGGAATACTCTGTTCTTTTTTTAAAAGACAACGCCCGCACTATTGTATCTAATGTATGTGTCGCGGGATACTTTACAAACATATAATAGACGGACACAAATTACAACCAGACTCAGAACAACTATTTATGGCTCACACGAATAGTTGTCTGGCGTGGGACTCGAATCCGCGACACGAAGCGGCGAGGCGACTGTCTTAGACGCTGTGCCCCACGTGCAGTCATTGGTCATATTGTCTAGTGCTAATCCATAATGTATACCTCACTGACATGTATTGAGAATATTCAGTTTTGTGTGACAGTAAATTAATAAAATCCTCGAATCTTAGGGATGTGCCGTAACCGGTCTGATGCTCTCTTAACTGATGGCTGAAGCAAGGAAAACTGTAATGTCTGTGTGGTTTCTAACAAATCATGTCCAACTTGATATCGTGCCCAGCATGCCGAAACACCTGCCTCAAAGAACGGAGTAAATGTGGCTCAGGGCCGCATCATTTATACATAGACCTACGCCTGTTTCCCAGATGGGTAGGCAGAGACAACGGATTTCCATTTGTCACGATCTTTGCATACTTTGTTTGCCTCGATTACTGTCATTATATTCTTCATACATGCTCGCCGGTTTATGGTACTTCTGACCTGCCCTTTCTTGAGAACATCTCCAATTTGGTCAAATAATGTTCGACGTGGTCTTCCCCTTCCGGTTTCCTATTCACACAGGCCTGGTATACTGCTTTTGTAAATCTTCTTTCATCATTTAAAATGTTAGAATAATAAGTAAACAATAATAAATATGAAATATTGTTGCGATGTTTAAATATTTTACATCCAAATATTTCAAAACAGAAGTTACTTATATATTTTACTATATAATATATAAATTTTACGTATTACTCGGGCGTGCTAAAACAGCAAAAAGGATTTGGATCAAATTTCGCAAATAAATAAATAATTCATAACCTGGTAGTCATACCAGGTTATGAATTATCTATTTATTTTTTTATCCCTCAAGAACTTTATGGTTTCCGGGATTAAAAGTAGTTTCCCAGAAACCATAAAGTTCTTGAGGGATTATCAAAGAACGGACTATCTGAGGTATACACATGAAATATCATACTGGAATATAATGTAACATATTTGGCTTATTCTAAAGTGAACGCGGAAGAAGTCGCGGGCGGGCTATAGTAACTTGAAAAGCTCTACGATAAGTACCTAAAATATATTACTTTAAATAACTCGTTCGGAAAAGTAGCCAAAACAATGATATCAGCAATTAATGTCTGCCACAAAAAGGTTTGTTTTAGCCACTTCTGCCTGCCCCCGGCATCAAATATTTAGGTAAGTAATAATAAAGGCTGCGTCTATAATTAAATAACCCTTTGTGGGTCCAAACTGTGTCCTGTAAAGTAAATTATGAATATTAAACTGACCGAGCATTTATTTTCCTTTTGAAAAGCGGGTAGTACGGAAATCAAGAGAGAGAAAGATCCCGTTAAAATTATATATTTTGCTTATATTCAGAAGACTTTGTTACTACCTTCCATTTGTTATTAGACTTTAGGTATTATTGGAAGAACTTCATTTTGGAGTTTTGAATCTTCAATCTTTATTAATTTATCCGAATTCATCAATCTCCATTGTAAATCACTAAATTTAAGATTTGATGTTACAATATTCCATTTACTGCGTGGTTATAATAATAACACCGGTCAAGTGCGAGTCAGGCTCACAGGCGAATGAGAACTAGAAAAAGTCTATTTCATCATATCAGCCGAAAGACGTCTACTGCTGGACAAAGGGCCTTTCCCAAGGATCTCCATAACAGCCGGTCCTGCGCTGCTCGCATCCATCGGCTTCCCGCGACCCTTAACTCGCGTCGGTCTATTAAAGTCTATTTATATAAATTTATTTTATATTGAATTTATTTTATAACAGCTAAAGGAATACACAGTGTGTGAAAATATCAACTGTCTACCTATTACGGTTTATGAGATACAGCTCGCTGACACACATACGGATATAAGCCAAGACTTAGTGGTTCCTTATTCAAAGACTACCGAAAAGTAAGGATGCATTCAGAGGGTACCCTTCGATTACCCCCTTTCCCTTTGATGACATCACCCACGATTTACCAAATCATTCCCCTCATTAATCTCGATGAACCATCGTGCCAGAAATTAAACAACAGTATGTGGGTCATGTGTCTTCAGTCTGATCGCGGACCTAGTGGCATAACATCCCCGGTTGTATAATATGTTCATATATGTATAGCTTAACAATATTTTACACCTAGTTTAAGACCCATATATGTTATTTTGTATAAATGTTGAAATAAATAAAAAAATTAAAAAAAACAGGCTACGCGCCTCTTCATGATCAGAAAAGTTGTATAAAAGTAGAAAAAGGGGTTAGAAGTCGACGCGAGGGAAAATCTAGCAGAGGCGGGTAGTAGCTTCTTCCTGAGTAGGACAACTATTTGTCGGTCCGTAACTTAGTTTCGAAAGTCCAATGTTCGATGAACGGAAAGTCGACTGAACGATTGTTCGAATGGATTTTATTGCGAAACAACCTTTTCTCGCCAAATGCTGCTTCGACTGAACGATTCGTAGAAAAAAATATTAATCGATGGATGCTCTTTTGAATGTTAAATTGAGATTTGGGTGGGGTTAGGTTACAACTGTGACCATCAGCGCTATACACTATTTTTGGTGAAGATTGGTTGGAAGTTTCTTCATCTCTATAACACAATTTGCATATTCTCAATGTAATATTCGAAAAAACAGTTCAATTACTAAATTTTCGAAGAATCAGTCGAAGCAGCATTTGGCGAGAAAATGTTGTTTCGGAATAAATTCCCTTCCAACAATCGTTCAGTCGACTTTCGGTTCATCGAACATAATTATGACTCTCGGTGACCCAAATGTAGTTGGTCTGATTCTGAATGTGCTTTGTGTCTGTGAAATACATGTTTGTAAACTGCCCCCCCCCCCCCCCCCCCCAAAGTACCACAAAAATTAAATATAGTCTTAACATCTAAACCAAAGGTAAACAAGGAGTCACCCTAAGGCCGAGGTACAGACAGCTTCTACGTAAATAAAGATGTGAAGAAATAGAAAAATAAAGAAATACTGCCACTCTATACAATGTTCGAAGTAGCTACCTAAGGCTGATTTCAGAGTGATTTCAGAGTGAGGCCAGCGCGTCTCAACAGCGGCGCGTGCGAGACGCGTCACTCTGAAACGCTAGCTGCCAGTAGAGGAGCTCGGGCAGCGCTGGCCGACGGCGCGCGTGTCACCGGCGGCGCGTTAGAACTGCGTGACTATGAAACGCAACTACTATCTAGTGTAATTGTAAGCGCGCGCGTTTGGCCGGCGCCGCTCGCGCGCGTGACTCTGTATTCAGCCTAATGCGGAGTTTTACTTTCTAAAAATAAGAACATTCCAGCGACTGGCCCATATTTAATAAAACTTCACGTTGAGGCTTATCTTTCCAAGTACGTCTTTAAACACCGTTTGTAAATTTATTTTAGTAACATAATCTATAGATCTATATCTATACATATAAATAAAATTGGAGTATCTGGTTGTAATATTGAAATAAGCGTGTTTTACTACATGTATATGAAATCGAATCGCTGCTGGATGCGGATGAAATCGCTGGATGCGGATAGCGCAGGACCGGCAGTTGTGTAGATCTTTGGGGGAGGCCTTTGTCCAGCAGTGGACGTCTTTCGGCTGATATGATGATATGAATATAGATACGGTACATTCACCAAAATAACATTTTTTACAATTTTTGACTGTCTGTTTGTTCCGGCTAATCTCTGAAATGGCTGGACCGATTTTGAAGGGAATTTTATTGACAGAAAGCTGATGTAATAAGTAAGGCTACGTTTATTTCAGAAAAAATCTTTTATTTTAGAAAAACCTCAAAAATACAAAATAATTTAATTAACACGCGGACGAAGCGCGGGTACAGCTATTGTCAATAAAAATATAACTTAATTTGGAATAAGTAAAAATAAAATGAAATTAACTAAGTATTCTCTACTATATAAAAATAAATCGGGTTTTCCTTCCTGACGCTATAACTCCAGAACGAACGAACCGATTTCCACGGTTTTGCATTCGTTGGGAAGGTCTCGGGCTCCGTGAGGTTTATAGCAAAGAAAATTTATAAAATTTAACGCGGGTAACATCGCGAGGCACAGCAGCTAGTGCCTCATAAACATGAAACTATAAAATTAAATAATCGACTGTTAGGCGGACCGAAGTTTGCCGGGTCAGCTAGTATTATAATAAACTTTACTTCAGTTCAGAGAACATCAACATAAGATTGCCTAAACCTTACTTTTACCTGGAACAAAAACTTACATTTGATCAAAAAACTTCAGGCATATATTTTCGGTTAAGTTTTACAATAAATTACCAAAGACTATAAAAACTTTTTTAGAGCTTAAAAAGCAATTATAGGTATAGTATCCCGCGATATTTATAGACCGCGAAAGGCTTTTTTTCTGTACACAGATTTTTGTAACACAAATTCGAATGATACTGCAGTAATATAATACCTATTTATATGATACTAGCGGCCCGGTACGTGGTTTGCTACGTATAAGGCATAGTAATAAAAAAATGATTATTAAGTTCATTTATTCAAACAAAAAAATAATTTAAATTGATAGCTAGTAAAAACTACGATTTTACACTTTTTCAAGACTTTTTTTAAAATTTTCTCTACGTACAAACTTTCCCTGAACTTCCACAAATAATTCAGGACCAAAATTAGCCAAATCGGTAAAGGCGTTGTTGAGTTATGACATTACAACGAAAAGTGGCTTTGATTGTTATATATATAGATTAAAATGCACTAGGCGCTTGACTACAATAAATTTGAGGGTCTGGTAGTGAGAGTGTAATTAACATGTAATACCACAAATTGATTGGTATGGCAGGAGGAATACCAATTGAAAATAAACCCTAAAGTTTCAAAATGAGGGTTGAAATTCATTCTTTCTTAAGGGTCAGATAATAGATATCACCGACTGTACTATTTGTAATGTATGTACACCGACAACTGCCTCTCTCAATAACTCCATTCTTCGATCATTTATTTTTCCGTTTTTTTGGTAAGGCATTCCCTTGCCTAAGCATGCCACCCGCAAAAAGTGTCTGCGGGTGGGTATGTCGGACTCGCACCGAAAAACGTAACCTGCCGTGTACTTTCCTTGGCGCCTGATGGGGGAAGTCCCGGGAAAGCGGTAAAGTATCTTTTTCATTACATCATCATATCAGCTGAAAGACGCCCACTGCTGGACAAAGGCCACCACCAAAGATTTCCACAATTACTGGTCTTACGCTAACCGCTTCCAGCTGCTTCTACCGTCCCTTACAAGATCATTGATCCATCTTGCTGTCTGTTCACGCTGCGTCTTCCGGTTCGTGGTCGCCACCTTTCCTACCTCGGAATCTTCAGCTCGTATTTCTTTCAATCTTTCCCTAAAGCTTTTCGGACAGATTGCTGGTACTTTTGTATACTTCTTAATAGTCTTCTGAAAAGGCTGTATATTATCTTGATTCTGGTTATGCTAACCCCAAGTAATTTACCCTAAACAGGCTGGCCGCGGAGTTGACGTTCAAACGCACTTACTTCATACTTTATGATGAGGAGTATCCGAATCACCCCCATGTATGTTCTTCTTTCTTCGTTAAAGTATCAACATTTTGCTTTTGATCGTCAACTCCTCGGCCACCCTGTATTTTGCTAAAGCGTTGTATCCACAAATATATGTCACACATAATCGATCTGTGTATTCTGTCTCCCTCTTTTCTCGGGATCTGTGTAATTACTTTTTTTCTAAATCATCGTTGTTTTTTCTGGTCAAATAAGTTGCGGCATCCAAGACAGTCAGACAGTGCCTGCACCTCACCACTCAGTACCATTCCATTGTGTGCCCCTGTTGGTTCTGGCTTACAGGAGCTGCAGTCAACCGAACTCAAAATACGTGGGGACCCAGGTAGTAGTAAGAATGTCACCTTAATTTCTTCTTCTTTCATGACAATTAAGGCTCAAATTGACTATGTTTGCCAAGAACATTGGCCTTATAAGGCCAGCATCGAATTCCGTGTAATAACCTTTATTTCGATGTTTGCTGACGTTAAAAAACAGGCGCCCCGCGACGGCCATATTTTTTTCAATTAAAACATTTATTGAGTCTTGATTATTAACAGAAATATTCAGTTGTATAAGGATCACGTTGTTTATTAAAAACAAACGTGGCTTCTCTTGTACTTTTAATTAACATCTTTGGTAACTTCAGATATTGTAATGTTTTTGAAAACACGGTAAATGTTCGGAAAGATCTTAAAATTGTAAGTAAAACGAAGATGAGTTATTTAGAAAACAAATTATGATAACAAACTTCAAAGGAACATGACTTGAAAGGTAAGTACGCAGATATCTAAAGAGATGTATTATAAGTAGGTAGTTCGTAAATTGAAACCTGTCTGAATTTTTCATTATTTTATTTTTCAACTGTGTACCTATTAAATTTTATTTTTATAGTATTCTTCGTAATGGAAAGGCTAAATCTAGTCTCAGAAATAGGAAATCATAAATTTAATCGAACGAACCGGACGACGCAGCGTGGGCAGGCCCCCTACAAGATGGACCGATGATCTTACTCAATATATTTATTGCATTGCACAATGTATGCTTAGGTGGTAGATTATAAAATGTATTAGTTCATTAGAAGAGAGGAAGAGGGCACTTCATTAATTTACCATAATTGATTACTAGTAAGATCATCATTATAAATAGATAATATTTATAAATAGAATAAAACAAATATTAATGAAAAAATATACGCTGGAATTCGCTGGATGCGGATAGCGCAAGACCGGCAATTGTGGAGATCTTTAGGCAAGGCCTTTGTCCGTGAGCGTCTTTCGGCTGATATGATGATGATGAATCTTCCAGTGGGTCTCGAACCTACACCATCTACCAATCCAGGGTAGCAACTCTGCGTTAAGGTACGGCTGGAAAATTAAAGATTCCTTTGCTAACACCCTTTCGGAGGATGTAGGTATAAGTGTTTTTTGTAACTGTCTGCCTGTTCATGATTTACAGCCCGTTGTAAGACGGACTGGGATAACCCAAGGGCGCCGACGGAATATTATTATCTACTAAGCCTCCGCTCTCCCTCGGTCCGTCTGTCTGTAGATCATGAATGTAGACAGTTCTAATTTTAACCGTTAAGCAACCGATATATCAAATAGTAATTTGGTGGTTGTAATAAGGTTTATTTCAAGTTGTGAAATTTGTTTTAATTTAGAAAAAGTATGGTATTGAATTTCTTATGACTGGTCTGTTGGTAGTCCAACAGACCAGTCATAAGAAATTCAATACCACTCTCTACAGTCTCTACTCACTAGTGTGAGTAGAGACTGCCTCGTTGCTCTAGCGGTAGCGTGTTCACCCGCAGAGAGACCTCGGTCCCGAGAAATCCCAAGTCGGGCCAAAAGTGATTTTGGGACTTTTCTGTAAGAAGAAACGTTTTCACAGCATCTGCCCGAAGTCTGGAAGTTGGGGTTATTATACTCCCGTGCCTCGGAGAGCACGTAAAGCCGTTAGTCGTGTACCTGACCTCTTTTCGGTCGGGTCACTATGGGTAACATGGGATCATGAGAGTGATCAAACAGAAAGTGCTCCTGTATTTGCGCACACACTTGTGCATCATAATATGTCCAGCGCAGATGGTTAATCTCTATTGAGACTGGCCGCCGTGGTCGAAATCCAGCTACGAGAAAATTATTATTATTTGGGATCCTGATTACGAGCCAGAGAACGTGAGTTCGATCCGCACTAAAGACAAATTTGTTTGTTCGCACAAACTGAGCACTATTATATTGTTCTGAATCTGAGTGTTACTTATCCATCCACCATTACCATATTCTCGCAAATAAATGATTGATTTGAATAGATACGAAAACATGAAAATCGAGGCAGTTTTAAAATACAATAATAACTATTCCGAACTCTCAATAAGTCAAAGTTTCTCAGTTTCTCGGAATAAGAAATTCAATGTTGGCAATTTATCGCAGAAATCACGTATCTAAATGTAATAAGGGCACTCAACTTTCTAAAGCGACCCCACGTATGGAAGTTGGTCGGCCAATCAACTATACCCGGAAGAAAATCTTCATTTTCACACAAATGTTGGTCGGTGCGGGAATCGAATCCGGAAGGAATATAATAAAGTTATTGCTGATTAGTACGACTCTTGCATTATGCAAGATTTGATTAGATGTTACTAATAAAGGTTAATAATAATTGTTACTGACACTATGGATCATATCGATTTATTTTAATGGCGACCTTTATGCCAAAGTAGTTTTCTTCCAGTCAATCATTACGTTATGTATAATATGATATCCTGAGACATTATTCATACACGAGCACAGCGGCATTCAATTTAATTAACTTAGTTACTAATAATATTGACCAGAGCATGGAGCTATTACAAAGAGGAGACGTTGTAATTCGATTTTTCTATGAAACAACGCGTGACATTTTGCGGGGGGGAGAGGGTGTTAAATCCCGCCTACTTCTTTGTTTACATCTACCGGTCAATAGGTAAACTAATCGCATGTTTTGTCGACTATCATTAGTAGTAATGTAACTTTCTTACACTAGATGTCACACAGTGCAGGATGCAACAGGGCCGGACTCATAACTTCGTTCCAGGGAGTACTGTTTTTTTTTACTTTTGCGAACCATAATGATATCCTTTTTTTATTGACAGTGATATTATTATAAAATAAATGTTAGAATAAAAACGTCATTGATGAATGACGATTGAAGATTATAGGATTTTGTTAATGACTTATTTTACAAAAATAGCGGCTGAGTCGGACTCGCCCATCAAGAGTTCCGACCTGCAAGTATTTGAGTTTATTGAATGAAAGATAAATTGCGGTTTAAGATTCATGACGTATAAAAAAACCTACTTACTAGATCTCGTTCCTACCAATTTTCGGTGGAAGTTGGCATGGAATTGTATATCATATATTTTTTTTAGTTTTATAATTCTCTTATTTTAGAAGTTAATAGGGGCGGGGAACAAATTTTACCGCTTTGGAAGTGTCTCTCGCGCCACCTATCCACCCCACAATGGGTATGGTATGGGTTTGATGAAAAATAAAATATTGAATTTCAGTTCTGAGTATGGGTAACCCCCAAAATTTATTCGTGTTTTTCTATTTTTGTGTGAAAATCTTAATACGGTTCACAGAATACACCGACTTACCAAGTTTCAACAGTATAGTTGTTATAGTTTCGGAAAAGTGGCTGTGATATACGGACGGAAACGTTCACAAAAAACAGCGGTTCCCAAATTCCAGGTAATCATAAAGTATTACAATAGTTGGTGTTAGATGTAAGGTTTTAATAAAACTTCATAATTTACAAAAAGTAAACAAGAGACTGACCAAGAAAAGTGTTTCCTTAAAAATATAATTAATTTACTTCAAAAGAAACAATCGATTGATAATTCAATATTTTACGATTTGACAAAAAATTTGAGGTTGCAGAATTTTTTTAATGGAATGTACATTAAAAATAAAAACAGTTGTAAGAGGGCCTTCAAAAAACATTCTCCGGGTGCTAGAAAATTTACCTTAACTCACTCAATATGTACGTGAAATGTTTAATAGATGTTTACCTCACCTCCATACATTATATGAATGGTATCGAAGTGTAAATGCGGAACCAGGGTTTTGTACCGAAACTTTAAATAAGCTCGAGGAAAAAGTAAAATCTAGTGATAAAAAGTCTATTGGGAGACAAAAGATATGGACAGGTAAAAGCTATGAGGGCCTAGTAGATATGGATTTAGGTAGCGCTGATAGAAGCCAAATGGCTACCCAAGCTTATGTTTTTCAGTTAGTTGCAATCAATGATTCCTGGAAACTACCATTAGCTTATTTTTTATTGACAGTATTAAAGCAGATTCACATAAAAATTAGAAAAATTCAATCAAATCGGTGTACAAATTCGTTCTGTGACATTCGATGACTGTAAAAGCAACATTGCAACAATGAAAACACTGGAGTTGAGAGTTGGATGATATAAAAAACTTAAACACTGATTGAAACGCCAAAGTGCTGATTATAATGCAGTTGTATTTTTAGACGCGTGTCATATGTTAAAACTGATGCGGAACACCTTTGAATCTAAGAGAGTAATTTAAACTATTGGTGCAAAATCAATGCAATGGCAATATTTATCGGAATTAACTTGCAAGAAGAAAACTCCTTACAACTGGCAAATGAACTTTCACATCGACATATCCTGGTACAAGATCTCATGTTCTTTTTCAAATTGGTTAACAATAAATTAGATTGCGATAAACTATCTGAACAGGTTGGACTAAAAGTGCCCTATAAAATACCCAGACATCCCATTACCCATCTATTTGATACTAAAGCATCCAAGACAAATATAGGAGTTTGCTCACCCATCAATAGGCTCAGTCAGGCGATGAATTCATATATAAAGTCCACTCCACATGCTGACATATATCATGACTCCATGAATGTCTTTAAAACCCAAATTTTGAAGACCCGCATACAAACAAATAATATATTATGCTAGTACATAGGTATATCTCATATACTACATACAATCACATTTGTGTTTATTGATGTCTTTTTATTTCTGTTTGTGTTTTTATATATATATATATTTTTGGTTTTAAGTAGAAGTATAATTTGGTTTAATTTCTGTTTAATAAACTGGTTTATTTAAGTTTAATAACTGATTGTTATATTTTTGTTTATATAGTTTATTATCACTTTAGTTTTATTACACTTTGTTTTGACTTAGGTTATCATTTCTATTTGTAAGTGTTGGTTCACCTGTTATTGGCAACTGTATAAGACCATAACTTGGTACCAATCATTATTTTAAATGTTATATACAGAAGCTGTTGGTGTACCTTTTAATAAATAAATAAATAAATATCCATTTTAAAAACAAAATAATTAATGTGAAATTTATTCGTAGACAATTGTCTAATATCATTGGGAAGTTTGTTATAGAATCTTATACATTGCTCCATAAAAGAGTTACTTATTTTGTGGAGACGGGTAGTATGCAATATAAGATTATCCTTATATCTAGTATTTATATTTTGTGTATCGCGTATTTAAAATAACTGGATCCTAATTACGGCCCTGTTTTTGTTATGTTCATATTTGTTCGATAGATGGCGGTTTTTTTTTAATTATATTAAAAGCTACAAAAATGTATTTTGGCCATTAAAGGGGTTTTACGAATGAATGTAAAACAAATTTCAGTACATACGATTATTAGATTATGATAGTACTGAGCTCTGCGTACCTAAATATTCTTTATTCCCATGACCCCAAGTATCGCCATCTAATGTCGTGTAGAATTATGTTTCGAAACGCCGACGTTAAGGGAATTTTCTAGAACTATTTTGATAAAAAATCGAATAAAATTACTTACAAATGAAATTTGATGCCATCCATAGCATTAGAACGTCTGTCCGAGTAGTTTTTACAAGATAAAACACAACACTTCATTATTTTTATCTTCTAGCGCAAATATAGCTGTAAATTGTGAACGTGACGTAGATGTGCACAGGACAAACGCCAACAATACATTGACTTAGGCCACGCCTACATGATGACGTTTGGACTCAGTTGAAAATCACAGTTCTCAGTTGCTTAGGCCGTCTCCTCTTTGTAATAGCTCCATGGGCCAGAGTATTCCCACAACAGTATTTTTTGACATGTCAAAGGCTTTTAACTTTGTATCGCATGAGCTACTACTAAAAAAATGTGACAAATATTGAATACGCGGCAAAGCAAATACATGGTTAAAAAGCTACCTTGCAAAGAGACCGCAATTTGTAGAAATAACAGTAGATAAACCAAACCAAAACGGTGAACTGTCATTTAGAGATCGAAATTGGGTTACAGCTGTACAGGCGTTCCACAGGGCAGTATTCTAGGCCCCCTACTCTTTCTGATATATATCAATGACTTAACAGGAGTAACTAACCATCCCTGCATACTCTTTGCAGACGATGTTTCCGTAATTATCCCTAAAAATAAAGAAGACTATAATATGGAAATAACTAATACTGTAAGCAAAATAATAACTTGGATGGAAAAGAATATATAATAACCTTAAACCTAATATAAATAAAACCAAAAACGTACAATTTTGTAACAAAAATTGGAATAAAATAAATTTAAACATCATCTATAAGAATAAAGAAATACAACTATCAGATAGCATGCGTTTTCTGGGGATAGTTTTAGATGAGAGGTGTTCTTAGATTTATCATATTGATAGGATATGTGGTAAACTCAGTACGTTTGCTTATGCTCTATGGCGTATATCTAACCTGACTAGTAGACAAGCCACATTACAGGCTTATCATGCATATGCTGGTTCAATACTGCGTTATGGTATATTGGTATGGGGAAACTCTGTGCATATCGAAAGAGCTTTCATCGCACAAAAGATGTGCATACGTGCGATTTGTAATGTAGACTCACTCACTCTGTGTATTATGACCATCATACTGCGATCGCCAACCCGTCTGCCAAGCGTGGCGATTATGGCATGAGGGATATACCTACCTATATGGAAATTATGGACATTACTCGCTTACTACGGACACTACTTAACTGTCTATTGTGGACATCTTTACGGGAGGCCTTTGCCCAGCTGTGGACGTCATTCGGCTGATATGATGATTATCATTTTAAACAAGAAGCGGCTCTAAGTCGAGCTGATTTCGAGAGGCAGACCATTCCACAGAAGAATTGATTGAATAAAGGTTTTCACCATACGTATACAGTACAGTTTTGGGAATCAAAGGAATAACCAACAAGGTACAGCAATTTCAACATGTATAGAAACATTTTTATTGGAAAATAGTTACTATTATAACACTTTTAAGGTTCCCCGGTTTTACTGTAATTATCTATATAGTGTGTAATAAGTATATTATCAGTTATCTGGATTCAATAATACAAGCTCTGCTTAGTTTGGGATCAGATGGCTGTGTGGTAATACTGTCCTAGGATATTATTTAATACTAGCTGTGCCCCACGGTTTTACCCGCGTTATATTTTATAAAATACTACAGCTCCTCCCCCGTAGGTGATAGCGTGATAATATGTTAACCCGACCTCTTAGTAATATTCATGCAAAATTTGAAGTTATTCCATGCAGTACTTTTTGAGTTTAGACAAACAGACAAACAGAAAAAATTCTAAAAACAATATTTTTGGCTTCGATATCGATTGTAGATCACGCCCCAAGTATCATTTAAAATAAATATTAAATGTACAGTTTTGACTTTACTACGATTTTATTATATGTATAGATCTATATTGTATTCCCGTGCATGCCATGGAAATAAATATATTTTTTTCTTAACTTATATGGCGCTGACTTTAAGACACATATTTATAGACGCCAGGACATCAAGCTACCACACAAGCTAAATTTCCCCAATTGAAAGTGAACCTTTTGCTTTTGTAATAAAGTTAGAAGAAAATCTATACAAGAAATTTGACAGATTGGGGTAGCTGGATGTGCTGGCGTCTGTACCTATTCGCGTTACGACAGTAAATTTCCAACACGGCTGAAGTTCACATGCCAAGTTTGAAATCTCGTTTGCAATACTAGAGTTTGCTGTCAAGGCAATCCGAATATCACAATGAATCAATTGCGGCCTTTTGACGTCGTTATATTACACCTTTTGACGTGTTACGTTACAGCTTTTGACGTGTTTTATGTTATTCGTTTTTGACGAGGTGCTTTATTTATATTTTGGCGATTATAGGCTATTCCCAATACGGCTGAAGTTCACATATCAGGTTTGAAATCTATCATCTAATATAATGTAACAAAATTGTTTTTTCTACTGCTTTGCAGGTTGGCGTTAATTATTATTGGGGTAACAAATTATTGTAAGAACTAAATATAAAGTTACTAAATTGATTTTTCTACTTATTTTATATTAGTGTTCATGTTTTGGGGTTAACTAATTATGGTAAGAACTAAAAATATGTACCTAACACAGTTGATTATTATTACTTTTGTCACTATGCAACAGTCATAAAGCCATGTTAGAAGCCGTGTCACATCGTTAAATTCCCAACACGACTGAAGTTCACACGTCAGATTTGAAATCTCGTTTGCAAGACCTAAGTTTGCTTTCAAGGCAATCCGAATACCACAACGAATCAACTGTGGCCTTTTGACGTTTTTATGTTACACCTTTTGACGTGTTTTATGTTATTCGTTTTTGACGAGATGGCAAGGGTTGGTAACGCGTGACGCAATATAGGCCATTCCGACACGGCTGAAGTTCACATGTCAGGTTTGAAATCTAGCAACTAAATATAATGTAACAAAATTGTTTTTTCTGCTGATTTGCAGGTTGGCGTTAAAAACGTGGCATTTTTGGGGTAATAAATTATTGTAATAAGTAAATATAATCTTACAAAATTGATTATTCTACTTATTTTAAATTAGTCTTAAAAGTTTGGGGTAAACTAATTATTTGAAGAACTAAATATAAAAACACAATTGATTATATTATTATTACTTTTTGTCGTTATGAAACAGTGTTATAGTCGTGTTAGAGGCCGTGTTACATCGGTAAATTCCCAACACGGCTGAAGTTCATACGTCCGGTTTGATATCTCTTTTGCTATACCACAGTTTGCTGTCGAGGCAATCCAAATATCACAATGAATCAACTGCGGCCTTTTGACGTCTTTATGTTACACCTTTTGACGCGTTATACGTTACACCTTTTGAAGTGCTTTATGTTATTCGTTTTTGACGAGGTGGGAAGGGTTAGTAACGCATGAGGCATTATAGGCATTAAACGTTAAGTTTGTTATTAGGTGGGTCGTATGCGAGATTTGTTGACTGTGCAGTATAAATGAAGTTCACCTGCAAGAGTTGCATTTTTGGTAATGAACATCACCGGCTTGTGTTTTTTAATATTATAATATTATTTTATTAGTATCCGATTTGGGCAACATTAATATATTAAGCCTAATTAAGCCAGATGCACTCACCGGTCCGTAAGTGATTGCCGAGGTCAAGCAACTAGGCTCGCGGTCAGTGGATGGATGGGTGACCGCCAAAGTGGTTTAATATCCGAGCTGTCGGTCCCAGTTGTAGCCATTAGGCAACAGTCGTTAAGCCATGTCAGAGGCCTAATGGGCGGCTTGAACAACTCTGTAGCTAGGGTAACCACTGCCCACACGATAACTAAATAGTAAGCTTTTATTGCCTTCATAGATAAATAATTTTACAAATTATATTACGTTTTCTTACAATGTATTTAAATATATTTCATTAGTGGGTGGTGCCTACACGAAGGCCTCCTCTAGGGGTTTCCAGTCTACTCTCTCTTGAGTTGCTATAGTGGTCCTGCAATTCTTTTTTATGTCACCAGACTAAAGTTTTACAAAAGGCATCCTCTTCGGAGTTAGAACCTTGACTCTGGGCCGTTACTGACGGGATGATTCGTGAAAAAGCCATATTATTTTGGCTAAATTAAGCATTAAATAAGTAATATTAATCGTCTATATTACATTGTGTCCAACTCATAAATGTCAAACATAGAAATAAGATAGGTACAACAATCATGATTACGTGCATAATCATAAAATTATTTGTTAATATATATATAATTATTTGTATATATATTATTTGTATGATATATATTTGTTAATATATATATAATAGTCAAAAAAATAATATAATGAAATAAAATGTCATATCCAAAAAATATCAGCTATAACATTTAATTCACATGTTGTTATTATATTTTGTCGTTGATGTATCTACGGAAAGAAAATTAATTTTAAATATTTGTACATTTTACATTTCCATTAATACATTATCATTATTGAGGCGCTCATAGCCAGATGCTCTCACCGGTCCGTAAGTGATTGGTGAGGTTAAGCAACTAGGCTCGCGGTCAGTCCATGGATGGGTGACCGCCAAAGTGGTTTAATTTCTGAGCGTCTCCGTGCTTCGGAGGGCACGTTAAGTTGTCGGTCCCGATTGTAGCCATTAGGCAACAGTCGTTAAGCCATGTCAGAGGCCTACTAGGCGGCTTGAACAACTCTGACACCAGGGTAACCACTGCCCATACGATAAGTAAGTAGTAAGTATTATCATTATTTCGTTCTGTTTTCAAAAATGTGTCACATATATTCCTTATTATTTTTACTTTCTGAACGTTATAATCCTACTAATATTATAAACGGGAAAGTTTGTAAGTATGGATGGATGTGTGTTACTCTTCCACGTAAAAACTACTGAATGGATTTTAATGAAACTTTACAATAATATAGCTTATACATTAGAATAACACATAGGCTACAATTTATAAAGATATTGTGTGAATAGTCCAAAATATGACGATAAGTGTCATGTAAGCAGGAAAGGAGAAGGAAATGACTCCATACATTCCTGGGCCCAGGTGTTAACTGAATCAAACTAGCCTTATTTGTGAGAGGATATAATAACAAGACCTCACTGAAATTTTGGTTAAATTTGGCTATCCAGGAATCAAGTTATATGAAGTATAGTAAAAGTGAGGTTAAATTATAACATTGTAGTTTTTTACAAAATATTTTTGAATGGCTTCGGTTGTGTTATGGTTTTATGCATGGAGAGTGTGACATGTCGAAGACTGGCACGTTTGGATCCCCCGCACCCCGTACAGTCACTACAGTCGAAGAAAACCACCAAAAAAACATGGAAAATACGTGTCCACTTAAAACGAAAGACAACGAACGAGTGACTGTCAAAGAGTATGTAAAGGCTGTCAGGCAGAGAAGTGCTGCCCGAAGAAAATTAAAGGAATACGATCCGCTATGAATCGATTCCACGGATAACACTTGTCACTCGATTTTCAAATATATTCTGAGATTTTACCGATTTATTCTTAATCGATTGCGAGCAATGCATCATTATTTTATCGATTATTTCGTTTCATAACTTAATTGAAGTTTTCTCGCTTCCTAGATAGAAACATGATACCATATTTTGTGATTTCCTTTAGAAAAATATAACGGTTTTTTTAATTCACAATTCAACTAGTTAACTGCTGGGCCCAGAAGTTTCCTTCTCCTTTTTTTACCATTTGCGAGCTATTCCGGCGTGCACTGCCAAAACCACTAGATGTTCACATTCGACTAATATTATAAATGCGAAAGTTTGTGAGTGTGTATATATGTAATGTATGTTTGTTACTCTTTTATGCCAAAACTACTTAAACGCGGATGAAACCGCGGGGCGCAGCTTGTAAGTCATAAAGTTAGTACCTATAACTACCTAGCGGAATAGAGTAAGAAACACGAGCTGTCAAAGGAAACTGAAATAGGTTGACATTTGTTGTGTGTGTACAAATACCTATTTACGAATGCCTATCAATGATTTATGTCGATTTTACAAATTAATATCGATAATATTAATTAGTAACAATAGTAGTATTAATAGTACTAATGGGATGGGATTTTGGAGGACTGAAACTACGATTCTGGAGTGCAGTAAGAATACATAAGAAAAACTCAGAACATATTTTAAATCATTTAGTTGACACGATTTGGCCCGCGTTTAACTTTATAAATTTTAGTCTATGTGTTTTTTGGATATTTAAGCTACTAGCTGTGCCCCCCGGTTTTACCCTGATTAAACTTTATAAATTATAGCCTATGTGTTATTCGCATATACATATAAGCTATATTACTACAAAGTTTCATCAAAATCCGTCCAGTAGTTTTTGCGTGTAAGAGTAACAAACATACACACTCACAAACTTTCGCTTTTATAATATTAGTGTGATTTGTCTTTGCCCTCGGAAAAGTATTATTTTGTTAAAATAGGTATTACGCACTCGTAGGTTTTGCACTTTAAAACTCCGATATGTTTTCCTCACACCTCATTTTTTTATTTAATCGAACAAAGTAGCGTTCTAATTGCGAGTCGTTAACAAGGAATTAATATTTCATCATCTCCTACCCTATTTATATTATTATCAGCGATAAGCAATTGAGAGTCTTATAGGTAACGATTAACAATAGTTTTGAGATGTCAAATTATTATAGAATTACTAAAGTACTTGATACAACGATAATCACTAATTAAATAAATAATCACAATGTAAATATATAATTATAATACGTCATAACCGTTGCGCGGCTATTGAGTACTTGATAACATACATAGGTGTGTACAAATACAGAATTGTCAGTATCACTGCAATATCTCAAAACTTGGAAAGACCAATGAAATCTCGTAGCAACCGAGACCGTAAACATACCTATAATTTGTATAAAATCAAGGTAAATCAGTCTTTTATTATCTCTGGAATCCGATTTTCCCCATCCTTTGATATCTGATAATGCTTTATATGTATTCGGAGAAGGAACATACGCATTATATCAAAATTCTGTAAATGTGCCGCCGATTTGTACCCAGTAAAGCCTACTTTGGTTGTTTTGCTCGTAAAATAAGAAAATGGTGGGTTGCTTTAGATATAGAGTATTGACACACAACGTGTGTGTTAAGGTTTTCATAAGAGGCTGACTAATCTATACATATAATAAAATCGCAGGAAAGTCGAAACTGTACATTGCACATTTTTTTAAAAGGATACTTGGGGCGTGATCAACAATTGAAATCGAAGCCAAAAATATCGTTTTTAGAATTTTTGTCTGTTTGTCTGTGTGTATGTCCGGGCTTAACTCAAAAAGTACTGAATGGATTTTGTTCAAATTTTGCATGAATATTACTAAGAGGTCGGGTCAACATATAAGTTACATATTATCACGTTATCACCTACGGGGGAGTAGCTGTGATAAAGTTTAACGCGGGTAAAACCGCGGGGCCCAGCTAGTGTTAAATAGTTTTATATATTTTTTTATTTAATACAATAACAGAATGCAGACTAAAAACGAATTATTAATATCATTTTCTTATAACACTGTTAAATTTGAAGTCCAATTATAACTGTACACAACATTTACAAATTACCAAAATTATGTGTCAAAAATAGTAAACAACGAATTGCTCATTATTCTACTGCGAGTACAGATAACTAAATAATAGAAGTTTAAAACGAATATATAACAAACTTCTAATCTTTAGGCTTCTCTCTTTTTCTGCAGAAAGGTTCTCGAGTAGCGACCATGTGATGCGGTCGTAAGAGGCAGTGTGGGAAGCTCCCCTACACTATGGTAAAAGTATAACTACTGTACCAGCAATCTGTTTGAAAGGCCTTAAGAAAGGTTCTGGAGTGGCGACAGAACGGAAGACACAGCATGGTCAGGCTGATCTTTTAAGGATCGCTGGAAGCCGCTAGTTACGGGTATAGCAAGTCCGGCACTTGTGGAGATCTTTGGGGGAGGCCTTTGACCTTTTAATTATTTTTTAATTTATTTATTTGGTGCACAAAACACATTACAATCACAATATAAACACCTTAAAGCTAAACATTTTGATCTAGATTGTAACATAACACTATGTGCATACTGCGAAACCACTATTACAAAACTATGAAAAGCTCATAATATTTAAAACGTACCAGAATATTATGACGTTTGACGACACCAGTAGCTCTTAACAAAAAAATAACAAATTAGAAAAAATATATATATAAAAATATAACGGGTTTAGATTAGACCCTTCAGGCATAAAATCTAGGGTCTCAGGGATCCGCGCTTAACTTACGATGGAGAATGCAGTGTTCAGCAGTGGTATCTAACTGATATGACGATAATGATGGAATGTATGTGAACCGTCACGCCTGAACCAAGCGCGGTTGTCGGGTGGAACCGACCATTCGCCATCAAGCGCGCTCAAGTCGCCGACGCACTAAATCAGCCAAAATATAATAATAAGTTGCAGAGTCACCTCTAAAAATACTGAAAACATAATAATTTAAAAATGTTAAATCAGAATAATCTAAACTTGCTTAAAACCAAAAAATCTTAACTTGCTTTAAACAAAATAATCTAAAATTACTTAAAACATAACAATCTAAACTTGCTTTAAACAAAATAATCTAAACATGCTTAAAACAAAATAATCTTAACTTGCTTTAAACAAAATAATCTTAACTTGCTTAAAACCAAAAAATCTTAACTTGCTTTAAACAAATTAATCTAAACATGGTTAAAACAAAATAACCTAAACTTGCTTTAAACAAAATACCTAATCTAAACTTACTTAAAACAAAACAATCTAAACTTGCTTTAAACAAAATAATCTAAACGTGCTTTAAAGATAAGAACAATACATATTTATTATTAAAATATTGTTTTATTTTTCTAACAATAATAGACGTTTAATTAATAATACAGTTTATAATAAATAGGTCGATAGTCGTAGTAATAGGGTCCCGTAGAACCTTTGGGTACAGAACTCTAAAAACAGGGTGAAATACACTAAAATCATTAATTGCGAGAAAAATAAAGCCTTTACGACAAATCTAGTACATAAAAGTATATGCATATCATAAAGTGCTTCACTTAATATTAACATTTATTTAAATAGAGTTTTAACTTTTCCAGATTATTTTCGAGTTTACATTACAAATCGCATCATATCAGTCTCACAACATCTCCGTGTTCGTACAAGGTGTAACATAAATTAGTGGACGTAACTTAAGTAGCTTAATTTGCCTATATAACAGAACAACGTATTGCACATAAGTATGTAAAATACGCAGAAAAACGATTATCTTCCCAATTCCTAAATAATGATCAGATCAGATAACTTTTGTTTCAAAAAAAAATGTGAGCCGTCACGGGACGCCTGGCAGATGTGAAACATCGACATTATTTTGTAAAAGTAATATGCAGAAGTCGAAGTCGAAGTATAAGTCGCAGTCGAAGTCGAAGTCGAAGTATAAGTCGCAGTCAAAGTCAAAGTCGAAGTCAAGTCGAAGTTCAAGTAGAAGTCGAAGTCGAAAAGAACATATTGTGATAGGAACTAAAATTAAAAAAAAAACCACGGCATGCGTCGCCACGCCAGAAATCTGTTTTACGTGCGGCTATAGATGTTTCACATCAAAAAGTACCTACAGCATTTTGGAGCCAAAAAAAACTTTTATTTCCCAAATTAGTCTTCTTTAATTCGTTCATATAGTTTTTTTTTTTACATATTTACAACGTAATCTCTATTGAAACGAATCCCTGTGTTGCGAAGTACTCAAGACTCAGAAAAACTACTTTTGGGACACACTAATAGTTACCCTGTGCGAGAATCGAACTCGATAGACGCGAAATTCCGACGCGACTGTCTTAGCTGCTGGTAGATGGCACTCCTTAAATTTCCTCCATAATTTCTGTTATAACTTGCATATTATTATGTTCCAATACAATGACATGCCTATTACAAAGTTATGTAACGACAAGTTTTCTCTAATTAGAGACTCCAAAGCATTGAACGTAAGTAACGAAAGACCTTGCAATTAACTACCAAACGTGTTTTCTAGAGAGTTCAGTAGTTATTACGTTATTTAGTGTTCTGAGAAATAATTTACCCAGATACCTGAACCAAATTGGTTGCGTCTTGCGTCTAGAAAACGTATAAAACAGAATTGCTCTCAACAAGATTGTTAGAAAAACTAAAAAGAGTAGGTATGTTATTTTTTTATATATTTCGGGACTAGTCCCTCCCTCTTTCCTACCACTGCAACTCCTGTAAGCCAGGATCAACAGTGACACACAATGCAATAACAGTGAGCGGTGAGGCTCAGCCATGTCCCGGGGAATCGTTTTAACTGTCTTGGATCCGCAACAAATTTAATCCGAAAGCAACAAGGTGGAATAATAAAATGAATAGTTCCACTTCCCTCCGGAGCAAAGCGGGAGACAGAATGATATAACGAGGCTATAGCCTCATTAAACGAGAGAATTGTAACTAGAGAAGCCACGACTATGTTAATTACTTACTTACTTATCGTATGGGCAGTGGTTACCCTAGTGTCAGAGTTGTTCAAGCCGCCCAGTAGGCCTCTGACATGGCTAACGACTGTTGCTTAATGGCTCTAAATTGTAGAATTTCCGGTAGTAAAGTGGTATATTTGGTTTCCACAAAGATTTTATAAATAAATGTAATGATATAACTAAAGAAACGTGCGTTTCTACCGAAAACCGTGAAAAGGAAGCGAAACACTTGAACATTTAAGAGAGGTAGGGCATAGCGTTCAATCGCTCAAAGAGCAGCCCGAATGGCGAAGTACCTCCATCTTACAGAAGACCTTCCTTAATATGTAATAACATTAATAAATAATGTAGTTCTGCGTGTGAGTAAGGTCGCCAGAGCTCATTGGAATGGGGGGAAGGATCAGCAACACTGATTTGTTGACTCTTAAAGGCCGGCAACGCACCCGCAACTCCTCTGGTGTTACGAGTGTACATGGGCTGTGGTGATCATTTACCAGCAGGTGACCCACTTGCACGTTTGTAGCGCTCCGAGATAAAAAAAACTGAAACCTCGTGTATCCCCAATGCGGTGTTCGATGCACGGTGCAATCCTCTTCAAGTACTTGTCATGCTTAGGAGGTTAGTTGCAATCGTAACATGTTAGTAAGCAGAGACATTAAACAAAAACAAGGAACACGTAAATACATAAATTAAGGTAAATAAATGAATAGAAAGAGACTGCTGGACTGAAAAAATGACAAATGATGAAATATTAAATAGAGTGCAAGAAGAACGACTAATACTAAAGCTTATAGAGAGTAGATGAAGAAAAATTATTGGACATTTAATTCGACACGACCAGTTCATTACCAACATCATAGAAGGTAAAATTGAGGCAAGGAGAGGCAGACCGAGACGTAAATATATGTACCAGGTGAAGGAAGTTGTGAAAATGGAGGTTTACAAGGAACTCAAGGAGATGGCTTACTATAGAGAAGGCCGGAAACTGCTACTGCACGTACTACAGCTGTTCTACCGACAAGTGCACAACACTTAAGGTAAAGAGAGAGAAATAAATAAGATTGTGTCACTTTTGCGCCATCCCATGGGAGACCGCACAACAGTGACCAGGGAAGTGCACCTTTTACGCATTGCGTATACGTGGCCATACGTTAAAGTGTGAGGAGGCTAGTTGGTACTCATCGGTCCGTATATGATCGGTGAGGTAGGCACCTAAGCACGCAGTCAATAGATGGATGACCGCCAAGAGGTTTAATTTTCTGAGCGACTCGGTGCTTTGGAGAGCATGTTAAGCTGTCGGTCCCGATTTTTGTCGGAAGACAACAGTCGTTAAGCCATGTCGACCCCAAACATAATACCTAATGGGTGGCTTGAACCACTGTGACACACGTGTAGGCTCGATAGCTGTCGAATGGGGCAATGGTGTCATTATGTGAAGTGTCCTCAACTCCCGCCACCTGCAAGCAGCTCCGACAAGACAGCGTTTTGTTCGTGGCACAGTCGCGGTGCTGGACTGGCAAGAGTCGGCAATGTCGGCAAACGTGTCTCGACTTTCTGGGACATGTCGCAAAAGGGGAGCACCGGAACAACATACTTGCGTTCCCGGGGCTCCAAGGCAAGTTAGGTTTATTCGGAGCGAGTCCGACATACCCAACCGCAGACAATTTTTGTGGGTGGCATGCGTAAGCATTTCCGCTACGTTATCAAAAAAAAAACTGTCTGAATACCTAGTATAAAAAGAAGATTCACCCAAAGTGGAAATAAATTATACCAGTTCTCAGAATTCGATGGAGAGTAGGTACAGACGCAAGCACATACAGCTACCCCAATCTATTAAATTACTTTAATAGATTTTCGACTTTGTCACATAAGCATAAGTTTCACTTTCAATTGGGGAAATTTGACAGATTGGGTATCTTGATGTGCTGGCGTCTGTACATAGTTATTTACATATAATGGTATTCCCAGTGGATGCCTTTGTGCGAAAAATTGTATGGAACAAATATTTATATTTACTTTAACGACCTCTGTGTCCGCGTGTAAGTCGGCCGAGTTTTTGTGCCCGAGGGTCGCGGACAAATATTTGCGTATAAACGAAGATTTTTTAGAGGTCTGGTTGATTGAGGGACAACCCTCAGTGCCTGTGAGTGTTATGAGAATATATAGTTTGAAGAATAATTGTAACTGGTGGTCAGAAACATTAATATTGTGTGCTTATAATTTCTAATATATATAATTTTCTTTTTGTAAAAGATGTGTACAAATAAAAGACAACTGTCATACAAGGTCCAAGTTGTCTGGTGAATCTGTGCAAGCCATAAATAAAATAAATAAATAAAATATAAATAATAAACACACCTATTTAATTTCTTTTTGTGTTATGTTTCTTTCCCGAATGAAGATTATCTTTCTTATCAAATTGGTTTATTCTAGCTTACTAGCTACAAGCGCTGAATGGGTTTCTATCAATAAAAAAATTATCATTTTTATTTTCAATAATATCTGATGCTAGTGTAACCAGCTCTGTTCCTAGTTCCCTATATGTTCTTAATCAGGTAGTCACTTGAAATTGTTTATAGGTTAACAAAAATATAATAAGGTTCCCGATAAATGAGTAAAGACCTACGTAATTTTTAGGGGTAAGTTTCCAATAGTTGTAGCTAACAAACGTTGTTTTTTTTTTCAAAAATGAGACCTATTTTAATTTCTACCCTCAAGCATTTTTTTAAATATTGTATGGCCGATTTCATTAGTGTTAGCGTATTTACTTGTCACTTGATTGCTGAAAAAGAAAATGCAGGACACTCTTTGGGGACTGCCGGTAGAAGTGAAAACTATTTTTTACATTTCTTATCTAAATAATCTATAAAATAATAGTTATACATATAGCTCATTGGAAGCATGACGTGATGATGACACGAGTTCCATGAATTTTGTTCATCCAAAAAGTACTCAACACGTCTAAAGAATGATAGAAGAATATGAATGATAGAGAAAGATGCGATAGGAGAAGACGAAACGCTGGTTTTCACCAATTTAGAATTATCGTATATTGTGAACACGCGTCAAATTAAAATTCAAAATTCATTTATTCCGTAATAAAATTATAATTATGTGACGCGATAATATTTTAAGGCAATTTAAAAACTTTTTGGTTTACCCGGTTTCGGCATGAAATGCACCAGCTGGGATCACGGGTGGACTGTATACAACTCACGAAAGTTTACAAACATTAATAGTAACCCGCTACGGACCGGATTTAACAAAGAAACTTGTATTGCTTTCTTTGTCATACATATGCATGAAGAGCAAGACAGTTTCAAAATTGCTTTCGCTTAAGACGCTGACGTCAGCGCTATTTTTACTGAATTTTTTTGCCAATATTACAAGGTTCATTTCATTATAAATATATACCTACGCCAAATTTAAATATATCTTGAAGAATATCTTTGATCCTAAAACACGATTTTAAACATTTTCAAACATTAAATTAAAACTCAATTTTAATTATCATCATGTCAGCCGAATGAAATGCCTCAATGGGGAGGCCTTTGTCCACTGCGGAACGACGGCCTCCCTAAAAGATTTCCATTTGGAGGGACCATCATCGCCACGCTAGAAAGACGCTACTGACTCCTTCGGGACGACTTCTACATACACAGCATTTTTATTTATTACTAGCTGTGCCCGCGACTTCGTCCGCGTGTTAATAAGTTTATTTAGTATTTCCGAAAATAAAATTTTTATAAAATAAAAGTAGCCTAAGTTACTCATTATTACATCAGCTACCTTCCAATAAAAGTCCCATCTAAATCGCTCCAGCCATTTCAGAGATTAGCCGGAACAAACAGACAGACAGACAGACAAAAATTCTATAAAAAATTATTTTGGTGTATGTACCGTATATGTATTATCATATACATGTAGTAAAAAACGGTTATTTCAATATTACAAACAGACACTCCAATTTTATTTATTTGTATAGATTATAATATACCTGTAATATATATTGCACTTCATAATCAAAATACCTTGTTGTATTAGATTAGTAAATAAGTGAATTTTTCTCGCAATTAATTCATTGTTATATTTCACCCTGCTTTACAGTGTTCCTTCTATTTTAAAACTAGTGTGATACGATAAAATTATGTGTTGTCAGCCTCTTTACTAAAGCCCTACAGCAGCGGGAATAACATGCGTAGCGTGTTTAGCGTGTAACAGGCGCCACGTCGACGACGCGTAAAAAGACCCCGTCCCCATCGGTGCACAGGAATTTGCCCAGCTCATAGGAACCTGCAGGTGTATTACTGAATATTTTTAGACATTGTTCTGATTATTTACTGATATTAAATTTGAATTTTATAGCATTAAACACAATGCAAAGCGTTAATCTAATCTCAAAATATGAATGAAAAATTAATATAATCTTTCTTGCAACTGTGAACATATCAGTCGGCCATGTTTCTAGAAAACAAAGCCGATGGATAATACCTACATCCTCCGGAAGGGTGTTAGCAAGGGAATCATGAATTTGATCCGCCAGTGTGTATCGTCCGTAGCTTAACGCAGAGCGTCTACCCCGTGTACTGGTGCTGGTTCAAGATCTGCTGGGTGATTAAATTTATGATTTCCCATTTTTGAGATTATTTACTTGCTAATAGAGGTAATATTTATTACATCCGTATTGAGTATTAATTATTATTAAGGTTACGAATTAATACTCAATAAGAGTTAATAGCATCGTAAATATCGCAATTATTATATAACAATATATAATATAATGTATGTAGCCCATTTCTGTTCCATTGCAGGACATAGGCCTCCTGTCCCAATGAGAGGGATATATAGGTCAGAGTTCACCACGCGGGCCTAATGCGGTTTGCAGACATAACATCAAGATTATTTTGCAGAATTCTCTCAATAATAATAAATTGCTAATACTCAGATGAATTCTAAAAGGCAGGAGTGGAGGGTTTGGGTTTGAAACCAAGACCCCTAACTCCACAGTCTAACCGTATAACTACTAGGCTATCTGGTATTTTTATATACATTTTTCATGAATGAAATGCTTAGGTACATATCCAGGACATCCAGCTACCCCAATCTGTCAAATTTCTTTTATAGATTTTCAACTTTATCACATAAGCATAAGGTTCACTTTCAATTGGGGAAATTTGACAGATCGGGGTAGCTTGATGTGCTGGCGTCTGTACTGTGAGCTTACCGTAACAAATTTTGGAATGCCATTGAAAAGTTTTCTTTATGATTTAAGAAGAACGTAATTTTTAGGAGATTGTTTTGATCTTAAAATTGAGCATACGAAAGAAATGTAAATTTATCGGCACTAGTAGATAAAAAAATATTGTTTTTTTTTATAATAGGTACCATAAAAAAATTCGAAAGTCCATGAGCGGTGGTGATCACTTACTATCTTAGTGAACTGCTTGATTGCCTTGATATTAAAATGAAATAGGGTTTATGATATGAAAACCGTATTAACAATGAATTGCATGGTTTAAGAAAAGTTAGCGGATATAAGCGACATTGCTATATACTATATAACAATAAAACAATGCGAGAATAAAGTTGAAGCATACTAATTAATTATATGTATATTTGTAAAAGGCAGAAAACGTAAGTAATGTAGGTACGAATGCAGTGGTATAGTTACCCATTTAAGAGAACAACTTATTGTGTTTTAATGAGCAAATTTTATATTTATAACTCATAGCTGCGTACGATAAAGGACTTTAATTTTATGTAGCTAAGGTCTCATTTCCCAATACCAGCGGTTCGGTGGTTCGTTCATCTTGGCGAGAGGATTGTACGTAAGAGCGCCTGTGTGAGTTTGCCATTCACGTCCCATTCAGTTTTGCTCAAGCGTTTGTAGCAGGCGCTAGTGTGAATTGGACAATTAACCTTTGTCTAAACCAACGAAGTAGTGTTTTGAAAGAACTTGTAACATAGGTGCCCTATTTATGATTTCATACAACTTGTGTTTCGTAAAGTGTGCGATGAAAATTTATGAAAACATCTAGTTTTTCCGCAAGGCATCTAAATGTGTCTGTTGAGTGATTCGGTTTATTTTATAAGTGTTTAAAATTATCTATTATGAGTGAATTATCTAATGAAATGCAGCCGCTGCTGTAATATTAAGATGGAGAAAAACATCAAAAGGTAAAGTACATTTTTGTATTCGGTGTTTTCTTTCAGTTTACGAAAATGAGAGATATCCGCACCCGCGCAAGTCTTGTGTGTATGTCAAGTATAATTCCCTTGGTATTTGGCTGGATGTGAAGTACGGAATAATAACACTCGAGTGAAATGACTTGTATTATTAAACACATTCTTTTGTTTTATGTACGCCAATATACTCGGTAATGAGAATAACTTGTATCTATGGAGCATATTAGGTTTTTTTATCAAATTTTATTATTACCGGTGCATAGTGCCGGTGAAATGAACATACGGATAAAAAAAAACTGGCTACAAATTAGTGCTAGCTAGCATTTAAGTTTATATATTTATTAGGTCAACCGGTTGCCTATAAAAATTTTAATCTATGGTACTGTCATATTACGACTTTTTCTAAAAGCAAGAACTATTTAAAAACACAAAAAGATAGCTAATAGTGAAGAGAAAATACTGTTACAATACATTAAACAAATATTCAAAGATATTTTTTTATTGTATTTAAGGTAATCTTACAGACTAATGACAAAACATTAAAGAAATATATTTTAACAAAAATTGCTAATATCAAGCTTTATTATGATAACTAATAATAATATACTGGTGATATGGATAGAAGATAATAATAAGATTATGTTCACTCTTAAATACACATTTAGAATGTAATCAATTATAAGAATAACAATGTCCAATTTATATATATCGGATTTTAAAAATGATTAGTTGCTTTTTAGCTGACGCCTAAAAGTTTATAAGTTCTCAATTTGATATGATTTCTTTCGATTGTGTATATCAATTAGGTACTTCTTCGTTTATGAATCGATTATGAAAATTATTCGAATAGGCATATACGTACATTTTGTTAAGAGCGGATAAGAGTTTTATTGATAACATTTGTAGATACCCGTATAATATACTCGTTCGCTTTTCAATATTTGCGTTCGATACCCATCCAGGAAAAAATATTTGTACCATGTCTGTGTGTAATTTATCAATAATATTTAGATAAGATATATAAGGATGTTTTTCAGTTTTCTGGCGAAAGTACAGGTCCTACCTGGTTTGGGGTCAGAACTAACATCCCATGATATGAGGATGATGTTATTTTCTTGGTAACAGTACACGAAAACGAACAGGATATCAATTCGATAAATACTAGGGAAATACTAGAGGAATGTTAGCTTCTTACTGAATCGGTTTTTTAGGGTACCGTACCCAAAGGGTAAAATGGGACCCTATTTCTAATACTTCACTGTCTGTCTGTCCGTCTGTCTGTATCTCATGAATATCTCGTGTATCTCGTGATAGTTAGACAGTTGAAATTTTCACAGATGATGTATTTCTGTTGCCGCTATAACAACAAATACTAAAAACAAAATAGAATAAATATTTAAGAGGGCTTCCATACAACAAACGTGATTTTTTTGCTTGTTTTTATGGATAATGGTACGGAACCCTTCGTGCGCGAGTCCGACTCGCACTTGGCCGGTTTTTTATTGAATGACGGGCCCGTTGGCTTTGTTGGCAGATGCTTGCCTTTCACGCCGCAGGTCGTGGTTTCGATTCCCACCCAGGACGGATATGTTTGTGCCTGAACATGTCTGTTTGTCCTGAGTCTGGGTGTAAGTATGTATTTACAAAAGAGAAAGTAGTAGATATATCAGTTACCTGGTTTCCATAGTACAAGTTCTGCTTAGTTTGGGATCAGGTGGCGGTGTGTGAATAATGTCCCAGGATATTATATTAAAAAAAAATCTTGTGTCGAAAATTAATATTTGTTTGTGTACTTTACATGGTACAGACGCCAGCACATCAAGCTACCTAAATCTGTCAAATTTCCCCAATTGAAAGTGAACCTTATGCTTATGTGATAAAGTTGAAAATCTATAAAAGTAAGAAAATTGCCCATTCTTCTATAGAGCTTCGTCCCTCAGTAAATAATTTTGTATGATTACCAAAATTGGAGGTAAAAGAGGAGTGATATCATAACATATAATAGGTCTTTACCTATGAAATTGCCGTTTTGTATGAAAAAATTTAAACGAATTTTTTTCATGAATTTTTTTATTTGTATTAATCGAAGTAATCACCCATGCAATCAATGCATCTTTGCCATCGCAGTGGCAGTTTATTGATGCCCTTCTTAAAGAAATCAGCTGGACGGGAGGCAACAAATTCTTCAAAGGCATTTTGTACTGCCTCTCGGGTATTGAATTTTTTTCCCGCCAAGAAGTTATCCAAATTCTGGAAAAAGTAGTAGTCTGTAGGCGCAAGGTCTGGTGAGTAGGGCGGATGACGGAGAGCTTCCAACCCCAGTTCTTGCAACTTGGAGACCGTCTGCTGTGCAGTATGAGGTCGCGCGTTGTCGTGCAGGAGCAGCGGAGACGAGCGATTGACCAATGCTGGTTGGAGATGCGCCAGCTTCTCCATCATTGTGCTCAGTTCTTCACAGTACACATCTGCAGTAATGCTCACCCCGTTTGGTAAGAAGCTGTGATGAATCACACCGGCGCTAGACCACCAAACAGTGACCATCACTTTTCTAGGGGTAAGTTTTCGTTTAGGGCATTGTTTAGGTGCTGAACCAGGATCCAACCAACTTGCTGAGCGCTTGCGGTTATCAAACAGAATCCATTTTTCATCGCAGGTAACAATGCGGTTCAAAATTCCTTCATTTGTGTGTCTGTTGAGCAGTGCAAGGCACGTCTCGACGCGTACTTCGCGCTGGCGATCATTGAGTTCGTGGGGCACCCATTTGTCAAGCTTTTTTACCTTGCCAATTTGACGCAAATGGACCAATATTGTTTTGACGCTAACGTCAAAAGCTGCTGCTAATTCAGCCGTAGATTGTGTATCATCAGCTTCCACAACCGCCTTTAATTCGTCATTGTCGACCAAAGTCTTCGGACGACCGCGAGGTTCATTTTTCAGGTCGAAATTTCCAGAACGGAAGCGAGCAAACCAATAACAGGTGGTGCGTTGGTTTGTAGTGTTAGCTCCGTAAACGTCGTTGATGTTGCGTGCCGCTTGTGCCGCGTTGCTGCCACGACGGTACTCATATTCCATAATTACTCGAATTTTTAACGTATCCATGATGACGAAAAAGATTGAAATGCGATGAAAATGTAACACTAATCAATAAAGAAATGACTACTTTTGGAAAAAAGAATCCATGTTTTTAAAATAAAATTAATTTGAAATTAGAATTCTTAGCCAAACAAAAATTATTTTGATTTGAAATGGCCAGTACTGCAGAACGGCAATTTCATAGGTAAAGACCTAATAATAAAGTAAAAAATATAGAAATATTTTGTGGGGTTTTCTTAATAATATAAATCAAAGTTCAGTTTTGAGGTTAGGTGTAGATGAGTACCCACCTACTCAAAAAATATTGGTAAATTGAAAGATGGGCTCTGCAACAATGTAAGAATTATAAGAAATATGTCCCCTTTAACTAAATAGTTTTTAACAGTAAGATGATGCTAGAACTATCAAGCAATAACGATAATGACACTCAGTATGAAAGTGTAGAATAAGCTTTGGCATGTTATACTTTAATTGAACATTAACAACAGTAGAATTAAGCTAACTATAGCCTGACCTAACAACGAACGGCGGCGACACACTTAATTAAAACAAAAACAGTGGCAACAAACGATAAAAACATCCGAAAATCATGCTTGTTTTTCACCAAGTAAACATGACAGCCAGATAGACATTGACAGTTCTTTTTTGTTACCGTTTGCGGGGATCGTTACGCATACTGTCAAGTGTCAGTTGCTCTTGTAAAACTCACTTTTTTAATACCTATCTATTAATTAACGATATTAATACATTTAAAGAATGAACAACTTAATATAATGTAAGTTATTAAAATGACAAGACCTCAAGTTTGATATTTACAGCAAGTGATTAATGGGATCGTAATGATTTCAGTCTTAAACTGTGTTTGCAAATCTACTCAAAATAAAAGTTAGTCAATTAAATAACCAATAAACATGAAAACTTAAACCCCACAAAGTTATTGTGCGTAACAAATAAATAATAATTATAAAAATAGGTTATGAATAATGGATTTTATTTCATGATCATACTCGGTTTAATTTAAGGGAGACAGAAATTGAGACAGATTGGGGTAACTAGATGTGCTGGCGTTTGTACATGTTACAAGTCGTTCAGTTTCATAGGCAGATTAAGCTCCCTGGCTTAAGTCCACTATTTGTAGTACAATAAGTGTTTGTATAATAGACTGCCAGATTGCTTGAACAACTTTGACCTTAACCTTAAACATAATTTTTAATTGCTACTAAAATAATATGTCCTATGCCATATTTTGGCTATGGCAGCCAAACTTAATAGAGACATGTCCTTCTTCAAACGAGGTTTAAGAAGAGTATTAATCTCACGGTAGGCAGCGGTTTGCTATGCCCCCTGGCACTGCGAATGTCCATGAGCAGCGGTTATCACTTACCATCAGGGGCTAAGTCGCCGAACATCGATTTCTTAAATGGCGTTCAAATAAATAAAGGTTAAAAATGACTTAGTCAATCTTTAAATCGGCTTCAATGTTGACAATCAATTGTGGACCATTTATGGCGTCACATGTGCTCATGGAAGCCGATTTCACGATTGATTTAGTAATTTTTAACCTTTATTTATAAGAATGCCATTTAAGAAATCGATGTTCGGCGACTTAGCCGGTAGAGCCCCAGGTAGGCCGCTAGCTCGTCTGCCTCCAAAAGCAATAAAAAAAAGACTGTGCGAAAGCAATGTGCGCGGGGCATATTATAGTGCACAAGTGTGTACGTAAACACGAATGCACTTTTTAATGAAACACTCTCATCATCGTATGGGATGGCCCACGCGACTGGAAAGAGATCAGGTATAGCACCGACGGCTCTACGTGCTCTCCGAGGTTCGAGGGTGTAAAAGCGTCAAGTCCAAAACTCCGCGCTAGTATTGAGAATTTTTCTGTAAGGAAAATATCTGTTTTGACCCGGTTCGGGATTTGAACCCTGGACCTCATTATCTGCGCTTGTACACGTTACTGCCCAAGTAAGAGAAATTAGTGATTAGAATTTATTTGTAGACTATAACAATTTTAGTGTTACAGTTTTATTTTGTCCGAAACGGCTGAACCGATTCTTATGAAAATGTTTGTTAATATTCGGTAGATCGTTCTTAAACTATTTTTTAATCTCCTGAGTTTTAAGGATGCCCTACCACAATTTCATTTTTTAGCTTTTTCTTTGTTCAGTATTGGCATATGATTACTTGAACTTTTATACATACATTGTGGAATGCAATAAAGAATTGAGAATTGAGAGTCTTATAGTATATCATTTATGTAAGTAAATAATTTATAAACTTAAACAATATTGTTAGTTAATACCTTGAAGCTAAACATTCATAAAACACCCCATTGGGGTATGTTTACGCATCCAATGTTCCAGTATTGGTCTGTCCCACCGGTCCACGATCGTGTTTAATAAGCTATTGGGACTGCCTAGATAAACTAGGTATATTCTTTTCTATTATATTCTCATTAAAAATAAAAGGATGAATGAAAGAAGATTGACAAAGAAACCTGGTCTGTGCCAATAGACCATCCGGAAGACCTCGTAGAAAATTCTCTTACCAAATCGGAGACGTTCTCAAGAAAGGCCAGGTCAGAAGTAACCTTAACCGGCGAGCATGTATGAAGAATATAATGACAGTAAACAAGGCAAAAGAGGTGTGCAAAGATCGTGACAAATGGAAATCCGTTCTCTCTGCCTACCCCTCTCGGAAACAGGCGTGAGTAGCTATGTATGTATATTCTCATTCTTAATTTTTTATATTTGGTTATTGGTTTATATTGTATTAGTGTCCTTACGTTATTACTATAAAAACAAATCGGTAGTATGGTGTGGTCCGTCGACCCGTACTACTGCTTATCACGCCGCACCGGTATGTATGTACTAGCCCCTACCAATGTTATAAATTTTAAATATGTATTGATCTTCACCTTGAGTTTGGCTCGCACTAGTTGTTTTATTTTTAAACTTGCTGTGCCCCGTGGTTTTACCCGCGTTAAACTTTATAAATTATAGATGGTCGTTGACGACGGGGATCCCACTATTTGGCTTGATCCTCTTACCCTGCGGAGAGACGTGGCGTCTCTATGTGTCCTCTACCGCATTTATCACGGGGAGTGTTCAGAGGAATTGTTCGAGCTTATACCTGCCGCCACTTTCCACCACAGATCCTCTCGCCAAAAGTTGAAGTTTCATCCTTATCACCTGGATGAATGGTTATCTACCACCGTGCGTTTCACAAGAAACTTTTTGCCGCGCACTACCGCTCTGTGGAATCAATTAGGTGCGGAGGTATTTCCAATATGACATGGCAACCTTCAAGAAGTGAGCCTATTATTTTCTTAAAGGCCGGCAACGCAGTTACGGCTCTTCGGGTGTTGCGAGTGTCCATGGGCGGAGGTGATCACTTCCCATCAGGAGACCCACTTGCTCGTTTGCCATCCTATTTTATGTTTATAAAAAAAAATGTGTTTCATCAAGATCCGTCCGGTAGTATTTACGTGAAAGAGTTACAAACACACACTCACACACTCACTAACTTTCACCTTTATAATATTAGTGTGATTAAAGACGTATAACTAAGGTGGTTTGTTACCATTATAAGCTATATTCCAGTATAAGCTGACCTCTCATTGTATAGAAATCCTATACAACGCGGGATCAGTTTATACTGGAAACTTATAGCTTGATAGGTAGCCATGTGTACTAATGGCGTTCTGTTCAAATTTCAAACACAGCGGTTAGTCCCAAACTACATGGGACAAATTGTGTTAAACATGTAAAATGGGAAGGGCTGACTGACACAACCGAAAAGAGGTCAGGTGTAAGACCCCCGCTTTACATGCTTTCAAGGACGAAGTAAAACCGCCAATTTCCGAACTCCGAGGTGATATTGGGAGATTTTTTAATCTGAAGATGTTCCATATTACTTTTTGGCTAGACCCAGGATTTGAACCCAAGTCCTCGTTATCTACCAGTAGAACCGGAGGAAGTAAACACGTACACTATCTGATAAAGTAATTTTTTTACTTTCGGAAAGTAGAGATTTCAACGAACAGAAAACATACCAACTTTTTGAAAAAAGCTGATATTTTGACAGGTGAGTTTTCGATTGAAAATTAGGGTGTTTTTTAGATATTAATTCAAAATAAGGTGAAAAAATAAATAATTTTAATCAAATAAGTATTTAGGACATAAAAAGGTAAGTTTTCACCAAATTTCGTTGAAAAATAAAATGTTTGTAAAAGATAAAAATAAAAAACCAAAAACTTGGTTTTTTGAATTTTTCACATAAATTTTGAGGTTATGTGAAATAAGTGTAAATACAAAAGTTTTAGATCTTTTTATTACCTACAACTTTGCCATTTTTCGATAGGACTTTTGGTTTTGCCGGAAATCGAGAAAATCCGTTTTTTACCCTTAAAAACTCACCCCATCCCCTTCCCGACCTCAGAACGCCCGTAAATTATTTTTCCTTTCATTTTTATAATATTCCCCTCCTTTTCTAATGGGTTTCATCCTACTATTATTATTTTTGGTTTTAAAAATTATCGACCCTTGTCTATAACTGGATGTGCTGGCGTCTGTACATGAATTTACAAATACACTTGTATAAAATTAATATTTTCTGTGTGCAATAAAGAATAAGAATAAGTTAGTATTCCATTCTACGACAGAGTGAATATCATTTGAAGGATCTATCTGTAACTCAAATTATGTTTATGTCTAAACTCAAGGAAGATTTAATCTCACATAATCTAATGGGAAGGCAATAAGACAAGACTCGAGGAGATAATAATATCCTAGAACATTATTCACACACGGCCCTCTGATCCCAAACTAAGCAGGGCTTGTACTATGGAAACCAGATAACTGATATACTACTTTTCTTTTGTAAATACATACTTACAAGTATGTTTCCTTGAGTTTAGACATAAACATAATTTAAGTTACAGATAGATCCTTCAAATGATATTCACTCTGTCGTAGAATAGGTAATTACACTCAGACACAGGACAAGCAGACATGTTCATGCACAAAAATATCTATCCTGGGTGGGAATCGAACCC
Source organism: Pseudoips prasinana (assembly GCA_951640165.1). Taxonomy (NCBI): domain Eukaryota; kingdom Metazoa; phylum Arthropoda; class Insecta; order Lepidoptera; family Nolidae; genus Pseudoips; species Pseudoips prasinana. Next base: position 7,440,893 of record OX621260.1, read on the forward strand.
ATGACCTGCGGCGTGCAAGCATTTCCTAACCATGCCAACAGGCCCGTCAAATAAAATCCAATAAATCAGGCATATCATCAGAAGTATGATCGACGAGTATACGTTATATAATTATGACGCACGGAGATAAGGCATAGACAATAGTAGGCCTTTGACATGGCTTAACGACTGTTGTTTAATGACTACAATCGGGAGCGACAGCTTAACGTGCCCTCCCGAGTACGGAGACGCTCAGAAATTAAACTACTTTGGTGGTCACCCATCTATGGACTGACCGCGAGTCTAGTTGCTTAACCTCGTCGATCACTCACGGACTGCTGAGAGCATCTATCTATTTTAAAAGCAATGATAAATTTTAAAAGCGTGTTACGTAGCTGACGGCATAGAACATCGCCAGGCCATCTCATCCCGTGGGGAGGGGGGCGTAAAAGGTGACACGAGGGTATATCTCCCAGAGGATGGGCAGCAGCTTGCCTCTAAGTACTATGGCCATCTTACTGCGATCGCCAACCCGTCTGCCAAGCGTGGCGATTATGGCATTTCGCCCCAAGATAATTCATGGGGAGGCTTGTCCAGCAGTGGCCTTCTTACAGCTGTAATAATTTATTTTTTATTCTCTCTTAAATTCTATGCATGTAAATAAATTAATAATTTAGTCAAGTATCATAATCCTTAACATCAATTAATGATAATGGAATGTCACTTTTATTTTATTGTAATCTATACATATAATAAAATTGTACGAAAGTCAAAACTGTACATTGAATATTTTTTTTAAAGGATACTTGGGGCGAGATCTGCAATCGATAGCGAAGCCAAAATTATAGTTTATAGAATTTTTGTCTGTATGTATGTCCGGACTAAACTCAAAAGTACTGCATGGATTTACTTAAAATTTTGCATGGATATTACTAAGAGGTCGGGTCGACATATAGGCTACATACTATCACGCTATCACCTACGGGGGAGGAGCTGCGATAATTTATAAAATATATCGCGGGTAAAACCGCGGGGCACAGCTAGTTACTAATAATGATATGAACTGTGAGCTAGTCCTACCAGGCAATCGTATTTCGTATGATAACCTCGATACTGGCATTGCCTAGTGGGGCTATTATTGCACATCAAACATGAAAAAAGTGTAATGCTAATAAAATTACTAATATTATTATAATGATGATGACGCACGGAGATGTGGCATAGATAACCTCGATACCGGCATTGTCTAGTGGAGCTATCATTGTACATCAACCATGAAAAATGTGAAGTGCTAATAAAATTATTATAATGATGATGACGCACGGAGATGTGGCATAGACAATTTTAAAAGAGTGCTGTGTAAGCACTATTTTAAAATTGTCTAGCAATGATGACGACATAGTATATTTCATCCCGTGTAGGGCCTAGAAGTCAACCCGGGGGTATACCTCTCAGAGAACGGGCAGCGTCTTTCTGTGTACTATGATAATCATACGACGATCACCAACCCGTCTGTCAAGCGTGGCGATTATGGCATATCCCTCCAAATTATGGACACAAATCCATCCAAATCTTTTGGGTAGGCCTTTATTCAGCTGTAGAGGTCAAAAGGCTGACCTGATGAGGCGGCGTCTGAGAAGTTTTATTGTCAGAAAAAATCTGATCATTACATTTTTGATCGACCTGGCATCGAAGGCGAACCTACAGGTAGTACGCAGGATCATCACCTACGGATACCTACTTTGTCGCTGAAATTACGAGGCACCCAGCTCATAATACTAAATATTTCACTCAAAGCCTAAAGTGTATATCCGAATATGTTTAATATTCTGAATATTTTAGTGAAATTAATAACGGGTTATGAAATTTACTAAGATAATATAGTACCTATTCAAGTTATTCAATAATATAGTATAGGTTAGCTGGTTTGTTATAATATCATGTATTTTCATAATTATACCAAGAAAACTATTCATATTAATTACGAAATGGTTTCATTTATCAATTTTCATGAGACGTAAATAATTCATTAAGTACTGATTAAAGTTGAAGAATTGCCAAGCTGAAGTGGCAGTGGGCAGGGCAAATAGCTCGTTGAGCTGACGGCCGTTGGGGCAGAAAGGTTCTCGAGTTGTGACCACGAACCGGAAGACGCAGCGTGGGCAGGCCTCCTAAAAGATGGACCGATGATCTTGTGAGGGTCGCTGGTAATCGCTGGATGCGGATTGCGCAAGACCGGCAATTGTGGAGATCTTTGGGGGAGGCTTTTGTCCAGCAGTGGTCGTTTTTCGGCTGATATGATGATGATGATGAGACTGCAAAAAATCACATAGGAATCTCTGTGTTCGTAACTTAATTTATGAGAAGGGTAGAGTGTTTTAAATCTTAACTACTATGCTTAATATAAATATTTAATACAAAAAGAAACCCAACCGTTTACATCTCTATACGTCAAACTTAACACGTACAACAAATAAAATCAATTCAAAGAAATCAAATGTTCACACTAAAATCCTTAAATTGAAACGATCCATCCTCCTTAATAAGCTTAACGGATTCGAATTTTTCTTTTAATTATTCTCTCAACAAAACAATGATCTGAGATCTTTCAAAAACCCAACGATCCGTTTCTTTTTACGTTTTTAATCCTAAAATTTGTTTCATCCTGCCAGCCGAATAAACTATTGAACAAAGGTCTCCCTGAAATGCCCTCAATGCTCTTTAACACGTTCTCTGTCCCAGAACAAAAATAAAAAGTATATTCATACGAGTATCGATCATTTTCTTATAAGTGAACAATAATTATATAAGGGTTTAGATGTATACTAATATCAGTTAAAAATCTATATATTTTTCAAGCCAAAACTAAATTTATGACTCCATTAGGAGTCATGGACGTGTGAACTAAAAATTATGTGACTCCCTAGAGTCGTGAATGTGTGACTCCAACTATAGTTATATATGTACGAGTTTGGGACAAACGTGACTCTTTTGGAGTCATTGGACAGGGAACGTGTTGATTCATTTGTGGGGCCATAATTGCCACCCTTGGCAGATGGATTAGCGATGGTAGTCTGATGGTCCTAATACTCAGACAGACACTCTCTGGTAGAAATTCCCTCGGGACCACACGTAGGTTTGTTTACCCGAACATCATTTGGTCACCGTGTTATTAATGGGTCACCATATACTAAGCCTTACGATGCTTCCCTAATTAGGTACATCTCTCGTTTTATGAGGCTATTGCCACGTTATACGGTATATGTCTTTCTCCTTGCTCTGGGGGAAGAACTACGCCTGTCTAACTCTTCCTTGTTTCTTCCTGATTAAATTTGTTATTGGAAAAGAAGAGAAAATTAACAAACACAAAAAAATTACAAATATAAATTACCATATGGCTATAGCAACATATATAGAATAGAATAGAATACAAATTTTATTTTTCAAGTAGCTATGACTCATATATGTTAGTAGGACTTACAGCTATGTTAGTAACATACATTATTATTACCCTGCAACCGTCATCCCCGCGACAAGCCATGGGAGACGGCACAGCAACGACTTATGTAGGCGCAGTCCAACCTACTTGCAATCATGTTTAGGATACTGTTAGAGCTGGTCCGCACCCTATGCACCAGAGAACCGCATCTTTTACGCATTGTTGCATAAAAACAATCTACATGTGAATCTGCGAACATTCCCGACGCACTACAGAAAGGGGGCAGCCCTACCAGCACCCTAAACGCATTGTTGTATTGTACGCGTAGAGCATTGTAGGATCGTTGAGTATATCCAGCCCACAAGCTGCAGGTGTAAAAGTTTGTACAGTATACAGTTATATAGGTCACCCAAATTCCATTTTTCTCCTAAATGTCAATCTCTCAAAATATTCAATAGTTATCAAAAAAGGATCAATTTCATAATTTTTATCGTGCCGCACGACTACTATGTTAAACAATAAACAAGTACACGTGCTACGCGAGATTTTAACAATATATTTGTAATCGTGCCTTACAACAAATCCAATGATAGCTCTGTCCGGTGTTGATAGAATTACAGACAGACGCGCGCGCGTTCAGAAACCGTCAAATACAAAAACGCTGGTACGGAACAAACACACTGTCAGCGGATCCCAAACTAGGCAGAGCCTGCACTATGGTAACCAGACAACTGATAAATATATTTATTATATTTCTATCATTATATATTCATCACGGTAGCCTAGTTGGTAGTGCTCCTGCCTACGAAGCTGGTGGTCCTGGGTTCGAATCCCGGTAAGTGCAAATATTTGTGTGATGAGCACGAATATTTGTTTCTGAGTCATGGATGTTTTCTATGTATTTAAGTATTTATCTATCTATATAAGTATGTATATCGTCGCCTGGTACCCATATGCGGCCCGTAAAAGATCGGTTCTATATAACAATGGCGCCCAGATATTCAAAAATCTATAAATATGATAAAAAAATAAAAAATAAAATCGTAGGCAATTCAAAACTGTACATTGAATATATTTTTAAAAGGATACTTGGGGCGTGATCTACTATCGATATCGAAACCAAAAATATAGTTTTTAGAATTTTTGTCTGTGTGTCTGTCTGTTTGTCTGTATGTATGTCCGGGTTAAACTCAAAAAGTACTGCAAATATTTAAGGGAGCCCCCATACAACAAACGTGATTTTTTATAGATTTGCTCGTTTTTATAGATAGTGGTACGAAACCCTTCGTGCGCGAGTCCGACTCGCACTTGACCGGTTTATAATGTAAATAAGACCTGTAAGAACTCAACAACAATTTTGGTAGCAGAGTTTCTCTTACGCTAAAGTTTAAAGAAATGTACATCTAACTGTGGGTTCACAATACATATAGGAGAATATAATAATTAATAATATGTCCTCCTAGCCGAATCTTGGTCACAGCGGCCATTCTCAATGGGGACTAGCCATTTGCGCGGGATATATTATAGTGCACGAGTATGTTTATTATATGTTGGACTTATCAAATTAATATCTAATTATTGTTATCAATGTACCTATGTAAATGTAATTCATATATTTAATTTTAATTAATGTACTTATTTGCAATCATATTATATTCATACAATGTAAATTGTTTTATGAATAATAAATAGTTTCTTAATAGCTATACACAGGGGCACTTTCTATTCTATCATTATCATGATCCGATAGGACGACTAGCGACACGAATGGAAAGAGAACAGGTACAAGACCGACGGACGTTATGTGCTCTCCGAGGCACTGGGGTGTAATACCATCAACTACCAGACTTCGGGCTAATACTAAGAATTTTTTCTTTTTATAGAAAAATCCTTAAATCGCTTTTGGCCTGACTCGGAATTTGAACCCAGGACCTCGTTATCTTCGGTTGAACTCGCTACCGTTAGACTAACGAGGCAGTCCAGAATATACTATATATAAAAATAATTGATCTATATAAACTGAAAAGTAGTTTAATTTCTGAACGTCTCTATACTTCGGAGGGCACGTTAAGCTGTCGGTCCCGGTTGTAGCCATTAGACAATTACAGTCGATATGCCATTTTAGAGGTCTACTTGGCGGCTTGAACAGCTCCGACTCTAGTGTAACCACTGCTCAGTGCCCACACGATAAGCTAAAAAGGAAGTCCATACAAGTTTTAGTTGTAACAATGGATTGCCCCATGCTTATTCCATAGAAATTACATTAAAACAATTTTTTAGGGTTCCGTACATGAAGCGTGCCAAAGGGAGTCTATTACTAAGAGTTCAAAAACGGGTAGTATCTCGAAGTCGATAGGCATACAGTTAAATTTCACAGAGTGCTACTAATAGATATCTACTAAAAATAAAAAAAATCAGAAGGGGGTTTCTATACAATAAGCGTTTGTTTTGGCTCAATCTTAAAAATCTACCTTAAGAACCGCAATAGACTGATACTTACATTTTTCCCACAGTGAGTATTCTAATAGCCTCTTGATGGTACAGGATCCTTCTCGTCCCCGTTAAAAACCATAAGATATTAATGTCTATACTTACATAATCGGCGATTTTTTATTTATTACATATAGATTATAAAAGAAAAGCCATTTGTATACTCGTAAAACACCCACAACCTCGCATGTTTTGTTATATGAGTTCGAATAACTCAATACATTAAAAATAAAATGATTTTACAAGTTTTTGGTGTACTGTCGAAACATTTGTAGGTCTATGTTTAATTCATGACGCTCGGCTCGCATGCGCTTGCGCTGCTAATAATAATAACACCTTCTTCGCCAGATATTTATTTAGGTAATTTCACGGCTTGTATGTTCTACGAGTTTGCGTAGTTTTCGAGATAGAATTTTTTTAATGACATTTGTCGTAAATTTCATATAACATCAGTTTGCGATTTTTTTCTCGTTCTGTTGAGCATTTCTGGTTCAGTTTTGTTGTGATAACTAATTAGCATAATTTAACCTAACCCCCTAAAAAGTATGGTTTATCTAATTATTGCAAAACTGACTTAGAATTTATTCGAAAGTTCAATCATACTCATAAATTACTCATAAATTTTTAAAGTACCACAAAACTACGCAAAATCGTAGAATGTGGGGGTGATTCGGATACTCCTCATCAGAAAGTATCTAAATTTTGCGTTTCGACGTGAACTCCTCGGCCAGATTGTATAACATGCAATATTGTAAACCCAAATTAACATGGGCTAGTACTAATTTTGTTCCTGCGAAGCAACATCTGTTATCCGGCACACATTATATTATTATTGCCAATTACCGACTGAACCCTTAGAACCTAAGCACACATCGTTTTATGCACGCCACGCGTTGTTTTTAATCAATTACATAATTAACTGGCCTTTCGTAAGTACTTTATATTCTGTGCTTTTGGTCTAATGGTTAGTGACCCTGACCTTGACTGCTAACCCAGAGGTCATGGGTGACATCCACACCCACACTCCTATCACACTAATATTATAAAGACGAAAGTTTGTAAGTGTGTGAGTGTGTATGTTTATTACCTCTTCGCGTCTAAACGGCTGGAGCGATTTTAATGAAATTTGATTATGGAGTTAGCTGACACCCTGGATTAACACATAGGCTATAATTTATAAAGTTTAACGCGGGTAAAACCGCGGGGCACAGCTAGTTAATATCATAAATACGAAAGTATATGAGTATGGATGCAGAGATGTATGGATGTTTGTTATTCTTCCATTCAAAAACTACAGAACGGATTTTGATGTAGGTACTACTTTGTAGTGATATAGCTTATATATCCGAATAATACGTAGCCTATAATTTATAATGTCTGCCCCGGGTGAAACCTCGAGGCACTGCTAGTCTGTTATATCTTTATATAATAAGAATAATAATAATGGCAACACTCAACAAGACAAGTCCGTGTCATCCCAAAATATACAATAAAAATTAATTATCACTGATTTTAATCCACATTCCGTTATAAATAGTGTTTTTTTTTAAATGATAATCAAAATACAGTTTAGATCCATATTCACAACAATAAGAAAATTAAAAATGAAGTAAATACAAAAATATTCCTTGGTATTTGGGATTTGACAACAAACGTCAAGTCCCATGAAAAACGTATCAAAATTATAAGAACACGGATTTGTAATGATAACAAGAGCCAGGAAGAATAACGCACGCCTACCACCTTCGGACTCGTTACCCAGCAGCAGCTCCGCCTCGCAGTCGTCGGTACCTGCAGTCTCCGCACCACCGACCTCCGCAGTAGCGTCGAGCTCGGGCGACGAGTTCTTTTCTCCGCCGTCGTCGCTACCACCTGTACGGCGGCGGGGACGACCTCCGGCCGGCTTGGGAGTACTTCGGGTTGAAAATTCGACTGGGATCCCCGCTACCGGTGGTTTAGTGCGCCGTATGCGATGGACAGTATTTAATAATGAGAATGTCATGCGAGCGTACTATGGGGCGACAGAGGGGGGAACCAATCTCACCGCTTACCGTTCCCGTATGTTGCTATTGTTTCAGGCCCTTGAACCAGATCTGACCGTTTCGGAGCAACGCTTATCCGATCAGGTGCGGGTCATCCAGCGGAACCATATGCTGGATGGATCTATACTTGATCGGCTGCGAGCAGAGGCTGTCATCTCCATGTCTACCGCCAATCGGAATAATGTATCCGCTCCGCCGCCTAATTTGCTATCGGCGCAGGCGGATCCGAGGCCCGAGACGGTGGACTTTGGGGATGTTACCCAGGTAAGCTCCCAGGATAATGAGCATTTGAGTAGGGCTTTGGAAAGTGTGATTTTGGAATATAGGGATATATCCGTCTATGATAGACCGCAGTTACCACGTTATCCCACGCACAAACGTAATATGGCGCTAGTGGTCGCTCTAGATTGCATGCTAGAACCATATTTTGGATCTAGCCTAGATCTTGCGAACACGCACTCGATTCTTTACAGTGCAGCAGTCGTGGCGTGTCGGGTGGCCCATGTTGGGTTTTCAGGACCGAATAAGTCCACACGACCCACCGCCGTCAAACCAGCATGGCAAGAAAGAATCGAGCGACGTATCACGAGCGTTCCCATTGAGGGACCACATATGAATGTTGAGCTTTTGAAAGCGTCAACCTTTAGTAAAAGTTCTCAAACAATTGTAAATTTAGCCACTAGTTTGTAAAAGTAGCCACTCCAAAGTTACAATCGGTCAAAGGTGGTCCCTCAGACGTGACTGAGAGGCATCCATAACTCATAACATAGTTACAATTTACAACTGCTATGAATGACTACTCTTAGTAGCAGATTTGCAAAACTAATCATATTAAATATCGACCTTACCGTTTGCTGTATAAAAAGAAATAGCATGCAGAAGATGGTCCCTCAATCGATCACCACAAGTTCAGTTTGTGTGGAAACCATTATGGAATTTGGAATTTTTGGATGGGTTAGCGTTAGTAAAGAGTATTTGAACTATTGTAAATTCAACCCTTGGTTCGTAAAAGAAGCCATACAAAAGTTACAATCTATCAAAGGTGGTCCCTCAATTGAAACGCTTATCATAGGAAAACTACAATTTACTTAGCATACGGAAGTTAAACTGACCAATGATACAGTCTATCCTTTAGTGGTTGATTTTTACTAATGATTATTTTACTAAACAGTATTAAAATACATACAGTTTGGTTTCAAATAATTATCTAATTCCTATGAAGAATAATTAAGATTAAGGTGACCACGCAGCAGGATTTTACTGGATTCTAATGCTTTGTTTATACAGGGTATTACTCTAGAAACAATTTGGAGTTACCTTAGCAATCGGAAACAGCGATATATATCACGATAGATACATACCTGAGTGATTAGGAAGTCACATCCTACGGCGTCTCTCAGAAACAAACTGGGCCCAACCCTATTTCAAGTATATACATAAATGAAGCTTAAGCGGGCAGAGAATCTGACATTTTCGACAGACTCTATATTCCATGATGAGCCATCTTATACAGAAAATTGGAAAGGAGAAGGCAGGGAAAGTCAAGTACCATTCGATAAAAATGTAAAATTCATTAAAAACGGAAACTTATGCCCACCTGTGAAGGTTGGTTGTAATAATATTACAGTAAGTAATACTTGTGGTTTAGGCAGTCGCGATTCTTTGCGAAATTTGTTTAAAGAAATAAATATACTTACTGTGCCATCGGAATATATATATCAGAATATAATGTTTGTTAGAAAAAATATTCATAATTATAAAAAGAAAAGTGAACTGCATAATATAAATACTAGGAATAAAAACAAACTAGCCATGCCAGGCTTTAGAGTAAGCAAAACTAATAAATAATTTTTAGGAAATTGTATTAGGTTTTATAACAAGCTTCCTACTCAAATTACTGATCTGCCTGACACAAGTTTTAAATCACATATTAAACGTATACTTATGGCTAGGGGTTATTACACCACTAAAGAGTACATCGATGACAAAGACGTCTGGCTCTCACTTCCTACCTGCACATTGCTCGCTGGAGATCTTGTAGCCATATAGACAGGACTGATCTGCTGTGTTACGTGAACTATCTGTAAATGATTGCTATCATATACTTAATTTAAAATTATTGACTCTGTCTCAAAATGAATAATGTTATTGTTTCGAAGTTTTTCTTTTGTATACCTAAATATAATCTAAAATAATAAGCATTCAGACAACCGATCGAGCATATTGTCCCCGTAGTTGGAAAACTAAATAACTCTGATTTTTTAGTTCTGAGATAAACGCGATTTAGTGTTTTTTTTTAGTTAATGTACATTTGTAAGAAAATGTGAGACAATTTTGCAGTCGGAAATTTTATATTTTGTGGACCTGATAACTTTTCACATTATGCTTTAACAAACTCTACTCTATCTTTAGCTATAACTAAATAACAAATAAAAAATCAAGTTGTTTAATTTTGCCACAACTGTTATTTATAACGTAACTGCAATTAGCTACTTATTTCGGCTATTTATTTAGTTTTCCTACAAGCTAAATACATTTGGTAGAGTAAAATTTGGTGAAATAAGTGCAGTTATTGAATTTATCATACTCGAAATATTTTTAAATGTAAAATTTAGTGGCTTTGTATGTTATTATTAGTTTGATATTTTTTAAACTTTTGTTGGTCTCATATGAAATAAACGGTGTATTATGATATTAATAAAGTTATATTAAGGAATAAATAGAAACGTTTAGAAAATATGTATTGTTATCAGATACTTATCTTGCCACAAACTTAAAAAATAAACATCATCATCACCATCATATCAGCCGAGCTCCACAATTGCCGGTCTATTCTCATCCAGCGTCTTGCTACCCGCACAAGATCATCGGCCCATCTTGTAGGGAGCCTGCCCACGCTCTCTCCTCTTCCGGTTCGTAGTCGCCTCTTGAGAACCATTGGTTCGCTTGCGGATTTTGACACTTCTGATTCAATCCCACAGGGAAACTCCGAGCATAGCCCTCTCCATTGCTCTTTGGGTGACCTTGAGCCTTCTAATAAGGCCCATAGTGAACGACCACGTCTCTCACAGTTTCAGAGATATAACATCTCCCTGTCTCACGCCTCGCTGGTGTCGCACTGACATAGTGGCGTTTTCATACAAACACTTTAACACCTCGATACACCTTTAGTCGATTTGGCACCTTTGGAGAGACCTGAGCACGGCCCAGGTTTCGATAGAATCAAAGGCTTTCTCATAGTTCACAAACGCTAAACACAGTGGCTTGTTATACTTTTTGGTCTTCTACACAACTTGCCCCAGCGTATGTATGTAGTCTGTTTTCGGAAACCAGTTTGTTCGGAAGGCTGGAAGTCATCAAACCTGCGTGCGAGACGATTCGTAATGACCCTGGACAGCAACTTGTAAACATGGCTCAGCAGTGTCGGTCTATAATTCTTCAATAGGGTTTTGTCGCCCTTTTTGAAGAAGAGCACCACCACACTTCTGTGCCATGCTTGTGGAGTTGTTGTTAGTTTGAACATCTAGTATGACGGAGTTAAATAAGTTCTGATGGGCCCGTAGGATTGGTGTACCACCCGCCTTCAGAAGCTCTGCTGTAACTACATCCTCACCAAGCGCCTTGTTGTTCTTAAGTTGTCTGAGAGCCATTCTAATCTCGTACAGGCTGACTTCCAGGATGTCTTTGGTGTAACGACGGGTTAGTCGTGCTCTGGGATCCGAGGCACTTTAGAGCCTTTGTTCCACCTGATGGTCTCTTTAATACTAAATGTATTAAATTGACGCGTGTGGCGAGTCAAAGACTTTGAGATCTGTCTGTTGAGCCGCCGATATCTGGTAGCATCATCTTAGGATTTCAGAAGCATTATCCGTCTTTCTTCCGTAAGTTGCAGGGTAAAGTCAGAGATCTTTTTAGTTCTGTTTGTACGGCGGGCCTTGAAGACTTTAGACCCAGCCGTATGGACAGCTTCTACAAGCTTGTCGTAGTATGAGTCCACTTGACTGCATGTGTGGCGTGGTGGCTGAGACAGTCGCCTCGCCACTTCGTGTCGCGGGTTCGAATCCCGCGCCGGACAGCTATTTGTGTGACTCATAAATAGTTGTTCTGAGCCTGGATGTAATTTGTGTCCGTCTATTATATGTTTGTAAAAAACCCCAGCAACATATGGATTAGATTACTTAGTGCTAGCCATTCGAGACGTTTTGGACGTGGATAGGTAAAGATCGGAGCGTAGACTTTATCAGTCGGGACCTCTGGAACTTGACATTTATTTTTTATTTATTTTATTTAAACTTTAGTACAGTGAGAATGTACATAGGCGGACTTAATGCCAAAGGCATTTTCGACCAGTCAACCTTAGGGTAGTGCAGAGAGATCGTGGCAGGTGTATTTGGGTTATATAAAATGTATTTTTACTTATTATTCAAATAATCAAACTTAATAATTACGAACACTATATATAATATATATAATAGATACTATATGATTTTAATTTAATGAATACTATACTATAACATACTATACAATAATAAATATAATTATTGACGAGACATTTCTGTGTGTAGTTTCTTAGAAATATACTCACGAACTTTCGTTTTAAACGCGAAGCGAGTCTTAGCCATCCTGATTCCAACAGGAAGCTCATTCCAAAGAAGTATAGATTGGACAAAGAAAGAGCAGTGAATGAAGTCAGAGCTGTGAGGTGGACATCGTAAAAGACGATTATGACTAGAGCGGAGAGTCTTACTATGATTAGCAGAAAGGTATTGAAAGTGAGGCGTTAAATAAGAAGGAACGGTAGGTGAGTCCAGTATGGAGAAAAGTGTGGTGAGCGCCCTCAAATTTCTTCGCTGGCGAATGGGCAACCAGTTTAACTGGGTACGGTAAACAGATACATGATCATACTTACGAAGATTGAAAACGAATCGAATGCAGTTATTCAGAAGTCTGTCAAGTTTGTTAAGAAGATCTGCATTCAGGTCAAAGTAGCACACATCACCGTAGTCGATAATAGGAAATATTAGAGTCTGCACAAGCATTACTTTTGTTCTGGATGGAAGGAAATTTCTAAGCTTATAAAATGACCGTAGAATCCCAGTAATTTTCTGGCTGGTCCCAGAAATGTGGCTTTGCCAGTTTAGGTGGTTGTCAATTACCAGTCCGAGATCTTTGACTTTTTGGCTAATGGGGATATGAGAGTTGTCAAAAATAATAGGCGGCAAACTGCCAACATCTACCTTGCACATCATCCTTGAGCTACCCACTATGATTGCTTGGCACTTTGATGGGTTGACAGTTAAGCCAAAATTATATGACGAGGTTTTTAAAAATTCTAAGTCATGATTTATCTTATTAATCGCCTCTGGCAAACTATTGACACTCGCCTGGGCGTACAGTTGCAGGTCGTCAGCATAAAGATGATACGCACTCTGAAGATCACGAGTTAAAAGGTTCACAAGAGAGGTGAGAGAATACCGCCTTGAGGGACACCAGTTTCTAAGTTGCACCAATTTGATGACGCTTCACCATGGCGAACTGACTGCTGGCGCTCTCGAAGATAAGAGGAAAACCACTCCAGCGCCTCATCAGAGATCATAAGATGGGAGAGGATGGATAAGAGGATATCGTGACTGACGGTATTAAAAGCATTTGAAAAGTCGATCAACACCAGCACAGTGAGGTTGGTCACCTCCATGCCGGCTCTAATATCGCCAGTCACTTTAAGGAGCGCCGTGGTGGTACTGTGTCCTGGTTGGAATCCGGATTGTAACGGGCTTATCAGCTTATTGGCAAGCACAAAATGAGATAGTTGCTTGTGGACACAGGACTCAAGCACTTTAGACAGGAAAGGAAGGATGGAGATAGGACGATAATGACTAGGAAGTGTCGGATTTGAAATCTTGGGAAGTGGACGAACATGAGCATAGCGCCATATGGAAGGGAAAAGTCCGGAATCAAGGGAATAATTTATAATATGGGAAATTGCAGGCAACAGTTGGTCAAGGATTGGTAATATCATGCGTCGGCTAATATCATCGTAGCCAACTGCATTGGATTTAATGGACAGGATAATCTTTTTAATCTCATTTGAATCGACTGGGACAAAGTGAAAACGATTAATGTTAGGACGCGTTAGACCATTTAGAAAGTTGATAGTCTGAGCCTTGGTCTGATGATCCATAGGAGAAGAGGTAGAGAAAAAAGTATTTAGGTCATCTAGTCGAATTGAGGTGGGAAGGTCTAAGTTACGCGATTTGCCGATACCAAGAGTCCCAAGGAACTTCCAGATACCGGCAGGAGAAGAAGATGAAATATTGTCATGAATGTGTCGGCGTTTAGCATTACGTACCATCTGATTACACTTATTCCTAGCAACTTTGAAATTGTTCCAGTTTTCGTCGGAACGGTTTCGTTTAAACTTACGAAAGGCGCAGTCCCTACGCTTCATCGCCATCAAAATCCCTCTCGTCATCCATGGTGCTGGTGGCCGCTTCAGAGTAACTTTTTTAATAGGTGCGTGAGTGTCATATAAATTTGTAACCGCTTGATTGAAACACAGTACCTTTTCATCAATCGATTCGGACTTATACAATAATTCCCAGTTGACCTCAGAAGCATCCTTACAAAGATTTTCGACATTTATCCGAACAAAAAAACGCAAATGCAGCACTTGAGGTTTAGGTTTGGGTGGCTTAAGGATGTAGGATAGGAAAATTAGGTCATGATGGGAAAATCCGGGAGCATCATGTTGCCCGTAAGATGAGACTAAAGACGAATTGGAGGTGAAGATTAGGTCGAGCCAAGTATCATCACCCGAGGCATTATGGTGTGTAGCTTGCAATGGCAAAACATGTAAGCTACTTGGCTCGACTATATTTGTGAGTTTACGGGAACGGGGAGAGTTTGGAGCAAGGAGGGTGGACCACGGTTCTCCATCTTTCAGGAACCGGAGTGACTCCTTCGATATCCGAACCTATAAGGATTGAGCGAGGCATATTCCAAGGTGACAGTTTGAGTCCCTTGTGGTTTTGCCTGGCCTTGAATCCTCTGAGCGCTGTGCTGAGGGATTCCGGGTTAGGTTATCGGTTGCGGAGAGGGGGTGAGACCATTTCTCATCTTCTGTATCTGGATGACCTCAAGTTATATGCTCCGAATAAACCAAACCTGATATCCCTACTAAACCTCACAGAAAGATTTAGCAGTGATATTGGAATGGAATTCGGTGTAGATAAATGTGCGGTCATACATGTACAGAGGGGTAGAGTTGTAAATTCTGATAATTTACAACTCACCGAGAGGATGACTCTCAGATCCCTCTCTGAAACTGAAACCTACAAATACCTTGGTATGTCTGAGTGTCTAAATATCCCAGATGGGGACATTAAGCAGTTGGTGAAGGAACGCTTCTTTAACCGCTTGACAAAAGTACTGAAAAGTCTATTGTCAGGCGGTAATAAAGTGCGTGCTTTCAATGGCTGGGTAATGCCTCTACTGGTTTACACCTTCGGCATACTAAGGTGGACTCAAACCGAGTTAGATGCCCTGGATCGAAAAGTCCGGAAACGCCTAACGACGTACCGTATGCACCATCCACACTCTTCACTAATGAGATTGTATATCCCACGGAAGTGTGGGGGTCGAGGCTTCCTCAATGCCAAGAACCTACACAACCGTGAGGTATGCAATCTCAGGGAATATTTCCTTGGTGTTGAGTGTTGGATGCATCGAGATGTCGCCGCCGTTGACAACGGACTCACGCCGCTCTCCTTGGCTAAAGAAGACTGGAGAAAGCCCGTCGTACTTAGCACTCGGGATCGAATTGACGTATGGAAGAGCAAGGTGCTTCATGGTAGGTTCCACCAGGCCTTACATGGGTCTCAAGTGGACCTACAAGCGCCTGTGGCCTGGCTACGTTTTGGTGACCTATTTGGGGAAACTGAAGGTTTTGCTTGTGCAATTGCTGATGAAGTTGTCAAGACGAGGAAATATCGGAAGCACATCTTCAAGGACGGTACCATCGACATTTGTCGGGCGTGTCACCGTCCCGGAGAGTCTATCAGACACATTGTTTCCGGTTGTTCCTATCTTGCCGACGGCGAGTACTTGCACAGGCATAATCAAGTTGCCAGGATTATCCACCAGCAGCTTGCTCGTCGGTATGGTCTTGTAGACTCCGAAGTGCCGTATTACAAGTACGTACCGGAACCAGTTCTAGAAAATGGTTGTGCCAAGCTCTACTGGGACCGCTCTATCATTACGGACAGGACTATTGTTGCCAATAAGCCTGATATCGTTTTGGTAGACCGGTTGGAGCACCGGGCATTTATTGTTGATATCACTGTCCCATTTGACGATAACCTCGTAAAAGCCGAGAATGACAAGTTGTCAAAGTATTTAGATTTGGCTTACGAGGTTACCGCCATGTGGGATGTGAACTCAACAATAATTGTCCCGATAGTCGTCTCCGTAAACGGTCTCATAGCGAAAAGGCTCGACCAACATCTTAAGAGGCTCTCACTAGATCACTGGGTCAAGAGCCGGATCCAGAAGGCGGCAATTATGGGAACGGCACGCATCGTGAGGAGGTTCCTCACTCTGTCGCCCTGACCACCGGCGGCCTAGGGCGTATAACCCCGCCGCCGGGGGAGCTCTGTTTTTTTCGTATTTTTTTGTGTATTATTGTTTTATATATCGATTTTATAGGAATAAATATGTATTATATATGAAAATAAATAAATAAGTTGGAAAAATAATATAGGTACAATGTCACACAGATTATCTTAGCCCCAAACTAAGCAAAGCTTGTACTATGGCACAGTATTTTATGGGACCAAAAAAATTTCCCTCTGCTGTTTATAGCATTAATCGATCAAGGTATGCATTTAAAATGCACGACAAAAACACCCACGTGTCAATTTCAAATACTTTTTTTTATAAAAATTATTGAATTTTACGTGACCTTGAACTTATAAAAAATAAAATTAATTCTGAGAACGTAACTAACCAAGTTGATTTTTTAAATAAATATAATCTGATAAAACATCCTTAGGCGCATGGTTTTCTATTTTTAATTTTGGAAAAACACTTCTGTATATTTAGTTATTAATTATTTTCAAAATTTCGTTATTATTTTTTTTCTCCTTAAAAACTCAAAAGTGGGACTTGTGACTAGCATAGAAAGATAGCTCTTAAAAAGGCCTATCAACAATAAAAAAACCAAGTTCCACTTTCGCAGCCTTTGGGAGAAATTGAATTTAAAAAAACAGCGCTAGGGTTGTCACTCTGCTTGACCTTAATTAATTTTATTTTTAACTCTTTGTTTTCAGTAAGTTATCTCATTAATATGTGAAATTAAATTGCATGCTTGGCAGGCCGTTTTTTTATCATAGGTAGGACGTAATATAATATACGCTGGGAATACCTCCACGTGGTGAAGGAGGTAACAGTTTTTACTGGCTAAAACTCCCCAAATATTATACATTTATTGCTGCATGCTCGTGGAAAGGTACGTCCAGTCATATAATTGGCACCCGATGCCTGTGACTGTACACAAAATTCTAGTGCACGGTGAAGAGATTATTAAATCCTGTTCACTTCCTGTGGGAGCGCTCTCAGATCAAGCATTCAAGTCGAGTAACAAATTTTGGCGCACAGATAGGGAGCACCACTGTCGATAAATGAACAGGAGTAAAACTATGACCGACCTTTTTCCCGTGCACTTGAATCATGGGATCCATTCATTTCTATGGTACACCGTAATCAGCGTAGAAGATTCTCCAAGTGACCTAGTCTGCCAGAAGCTGTACGTGACCTATTAAAGCCAATCCACGAAAAAACTTGCCCTTCGCATAGGTAGCCTATGAAGATTTATCCAATGATGATGAAGATGATGATGATTGTACGTTAATACTACAAAATGAAAACGATTTATATGAATAAGATTACCGTTTGCACGCGAGTTTATTGCGTGGCATATTAAGTTCTCTGCTTGTAAACTATAATTTGTGACGTGCTACACGATTAATATGACAATGACTTTTTTATTTCTTTAAAAGAAGTGGTTCTACTTATTATTTTTTGAAAAAATAAGTCGAGATATTGAGTGACCTTTTGTGGTAGCAACCCTACACTGTATAATTTGACCTTGGAACAAAATAATCTATTTCTCCCATATTTTTAATAGCTATCTTTTTGTACTAGTCACAAGTCCCACTTTTGAGTTTTTTCGAAGAAAAAAAATAATTACGTCAATTTGTAAATAATTAATAACTAATTATCCAGAAGAGATTTTCCAAAAATAAAGATAGGTTGACGTGCTTCGAGGCAAGGTTTATTAGATAATAATAATGTTTTATTCTCTCACCACAATATTACAGAATAAATTGTATAAGGTGTATTAGTTAAAGGTAACAATTATAATATTGTGGGAGACTGGTGCCTAAACTAGGCTCAAGGCCTGTATTGCAGGACACCAGGTCTCCACGCTTAATGAAGAGGTACATTTATTATACATTCTTAGGAAAATAGGATCACATGCATATGTACATAATTTGGTTTAAAAGAGAATAATTAAGTTAACAAAGTAAAGAGTAAGAAAGAATACAATAGCAAACATTTTTAGTAAGAATTATCCAAGATATTCATTAAAAACAAATATCTTGGATACTTACGTTTTCAGAATACATTTTAATTTATTTAAGGTAACTTTTATGTAAACTTCTATAATTTTTATAAAAAAAAGTATTTGAAATTGACACGTGGGTGTTTTTGTCGTGCGTTTTAAATGGATACCTTGATCGATTAAAGCCATAAACAGCAGAGGGAAATTTTTTTGGTCTCATAAAACACTGTGGGCCGGTGAGAACAATTGCCTGTGGGCACTTTAGTCTGGGCATGAGCTAACCTTTTGTTAGAACTAATATTTGAAGGTAAGACTTTGATGAAATATTTTTTGTTTTTACGAGCATGGATCCTTTAATAATTTAGTTTTACGATTTTGTTCGGTAGATGAACCTAATTTATTATTTATTATATTATAAAGAACTCGGTGGCTATCCACCGAGTTTTTACGAATAAATTAATTTGTCTACACTCTATCTGAATTGTTTGTTATGGAGACTACCATTGTTTACTTTCTCGACTCGAACTCGATTGAGACACACGACACTCATAATCTCTACTCGAAATTAGGAATATAGATTTGTATGGATGTATATGGACATATATGGAATATAGATTTGTTGACAGAAAAATGTTTTTACTCGGTAGAAGAATATTATGTAATCTCAGGTATCTGAAGTTAACCTTTAGTAGTAAGCTATCATTTGTATGCCATTAAGTAAAATGGCTTGTGTGTGAGACTTCAAACGATTACTCAAAGGCATGTATTTTTGACCACAGTTTGACAAATTAATATTTGAATTGAATTGAGTTATTATCAGCCGAAAGACGTCCACTGCTGGACAAAGGCCTCCCCCAAGGATCTCCACCATGGCCGGTCCTGTGCTGTCCGCATCCACAGGCTTATGAGATAAAAAAAAAATAAAAGCAGTTATGGTATAGAGTATATGAATAATTTCAAATAATAATGTTATTTTATGTTTTTATATTGACAATTAATTAATTAAATACTACATATATCATAATTGAAAATGTAATACAATAGATATTGTTATAATGTTTTGGCATACCTACCAATACGTGAAAATTGCATGCTGAATTTAATTGTTATTAATTATTTAATGTTGCCGTGCCCTAACAGGGTATCATGTTGAAACTTTTAATATGTAAGACCTATGTACACATGATTGCAATAAAGATTGAATTGAATTGAATATAACTAAATACGTGTAACGCTAATAGTTGTCCTCAGTGGGGATCGTACCCAAAACAATTGGGCGCTGCATAAAAGTGCCGTCTACTTTAACCACTGCGCCCTCTGAAGGATGCACGTGTCACTTCATTATGCAACTCTAAAAATAGATGAAAACAACAAATGTGTTGTTGTCGTTTTCAATAGATTCACGTGTCTTTAGAAAACAACAACATTGTTGTATATTTACATCTTATCCTACTAATATTATAAATGGGAAAGTTTGTGAGTATCGATGAATAGATGTATGGATGTTAGTAGCTCTTTCAGGCAAATACCTACTACAGAACGGATTTTGGTAAAATATTAATAATATCCTGGGACATTATTCACACCAAATTACTTATATATCACATTTATACTACTTTTCTTTCGTAAATTACACCCAGATTCAGGATAAACAGACATGTTCACTTACACAAACATCTGTCCTGGGTGGGAATCGAACCCATGACCTGCG
Organism: Pseudoips prasinana; assembly: GCA_951640165.1. Classification (NCBI taxonomy): domain Eukaryota; kingdom Metazoa; phylum Arthropoda; class Insecta; order Lepidoptera; family Nolidae; genus Pseudoips; species Pseudoips prasinana. Next base: position 7,461,175 of record OX621260.1, read on the forward strand.
GCGTGAAAGGTAAGTATGTACTAACCACGAACACCGGTTCTTCATATATCACACTAATATTATTAAGGCGAAAGTTTGTGAGTGTGTATGTGTACTTCTTCATGTCTAAACGGCTGGATCGATTTAATAAAATTTGCTATGGAATTAGCTGACACAGTGGGTTAACACATAGGCTATTATTTATAAAGTTTACCGCGGGTAAATCCGCGGGGCACAGCTAGTAGCTTATATACCCAAAAAACACATAGACTAAAATTTATAAAGTTTAAGGCGGGCTAAATCGCGGGGCACAGCTAATAATAATAATAATAATAATAATAATATCTGGGGACAATGTCACACAGATCATCCTAGCCCCAAACTAAGCAAAGCTTGTACTATGGGTACCAGGCGACTATATACATACTTATATAGATAGATAAATACTTATATACATAGAAAACATCCATGACTCAGAAACAAATATTCGTGCTCATCACACAAATATTTGCACTTACCGGGATTCGAACCCAGGACCACCAGCTTCGTAGGCAGGAGCACTACCAACTAGGCTACGGTGATCGTCATGACATAATGACCTCTTGGACGAATTTCGTCCATAGTAGCTAGTCACCAGCGAGATGCGCTCACAGCTAGATGCTCTCACCGGTCTGTAAGTGATTGGAGAGGTCAAGCAACTAGGCTCGCGGTCAGTCCATAGATGGGTGAGCGCCAAAGTGGTTTAATTTCTGAGCGTCTCCGTGCTTCGGACGGCACGTTAAGCTGTTGGTCCCGGTTGTAGCTATTAGGCAACAGTCGTTAAGCCATGTCAGAGGCCTAATGGGCGGCTTGAACAACTCTGACACTAGGGTAACCACTGCCCACACGATAAGTAAGTAAGTACCAGCGAGATTAGCTATCTGCGCGGGACATATTGTAGTGGACTCGATTTTCAACTTTGAAGCCGATTTTACGAATGATTCAGTAATTAATCTTCATCTATTTGAACGCCGATCAGGATTAACCGGGCACGGGGATACAACACCGTCAATTTCCAGACTCCGGGCTGATACAAAAAATGTTTATAACTAGATAAATCCGAAAATAAACGTGGAGCGACCCGGGATTTCGTCAATATCTTCGGTGGAGCCGCCGGACTGGCAGCTATGCCCGGGAGAAAGATTAGTAAGGTGTGAATAATAATATCTAGGCACAATGTTACACAGATCATCCTAGCCCCAAACTAAGCAAAGCTTGTACTATGAGTACCAGGCGACGATATTCATACTCATATAGATATATAAATACTTAAATACATGGAAAACATCCATGACTCAGGAATGAAGGACTCCATCAAATATCGAATCCATCGCGGGATAAGGGCAAAATATTTATAAAACTTAAAATTTGGTAAGGATATCTGGTGATGCTACCTATGACCATATCGATTATTTGACAAAAAAAAATTAATGCAAAAATATCATGAATGCTCGATAACAACCCTTTTAAAGGCAAGGAGTGGTGTAAAATTAAAAAAAAACGGATATCTGGTTGGTTGAAGGACTATTCTTATGCCGCGGAGGTATTTTGACTGCACGTGTGGCGCAGTGGTTAAAACAGTCGCTTTGCCACTTCGTGTCTTGGGTTCGATTCCCGCACTGAACAACTATTTGTGTGACCCATAAATTGTTCTGATTCTTTATGCACTTGTCCGTCAATTATATGTTTGTAAAGTAACCGGCGATACAAGGATTTAATTCCCTAGTGCTGGTATAGTCCCTTTTTTTGCGTCGGGGGTTAAAATTAACACATTCAAAGATAAATGTTCCAACTTATGCTACCCCACTTTTTGTGTACAGGGTTTCAATCAAATCGCAATAGACAAGGAACAAATAAACGAATTGGCGGCTTCGTTGCTAAGAGCCATCTCTTTCAAACAACCGTTTATCAAACGACTATTCCAATTTCCAATAACACGAAGTCTGAGTAAATATTGGAGCAAATTGGAGATGGGAAACGTGTCAAATTTCGTAGCAGGATCATTTCCATTGTGACACAAAGGCTTTGCCATCGCATAAGTACTCAGTCACTCTGAAGAATGTTTCAGAACAAACACATTCATATATTTAAAACGTATGACTTATTTCTAGGGTTGTATCTGTTGAGAACTGATACGTGACTTATAAGTGGCAAATAAATAAAAACTGAACATAAGACTAGTAACGGTTTATTATAATAAATAATCAATGGAAAACACGACGACAAAAACAATTCGCTTCAATCAAGATACATTAATTTTGAATTGAATTAATAGTTATTGATTTCGGTTTGAATGGTTGATAGAAACTTTCCTTTCATGCCGCAGGTCGTGGGTCTCATTCTCACCGATCTCGGTGCAATTATGTATATAATATGTAATTACAAAAGAAGAATAGTATATGTAGTACTATATTAGTTATTTGTTTCCATATTACAAGCTCTGCTTAGTTTGGAATCAGATGGCCGTGTGTGAATAATGTCCCAGGACATTATTATTATTTTGACGTGGAGATACATGGGAAGGTTTCGTGTAACGTATAACTCCCTTCAAAAAATAAGTAACTCTTTTATTATGGGACAATGTATTAGATTTATAACAAACTTCCCAGTGATATCAGAGAAATGTCTACGAATAAGTTAAAAGAACTATAACAGCCAAATTGTGTAGCAGGGCTTACTACAAAACTTCTGATTTAGTGACAAAATGGCTTGGGATTTTGTCGCTCTAAATTAACACATTTAAGTAGGTACTTAATTATTTTAATTTAAGAAATAAATATTTTAAAAAAGGAATCCTACTGAGTATTCTGGCATTCTGTTTCTCAGTAGCTGCCACGTCATGCACTGCACGGTAGGGTAAAAAAAATTGAGGGTTCCACACAAATGTAAAATTTTAACGGAATAAATGATTTTTTAATGTTGAAATTCAGCTATCGCACTATGTCATCCTATTTAACTATATAACAAACATGTTTTGACTATTTGCAAGCGCTTTATAAGTGTCTACGTGACTAAAAACCTAATTTTTTATGTTAACAAGCGAAAACGTGCGTCAATCGTCAGATTAAGAATTGGTGGAGGCATTTCATCGATGCAAGATTAAATACTCAATTATACTAAAGATTGATTGAAAAGAAGATTGCCAAAAGAAGTATACCTGGCCTGTGTGAATGGTACAACTGGAAGGGGAAGACCTCGTAGAACATTATCTGACAAAATCGGAGACGTTCTCAAGAAAGGTCAGGTCAGGAGTATCCTAAACTGGCCAGTATGTATGAAGAATATGTAATAACGACAGTAAACGAGGCGAAAAAGATGTAAAAGGGTCGTGATAAATAGTCCGTTGACTCTGCTTACCCCTCTGGGAAACAGGCGAGAGTCTATGTATTTATGTACATAGAATTGAAAGGAAAAATATTTATATATTTAAAAGGATTGAGACGAATGTTGCGTGTTTTTATTAAAAAATATCTTAGAAGATGTCTTACAATGTTTTGATACACATGTAACGAAGTAAAATGAGACAAGATAGATCTTCGTAATTTATACTAGAACGACATTAGCATACGACTCTTTTTACTCTACTTGTCATTTCAAGCACGGTAGAATATTAACTTTTATTTCAAGAATGGTTGGGCAATTAGTTAGAAATTTAAATATAACATCATGTCATGCAGGGAAATCCTTAGTTAATATGTAATGGGTCTTTTAATTTTAAATACTTAACCTTAATTATTTAGTATCTTTATTTATTTCTCTACTCATTACTAACTGTACTGTATCTCTATTTATTGTGTTTGGTGTTTGTAATGTATACCTAGTTATGCATCCTGTCACATCCTCTGTTTTAGATTAGATACATGGTACGTGACCGTTACCGATGGCTCAGCATTGTCGCCGGATGCGGTTCCTAGAATATTGTACAAGACGACAATATGATATGTTTTCACGCCCCTCGAAGGCATTAGTTAATAAGATTATTATTCATTATAGAGTTAGCCTCCAGATCGGCAGCACGTAATCACTTTCTTTTATTTTTAAAAAACCTTTTCCCTGATTCTAATGTTTGACTACCTACTGTAATGTTTTCTTTGATTTCCTGTATGTCTCTAATGCCGATTAAATGTATTCTATTCTATTCTATTAATTAAGGTCATTTATCACGTCTGCCTAATTAGCCAGACGGGATAAATGTCCAATGCTTTTGTACAGCAGTGGGCGTAATTACGTCCACTGCTGGACAAAAGCCTCCCCTGAGAATTGGGGGTTACGCCATAATTGACACGCTTGGCAGACGGGTTGTTCACAGAAAAACGTTGCTGCCCGTTCTCTGGTAGGTATTCCCTTGGGACGATTTCTGCACCCCCTACGGGATGACATGGGGTGATGATTAAGGGGAGTGGATAGGCTGAATATTTGCAAAATACATTCCTCTTTTTGTATTACAATCAGCGACATTAATTAAAATGTGTAAGCAGTAGAAAAATTTATTGTTTCCAATTTTATGTAATTTTCTACTCCAAGTTTATGTCTTTGGTGTGTAATAAAAAGTTATCTCTAAAAGTTGTCCATAACTTTTGATAATTTTAGATTATTTTTAAACTAATTCATTAGGCTACAACTTGCTTACAAGTATTTTATAGCATATAATAAACCTAACTTATCAAAAGTCTGTCAAATCTATTGTTCTCCTCGTCTCCAATTCTTTAATTTTAATATAGTAGTAATAAATTTAAAAATAATTGCTTAGTAATAATGTTATTTATTTAAGATATAAACAAAATATATATGTGATAAGACAGACCGCACGGACAGACTAATTAATTTTTTATTGTTACTTTTGTACATTTTTTTTTTTTTTTTTTATGTCAGCGGTCGACAAACGAGCAAGTGGGTCACCTGATGGTAAGTGATCACCGCCACCCATGGACAGACGCAACACCAGAGGAGTCATGAGTGCGTTGCCGGCCTTTAAGAGTCAGCAAACAAGTGTTGCTGACCCTTCCCCCCCACCCCGATGAGCTCTGAGCTCTGAGCTATATTCTACTATGTTTATGTAATGCATTATGAGCTTGACAAGTACAAGTGTATGTTAATACCTCAGTTACTGTTGCCATCCAGCCTTATACCCTTAAGCATAAAAAGTGGCTCCCGCATATACAAAAAAAATAAGGGTACGAGGAACAGTGTGTGGCGTTAAGACGGTATTCTAATCCGCGGGCCATATGGCTTATGTCGAATGCCGTTTGTGCTAAAACAATTTTATTCTCATAAAGTAGAGACAATTACCCATTTTATAAAATCCTATTTTTTTTTATCCATTTGCGATTTTCAGTCCAGAGAATTTGGAGAGTTACTCGTAATTCGGCCTCGCTGCCTTGTAAAATAAAACTAAACCTTTTTTTGAAAAGCAGGTTTTAAAATGTTTTTCTATGAACCTTTTTCCCATTGAAGTTTTCACAGAGTGTGTATTTGCCGCTGTATCAAAAAAAAAGTAATAAAGTTAAAAATAAAACAAAAAGTAGACTGACTCTCATTTGGCCGGTTCTTTACCCCTTTTCTCCATTGTATGTGAACATATTTTGGTAATTAGCTACCATCTAAATATTTTTCAAATGAAATTACAAACTTTTTCTATAATTGTATATTTTAACGGTTAATATTGTTTGTTCGCCTTGCTACATCTTCGCTACAAAATTGTTTAAAAGTACAGACGTCAGAACATCCAGCTACCCCAATCTGTCTTTGTCAAATTTCTTTTATAGATTTTTAACTTTATCACAAAATCATGAGGTCCACCTTCATTTGGGGAAACTTGATTTGACAGATTGGGATAGCTTTAGTGTGCTGGCGTCTGTACATTTAGCTGACGGCAAAGAATATACATAATATTCAAATATTTTATTTGAAAATATAGGTTACAAAAGATCTTATAAAAACCGAACTCATCCCAATTGAGCTAAAATCCGTCCCGGGGAATATATATATTTGAAAAGCAGGCTTTAAAATAGTTTTCTTTCTCCTATTTCTCATTGAAGTTTCCACAGAGTGTGTAGGTTTTATATTCTATTTCAATTGCCGCTGTAAAAGTACTAAAGTTAAAAATAAAATAAAAAGTACTGACTGACTCTCACTTCGCGCGTTCTTGTACCCCTTTTCTCAATTGTATGTGAACATATCTTGATTAATTTGCTTCCTAAATCACCCCAGCTATTTTTTTTTTATGAAATACCAAACTTTAAACATATAAAAAAGTTGATGTTGTATAATTGCATATTTTAACAGTTAATATTGTTTGTTCGTCTTGCTATATCCTCGCTATATATTGCTCGCTACAAAATTGTTTAAATGTTCAGACGTCAGCACATCCAGCTACCCGAATCTGTCAAATTTCTTTTATAGATTTGCAACTTTATCATATAATCATAAGGTTACTTTCAATTACGGAAATTTGACAGATTGGATTAGCTTGGTGTGCTGGCGAATTTGACAGATTGGATTAGCTTGATGTGCTGGCGTCGGCTGACGACAAAGAATATAAATAAATTGGACATAACACACAAAAAGACGCTGCTTCTAGATCTCTGGAATAGATATGAATAATGAAACCTATATTTGCAAATAAAATATTTGTTATTTTTTTTTTGAAATATAGGTTACAAAGATCTTATAAAACCTGGGCTCGTCCCAAGTTGGGGTAAAAACCGCCCCGGGGAATTTGATCCAGAGATCTAGAATCAGCGTATGTTTGTGTGTTATGTCCATCATACTGCGATCACCAACCCGACTGCCAAGCGTAGCGATTATGGCATATCCCTCCAAACGAAGGACTCAACTACATTGTTATCTTTTGGTGCGGCTTTTGTCTAGAATTTTAATTCAAGTTGTAAAAAAAACGAACAGCCATTTCACTAACCGACTTCGTACCAATTTCTATTGGTTAACCATTAAGCTCTTTGCAGCGAGGAAAACCAACGACATTATAAATCTTGGCAGAAACAATAAAAGTTTGTTGTAATGTACAATGACGGTCCCAATTTTATTTAGTTTCGAGATTCGGGACTAAAAATAGCAATGAGAATCTATACAGTATCTATACATGTAATGAAATCGTACGAAAGTCAAAACTGTACTTTGAATATTTTTATAGAAGGATATTTGGGGCGTGATCTACAAACGATATCGAAGCCAAAAATATAGTTTTGCGAATTTTTGTCTGTTTGTCGGTATGTATGTCCGGGCCAAACTCAAAAAGTACTACATGGGTTGACTTAAAATTTTGCATGAATATTACTAAGAGGTCGGGTCAACATATAGGCTACATATTATCACGCTACCACCTACGGTGGAGGAACTGTGATAATTTATAAAATTAAACGCGGGTAAAACCGCGGGGCCCATCTAGTTTCCAATATTGGTAATCTTGAGTTACATCACTCGAATACTAAATTACATTTAGACAACACAAACAATACATTTCTCAAGATGATCATTGAGCAAAAATGTTTTGTATACAGAAATAGACTGTGACATCCATCATCTATCCTGGCAACTATCAATCAACAGATTATAGAATATATTTTTAATCTGTGTGCAGACAGGTTCGAATAGGAGTGTACTATGGGGGCTCGACAAATGGATGTGCTATTAGCGTTTGTGCGACAATTTTGTGCGACTCACCATAGTTCGAATGTACGCTTGTGCAACACAAAAAGTGTGTGCAAAAGTGTAACAGTAATAATAATATCTATAAAAAAAACTTGTGTGTACTTATGTACACGCGTTAGAAGTTATACTTCTTAATATACAACTTGAACATAGTTATCAATTTTCATACCACCTAGAACTAACTTCATGCTGTTAAATTTTTTGGAGTCGGTGTGCGCGCGCATCGTAAAAATTCACTCTCATCATTTTTCTCCATCGCGCCAAAAGAAGTATAACTTCAATAATATCTATAATAATAATATCTGGGGACAATGTCACACAGATCATCCTAGCCCCAAACTAAGCAAAGCTTGTACTATGGGTACCAGGCGACGATATACATACTTATATAGATAGATAAATACATAAATACATAGAAAACATCCATGACTCAGAAACAAATATTCGTGCTAATCACACAAATATTTGCCCTTACCGGGATTCGAACCCAGGACCACCAGCTTCGTAGGCAGGAGCACTACCAACTAGGCTACGGTGACCGTCAACAGTAGTTCGACACTACGGCAGCGCGACAATCGAACGTATCCTTTAGCGATAAACTATTGATTTGTTTCGGGCGCTCGGCTGCCGCTGCCGCAGCACTCTCGCTAGGCTCGTGTTGTATAGTCGCAGTTCTAACCTAACCTACTTCTATTGTAGCGAATGTCCAATTTATTTACCATTCGATATTAAGAACGTTCGAATATTTGTCATTCGATTTATGGTGGTCGATCAATTGATATTCGATTGTTACGCATAATACACCGGACCATTTACACTAATATTTGTATATACAAATATTAATTATTCATGTCGCACTTTTTCGAGGGCGGGTGGCGCTGCAGACGAAGTTGCTGAGAGTCTCAAACTCAGAAGATTGGTGTAGGTTACATGTTTTTTTCTGCAAGTTACTCTATCAGAAGTTTGAGAGGAGAACTCACTTTGCCTCGACATAAAATGGTATTTATTAATATTATATACTACTAGCTGTGCCCCGCGGTTTTACCCACGTTCAATTTTATAAATTATCACAGCTCCTCCCCCGTAAGTGATAGCGTGATAATATGTAGCCTATATGTTGACCTGACCTCTTAGTAATATTCATGAAAAATTTGAAGTAAATCCATACAGTACTTTTTGAGTTTAGCCCGGACATACATACAGACAAATAGACAAAAATTCTACAAACTATATTTTTGGCTTCGATTACTGTAGTAGATCACGCCCCAAGTAGGTATCCTTTTAAAAAAAATTCATTGTACAGTTTTGACTTTCCTACGATTTTATTATATGTATAGATTATAAGTATAGGTTTATCACCTCGACACAAGACGTTTTAAATTGCACCTACCTTGTTTTTCTCTGCGTTACCGTAAGGTTGACTGTCGACAATGCCTTCGGGATTAAGTGCGCCTGTGTCCATCCATGTGCAAAAGATTTAAATAAATAAAATATGTACTATTCTCTGGTTGAATCAAAGCTGTAGTTAAATTGTGGGGTAATAGTTATAACTTCTATATTCGCTCAGTACTCGTTATCTGTAACAGAGCTATAAGGACAATGCTCCATTTAAAACGGACCCAGTTATTAAGCGACGGCTTTATTAGACAAGAAATTTTCCAGATTACCTTATAACGTGGATGAATATATTATGTTATGTTTATGTATGTATTTATATCTATCATGGTGCGTCATCTACCACGAAATGTGTAATCAATTAACCGCAGAGATATTTCCGATCCGGTATAAATAAAAAAAAAGGTTTTTATTCACGTAGACTTTAAAAAAAGCGCTTGTAAACAGTCAGAACATGTTTGTAGTAATACAGTTATTATTTCTAGTTACTAATTATAGATATTTAGGTACACGGATTGTTATAACATTTATAAAATTTATTTTATAATAGTAGTGATATTTAGCTAGATTGTATTAAGTTATTGTCAAAGAGATTATGTTTAGGTTTAATTATTGAAATTTATATTTTACTACATGTTGTCTGAATGGTTCTGTCTATATTAAGGTACGAATGCATTATTATTATTATGATGGACTTTGTGTTTAAAACGACGGTCGCGTTTTAATGCTACCACCGGATCCAATGCGCCCCAACTGAGAATACCCAGCGAAACAAACTCAGCAGGTACATCAACTACCGGTTTCAACACGGCCCAGTTGAGACGATCCGACGAAACATACTCAAGCGGGTATGAACACGGGATTTGGTCCACTTAGAGTAATTATTTAGTAGGCAAATACAATATCTGCTTAGTCGGTTGTCTGAATGAATATTAATTTAGATTATATTTAGGAAACAAAAGAAAAACATCAAAACAATAACATTATTCATTTTGAGACAGAGTCAATAAATTTAAATTTAGTTTATGTTAGCAATCCTATTACAGATAGTCACAGATAGTTCACGTAATTCAACAATTTAGTCATGTCTATATGATTACAAGATCTCCAGCGAGAAATATGCAGGTAGGTGGTGAGCGCCAGGCGTCTTTGTCCTTCCTATTTACTTTAAATATATGCGACGTATCATCAGCAAACAAAACTATGTCTGATACTTTCTCCACCAGATAAGAGAGATCATTAATATATACTAGATATAGAAATGGGCCCAGGATAGATCCCTTGGGCGCCCCCATTTTTACAGGAAGACGTGAAATGATACCAATATGAAATGATAACGTGAAATGCCGAAACGATACCACCGTCTATCGAAACCATCTGTTCTCGACCCGATAAATAGGATACTACAAGATCAAGAGACGTACCAGATATTCCATAGTACTGCAGTTTTACAACAAGTGTACGGTGATCGACGCATCGAACGCCTTGGACAGATCACAGAAAACTGTATAACATGGGAACCTTCAAGAAGCAAGCCTATTCCTTTCTTAAAGGCCGCAATCGCACTTGCGGCTGCTCTGGAGTTGCGAGTGTCTATGGGCGGCGGTGATCACTTACCATCAGGTGACCTACTTGATCGTTAGACTTGCTATCATATAAAAAAATAAGTTTATAATATAACAAAACTTGTAAAGATTTACTAGATTAGGTGCTGTGTGGCTGTTCGCTTGTGGAATGCACTGCCCTTAACAACAAGACAATGTTAAAATATTTTTTTAAATAATATTACGAAAAAAAAATTATCCGCTTAGATTACCTCAGAACATTTATTTGTCGCTGCCACCTTTGGTTTTTTTTGTGCATTCGTGCTTTCTTAGATATAATATATTCTATGTATTTTTTATGCTTTTGTATTAGTTTACGTTTACATTAAGTTGACCTATTGTTACACCTATCTACCCTGTTTTCCCTTTCCTTCGTCTATCCACTCCAATTGGTTGTCTGGAAAAAATCGCAGTAGTGATAAGACCGCCTTTTGTACCTAATTTATGTACGTTAATTTTAAGATCCATATCTTAAAATTAACGTATAAAATTAATGTATAAAGAGTATTTTAGTTACTTTACGAGTATATTCTTGTTTTGTGTCAGAAATTTGAACAAATTTGAGACTTATAAGGAACGACTGGTGAGGGAGAGTACTCGTAGGAAAGACTTACCTTCGACAATACGACCTAAATTTAATGTGGTTTGGCATAGTTCCTGAGTACAATCTGTCTTCTTATGTAACAAGCTGCCAATAGAATATAAATCACACAGTGTGAAATTCGGCTAGGAGGACATTAGCCCTTCTTCAAAGAACATGTTTTCCATTTTTTCCATGTATTATAGTACACAAGTGTGTGCGCAAAAATAGGGGCACTTTCTAATCCGATGGGACGACTAGCAACACGACTGGAATGCGATCAGGTACAGGGCCGACAGCTTTATATGCTCTCCGAGGCACGAGGGAATAATTCCGCCAACTCCTGGACTTCAGGCTAATAAGAAATTTTCTTTTTATAGCAAGATCTCAAAATCACTTTTGGCCCAACCTGGGATTTGAACCCAGGATCTCGTAATCAGCGGTTGATCACGCTACCGCTAGACCAACGAGGCCGAAGAAGGGCTGTTATAGTATTGATCAGTTCAAGAATAACAAATGACAAATTTATTAACGTATTCTTGGCTCTAATGAATTCTTCTTATGTATGAGATAGAGTTTTTTTAAAGACAACACCCGCACTATGGAATCTAATCCCTGTGTCGCGGGGTACCTACTTTACAAACATATAATAGACGGACACAAATTACATCCAGGCACCGTACAACTATTTATGGGACACACAAAGAGTTGTCCGGCGCGGGACTCGAACCGCGGCGAGGCTACTGTCTTATCCGCTTACTGCGTCACAAGGTTTTGCTCTAGAAGCTCTAAAGCAACCTCAACTAGAGAGGTAGCTCAACCCGGTTTATACTATAGTCCTGGATGTCGCCAAGGCTCATGAGGGTGGGGGAAGGGTTGGCAACTCATTAGTGTGTCGCAAGGGTCCTAAACTACGGTTAACATCAGGAGCGTCTTATGCTTTGGGTTACATTATTATTAAATTTGAATTTTTATAGCATTATTCGTAATGCAAAGCGTTTATCTAATCTCAAAAACGGTAAATTATAAATTTAATGGTCCGGCGGGTCTCGAACCTGCACTATCTACCAATCCGGGGTAGGCGCTCTGCGTTAAGCTAGGAACGATACACGCTGGCAGATCAAATTTAGGATTTCCTTACCTACTGGATACCTACATCCACCTCGGGGATGTAGGTATTATCTATCGATTTTGTTTTTCTTGAAACATGGCCGACTGATATGTTCACAGTTGCATGTGAAAGATCATATCATATTGATAATACCTTCCAATTTAATAAATTTTAATTTTTATAGCATTATTCGCAATGCAAAGCGTTTATCTAATCTTTTTCTTTCTTTATTAGATAAACGCTTTACATTATTATGTTATATTCTGCTTTTTAATCTCATATTTATTGAAAAAGAAAATAGTAGCTACTTATCCAATATAGATTCTTTGATGTTCATCGCATGTGCTCGTAGGTGTAATAAAATATGTTTTCAGAACTTCACATGTATTGTACACATGAAGATCTAGATTGATAGGCTAGGATATATTTTTGTTTTATTTGCTGAAAGGTCTGATGGGGCCACGGTCTTCGACGATAAATTTCAATAATTAAACCTAAACACAATCTCCTTGACAATAACTTAATACAAGCTAGCTAAATATAACTACTATTATTAAATAAATTGTAAAAATGTTTTAACATTCCGTGTACATAAATATCTGCAATGAGTAACTAGAAATAATAACAGTATCACTACAAACATGTTCTGACTATTTACAAGCGCTTTTTTAAAGTGTACGTGAATAAAAACCTTTTTATTTTATCTCTATGAGAGTGATATTTAACATTATTTAGCACGATCCGAATTACCTTCTGCGGTGTTTCCCCAGCGCTACGACATGTCCTTCTTCAAACGAGGTTTAAAAAGAGTATAAATATCACGGTAGGTAGCGGTTTGCTGTGCCCCCTGGCACTGCGAATGTCTATGAGCAGCGGTTACCACTTACCATCAGGTGGGCCGCTAGCTCGTATGCTTCCTAAAGCAATAAAAATTGCATTACTTAAATAATATTCGTCCTGTAGGTCTTTATTGCGAATGGCCACCACAGCAAAAATTTGGCCAGGATTATATTAACACAGTGAGCGGAATAAATAATAAAAAACCCATATAATACCTTAGATATTTTTTATTTAGATAGAGTCTTTGTTGTATATTTTATGTAATAAACGTTTTCTCGATCAATCTCTGCCAGGGCCTTATTTAGCGCAGCAGTAGTTCGTAAATCAACACTGGGTCAGAGCTAGGGTTGCCAACTTTTTTACTAGAAATAAAGTATATTCAGGTCTCTGAAGAATATTAAACAGTATTTTAGAAAAATGAACAATATTTTATTTATTTCTTGTTTTAAATACAATTTTTTTTGAGGTTCTCGCACAACTTACTAATTTACAATCTTTGTGTGCTGCACTGAGGAGTGAACGCCATCTGACGAAATAAAAGTCTACATTATTTTATATACTTTATTTTTGTTCTACAGTAAAAAGTATAATTTTGTGAAAAACATTACCCTTAAATAATACTGCTCAAAACAGTATTTTGCCACTTTGGAAGTGTCTCTCGCGCAAACTATTCAGTTAAGAAAAAAAAAAATTAGAAACCTCAATATCATTTTTCATCATTTCACATTTATCATCATCCATAGGTAGCCCACATGTATGGATACGATGAAACAAAATTTTGAGTTTCAGTTCACCCCCAAAATTATTGTTCTTTTTCTATTTTTGTGTGAAAATCTTAACGCAGTTCACAGAATACATCGACTTACCAAGTTTCAATAGTACAGCTCTTATAGTTTCAGAAAAGTGGCTGTGACATACGGACGGACAGACAGACAGCCATGATGAATCTATAAGGGTTCCGTTTTTTGCCATTTGGCTATGGAACCCTAAAAAGACTTTCGCAATAAGTAAATTAATCCGTGTCCCGTGGCACTTTACAAACATATAATTGACGGACACAAAGTACTTCCAGACTCAGAACAACTTTTTATGGGTCACACAAAACTTTCCTTAAGAAAAAGTCCAATATATTTATAAAAGCGGAAACGGAAATTAAGTAAATAATTAATTACAAGTAGGATTAAGTGGGTGTCATAAAGGAGCTTCAATTGAAATTCGAAAATACTTCGAAACGATATTTAATTATAATAAAGTAGAAATTACAAAGGTAATGCTAGTCGTGCAAAGGTGGGTTCTTATAATAAAAAATAATGTCCTTCTAGCCGAATTCCGGCCACGGCGGTTAGTCTCAATGGAGGTTAGCCATCTGCGCGGGACATATTATAGTGCACAAGTCTGTGCGCCATCACAGGAGCATATATTCCATCACTCTACGAATCGATGGGACGACTAACTACAGGAGCGGAAAGACACAGTTACAGGACCGACGGGTTTCGTGCTCTCCGAGGCATTAAAAATATATGAAGCTAGTTAATAGAAAACTTGTCAAACGCCTACATTTAACATGCAATGTTACTTTCATTCTCCTCCTCAATATGCTTCTTGCAATGCGTTGAGCTTGAACAGCAGAAGTAAAGCGCTGAAATTTGGTACGTAGAGGTAAAGTTTAACGCCCACATAGAGGAAAACTATCAGAACTGCTCGCATCCAGCGGCTTCCCGCGACCCGCATAAGATCATCGGTCCATCTTGTAGGGGGCCTGCCCACGCTGCGTCTTCCGGTTCGTGGTCGCCACTCGAGAATCTTTCTGCCCCAGCGGCCGTCGGCTCTACGAGCTATGTGCCCTGCCCACTGCCACTTCAGCTTGGCAATTCTTACGGCTATGTCGGTTACTTTGGTTCGCCTGCGGATCTCAACATTTCTGATTCGATCTCGCAGGGAAACTCCAAGCATTGCCCTTTCCATTGCTCTTTGGGTGACCTTGAGCCGCCTGATAAGGCCCATAGTGAGAGACCACGTCTCTGTCCCGTAAGTCATTACTGGCAACACACACTGGTTGAAGACTTTCGACTTGAGCCACTGCGGTATTTGGGATGAGAAGATATTACGTAGCTTCCTGAATGCTGCCCAGCCGAGTTGGATTCTACGATTGACCTCTTCCTTGAAACTTTTAGCTATGCCATAATCGCCACGCTTGGCGATCGGGTGCAGACGGGTTGGCGATCGCAGTAAGATGGTCATAGTACTCAAAAGGAAGCGGCTGCCTGTTCTCTGGTATTCTTTGTTCAGTTAGATAATATACATAACAAAAATTATAATAAAATAAATAATAAATCCGACCACGAACCGGAAGACGCAGCGTGGTCAGGCCCCCTACAAGGTGGACCGACGATCTTATGTGGGCCGCGGGAAGCCGCTGGATGTGGGCAGCGCAGGACCGGATATTGTGGAGATCCTTGGGGGAGGCCTTTGTCCAGCAGTGGACGTCTATCGGCTGATATGAATGAACGAAATAATAATACAGAGTACTTTACTTTAGATTTATGGATGTAAAAGCGACTCCCGGGCAGAGCCCAGCGAAATAATTTGATAGAGCTGCGAGCATGCCAGTGGAGTACCTATTAGATCTAATCTAAAACCTGTTGAACGTAGAGAGCTAGCCTTTTGAGATCTACGATAATGGTATGAGTAAATGACTTGCTGTTTTCACTACGTAGTGTTATAAATAGCTATTTGATACTGTTTAATAATGTCCTCCTAGCCGAATTTCGGCCATGGCAGCAGTCTCAATGGAGACTAGCCATTTGTGCGGGACATATTATAGTGCACAAGTGTGTGCGCAAACACAGGAACACTTTCTATTCCATCAAAGAGGTCAGGTACAGGTCCGATGGCTTTATGTGCTCTCCGAGGCACGGGGGTATAATACTGCCACTCCCAGACATCGGGCTGATGCTGAGAAATTTTTCTTTTTACAAAATAGTTCCAAAATTACTTTTGTTCCGACCCCGGATTTGAACCCAGGACCTCGTTCTCGTCGAGTGAACACTAGTGTTCACTCGAGGAGAACGACTACTACCGCTAGTGTTTAATACTTCAATGATATATGTCACATGTCTTCCACTCAAACATTGTTAATCTAAATCAAGAAGTAAATTTAACGATATTACGAATAAAATTAAATACTTCAATAATATAGTCACATGTCTTCCACTCAAACATTGTTAATCTAAATCAAGAAGCAAATTTAACGATATTACGAATAAAATTAGCTATAAGGCAAGAACTTAACGGATACCTCTAAAGGTACTAGACGTAATCCGTCATTCCTACCCTTTTAGCGTATATAAATTGTGTGGTTCCTTACGGTAATTATTTTTACTTGCATAATTTTTACCACAAGGCTATCCAGATATATAATCATATATATTATATAATCATTATACTTAACTGAATTTTAGGTCTAATGGTCCTCAAAAATTTATTGGTTCCCTGTATTGATATTATTTTTTTATGGTTCGTTTCTTCATTCGGAAAATTCTTAAAAACTTAGTGCCATTCGGAATATTACACCTGAAGATTAATCGTTAAAGTTTATTGGTAAAGGATTGGCTATCGTGTTACCACTTCATGTACCGTTTGTTTCGCTCGTCGA
This sequence comes from Pseudoips prasinana, assembly GCA_951640165.1. Classification (NCBI taxonomy): domain Eukaryota; kingdom Metazoa; phylum Arthropoda; class Insecta; order Lepidoptera; family Nolidae; genus Pseudoips; species Pseudoips prasinana. Next base: position 7,478,046 of record OX621260.1, read on the forward strand.
ATCATGAGAAAAGTCAAAACTTGATAATAATATGAAGGAAATGCCGAAAACTTTGGTATTCATACTATGTTATTGAAATTTTCCATTAAACGCGTTTTCCAACCAAATTCGATCAATCGAAAGAGCACATTTTTGCTCAATTCTTCTTTTTTCGAGTCAATGTTTGAACAGAATTGATTAATTATTATTTAAAGCCACCTTTACCAGTAAGTGGCACTCCGATCTTCCAAAGTGCAAGTATCGGGATATGAAAGACACGCAAGTGCGTGCATATCTCATTCTCGCCAAACGTTTCTTCGATAAAAAAAAATTTAGGACTCAACTCCTTTCCGACGAGTAGTTCGAATTTTGACCAAAACACTCATGTGTTCAACAGGTGCACCACATCGTTAAACACACACTCGTCAAATTACACCGGCGCCGTTGCCACACCGAAGCATTCTTCTTTATGTAGCTAAGGCGTTCGACAAGGTATGGCACAACGGCTTAGTCTTTCAACTCAAAGTGCCTGACCGTCTCGTACATTTTTACGAGATTTCTTTCGGGGTGAACATTTACATGCATTGAATGAACTTTCTCTGCTTCAAGCCTGATTGGACAAGGAGTTCCCTAAGGCAGTGGCACTGGTTCGAATGCCATCCACTTCCATGTTCAGGCCAACGCTTTAGGCTAATGGTAAATTTGGCTCATTATTATTTAGGTAAGACCCACTCAAAACGCTTGAGAATTGCGATTTACTATTGCCTATCATCAAACAATGGATGAAGGAAGTGATAAACGCTTTTCTCACTCATCTAAGTCTCTTAGTGGCTGTGTAAGCATCGTAGTTCCAGAACCATCTGAAATAATCTTGACGACGAGATATCTACTTACCTAGAGCAAATCAAGGCTATTAGAATATCTAGAGACACTATACACAAATCGATCTTTTTGTTTGCATTTGTATCGATGAAATGCTCTCTCCGTAGTTCTTGACAAGATGTGTGTGTCGTGAAAGTTATAGTGACGAAATGGGGGCATCGCTGACCAGAAAGACATGTTGTGGACGCTCTAATGCAATCCAATGATCTCGCAGTCTACACCATCCAAAGTTGACGCGTGTACAAACTCTTGCAATAAGCTTGAAACAAATGTACTTTCGCATTCTAAACAGCTTTGTAAATGCGCCTCGCTATCCTATTACCCACAATTACCACAAAATCGAGAGCGACCTGCGAAAAGATAAACCCCACCGCTCGGTAGAACTCCCTGACGATGGTGAGAGGTGCAATAGTAAAAGGTGGCTGTGGGCGTCAAATTAAAGAATCTATGGAACACAGACTCACTTAACTGCTGCTACCATTTAACGCTACCGAAAAGTCACGTGCTTATATTTACCTAGCATTTGAATTCAGGCCATGTTACTTACTCGAGAATTAAAATAATTGTAGAGGTAAAACATAATTTAATTTTCATTCAAAGAGGGTAAATTTCGCGAATGAAAATTAAAATCAGGTTTAGCTGACAAAATAAAATATTTCTGTCAGCTGCCTATCCTATTATTATATTGGCCTGTTCGAGTGGTTGGCAAATGCTTGCTTTTCACGCCGGAGGTCGGAGGTTCGATTCCCACCCAGAACAGGTATTTGTGTGCATGACCAAGTCTGTTTGCACTGAGTCTGGGGGTATTTTATCTATATAAGTATGTATTTAGAAAAATAGTATATGTAGTATATCAGTTATCTGGTTCCCATAGTACAAGCACTGCTTAGTTTGGAATCAAATGGCCGTATGTAAAATAATGCCCCAGGATATTGTCGTTATTATTATTCATCATCATCATCATGTCAGCTAAATTACGTCCGCACATGAACAAAAGCCTGGCCAAAGAATGGGTGACATGCCATAATCGCCACGCCGCGATCGCACACTGAAGGTCACAAGCCTCCCCAAAGAATGGGGAGAAATGCCAAAATCGCCACGCTTGGCAGACGGGTTGGCAATCGCAGTGTGATGGTCATAGTTCACAGAAAAACGCTGTGGCGCGTTCTCTGGTAGGTTTTCCCTCGGACGATTTCTAAGGCCCCCACAAATGTACTTTCGCATTCTAAACAGCTTTGTAAATGCGCCTCGCTATCCTATTACCCACAATTACCACAAAATCGAGAGCGACCTGCGAAAAGATAAACCCCACCGCTCGGTAGAACTCCCTGACGATGGTGAGAGGTGCAATAGTAAAAGGTGGCTGTGGGCGTCAAATTAAAGAATCTATGGAACACAGACTCACTTAACTGCTGCTACCATTTAACGCTACCGAAAAGTGACGTGCTTATATTTACCTAGCATTTGAATTCAGACCATGTTACTTACTCGTGAATTAAAATAATTGTAGAGGTAAAACATAATTTAATTATCATTCAAAGAGGGTAATTTTCTCGAATGAAAATTAAAATCAGGTTTAGCTGACAAAATAAATTATCTCTCTTAGCTGCCTATCCTATTATTATATTGGCCTGTTTGCGTGAAAAGCAACAACACAGAAATATCTGTCCCACCCAGGACAGATATTTCTGTGCATGAACATATCTGTTTGTCCTGAGTCTGAGTGTAATTATCTATATAAGTATGTATTTACAAAAGAAAAGTAGTATATGTAGTATATCAGTTATCTGATTTCCATAGTACAAGCTCTGCTTAGTTTGGGATCAGATGGCCGTATGTAAAATAATGCCCCAGGATATTGTCGTTATTATTATTCATCATCATCATCATGTCAGCTAAATTACGTCCGCACATGAACAAAAGCCTGGCCAAAGAATGGGTGACATGCCATAATCGCCACGCCGCGATCGCACACTGAAGGTCACAAGCCTCCCCAAAGATTGGGGAGAAATGCCAAAATCGCCACGCTTGGCAGACGGGTTGGCAATCGCAGTGTGATGGTCATAGTTCACAGAAAAACGCTGTGGCGCGTTCTCTGGTAGGTATACCCTCGGACGATTTCTAAGCCCCCCACGGCATGAGATGGGGTGATGATATTCTATACCGTCACCACACAGCACACAGCATCTCTAGAGTAATGTATTAATAATTAATGCTAGGCGGACAAGTTCCTGTACAATTCTTTTTGTTACTTTTATATAGCCTCTCGCAAGATAAGATGGCTTATTTAGCCGGATTACAGTAAGTACAACCTTTACGCCTTTTGTAGAGATTGGGGCGGCAACTGGCTATTACCTAGATTATAGCAGAAGATCCAGCGACACAAATTTTACATCCATATCCTTTTTTGAAATGCATTTTTTGAAAGTATTGATCTATTTCACGTTTATCCCAAGTATATCTATTAATGCAAGGTATATCCGGTAGGAGCTAAAAGGTATGCTTAAAAGTAACAAATTTAAGCCCCCATATGTATGGTCAATGTTTGGTAGTTTTCGAGATCTTTGGGTTTTACAGGTTTATTTGATATTTTTCCAGAACTTCACATTTAATTCCAAATTTATTAAAAGTTCATTGGGCTCTATTCAACTTTATACTGTACCTGATACTTTAACTAACCTAAAACAATAATTTAAAGTACAAAATTAACACAAAAAATATATTATGAGCTACGGTTAAGACAGTTGCCGGTTTCCGTTCCCGCGCAGGACAACTATTTGTGTGTCGCATAAATAGTTGTTCTGACTCTGGATGTACTTTATTTAATATTTGAAATATATAAAAAAACCGGCTAAGTCCAAGTCGGAAACTTGCACCGAGGGTTCTGTACAAACCTGTAGGTATATTATCTTGATTGCGTTGACATAGAAGTTTGATTTGTTACAGCTTAAAGGTATTATAGACCTGAGTATTTGATATGAATTTCAATTTAATACCTCTACGCGTTCATGAGGAGACTGGTTAAAAGTTTAAATTATAAAAAAAAAGGTTTTCAGTAGATCTGAGCCCCCACGCATTCTAGAGTAAAACGTCTTGACAGGCAGACGGACGGACGGACTCTAAAAACGAGGTGTATTCCGAATGAGTTTTGTGGCATTATTCCGGTTTAGCTGACACATCACACACTGCATGATGAACCACAAAATTTACAACTGGGGGAAATATATTTAGGTAGGGAACATTTCCTTTATTTTCCTCTGATGATAACTATTAAGAAAAAAGCCACTTAATATCGAAAAAAGTGTGAGGTCGAAGGTCGAAAAAGGTTTCGACAGGCTTACAAAGACGCAAGTAAAGCGGAACCAATGAATCCGGAGTTAATTATCAACATAAATCAAATAAAAAGTACTTGGGTAATATTTTTGGAGGCAACATTTCAATTATTGTACTCTGGTGATAACTATTAAGAAAAATCTTAAAAACGTGTGAGGTCGAAGGTTGAAAAGGTTCCGACGAGGTTACAAAGGTACATTGCGAAATAGTACCAATATGTCAAGTACCATTTAAAACAAGTTATAATAATATATATAGATATAATAATAAGTTTTGACTGCAAGTGTAGCGCAGCGGCTAAAACAGTCACCTCGCCGCTTCGTGTCGCGGGTTTGAGTACCGCGCCGGACAACTATTTGTGTGAACCATAAATAGTTGTTCTGAGTCTGGATGTATTTTGTATCCGTCTGTTACATGTTCGTAAAGTACCCCGCGACACAGGTACTAAATTCCCTACTGCGGGCATTGTCTTTAAAAAAAAGAAAATTATAACGAAATTTCCGTGCATTCCGTTTTTTGCCAAGTTAATCTCGTCTGATCTTCATGTTCACACGCACACATACACTCTCTTATGCAATGGAAAGAGACAAGAAAACTTTTGTGTAAGAACGCATGAACGTAGAACTACTGTCACTGTATCTCCTATTGTAGTAATAAGGAAATACCTTTTTACTATAAAGGAATTTTCTCAAAGTTCCAGTTTTATTTTCTTTATTTGTTGAGTCTTGTGTGAGTTGCACATAAGAAAATGATATTTACATTTAAGAACCTATTTTATCGTCTGGATGTACTTTATGTTTGTCAATCCTATGTTTCTAAATACCCCGTGATACACTACTAGTGCGGGCGTTGTCTTTTAAAATAATGTATAATATCATTTTTAGGGTTCCGTACCCAAAGGGTAAAACGGGACCTTTGCTGTCTGTTTGTCTGTATGTCCGTCTGTCACCAGGCTGTATCTCATGAACTGTGATAGTTAGACAGTTGAAGTTTTCACAGATGATGCATTTCTGTTGCCGTCCATTATCTATAAAATCCATTTCTGTTGCCGACCATTATCTATAAAAACGTGAACGTTTTTATAGATAATGGTCCGACTCGCACTTGGCCGGTTTTTACGTTATTATTGTTATTATTTTTGAATACCCTATTAACATCAATACTTGAACATACATACTTTATAAGCTACAATCCGCGAGGGTTTGTAGATTGACGTAATGATCCCGTAATATGTAGTGAGAACACCTTCGTAACAATCGTAGTATCCCCAAATTTTTGCTACAATTCATCTCTTTTAGAAACACTTTTTCACTTCTTACTTCTGATGCTAAATATATTTCGATGTTTTGGGTGTATGAATTATTCATAGATATTGGGCGGCAATCTAATTGTGGAAGCTTGATATGCGTGGAATTCTTGTAACCATTTGTAACTCGCTGTAAGCTTCACAAATAAAATACAGTTAACTAATATTTAATACTTAGGCCTCCTACGCACCATGCGGTTAGCCGGAATGCGGTCAGCCGTCAGAAATCAATATTGCTGACCGGCTGCCGCATCACTGTGCGAATGAAACTACTTTCTCGTACAAATATCTGAGTGCGGTCAGCCGCACGGCTGGCCGCATTGCAGCTAGCCGCATAGTGCGTAGGAGGCCTTACACCCAACACTCGCGTTCACCCCCACACTATTTATTTTTTGTAATGTAATAACGTGATATATTATTTTGTACCTATATTGAATGTGTAAAATGGTTCCTCTTTGTTTTAGGTTTTTGTTATTGGTCTTGTACCTTTCATATGGTAAAATATGGCTGAACTTGTATTATACTATTTAACACCAATTGTATTGTTCCCATATTTGCGAAATAAAATATCGTATCTTATTTTGAAGCGATATTGTTCATCTACTTTTACGGTTGACTGTACAAGGGAATAGGTGCACATACATCCATAGACTGTCAAAAACTGTCTGCTTCGACTGCAAGAATTATAAAGTTGTATACAAAGAGTATTAGACTCGTCTAGCTTCAAGTGCATTGTCTAGACACAATGAATATTATGAATCTGATCTTTCCAAGTAACATTTTCACAACTAATAAAGATGTATGTTCCGCACAAGACGTGATACAATGGTCAAGTACATAAGTGAGTTATATTGCAGAACCTGATGTGTTAGCAGTAAAACCAATCCCCTTTATCACAGCCACAGGTGTATATGTTTCATGTGAAAGGTGCAAGTCCTATATCAACATCAATCAATCAAAAAATGTAAATGTTTTATTTCATTATTACACGTGGTTCATCTTACTCTTTTAAGCATAAAGATTCCTGTGCCAGGAAGCGCCGCTCTTTAAAATCCTAAAATTTCGTGTAACATGTAACCAAACTAGAAAACTAATAATACTTATTTATTATAATTAGTCTGTGTGTGTTGAGTGTGTGTGTGTGTGTGTGCGCGCGTGTAAAGGTGTACAAACCGCTCATTTGATTTTACTAATAGCCTCATTTAATTTAATAATTTAAGAGTGCGATTGCGTGAAGAGCACCCTTGCTGGTTACGAAACCAAGTCGGTATCTCAAAGGTCTAAATTAATGCTGTCTTATTTGCATTATGATTATGAATCTATGTACCTAAAATAGATACATAAATATCCCGGACATATCACTCAGTGCCATTTAGCGCAAACTGAGCAAAGCTTACTATGGATACTAGACGATAAATAGAAATTTATATTTTACCTTTCTTTTGTTCACACTGCCATCCCAAACTAGACTGAATCTTTTTTTTTTTTTTTTCACGTGGTGGAAACCTTTTATAGGTCCCAGGTCCCCGTAGTTGGGGAGACTACGGGGTATGTGGGAATCCCCGTGGGTTACCCACTAAAACCACCACGGTAGCCTAGCCTCTCGGTGCTGTGGGTGATGGCTCCGGGAACTCGAGACGATCTTCATCCGGAACCACCATCATTTCACCTATGCATCTTTAGAAGCTCTCCCCGAGGGGCAAAGATGTTGATGCCCCCCGATGCACTCCTTGTGCGTAGGCAACCTGCAGCTAAAACTAGACTGAACCTGTATTATTGCAACAAGACAACTAAAAATCATACTTACACATTTCTAAAGAAATCGATGCATATAATAAAATCGTAGGAAAGTCAAAACTGTACATTGAATATTTTTTTTAAAAGATACCTGTGGCGTGATTTACAATCGATATCGAAGCCAAAACTATAATTTTTAGAATTTTTGTCTGTATGAATGTCCGGGCTAAAATAATATTACTAAGTGGTCGGGTCAACATATAGGCTACATATTATCACGCTATCACCTACGGGGGAGGAGCCGTGATCTATCTATACATATAATAAAATCGTAGGCAAGTCAAAACTGTACATTGAATATATTTTTTAAAAGATACCTGGGGCGTAATCTACAATGGATATCGAAGCCAAAAATATAGTTGTTAGAATTTTTGTCTGTTTGTCTGTTATGTTAAGGCATGCTGAGATGGTTTGGCCATTTAGAAAGGATGAATGAAAGAAGATTGACAAAAGAAATATACCTGGCCTGTGTGAATGGGACAACCGGAAGGGGAAAACCACGTCGAACATTCTATAACCAAATTGGAGATGTTCTCAAGAAAGGGCAGGTCAGAAGTACCCTAAACCGGCGAGCATGTATGAAGAATATAATGACAGTAATCGAGGCAAAAGAAGTATGCAAAGAACATGACAAATGGAAGTCCGTTGTCTCTGCCTACCCCTCTGGGAAACAGGCGTAAGTCTAGTCTATTAGTCTGTTATGTTTGGGCTAAACTCAAAAAGTACTACATGCATTTACTTCAATTTTTGCAATGAATATTACAAGAGGTCGGGTCAACATATAGGCTAAAGTTAAGGATAAAGTTTAACGGGGGTAAAACTGCGGGGCACAGCTAGTATATAATAGAGATAAACTGCACGCAGACACAGAACAAATAAATCGTGCTAATCACACAATGATTTGTCCTGTGTAGGGATCGAACCCATGACCTCTGGCTTATCAGTCAGGATCACTAACTAGTGTCAGAGTTGTTCAAGCTGCCTAGTAATAATAATATATAGGGACAATGTCACACAGATCATCCTAGCCCCAAACTAAGCAAAGCTTGTACTATGGGTACCAGGCGACGATATACATACTTATATAGATAGATAAATACTTATATACATAGACAACATCCATGACTCAGAAACAAATATTCGTGCTCATCACACAAATATTTGCACTTACCGGGATTCGAATCCAGGACCACCAGCTTCGGAGGCAGGAGCACTACCAACTAGGCTACGGTGACCGTCAGTAGGCCTCTGACATAGCTAAACAACTGTTGTCTAATGACTACAACAGGGATCGAGAGTTTAACATGCCGTCCGAAGCACAGAGGCTTTCAGAAATTAAACCACTTTGGCGGTGACCCATCTATGGACTGATCGTGAGCTTAGTTGCTTAACCACGCTCATCATCCGCGCAAGTAATTTTGTGATTTTTTTGTAGAAAGAAAAATTTCTCAGTATCAGCCCGAAGTCGAAGAGTTGGCGGTATTATACCCCCGTGCCTCGGAGAGCACGTAAAGCCGTCGGTCCTGTACCTGACCTCTTACGGGTCGTGTCGCTAGTTGCCCCATCGAATCATGAGAGTGATGGAATAGAAAGTGCCCCTGTGTTAGCGCACACACTTGTGCACTAAAATATGTCACGTGGCAGATGGCTAATCTCCATTGAGATTGGCCGTCGTGGCCGAAATTCGGTTAGGAGAACATTATTATTTTGAGCGCCTCTATTTATTTAAAACTTATGTATATGGGTATATCCCCTGACCAGTGCTAATAATAATAATATATTTTTTTTATTTCAAGTAACATGACTCACATTTGTTAGTAACAATAATTCTTAGACCTATATTAGTATTCCTTTAACAAAACACACACACACACAATCACTGCCACCATCCCAACACTGAGGTGGACAGCTTGCAGCAGTGACTCACATAAGGACAATCGAGTCAGCTGGCCACACAGCTCATGATAATGTTGGGGCTGACCCGTACGCGGCGCACCAGGGAAGCGCATCGTTTTCTCATAGTTGTATAGAAACAATCGACTCGAGCATCCACAAACATCCCTGATGCACTACAAAAGCGGGGCAACCCCATCAATATCCTGAACGCATTATTATATTGTATGCGAAGGGCTCTTGTTTATTTTTTCTAACTCTGAAATCAAACAGACTTGTTTAACTAAACTTTTCTTACTCAGCGGAGGTTCACTGTACTGAACTTTGGTGTAGTAAGCAACTTACTTGAATTTCAGTAGGTTGTATATTGTAATTAAAACAACTTGATTACTTAGGACCGTAATCCTAAAATGGCTGTGTATTTGTAAAATAAATGCTTTACAGTTTGCAAAGTTAAGTGGGTTTATTTGGCTTATATGGAGGAGTTTGTCATATTTGGTGACCTTTTCTCCCTTTGGCTATTTAAGACTCGGGTGAATAATGATGACTTTATATACTAATCATTTTTCTTAAAAAAAAAATAATGATATTTTTTAATACGGCACGTAGCTACTATTTAGAAACACTGCCTAAAATCTGTGTGTTTAGGAATCCAAATTAATTAAGTATATTATTATTTTTACAGTACCTAACTACCTAGCACTTTCTTTTGGCATTTTTATAGTCCGAAAAAAAATCTAATAATATGCTGAGCTACACGACAACCCGACCAACCAACCAACGCTCGACAGTATGACACATACGCACGCGCTGTAATGACGTAATGTAGAGTATTATTGCAAGAGCCTTGTTTAAATTTAAATTGTATCAAACGCCTCTTGCGACGAGATTTTTGTAGGTTGTGGTACGCCTCTCGAAGTTTTGTAGGTCCCAGACTGAAAACAGTTAAGTACAACTAAGAAAAGACGATTTTGTTTGTAGGATTTCAACCAGTTATACAGGTTGCCTGTGATCCCGTATGCATTTAACTTGTATTATAGAATATGGTAGGGAACGCGATCAAACGCTTTACTGAAATCTGTGTAGATAACGTCGATGATGCGAGTTTTTTCTTAAGTGGTGAAATCTTACGAGCAGCTTGATGAATTTATGTGAGGCTGCTTGGCTGCTTGATCACGGGACTCAGATCCCAGAATCACACACAAGAGTTTGGTAGACCTTGACTGTCGGTCAAAGTCGAAGAAACCATTTTTGATTCGTTTGAGCAAGATCCAAGAACCAGCACCTACGATGAAGCACGATGCTTCAGTGTAACCCAGGGTGCGGTATGCATACCACTTTCAGCCGGTACAGCAGCTCCATGTGACAGACCCAGATCCACGCCGATGCATATGCGTGTGGCTTCTAAATCAGCGGGAAGCCAACATCTAGTGAACGGATGAGGCATTATTTATGTAGATAAATAATGTCTCATCCGTTCACAAGATGTTGGCTTCCCACTGATATAGAAGCCACACCAGCGGCTACCTGGTGATCTTATCCTGTGAACGGATGAGATAATATTTATCCATAAATAATGCCTCAACCGTTCACAAGTTCATGTTGGCTTTCCGCTGATTGACAGCGTAGATAGGTAAAGCACATCGGTGGTCATTTAATAATCCCCATTTGATAATAGAGACTATTAATAATAAAATGATAAAGCCCGAGATTTATCGAATTAAGCAATGTCAATTTTAATTATATTTTTGTAATAAATGACTTAATTAAATTTATCTTAATATTAGTAATGGAAGAGAGTGGAAAATGAATATGCATTGAGAATGGTCCGTGGAGGACTTAAACACGTGTTGGGTATCGTACTGGCGAATGTAATTTGCTTTTTATATTGTCCGGTGGTGGGCCAGTGTGGGTGGTGCAAATTGCATCCCGGCATGATAAAACTGACAATTAGCGGAATTAACACTATATATTGGGTTTCTATTTTGGTTTATCTTAATATTTTGTCTTCTGCATTCTTCGAGGATTTAGAAGTCTGTATTTTGATTGTCCTAAGCCCATGAAACTATTAAGGAAAAATTGGAACTACTCTTACAAATAACTTTATAAATAATATCTGGGGACAATGTCACACAGATCATCCTAGCCCCAAACTAAGCAAAGCTTGTACTATGGGTACCAGGCGACGATATACATACTTATATAGATAGATAAATACATAAATACATAGGAAACATCCATGACTCAGAAACAAATATTCGTGCTCATCACACAAATATTTGCACTTACCGGGATTCGAACCCAGGACCACCAGCTTCGTAGGCAGGAGCACTACCAACTAGGCTATGGTGACCGTCAAATATCAATAATAAATGAAATGAAATAAAAATATATTTATTATTGACAAAAAAGAAATTTTACCGTACATAGCTAAATTAATATAATAAATTCGGTTGTCAAATAACTTTAAGTAATGTCACCTAAACTTAAAATCTAGTACAAATCAGTTAACACTTAACACACTACGTTAAGAGGCTGTGTACTATACGATGCCACATCAATATCAACCTTATCAACTCTGTCATGTTAAACAATGTTTTCGCACCATTATCTGAAAACTGTACGCGAAAATTCAGTTTCATGAGTCGCAAAATTATCTGTAATGCGCGTATTTTTTTCCTTCAGTAACGGCTTTATCTATCGGTTATAACCCGAAGTATTTGCTTCATTTTATTCAGAAAACAGCAAGTCTCACAACTCTATCCGTAAACGGCTTAAAGTTGTATGTTAATTACTTTATGTATGGAAGTTGTTCATAAACTTTGGGGTCTTGAGATTATCGTTATTACGCTTAAGTATCATAACAAAATGAACTTAGACATTGGATGTAGAAATTGTACTGAAATTCGTCCAAGGTTATAAGAGTTTTGCTTATTGTATTGACTTCACGAAAAACTTTGGGGAGATTTCCTCGGGATAATAAAACCTTACCACGCCCAGGGACAAACGGCTTGTTACAAAAGTCAACAAATCCCAATGAGCAAGTAATATTATCTAGTGACCCGTTAATCTTAAGCGTTCAAACGGGTCACGTTTGAACGCTTAAGATTAACGGGTCAATATTGCTTGCTCATTGGGATTTGTTGACTTTTGTAACAAGCCGTTAGTCCCTGGGCGTGGTAAGGTTTTATTATCCCGAGGAAATCTCCCCATAGTTTTTCGACTTCTTTATTTGACTTATTTTTTAACGCATTTTTATGCAAAATAATATATTCTATTCTAGCCATAGCCCAACATGCTGGCCTAGCGCGGGTAAGCAGACTTATATGCCATCAAGAACATTTTTGAGAACTCTCGGTAAAGTAGGTTGTTTTTTCCTTTGCTTTCCTTTGAGTGCATAATCATCACCATCATATCGGCCGACAGACGTCCACTGTTAACAACATGCTTTACTATAAAAGTGCGTAATATTACAGCTATCCGTGTGTACAATCACCTACCTACAGTTATAAAAGCATTAAACGGGAATGAATTTAAAACAAAGCTTAAAAAATGGTTGACAGATAAGTTTGTTATGATCGACAAGAATATTTTGGGAAAAAATATATTTAGTTTTAGTTAATTTAAGTTTTTAAGCCTCATTGTTGCACCTTGTATTGCATATCCGATTTGGGTAGACTGTGAATCTTAACCTAGAAATAAGACCTAACATGTACACTGTTTGGCAATCTTTCAAAAAAGTCAATAAATCTTTATCTTTATCTGGTGGACCCCAAACGTCTCCACAACTGCCGATCTTGCGCTGCCCGCATCCAACGGCATTCCGCGACCCTTGTAAGGTCGTCAGTCCACCTTATGGAGGATAAGTGTCGTTTTAAGTACGAGAAAATTAAATAATTTCACAAGAATTCGAAGAGTCCGTAGTGCGGGCATTGGGTTTGAACTCAAGACAACTGATTCCCAACGGCCTAGCCACTAGACTATCTCCATTTTTTATGAGATATAATTTTTTTTATATATATAAGTATTTCTGCTGTGTGGTGACGGCGACAAATATTAGAATCAGAATATCATCACCCCATCTCATCCCGTGGGGGGCGTAGAAGTCAACCCGAAGGAAAATCTAGCAGAGGACGGGCAGCAGTTTCCTTCTGAGTACTATGATCATCTTACTGCGATCGCTAACCCGCCTACCAAGAGTGGATATTATGGCATATCCCCCCAAGACGATTCTTGAGGGAGGCTTGTCCAGAATTGGACTTATTTCAGCTGTAATGATGATGAAGTATTTCAACCTGTAATTATCGTGTCAGCCGAATGGCATCCACTGCTGGTGAAAGGCCTCCTCAAAAGATTTCCACAATGGAGTTGTGGGCGTTCACTTGGCGGCATATGCCATAATCACTACTCTTAGCAAACAGATTGGGGATTGCAGTTAGAGATTGGTGACCGGGCCCGGTAGGTACGAAAACTGCGGCACGGAAACCACAACTGGTAGAAAATTGGCATGGCATGCGCTGCGAACCGCGATGGTGCCGTTCTGACGCGCCAATGGCCGCTCTCCTCCCGCTGTATCCGTGTTTTCTTTTCTTAACTTAGTCAACTTAATCCTTGTTTGACGAAGACTATCCTAAACTTAATGAGTTATTAAGTTTAATTTTAATAAATAATTAATTAAGTTTAAATACTAAAGCTTGCTCATACGTTATTAGTCTCACTAATCTTCCTATTCCGTTCTAAGTGAAACTAACTAATTCCGTATTAAGAACTCGAGATTTTGAGACTGAATATTGTTGATTTGCTGGTTTGAAATAAATATTATTCCGTAACCTTGAATCATTGTAGTTTTCCTCCATTTACTTCAAGCATATTTTCATCATTTGATGAAAATATGCTTGAAGTAAATGGAGCTTTAAGGGTTTCATCCCAACACATCACCCCGGCCGGGTCGGCGGCGGTCTCGCTGGGTTAGCGGCGAATGTTACCGGACCTGGCCGGGTTGAAAAACATACTGGGTTGCGATCTCTGATCGCAGTGTGATGGTCATAGAGCAGCGAGAGACGCTGCTATCCGTTTTCTAGTAGATATTCCCTCGGGACGCCTTTTACATCCTCCACGGGATGAGAGGGGGTGCTACGGATGATGGGGGTACTATGCCGCCAGCCACACAACCAACCAACCGCCGAACAGCCAGCTTGAAGTAATAGTAATTTTTTTACTTTTAATTTACTTTTTGTGTGTTTTATATTGTTTTATTTTGTATTGCCAGATGGCAATTTGTAGACGGAGCGCCGTCTACAAATTGCCATCTGGCAGTGGTTTGCTGTAAGTAAACTCCGTAATAAGTTAAGTTCGTATTCAAACCTTAGGTAAGGATTAATATTATATATTCTTTTTCTGTGTTTTTATAAATAAATAAACAGTTAAAATAGTTTTAAGTTCTAATTTACTTTTCACTTTTTCTTAGTTATTTCAATTGAATCGTGATTGGTCGGTTCGGTTGGCGTGGTCAGTAAATACTAGCCTTTCACGTCACAAGTTCGATTCGCACCCAGGATAAATATTTGTGTGCTTCATGCACACAAATATCTGTTTGTTTGATGTCTGTTCGTCCTGAGTCTGGATTACCTTTATAAGTATGTATTCACCATATCAAAGTACTATACGTAATACTAGCTATGCCCCGCGGTTTTACCCGCGTTAAACTTTATAAATTATAGCCTATGTGTTAATCCAGTGTGTCAGCTAACTCTATACCAATTTTTTTTTAAATCGCTCCAGCCGTTTAACCGTGAAGAAGTAACAAACATACACACTCACATACTCACACACTCACAAAATTTCACCTTTATAATATTAGTGTGATGTGATTTTATGTGATATCAGTTATCTGGTTTCCATATTACGCGCTCTGAAATCATCAATCAAACTAATTTGGGATCAGATGGCCGTGTCTGAATAATGTCCCAGGATATTATTATTATAATTCAAGTACACATAATAAACACTGGGATAATACTGACGAAACTAGTTTAAGCGTTTTAACTAGCTCTTCGTTAGAGATAGCTTGATCTGTGCATACGGAGATGTCACCGGAAGCAATCTACTCCGTTCTAATTGTTGAATGACGTCACATACATCAACAAGATAGAAGCAGACAAGATTAGTAGGCTTTTCGTAATATACATACCTTTATATTCCTATAATTATTTGATTTAACTGACTAAAACAGAAGTATGTGCCGTGTGACTTTGAGGGACAGAATACGAAATACTAATGTAAGAGAGCATTGTGGTGTGAAAGAGGATGTAGTCACAAATATTGAAAAAGATATGCTGAGACGATTTGGTAATTTAGAAAGGACGAATGAAAAAAAATTACAAAAGAAGTATACCTGGCCTGTGAATGGGACAACCAGAAGGGGAAAACCTTATAGAACATTCTCTGGCTTAATCGGAGACGTCTGGTCAGAAGTACCCTAAACCGGCGAGCATGTATGAAGAATATAATGACAGTAATCGAGGCAAAAGAGAAAAACTGTTTTAATAACAGCGCGGACATATTGTTAAACGTGTAACTGAAATTCTGATTGGTGCATTCAATTCAAAAATTTGTAAAAATTCAAAAGTCGTTTATTCCGTTAAAATATTACATTTGTGTGGAATCGTCAATTTTTTTTTACCCTACCGTGCAGTGCATGACGTGGCAGCTACTGAGAAACACTGCCAGAAAACTCAGTAGGAATCCTTTTTTAAAAATATATATTTCTTAAATAAATTTACATTGTATTTAAATGTGTTAATTTAGAGCGACTCAATCCCAAGCTGTTTTGTCACTTAAATAATCAGAAGTTTTGTAATAAGCCCTGCTACACAATTTGGCTTTTATAATTCTTTTAAACTTATTCATAGACATTTCTCGGATATCACTGGGAAGTTTGTTATAGAATCTTATACATTGCCCCATAAAAGAGTTACTTACTTTGTGGAGACGGGTGGTATGTAACACAAAGTTATGCTTATATCGAGTATTTATATTATGAGTATCACTCCTTTTACAGAAGGAGTCTTTATATTTATGCATATAAATTAGATTCTCATATATATACTGACATGCTACAGTCAGAATGTTAATCTCTTTAAACTTCTCTCTCAAAGATTCTCGCGGACCAAGTTTATATATTGCTCTTACAGCTCTTTTTTGCAATACAAATATGGTGTTAATGTCCGCAGCGCTACCCCAGAGAAGAATTCCATAGGACATTATACTATGAAAATAACTGAAATAAACCATTCTAGCTGTATCCACATCAGTAAGCCGTCTTATAGTTTTAACAGAATATGCAGCAGAACTTAATTTGCCTGATAGTTTTTCTATTTGTGGGCCCCATTGTAGTTTTGAATCAATTGTGATACCCAAAAACACAGTTGACTCAACAGGGGTCAATCCAGCTCCATTAAGCTGTACATTGGTAGCCACCTGTTTCACATTAGGTGTAGAGAATTTTATGACATTAGTTTTCTTGTCATTTAGCAAAAGATTATTAGCATTAAACCAATGAACAACTTTAGAGATTGCGTCATTTACTTCGTCAAAATTGCGTAATTGTCGATTTATTTTAAACGTCAATGAAGTATCATCCGCAAACAAAACAATCTCATGTTTATCCCTTACATAGTAGGGTAAGTCATTTATATAGATTAAAAATAAGAATGGGCCGAGAATCTATCCCTGTGGAACGCCCATTACCACTGGGGATCCCGCAGATTTTTTACCATTTATATCGACCTTCTGAATTCTATTGCCCAAGTAAGAAGTCAAAAGTTCGAGAGCCTTGTTCCTGATACCGTAGTGGTGTAGTTTCCTGACAAGAGTGTCATGATGAACACAATCAAATGCTTTGGACAAATCGCAAAAGATACCTAATGCATCCTGCGAGTCCTCCCAAGCCGCGAATATACTTTTTAACAGATTGACTCCTGCATCTATAGTTGAACAACCCTTCGTGAATCCAAACTGTTTCCGATGAAGTAAATTATGTATATTAAAGTGACTGAGCAACTGGCTAAGCATTAGCTTTTCAAATATTTTACTTAGAGTGGGCAATACGGAAATAGGTCGGAAATTTGAAGGATCTGAAGTATCACCAGCTTTAAACAATGGAATAATTTTACTATACTTCATCAAGTCAGGAAATACGCCAGATGCGACACAGCAATTGAACACAGCAGCTAGATGTGGGGCGATTATAGTTATAATTGATGAAATAGTCTTAACAGATAAACCCCACAGATCCCTAGTGGTTTTCATATTAATACTTTTGAAAGCATTCAAAATATCTTTAGGGTTAACTACCGAGAATTCAAAATCTGTGTCACACTTCTCTACGCTTTGCTGGAGTATTAGCTCAGCAGATACAGAAGAAGACGCAAGAGATTTGGTAACATCGATTGGAACATTAGAAAAATATTTTTCAAACTCAGTCGCCACTTCTAAATCGCTTTTAATGTCAACATTATTTATTCTTAAATTAAAATCACGACTACGTATTTTTTTCCTACCTGTCTCAGTATTAATAATTTTCCAGGTGGTTTTAATAATATTTGTCGAATTTTTTATAATATTTTTTAAGTACATCGATTTAGCAATGGAACAGGCTCTTCGAAAGGTTTTGGCATATTGTTTTACATGTTCTAGAAAAGTCGTATTTTGATTATAGGATCTTTCTTCATACAATTTATATAATTGATTGCGACTTTTATAAATTCCTGGAGTTGCCCAATCACAGAACATCAGACGGTTACTTACAGACAACTGTTTGGGTGTGAATATTGAGCAGAACTCACCATTAATCAAGTTGAATAAAGAGTTGTACAAGTGATCCGGATAACTATGATAGGGCAACAGTGCCAGTTTTCTTGCTATATTATATTTAAATATTCCTAAACGGCTTTCACTATATGGTATGTAACTTATTTGTGTACTTTGAACCTTTGGAGAATTTGAAAAAGTGACCAACTGACCAGAATGATCTGACTGAATCTTATTCATTATTAATTTATTTAAAGGTTTTGCCGAGCTAAATATATTGTCAATGCATGTAGCACTTGTGGCAGTAACTCTAGTTGGTTCTGTAAAGTTGTGATGTAAATTATAGGACATAAACAAATTTAAAAAATTACAACTTGTTGCGTTTTTCTCCAAAATATTTACATTAAAATCTCCACAAATGATAACAGTTTCATGGGTATTAGTTAACTTATTTAAGGCATCCTCCATAATGTCTGAAAAGGTATCAAATGGTGCACAAGGAGGTTTGTAAAGACTCACAACAATAAATCGCTCCAACTCAACACATGAAATCTCTACTACTCGCTCAACAGAGAGGCTCACAACGTCACTTCTTTCTTTAAACTTCAACAAATTATTTATTAATATTAGAGAGCCACCATGAATATACTTTTCTCTGATGAACGAGCTTGCAACCTGGTGATTATTGAAGCTGGAAATGAATTGATGGCGTTGTAGCCAGTGCTCAGTTAAACATAAAATATCAATATTGCTACAATTCAAAAACAACTCCAATTCTAACTCTTTCCCCATCAAACCTTGAATATTTTGATGCACCAGGTTGATACAATTTTTTTGGTTTTTCTTATTGTAGGCATTTATGTTTGATGGGTTCACATTATTTTCCATTACAAGATCTGAACATTCCTTATCATGCTTGACAGTACAATTAATATTTGAATTTGCTATTACGCAAGAGTGATTCTCTATTGTCATATCAGTTAATTTAAATTATCCTGTATACAGATGTCACCATTCAAGCTGGATATGTCATTGTCAGTAGGAAAAGTACTGACATTATCTATAGCATCAGTACATTGCTCAAATATGTTCTTGGCTGAAATATGAAAACAATAACATAGCGACAAAGCTATTTGTCTGGTATAAAAACTAGGCAGATAACAATAGTTATCTTTTGTCATATAAAAGGGTTTCTTAACATATGAGTTAATGTCAATTACATGTAGTTTTTCTCTCATGTAGGTAGATATTGTATGTAATGTCAAATTCAAATTATACCTTATCCTATTTTCCTCCTGTGACAAACTATGGCTATAAGGAAATGTAAACATAACAATTTTACTTATATTTAAACGATCTAAACAATCAATATACTGTATTAGGGTTTTTTTATTTAAATTACCCCTATTTCCCATAAAAAGAATTAGATTTTCATCATTATTAAATTTATAATTAAAGACCTTTTTAAAAATGTGGTGACAAGAGGCACCCGGCATACAAAAATTGATGTTTGAATGTCCTTCTGTTGACAGTAGGCGCCCTAAGTTTTTACCTATTTCATCACTGAATATTGTTATTTCAGGTTTAAAAATATTTATTTCATTCCTTGTGTATGACTTAACTGCTAATGTTTTGTTCATTACAGATTGAGATTGACTAATGAAACTAGTGTTATTCTTATCATTACTAATTTGCAATAAAGCAGAAGTATCCTTTGGTGGTGAGGAACGGCTAAGTGACCGTTGACACATACAAGAATAATTATTGCTGAGCGATTCTAATCTTTCATTATTATAATTGCCAAGGTCAATCAGCTCATTCATAGCCAGAATGTAATGTTGTGTCTGTTTTTCAGATAGTTCATACTTTATTGATAATGTATGGAGTTCATCTTTAAGGGAGTCCATTTTCTTATGTTGAGCTTCTAAATCACAAGAGTATTTTAAACTAACATTTTTTAATTTCATGGCATACATATTCAATTTTTCTATTAATTCTAATCGTTCCCTATTTTGGCTATCATATTTAAAGAAGAATTTATGTTTTTTTATCAAGTTTTGGGACTTTCTAATAAATTTATTTATTTTTAGGTATTTTTTAAATTTATTTTTGCTACAGCCATCAACCATTGAATTCATTTTAATACAATCATCATCCCTTGTGGGCAGTTTTGTACTACAGGACTGGTTATTGGCAACAACAAAAACCATGGAAGGATCTTTGACTACCAACTCATCATATAGTGTTTGGTTCTGTGAAGCAATTAAATTATGTTTTGTATGATTGTAGTTCAGATCTCAGTAACGATATTTCATTATTAGCCTGTTCAAGTTGTTGTTCTAGGCTATGGGATTTGTTCAATGCATAGTCATATTCAATGCGACATTGATCAAAGCCGTCTATGATGATTTGGAGTCTATCCCGTGAGTCAATGGCATCTGTGTATTGGACATGTAATTGTGACAATTGACTTTTTAACAGTTTCACTTGGACTGATGACTCTAATAGTACTCTTTCATTTTCATCCCGTTCTTTGTCGAACCGATCACACAACTGCTTTGAGGCTTGGAGTTCTTTTAAAGCCTTTTGAAGTTTTTCTTCAGCTTGGCGAGCTATGACACCACGAGTCAGAATACCAGACATAGTTTCTGGATTGTTTACCGATCGATTGAACAAAGAATCATGTCACCGGTCGACTCGAATGGGGTTATGTTCACGTATTTAATATCTAGACTAAGAAGTAATAACTTTGATTATAAAATAACTTAGTCTATGCCAAATTACATGATAGTTAATGATATTCGATGTGCAATTACGCGTAAATGCAGTGGTTTTTACCTTTAGAGTCCATATAAATGTGCCGGTAACTGTCACAACACAAATCACTTCACTCACACGAATTTCACATACAAAATACAAAACTAATACGTGGAACACTTTTAATACACTAAATACTCAGTGATTTACAGATAACTGGTCTTATTTACAATGAAAATACAATAATTTTTAATAAAAAATTGAAGACATTCAAAATCAGCTGTTAGCGATAGTGTTGCCAGCAGGAGCATTTTCGGGCAAGGCACCTCAATCAAAAAAGGCGTCTCAATAGAGACTAACAATCTGTGGCAGTTTCGGTTCAGTGACTCTCATGATCCGTTGCACGACTAGCGACACGATTGAGAAGAGATCAGAAACTGGACCGACCGCTTAACGGGCTCTCCGAGGCACGGTGGTGTAAATACCGTCAACTAGTAGACTTCGGGCAGATACTGAGCTTTTTCCTTTTACAGTAAAATCCCAAAATCTCCTTTTTAGCCTCACCCGTGGTTTTAACCCAGGACCTCATAAACTGTGTTTTAACACGCTATCGCCAGACCAACGAGGGAGTGTATACATTTAAGGCCAAAAAATGCCAATAAATTATATTGGTTGGTACCAACTTCTAATGTCATGATAAGTGTTTGGTTAAAATTATTTTATACTTGTTGTTTGTTTTGAGTTTTGATATTATTATTAGGATTATGATAAAATTTCACGTTTAATTTTGAAAGCACGTGTGACGCAATGGTTAAAGTAATTGCTTCGCTGCTACCTCAGCCTCCTCATGATTTGCGTTTGAATCCCACACAGTACAACTATTTGTATGACCCATAAATAGATTTTTTGAGTCGGGGTTTACTATGTATCTGTGAGTTGTATATTTGTAAAGTCGAGATTATTTTTCATTAAATTATCATCGACTCTTCCCATTTGTATATTTTTATACAAAATATTCTGCATATAAGCATACGGTCCGTCTGGTTTCAAATGGCTACCGTAACTAAGAGACGCTTCAATTATCTAGGTCATCGTTCACGCGGTGCCGATCCTAAAAATTGCTATTTCGGTTAATCTTAAGCGTTCAAACGGGTCACTAGATAATATTACCCGTCTGTCTGCCGATATGATGATGAT